>OX578136.1:86456061-87124186 GCA_951213105.1 Amaurobius ferox
ATTTTAATATTGAATTATAGGCTATGTATTTACTGGGTTCCAGATATATCAGCACTGTAAAATGCCAACAGCAAAATACTGGGCATGTACACTTTTGGCTTGGGCATCTATTTTTTTCTTTACTATATGTTTGAGGGCATGTGGAAATTTTCAGCTTTTTCTAATACCAATTGAGACACATTTTAGGAGGGGGGGGGGGGAGTCACAGGTACCTTCCCCGCTCGATCTTATAAAAGAAGCCTATTTCATTGAAAGCATTCTTTTACTGTTTCTCAACTATTGGCATACACATGTACTCAATGGGAATTAGCTCTGAATTTGAATTACCTTTTTTTATGTCTGTTTGCTGCCAGTATACTTGTTGCACTTCTTACTTTCACTATGATTCTTGCTGTCATTGCAAAGAACACACAGTTTGCAGCAAGAGTCATTCCGACAGGTGCATTAAAATAAATTAGAAAAGCTAACTGCCCCGTAAGCCAGCATTTTTTAACCCCGAAATTGGGCTTGTATTCTTTTGGCACAATGTTTGTGTAGTCTATGGCAATTGCAGGTATAACACAAAACAGTGTCATCGTCCAAGCATACAGAGAATACTTCCAGTATTTAGTAGTTCTTATTGAATCTGGTTTCACAGAAGCCATTGTCTTCATTATATCATAAGACATGACATTTGTCCAGAAGAATGTTGCAAGAAATGTTGTCTGCACAGTTATGCCAATAGCTTGACAGACACCATGAGGGATATCATTCCTCAGCAGCAAGTCCACAATCAGTAGAACATATGTAACTATCAGGCAACAGGATATAGTTATGACATTCTTGCCGGGTAATGTACGGTGTTCGCCTATGGTAGCATAGATGATTATTAAAGCTATTGAGCAGGCAATGGATAATCCAAGCTCTATAACAAGGATAGGGTAGTATTTGTTTAAAGAAGGATTTCCTAGTTGTGTATTGCTATTATATTCCGTGGAGATATTTATAAGCCTAGTAAACTGGATATTTAACGTGGTTGATGAATTATCCATAATTACAATTGTGTCAGTGCATAGCTTGATTGCATGTTGGGATATTGATGCGAGTTAGATTCGTAAAGTCATCTGAAAGAGATAAAAAAACATGTGATATAAATATGAATAGTTTTCATCATTACTGTATAATATACATTCTAAAATTTAGTAGAAAAATTTTGCATAAAGTTTAATGATCTAATTATGTAATAAGTTTTCATAAAATGAGTACGTTAATAATTTAATCAAATCACTAATTCTACCTCCCCAAAGTGTGCTCAAGAAATGACTAGTCACTCAATTTGAATTTTATCAAGAACTTCGATTTTTTGCTTTGAACTGAAACAAAATTTGAAATTTCTTCCTTTCAAACAAATGTATATATTCAGTAAAACATACTTTAAAACGACTCAAAAGGTTTAGAAAGGCAGGTTTGTTTTAGAGTCGAGCCCTTGAAGCTCGGTGAGACTCATTTGTTTTTACAACTCGGGACTAATTTGTCTTAAGTTTTGTGTTAATTTCTTTGGCAATATCACACTGCTTAACTACCCTTAACACAATAAGGTAATCTGGATTAAAATTCTCAAGAATTTTTGTTACCAATTAAACATTAAAGATGAATGTTGAATTTCAAAGCGAAAACGAAAGGCAAAACTGAACTTTAAAATGCAACTAATAAAAGGCTCGAAGTGTGAAGTGACAGCAAAAAATTTAAAAAAATTCTGCATTACATGTTTTTACTAATTTCTGATGACTGCTTGCTTTTTTCTCATAGATTTTTCACAATCCAGTTACATTTTTCTCAGCTTTGATCAGGCCCGGTTTGCGGCGTGGGCAATTGCCCACAGCGGCCATTTGGAAGTGAAATTAGGTGTAGTAAGAATGACTTTTTCTGGCGCATCCAAAAATTTTTTTGAAATTAAACCAACTCTGTGCCATTTTAATATAAATGAAATTGATGTAACATTTTAGAATCGTTTTCTCTCCTGTAATTAGGTCTTTTTTGCAGCAATGTATAGTTTACCTGGAAAATACGTGCGCACAAACACTTAGGAGATTATTAGATTTTATACAACTTGCAGCTAAGTGAAGCCTGTAATCCCTGAGGCAGAATTTGTTCACCCCCAATACCGGCTAAGGAAAAGCCCGAGAGCTATTCTCACGATTTGCTCCTAGTTTCAAATTCAAATTGTAAACACCTGGATTCGGTCTCTATCGCACTTCTAAAAGATTGCAAATTTGGAAGGGGCAGAAAGAAAGAGTATTTGTATGTCATAAAATATCAGGAGCGTCCCATAAGAGTAGTTGTCCTTTTGGTCCTTTATCGAAGCTCATTTAGCTTGGCTGGAGGACAGCTGAAGCATTTTCCCACAGAGTATATTCTGTGCATTTTCCATTCAGATAGCCCAGTGGCTAAACGTGTTCAGAATATTGCGTTATATCACTGCCGTGCTGTTTATATGTCTGTCTTATAGGTCTTCATCTTTTGTTGAGTCTTCGAACTATTTAGTTAATTTTTTTTCAATTTCTTAAAGTATTTTCCTAAAATTTTAGTTGACTCTCTTTTGCTGAATATAGATTTATTATTAGATTAAATATTTTGGTGAGTTTAGATTATGCAATTAACCACTGAATAATATGATAAACAAAGCAATGTTTCCATGTTTTCATTTTAAGTACCAAAATAATACCTATATAATACTTTTGCGGACGCATTCAAATTTTTTTTAATTAAACCAATTCTGTGCCATTTTAATATAAATGAAATTAATGTAACTTTTTGAATTTTAGTAACACATTAAAGGATTAAAATATACATGGTCCTTCTATAATGATTTCAAAGACAATTTATTGTACGAGGGAGTAAAATGGTCTTCATTTAATAATTTTTCCCAGTTTCATTTACATAAAAAAAATCTGATGTGAGCAGCACATGACTTTCCCTGCAGACATATATTCATGTTAATAATTCATTATATCGAGTTTAATTGCACGAAATAATGTCCATAATTATTTAAAAGGACACTCAATTGACACTTTTAATTCAATTTTAGTTCTCAGTTGGTAACTGAACTTTTTTTCAACCTTGGAGCAGCGTAAATTCAAAACCACTAAAATATCTCGAGAACGGCTAGTCCTAGTGTAATGGGGTTGGTCTTATTCTTTTAAAACAAGCATTTAATGAATATATTTCAGCATACGTGGTTTTACTTTAGAATTTGACGTTTTTTGCGAGCCATTTTGCAAAAAAAGCAGGTTATTTTTTTCCGAATCGTACCAAAATCTAATCAGCACCAGGGTAACCCACAAGCGACTTATCTACCGAATTTTGTGAAATTCAGTCCATTAGTTTTTCAGGCAATTTTTGCGGGCCATTTCGCAAAAAAAAGACTATATATATTATTTTATTTTGTATAATTGCAATTATAGTTATGATTATAACGTAATACACTTTTAGGTAAAGTATCAAGTAAACAGTCTTAGAATTTGTAAAATACACATTTGATATTGTGATTTTTTTTCTACCGACACAATTTATTATCCTTATCCCTCTGTACACCTTTAGGCGTAGCCAAGAACTCGACGATCGAATGGATGGAGCTATAGTAGAGAGGGTTATCTTCTATAGAAAAGTAACGCCAATGGGGGAGAGATACAGAAAATGGAAGTCTATGAACTTGTGTACATGACCATTTTGTGATAAATCGTTTATGATAGCATTTTTAGTTTGAGGCAACTTAATCATATAACTGCATTCAGTACGTCCCCTCCCCCATTGACTAATCAATTACATTTTTCATATAGAGACCCTATTGGGAAAATCAATTCCTCTCACTTCCACCCAGTGGCGTAGCGTCCATTGAAACTAAAAAGCTGAGCTTCCCCTGCTTAAAATCTAGTTTAAAGAATTATTTAAACATACTTTTATTTATTACAATTTTTTAAAATAACTTTCGAATATATATGTACTATTTAGAAAAATTTTGACACGTTTCAAAGTATTTTTCCCATTAGAACGCATATTTTAATGTTTTAGAAGCTCAAATTATTCAGTCTTCGCCGTCTATAAGAAGCTATCCGAAAGATTGACGTTCTTTTTTCTCCAACAAATAGAATTTTTTTAAATTTTTAATACGCCCTATTTTTATTACCCCACTCGAAAGTCACATTTTTAATTTCTAACTCCGCCTCCCCCCCCCCCCCCCTCCTTTTTTTTAATGAATTAGGAAGCATTCCTTGTGTTTCTGTTGGGTCCACGTATCTTTAAATCTTTTCAGATGGTTCGGTTTATTATTTTTTCAAAAATTAAAAAAATATTGCGTTTTTTCCCGCCTTGTCCTCCAATGATTGCAAATATGATTTTTTCCTCTCTTAATTTTGTGATACGCTTTATCTTTTGACACAAAATACGAATATTTCTATTTTTAACCCCCCCCCCCCCCTCCACATTTTCTTCCTAATTGTTGTCCCATACTTTTCCTG
Source organism: Amaurobius ferox (assembly GCA_951213105.1). Taxonomy (NCBI): domain Eukaryota; kingdom Metazoa; phylum Arthropoda; class Arachnida; order Araneae; family Amaurobiidae; genus Amaurobius; species Amaurobius ferox. Next base: position 86,460,558 of record OX578136.1, read on the forward strand.
CATTTGGATTAGGTTTTGCATCTTCTAACATTTTTTTATATATTTTCATTCACTTGTCACAAACTCAGGGACATTTTAAACGTTACGTTTCTATCGTCTTTAGCCCCAGTGAATCTATAATAATAAAAAGAAGAATCTATCTGTTTGTTTATCCACAACGCCTCTCAATATTCACCGCACTGAATTTTTTCACACAGTTGCATCTTGGGCCAACGGCCGTACCGTGCTGAAAACACCGGTTCTCGTTAGATCACCGAAGTCAAGCAGCATCGGGCGCGGTTAGTACTTGGTGGGTGACCACCTCGGAACACCGCGTGCTGTTGGCCATCTCGGGTGCGGTATCCCCGTGGTTTGCGCGCTAGATTTGCACGCTACCACAAATGCCGCCGTGTTCATGCGGAGTACGATCACGTTAAACATGTGGGTCCGTAAGTCCTTCCGAGAGGTTGGTGGTAGGGGAAGGAGGGTACGGTCCCTGTGGATGCCTCCCCCACTAGGTTCCGGTCTAAATTGGGTGGCACTTCCCGGCCGTCCATACAGTTACCTTACACCTTTCTGGTAGGTCGGACGGTCTGGGTCTCAACAACAACACAGTTGCATCTATACCTGAACTAATGAATCTCAATAGCTTTTTTTCAAAATTTTAATTAGATTTTTTAACGAATTTTTAAATTCCAAAATCAGATAATCTCCAGCTACCGATATGGCCTAGCAGCTTTATTCGTGATTTAACAGTTACAGAACATCCAGCCATCGATATGATTTAACAGCTACTCATACGATAAGCTACCGTAATGATCTAATGCCACGTTCATCATCTCTTAGAGGTTATTAATATTTCATTCATTTATTTGTTGCATTACGGAGAAGGTGTATTTTCTTTTTGCTTTGCGGATAGAGTACTGTTTAGTACTTAAAGAAAATTGAGTAGTGTTATCTGTAAATGTATTATTTACGTAGCGGGGGTTTATTGAAGTCCCGGTCAATATAGAGTAATTCGCTCCAGTGATACAATAAAACAAATTTTAAATTTCTCAAGGGGTAAAATTTTCTTGTAATTTGGCTAGTATTCCATTATTTTGCATCTATGTCCCTGCAGTATTTGAATCAGATTTTAGAGGGGCTACAATGGACAGCTACAAACAGCTTCGAAATAGGATTTCAGGTTTTTATCTGCGAAATCAAAAACGCAATAAATTTAAATATTTTTGAGTTTTTAATTTAATATTTAAAGATTAGCTATTTAAATATATTGCTAATAATAACCTGCAAAATTTTGATTTGTCCCGTTATATTATATTTTAGCTTTTTAGAGATTGAAATGCTTTTTCTTCATCTCTCTCCTTTTCTAATTTATTCATGAGATCATTCGTTTGATTTGTTTATAATGTTTTACTGCTAAGATGTACAAATAATTCATAAAATTTATCCAATTACAAATTAAAATTTTATTAAAAAAATGATGAGGGAACTTTTATGACACTACATAATGCAGTAAGTTACTTCTGACTCCTGATAAATTCAGAAAAATTATAATCGGCGGTGGTTCCAGTCCGATGGAGCCGAAATTGTTTTTTTAGCGTGAATGATATTTTGTAAGATAAAAGTCCAATAAAGTTCAATGAGTTTATTCGATTTTTTCATACTCATTTGTTTCGTTTACAGGCTTTCAAAGCACGCAAATTACTCGGGAACTATTTTTAGCTAGCTTGCGATTTCAATTTTCGTCCCGATTTCATCTGGAAACTCCGACCATAGACTCCACTTTAATATATTCAATTATTTTACCAACATGATTTGCGGTATAAAAATGAAACTCACTGACGAGATTTTACATTATAGTTAATCTATAAACTTGCCTGACGGCACATAAATATGTACTTGAATACTCATATTTCCACCTATTCTGTTCAAACCTCGCCAATCATTAAATATCTTTAGAATTTCCAAGTTCATTTAAATTCCTATTTTTTTTTATAAACAAGACAAAATATCTCGTGCTTGTGCACCAATATTTCACAAAAGGGTAAGTAAATGGAATGAGCTGCAACAATCGTGGTATTTCAAATATTACAGCCTTCCCACCCATTGGAAAACCCAGATAAAAATACTAAAATATCGAATTATAACCACTATACTTCAAAAACCCAGAAAGTGACCCAAAATCCAATTATATACACTTGTAGGATTTTTTTTTAAAAACAATAAATTCTTGCTTATTGTTTATAGCTATCACTTTTAGCTTTTACAATATAAGCATTGCAAGCTTTTCTTCCACTTGACAAGACGATTACTTGAAAACTATAAGAACTTTTTTAAATATACATATAGATTTAGAAACTGAATTTTTTCACAATTTCTGTTGCTTACTAATTATATCTATCTTTTATACTTTCGAGGATATTTTGAGTGAAAGTATGAAACATGGAAAAAAAAAACTTTTTTTAATAGGGTTCTATCCAAAATCTAATTATATACACTTGTAGGGCTTCAAAAAGCTACAAATTCTTGCTTATTGTTCACAGCTAGATCTTTTAGTTTTTGAGATGAAATAATCACAAACTTGACAAATGGAAAATTTTTAATCTTCTACAATTTGGCAAGACGTAATCGTCTTGCCAAATTGAAGAACTATAAAAGCTTTTTTTAATAATAAATATTGATTTTGATATCAAATTTCCTCGTGCATATTTTTGTCGTTTACAATTTATATCTATATTTTATAGATTAAAATGAAAATAAGAATAAAAACACTCGCCAGAACAAATACTTTTTATGTTTTGTAGAAAAAAAGTTATAAATATTGAAATTATTTTTATAAGCGCCCAAAGGGTTTACATTTTTCGTAACGCTTCGTTTTCCCTCCACAGAAACCCCAAACGTAGATGCTATTCACATAAAATAAAAACCTTGTATCCACGTTCTAGAATTTATTTCACAATAATATCAGCAGTGTAATTACTAACTTAAACAGAAATTTATAGCATTATTGAACAAAACAAAATTAACATGTCTTTTCTCGTGAATAGAAAGCGCTATATATACGTGAATGTCGTTAATAAATGTATCGTATAAATGCTCTTTTATTAACTTTATGCATAGTTTTTGATCCATTTATTCGAGAACAGTTCATGCCATTGTTCTAAAGTAAGTTCAATTTCATTTCCAATGAAAACATGTTTGTTTATTTAACATTTTTGGATGCCGTTTTTTATTTTTTTTAATAATTTAAAAGAAGTTTTAAAATTTGTGACTTTCCAAATGTTCATTTTCGTTTCAAATTATAAGTTTCATTCGCTTCACTCCATTCGTTCTAGAAATGTCTCTCTAGACTACTACGCACATCCATACATACATTACACTCACATCCATACAGACATTCCTTTAAAAGTAATCTATTCAGATTAAAGGATATCCAAAACGTATATTAATCCGTCGAAAATTCGAATTAAGAGTTTTCGAACCCATCATAATATTTTCCCTATACATTATTTGTATGCAGGGAAATTACAAATAAAGTTCAAAATAATTTAGTTACGTATTATGAATTAATGCTGCATTATGTATGTATGTATGTAGAAAAAAATGAAAGCATTCCATTTTCTAAACCGCTAATTAGAGCTCTAATATTAGATGAGAATAACATTTGATAGGTCATTGAAATAAAATAATTTTCGTAAGGTGATGCTGTTTTAAGGGAATTAGTTAGTCCCCTCCTGCTCTTGCTCCTCTAAGATGCTTTGCTCTCAGTATCTTTCTCGTGTGTAATCATGAAAAAAAAGTCCAGTCCTTTTCCCCACGCCTATGTGGCATTCATCAGCAATGAGAGAGAAACGGTATTCGTCGCTAAAGACAACATGTCTGCCTGCATTCGGACACTGTCCATGTTGACCGAGCTCAACACCAATCCAGACGGCTCTGTCTATGTTGATGGGTCAGTGGTAGGCGCTTTAATGGTCGTCGACAACTAATCCCACCTTAATGGCGAATAAAATTAAACCCCAATAAATGTCATTGGATTTATTTCTCTAGAAAACGTAAACCTCCGCCGCCTCTGTACATAAACAACCATGCCCTAAAAGCGGAAAAATCTACTAAATACCTAGGTGTAACGATAGATTCCCACCTAACCTGGAAACAGCACGTAACGAACTTAATCAAAAAAGCGTATATGGCCACAGGAGCCTTATACCCAATGATAGGAAACGGAAATCTAAGTTATCAAAATAAACTCCTAATTTATAAATCGGTCATCCGCCCGGGAATGCTGTATGCAGCACCCGTATGGGGATATGCCTGTAAAACTACTATAGACTTACTAGAGACAAAACAAAACAAAACCCTAAGGATTATAAGGAAAGCTCCTAGATACTTAAGAAACTCGGTAATTAGGAAAGACTTCAAAATAAAAACTGTTAGAGCCCAAATTAAAAAGCTAGCGCTTAAATTCTATAAAAATCTGCCATCTGTTCCAAATGAACTACTATTCAATCTGCATGACTATGATCATCGCAAAGCCAAATCACGTAAGAGACCCCGCGCGGTACTTAATATTGAAAATCGGAATTAGGTAAGTCCCAACTTAAATAGTTGATATTAAATTAAAACTCGATCAATGTTTTCGAAAAAATGTTCTTAAACCTTAAACTGCCAAATTGATAGGAAATCCTTAGAACTGCATCAACTCCCCAAAATTACTCAAACTCTAAATGTGCAACAAACTGCCACACTAGGAGCTAAGTCAAATAATAAAAACAGTAAATCAAAAACCTCGAACCTCCAACTATGGGCAAATGAAATAATGTCACAGTATGAAGATAAGAACCACACCTAGAGATTGGAGATTAAAGGCGTTTCGCGCCTGGTGCTCTTTTCTGGACGAAACCCATGACAATCCCACCTTCTGCCAGTCGTCTCCGAATAATATACATTGATACAGGATGCACGGGGGTGCTGATAGCGCCGCCATTGGTGTAGACGTGGCTCCTTTCCTGACTGCACGATCTTTTCGAGCAGTTGTCTGTCTCGGGAGGGGGGATCTGGACCTCTGCGACGGTTACATGGGGCTTGTCTGATCTACTGTTTCTATCACCGAAGAACTACCATATCGCTCCGGCCAAGATGGCGATTGATAGTCTGTTGCACCAAACCGTTTCCCTTGGGCCTCTGATGCGACTTCTCTCTAAATCCGACAATTGTTCGTAGTGCTGCCGAGTACTTCTCAAAGGCATCTATGTACACAACTTTCAGTATCAAAGCAGAAAATCCAGTTCCAATGACCCATAAGTGAGAACATCGGCCGTTTTAAATGCTGCATGATGTGTCGTTCTCATGCGCGTTGTAAGATCCCTATAACGTCATTGGCGTTGACAGTTTGATTATTTGCATAACTCTTAAAACGAAATTTGCATGCCGAGTTTCGTGAATGTAGCTCCATTTTTTTTATGGGTGCATATATTTTTTGCAAGAGTGTATATATATATATATATATATAAGGGCGGCCCCAAACTGTTTTGCCCACACACGAAAATATCCTTGAGCCGGCCCTGGCTTTGATCATAGCTATTACTGTGGAAGTTTCAGATATGTTGATTGTTGTACGGTATATTTAGGGTAGAGCATATTGTACTAGGGTTTTATATTTTAATTCAAGAAGTTACAAGAAATTAATTTGCAATGTGTTAAAAATGATTAGCTTTTTATGTGTGCAGGTATTATAGCTACCATATAAGATTTCTAAGCAAGCAACATACTATTTGGGAATAGGTCTCCAACGTTTAGGAGCGGCTCATTAGGAAAATTTTAATAAACTACATTCTATTTTAACCCTCGTATTCATTAATTTTTCGCCAACATAAAATATTGAAATTAAAACAAAAATTACATTTTATAATGCAGGGATGGATTTACATGCTGGAAGGCAGCGGATCACTTCTTGAGGGCTTAATTACATTCTTATATTTTGTACCCGTATGATACATAATTTTTATTGAATAATGATGACATCACGCTGGTGTTCATGGGCGCCCATAGGGGAGAGCAAGGGGGCACTTGCCCACCCTTGGATGCTCAAGGTCGATGTTGCATAATTTCATAAGTGCTTTACGATTGCGGTACTGTTTTAGTTCCTCATTTAAATTTACACAAACCCAATAAATAAAAATCTGATGTGAGCAGCACAAGACTTTCCTTATATAATGCAATGAATTTACTACTTTTACAGTTAAAAAAAATATTATTCTTATAGTAAATACTTATATTCTTTCTAAGATATTGAGTTTTCTTCAATTAGTCTTCATTTTCATTGATTTAGCGTCATTTTTATCCATTTGGCGAGATTTTCGTTAATTTGGCAACATTTAAAAATGTCGCCAAGTAGACGATATTCCGCCAAATTTGTCGCCAAAATCTCGCTAAGCGTTATGAACGGAGAAATAAGTTGTTCTTATAGCAGATAAATGACTATTGGCGTTCAATTACAAAAGTATTACTCAAAGTATCTTTTCTCGTGAGTGGAACGAGTTAGATCCACGAGAATGATGTCACCAAATTTATTGCACGATATTACATATGAAAAGTAAACATGTTTCTTAACAGTTAATATTTTTTTTATTTGAAGAATGTGCAATATCTCGAGAACGGTCCATACTAACGTTCTACAGTTTATGTCAATTTTTTTCTCAGGAAAAATTACATAAGAAATGTCTATTTGCATAACTTTATTAAAGGTTTTGATTTTTTGATGAATTTTTCAAAATTTCACTCGAAAATTTAGGGGGGGTTATGAACATTCGATTGTGTTTTGAAACAATAGGCTTCCAGTATTCACGGATTGTGATTTTTGTACCAAATTTCATTCGAATTCCAAATTCCATTCGTTCATGAGATATCGTTTCCACAGACTCACTTACACACAGACATCACTTCAAAAATGTTCGATTCGTGATCAGGGATGCTTGAAACGTGCTCTCCCGTCGAAAACTCGAATTCGAATTTTCGACCCCGTCACAATACTTTCCTTATACATTATGTATATAAGGAAAGTAAAAATAGTTTGAAATAACCATAAGTTAAATTAAAAAAAGATAATCATCAAACTACACAATTACGCTTAGGCACATCCTTAATGTTGTACTTTGCTAACTGTAAATACTTCTGAATTCTTGCTGCTCTTAGTTTCTAATGGAAAGGAATATAAGAGGCAGTGTTGTATCATAGAATTTGTGATCTTAAAAATTCTTAACTACTGATTCAAGAAAAATTTTAACACTAATTTGAAGCATAAAATGTTATTTGGAGAAGATTATACCCTACTTTCCTTGTATTCATATTCCATATGGTGTGAATTAGCGTATCATTATTGGTAGAATAAAAAAAAAAAATGTTAAAATTAAAAATTTATTTTTTCCAGTCAGCAGCAGGTGAGTCATGCCGATGAATTGGATGCATTTGGCTAATTTGTTTTAATTTATACTATTTAAATATAATTTACATCCATAGCCATAATGTGGCTGAAATTGATTTCCTCCAATAGACTACTAATATTATTCCATTCCAGGAATTGTAATCGTTTTTTCATGGGAAGCAATATTATAACAATCGTAAATTTTGATTAATACACATTCCAATCAAGCAAATTAAAAATTGCAAAAAATTCTATCTAGTTCTAGTTTTCACATAAAACTTCACGGAGATTCGCTCTTGAATTATCGTTCCTCAGAAATGGATGTCCTTCTGAAAACGTGTTTTTTTTCGCCAAAATGCAGAATTCGAAAAATTTCTAGAAAATAATACTTTGCAATACAATAGTATAATAAAATGGGGAGCTACGGGTCACAAAATTGGTGTCGAAGCGAAGTAAAATACTAAAACCAGCCAATATAATAAGAATTTGATGAAGCGGAAAGATTACCTTAAACTAAAAATCTAATAAAACATCTGATGTGGGCAGCACATAACTTTCCGTATATAATGCAATAAATTTACTAATTTTACAGTAAAAAAATAATGTATAAGATCAACGGTACTGTGTTTTTATCGTTGATTTGTACATTTGGCGATTTTCCGGATCACAACATGAAAACTATTTCAAAATACCCAATTAACTTATATTTCGCACAAATGATTATCAATATTGATAGCATCCTCAATAAGCGATATAATCCATATATTAAATTATTTTAATATTTAATTCATCAATTAGGACATTTTCATTAATTTAGCGCCAGTTTAGCAATTTTGACGATATTTTTGTCAATCTGGGGCGAAATATAGCCAAGTTGGCGATACTTTGCTAAATTGTTCACCAAATGCATCACCAAGTGCTACAGACAAACGAAGAAAAAAGCATTTCTTATATACTAGAAGGTATGCCCTTCATATGACGGAAATCAGAATTTGCGAAACATTACTTCCCATTTGGCATCAATTTGGCAATATTTAAAATAGTCGTCAAGTTGGCGACTCCCTGCTAAATTTCTCGCCAAGCGTTACGGACGGAGAAATGGGCTATTCTTATAGTCTATTTTTATGTTCTTTCCAAGATACTGAACTTTCATCAATTAGTCGTCATTTTCATTGATTTGGCGTCATTTTTATCAATTTAGCAACATTAAAAAAAAACACCAAGTTGGCGACATTCCGCCAAAATCTCACTAAGCGTTACGGATGGAGAAATAAGTTATTCTTATAGCAGATAAATGACTATTGGCGTCCAAATACAAAGGTATTACACAAAGTATATTTTCCCATGACTGGAACGAGCTAGATCCACGAGAATGATGTCACCAAATTTATTGTATGATATTACTTATAAAAAGCAAATATATTTCACAATAGTTATTTTTTTTTAATGTCTCAAGAATGGTTCATGCTAGTGTTCTAAAGTTTGTGTCATATATTTATATATATATATATTTGAAAACTTGAAATTTCATCGAAAAAAATGCTCTATGTAAAAGCAATGAATATTTCATTCATATCACTTTTATTCCAGACTCCAGAATTAAATAATTTTGCTTGAAAAGAAATTCAGCAATTCTTATAGAACTCATCCTACAATCACTTGTTTACATTCTGTATCCATTAAAATTAGGCTTTGTTGTAGAAATAATCAAAGTTTGATGATCATTTAAACTCAAAAATATTGTAATTTTAAACTGGGAAAAAAAGATGGATACCATATTTTATTTTGAAGTGGGTCACGTGATCTCGTCATATAATACGGGTGTAATTATTATACAAATTTTTATTTAAAAAACTACCGAACACATTTTGCTGAATTTTTTTTATATTTTTTATGGGATAATTTGAATATTTCCTAAAATTGTGAAATTAACAATTTGTGAATTTAACTTCGCTTAAAAAATGTTTGAAAAATTAGGTCCCATAGGGTTCAATGTATTTCACTTTCTCCACCCGGGTTCAATCTAAAACTAATTGGGTGATATTATTCATTTACATTCCCATATATCTCACAGACCGTCTCAACAACATACTAAATTTTCATCTTGATGAAGTCATTTTTATGACAGTTATCCTGCGAACGGACGAACAGAATGAACAAAGTCATAAACACTTTTCAACGATGTTAGAAAGTGTTAAAAATCTGCCACACAATTGAAAAAGAAGAAAGAAAGACGTAACCTTTAAAAATGTGAAAGACAATAAAAGACGTATATTTCTGTAAAATGTTTCGCCCTAGAATGCTTCATTGCGGGATTTTCTAGCCCATAAATCATGTCACCATCATCGAGGTCAAGAAGATCCTTCAGGGTGAAGTATAAAGAAGGAATAAAAATATCCTTCAGCGTGAAACGTAAAGAAGTGAATAGAATTTTTAAGTTATAATCACAAAATGAGAAGGTCGTTGAATGAGTTTTTCGGAATACGCCTGAACCTACTTTGAAAAAAATCTGATGTGAGCAGCACATGACTTTCCCTGCATACTTATATTAACGTTCTCTTTATTTTAATTAAATTTATTTCACTTTTAATTCAATTTTCGTTCTCATTCGATAACCGGACTTATTTTCAAAGGTGGCGTAGGGAAAGTACGAAAAACTAAAATATCTCGAGAACGGTTAGTCCTAGTGTAATGGGGTTGGTCTTATTCTTTTCGTCGTTAAAAATTACGTATTAAATCAGCATTTAATGGATATATTTGAGTATACCCAATTTTTTATTTTAGATTTTGGCAATTTTTGAGGACCATTTTGCAAAAAAAGGCAGGTTATTTTTTTTAAATCGTACCAAAATCTAATCAGCACCAGGGTGACCTATACGTGACTCATCTACCGAATTTTGTGAAATTCGGTCCATTAGTTTTTCAGCTACAGTGGATACAAGCTTTTGCGGGCCATTTCACAAAAAAGGCGGGTTCTTTTATTCCGAATCGTACCCAAAACTAATCAGCACCAGCCCCGCCCACAAGTGACTTACCTACAGAATTTTGTAAAATTCGGTCCATTAGTTTTTTAGTTAGAGTGGATACAAAATCTGCACAGACAAACACACAGATGTCACGCTAAAAATGGTTTTTTCGTATTCTAGAGGTCTCGAAACGTGAAGATCCGTCGAAAACTCGAGTTGCGATTTTCGGCATGATTCCAATACTTTCCCTATATATTACCATGTATTGCAGGGAAAGTAAAAATAAATAAATACCTGAACACATTGCATCTTGAAGTCATTTATATTAAGGCAAAGACCACGTGCTAGAGCATGGTCTACAATATTTTTGATCGCGTACCCCTGACACTTACTTCTTGCATCGCGTACCCCTAACACTTACTTCTTGCATCGCTTATCCCTAGGAATTACGCTTTTACATCGCGTACCTTTAAGAACTACTTATTTACATCGCGTACCCCTATGATAAATACAGATGCTTGATTGTTTTAATTTTATTTTGCTCTGAGCGGGTGTTCTAATTAAATAATATTCATAAAATCGTAATATTATTGCTTTCATGCCTGTGTGGTAATTTTTAAAAAATCTGATGTAGGTAGCACATGACTTTCCTTATATAATGCAATGAATTTACTACTTTTACTGCAAAAGAAATAGGTTATTCTTATAATAGATACTTATATTATTTCCAAGATATTGAATTTTCATCAACTCGTCGTTATTTTCATTGATTTAGCGTCATTTTTATCCATTTGGCGAGATTTTCGTTAATTTGGCAACATTTAAAAAGTCGCCAGGTTGGCAACATTCCGCCAAATTCGTCCCCAAAATCTTGCCAAGCGTTATGGACGGAAAATTAAGTTATTCTTATGGCAGATAAATTACTATTGAAGTTCAAATGCAAAAGTATTATTCAAAGTATCTTTTCTCATGAATGGAATGAGCTAGATCCACGAGAATGATGTCACCCAATTTATCGCATGATATTACATATGAAAAGTGAACATGTTTCTCAACAGTTCATATATTTTTTTTAGTTTATGGGATTTTTTGATAAATTTATTTGAAAAATGAGCAATATCTCGAGAACGGTTCATGCTAGCGTTCTAAAGTTTATATCAATTGTTTCCTAAGGAAAAATTACATAAGAAATGTCTGTATGCGTAACTTTATTAAAGATATTGATTTTTTGGGGATTTTTTCAAAATTTCGCTCCAAAATTTAGGGGGGTTCTGAACATTCGATTACATTTAAAAACAATAGGCTTCCAGTATTCACGGATTGTGATTTTTGTACCAAATTTCATTCGAATCGCTCCATTCATTCGTGAGATATCGTCTCCACAGACTCACTGACACACACACACATACTTTCGCACACACAGAGATCACCTCAAAAACATCTGATTGGTGTTCAGGTATGCTTGAAACGTGCTCTCCCGTCGAAAACTCGAATTCGAATTTTCGACCCCGTCACAATACTGTCCTTATACATCATGTATATAAGGAAAGTAATGCTAGTTAATATTTGTTATTCTTTAATTAATTTTATTTTCCTTCTGTCAATATAAAACTCGCTTAATTGAAGTACACGTGCCACACTTTGAAGAGTGTACTGGACTGCCCCGACTGAAATTTCAAATTTGCATGTCTCGGCATGAAACGATGTTTATCCTAATTCAAATGCATTAAAACATAAATTTGCGCTATCTTTGTTCTCAAAATTAAATTATTATTATTATTTAAACATCCATATCATACAGCCGAGTGAGACTAACTGACTAAGGAGCGCATTACACAGCCCAAACTGCTGAAGTTATGATCTTGAAATATTACATATGCATGAAACTTGACCAACAAGTTATGAGAAAAATCTAAAAATTCGGAATTCAGTTCCAAAATTTATAAATCGAGGAATTTTTTGTTTTAACATTCAGCAAAAACTCCAGAAAGATTAGCCAATTCTTTATTATACCATCATGCACAGAAAATAAAAAGTATTCCACATTTTCTTAACAACTCTATTGGTGCACAATTAACAGTTCTTGAGATATTCCCATTTATAGTTATAGCAGACGATTTTTTAAATTATATATATAATGAATAATTATTTTTTAATTATACTTTATGAGTAATTAATTTTTTAATTATATTTTACTAATGAATTTATTTTTAGTTTTCGATTCCAATGTGGTAACTATGAAAACCGAGTTTCGCTTCAAATACCGAAATCGTTTGTTGACTAGTCTTACCATATGTCCTGTTTTGACAGGGATTGTGTCCCGGCCGGTTTGTCATTTTGTCCCGGTTTGAAATTTATCTTTTTGAATAAAGTTTTGGTGGGAAAGAGCAATTTTTATGACAAAGGGAGTGTTATATGATATTGACTGCAATTTGAACAGCTGCAGGAAAAATTAATGAAACACTTGAAAATGCTGTTATAAACGTAAATGAATTATTTGATGAAGTGGTAATTGATAAAAAAAAATCCCAGTCTCTGAACTGTGACACACGAAAAATAATTCCTTCCCGGTCGTCCAATTAGATACTCTAAGTCCTCTGGACGAGTCGGACGGCCTGGGGCTTTCACACGAAAAATAATTAAAATAAGCTGTGAAGAAACGAAACTGTAAAGATTCAAATTTTGAAGAATTTACGTGATAAAAAACAAGAAAAATCAATCATGCATAAAGCATCGATTATGAAACACTTTCCAACGTCAATGCAATTTTATATAAACATCTCTAAAATGCGATACATTCCTCGGTAATATTTTTTAAATTATCACAATACTACATTAATTTATTATATTTGAAAACTTCATCGTAGAAAATGAACTTCATTCAAATGACGGCATTGCAGTATAAATTGCCTGATTTAAACATCTCTAAAATGCGATACATTCCTCGGTAATATTTTTAAAACTATCATAATACTACAATAGTTTATTATATTTGAAAACTTCATCGAAAACAAATGAACTTTATTCAAATGACGTCCTCGAAATATATATCGCCTCTCTATAAAACAGCATTTCATTCATAAACACTTTTCCTATCGTTTTATTCATCACAATATTATAATAATTTATTTTATTTAAAAATTTGAAAAATTGTTATCTACCATATTTATTTTAAAATATGAAACCTCTCTTACATATAAATAACTCAACTCTTGGAAAGATATTTATTATATAATACAACTTTTTTTTCTTTCTAGAGGATATAGTAAGAGTCATAATTTAGTTGAATTTGTTTTTCTCCCTATATTAAATAATTTTTATTTAAAAAACTACTTAACATATTTTACTGAAATTTTTTTTCAAATTATCCCATAAAATTATGGGATAACTTGAATATGTCCTAAAATTTTCGAAGCAATTTGTGAATTTTAAATTCGCTTAAAAAATGTTTGAAAAATTTGGTCCCATAGGGTTCAATATATTTCATTTTTTCAACCCGGGTTCAATCCAAAACTAATTGGGTGATATTATTCATTTATATTCCCATAGATCCCACAGACCGTCTGAAAAACATACTAAAATTTCATTTTGATAAAGTCATGACGTCATCGAAATATAAATCGCCTCTATATAAAAACAGCACTTTATTCATAAACATTTTTCCAATCGTTTCATTCATCACAATACTATAATAATTTATTTCATTTAAAAATTTGAAACATTGTTATCTACCATATTTATTTTAAAATGTGAAGCCTTTCTTATATATAACATAATTCAACTCTTGGAAAGATATTTATTATATAACATATCTCTTTTTTCTTTCTGGAGGATATAGCAAGAGTCAGAATTTAATTGAATTTATTTTTCTGCCTATATTAAATAATTTTTATTTAAAAAACTACCTAACATATTTTACTGAAAATATTTTTATATATTTTATGAGATAATTTGACTATTTCCTAAAATTTTCGAAGCAATTTGTGAATTTTAAATTCGTTTAAAAAATGTTTGAAAAATTAGGTCCCATAAGGTTCAATGTATTTCATTTTTTCAACCCAGGTTCAATCCAAAACTAATTGGGTGATATTATTCATTTATATTCCCATAGGTCCCACAGACTGTCTGAAAAACATACTAAAATTTCATTTTGATTAAGTCATTTTTACGGCAGTTATCGTGCTAACGGACAGACAGACAGACAGAATGAACAAAGTCATAAACACTTTTCAACTTTGTTGTAAAGTGTTAACAAGAAAGATCAATCATGTTTAAAGCAGTGATTATGAAACACTTTCCAACTTCAATGCAATTTTATTTTAACATATCTAAAATACAATACATTCCTCGGTAATATTTTAAAACTTATCACAATACTACATTAATTTATTATATTTGAAAACTTAAATCTTCATCGAAAAAAATGAACTTCATTCAAATGACATCATTGAAATGTAAATTGCCTGATTTAAACATTTCTAAAATGTGATACATTCTTCGATAATAATTTTAGAATTATCATAATACTACGATAATTTATTATATTTGAAAACTTCATCGAAAACAACTGAAATTCATTCAAATGACGTTATAGAAAAAATTACACGCCTGGCTCTCTCTATAAAAGCAGCATTTCATTCATAACTTTCTCCCATTCATTTCATTCATCACAATACTATAATAATTTATTTTATTTAAAAATTTAGACCATGGAGCTACAAGTAATTAAACTCTATGCTTAAAACTTACGAAAAAAATCGTCCTTCTCTTTGTAAAATCAATGAATATTTCATTCATATCAGCTATGCAGACTTCATGAACTAAATGATTTTGTGTTAAAGAAATACAGCAATTCTAATACAACGCATTCTACATATTTTGCTGTTTAACTCGAACCTATGTAAAAATAGGTGATATGTAAAAAATGTTTTCACCTATGTAAAAATAGGTGAAAAATAAGCTTCGTTGTAGAAATAATCAAATTTGGATGAGCATTTAAACTCAAATATATTGTAATTGCGTTGTTTCAGTATGTAGATGCACAGAATTTAAGCAAAAATAAAGTGGTTTTAGGACGGATACAACACTCAATATGAATTAAAAAGAACTTTAAAAATCACGATTTTGAGACAAGATGGATGCCATATATCATTTTGAGGAGGGTCACGTGATCTTTTCATATCATGGTCACGTGATCGCTTCATATAAGAGGTGTTATTATTATTTTAATTTTTATTTAAAAAACTACTGAATATATTTCGCTGAATTTTTTTTTTATATATTTTATGGAACAATTTGAATATTACATAAAATTTTCGAAGCAATTTGTGAATTTTAATCTGCTTAAAAAATGTTTGAAAAATTAGGTCCCATAGGGTTCAATGTATTTCATTTTTTCAACCCGGGTTCAATCCCAAGCTAATTGTGTGATATTATTCATTTATATTCCCATAGGTCCTACAGACCGTCTGAACTACATACTAAAATTTCATTTCGATTAAGTCATTTTTACGGCAGTTATCGTGCTAACGGAACAGACAGACAGACAGACAGACAGGATGAACAAAGTCATAAACACTTTTCAACTTTGTTGTAAAGTGATAAAAATAGAAAATGACAAGCATTCCGTTAAAATGTTCGCGCAAGCAACAAGTATACAAATGGTCGAAATCAAATGATTAATATCATAAGTTTCAGGTTTAAATTATGTTTTCTTCTATTCGATATATACTTTTATTTATTTAGTTTTCTATTTTTTTCCCAGTGTGTAAGACAATTTATATGGTAAACCATATTGTTAACTGTCCCCCCCCCCCCTCCTTCTCCCCCGGGGAGACTCACTCTTTGAGTGGTGAACGGATCTTAGCTCTGTAGCTCTGATCCTCCAACCTGGGGGGTATATAAATCCGGGTAACCGGGTGTTGAGTAACCGGCCGTCGTACCGGTGAGACAGTTAGGCCTCGGACTCTTCCAGGTGGCTGTGATCGCATGAACTGCGTCTATTCATGACCTGAGCCTAGATCTGGCCGGCGACTGGGGTTGGGCTTGGCGGGTAATTCTTCGGATCTTACCCGGTGAATGATTCCCCCAAGTACGTTTCCCTGGCCGTGGCTTTGCTGGATGACAGATCATTCCTTCGCAGCAAGCCTTTATATCGGCATAAACCAACAGGTTGTCGTGGCTTGGTGCTTAATCCTGCCCCCCCCCCCCAATCAAACTATTGAAAAATAATACTATAATTAATTGATATTTAGCTTAAAATGTCGGAAAATATGTCAACATACAGTGACCGGAGATGACTTATTGTTTTACATACCTCAATTTCCATGTCAGCAGAACTATAAAATATGGGCCATTTTTATACTTAAATTTGAAACGCTTTTTGATATTCAGAACTTTTATTACGTAGAGAAATGGCTAGACTAGTTTATCCATAGCTCATTTGAACAAAAATATCTGAAGTATGAGTTTCTCCACTCGACTTCCCCATATTCCATGTTTTTACTTTCTCGTATTGTTGGTCTCGTAAGCTTTTACAAAATTCTTTGAATTTGATAATTTTACGGATAAACACGATTTAAAACTTCCTGAGCACTTTTGGAATAATATGTTCGTCTGTGAGTTCTGTTCACATTGTCAAAATTTATCTGTAGATACATCACGTGGAAAAGAAAAACTATTGATAGAATTTTTTGTGATTCCCATGATTAGAACTAGAATTATTCTAATTTTATTATTTTCATATGCATTATTTCCTATGAAATCAATGATAATTCCCGCAGTATTCTGGAGTTCTAAGTTGAGTAACCTCAGATATTGAAAACGAAGTTAAGACTCATTTTTAACTTATTTACAACAATAGAGAATTCTGAAACTTTACGTTGTATATGACTTCACATGCTGAAAACGTACCCGGACATTGGACTTATTTTTAATTTATTTACAACAAGGGATGTTATAACTCCTCCTTTTGTGTTATGACTACACAGACAGTGATTGAGTGTTGTATTTTATTATAGTAAGATATCCCATGAATAAACCAGCTTTTTAAATTATTTATGGGCAGAATGCTCGCGGACCATACTAATATAAAGAGAAATAAAATTCACAATTATGCGCGAATTCCTGTAGTATTTTAAATGGCATTGTTGTTCAAAACAACCTATTAAAATATTTAAATTAATTCTTCTAAAAAGAAGCAAAGCTCAGTTCTCACTATACAACGTTATCTTCACAAGTAGATCTGAAGAATGAAAAATCCTGGTTCCGTTTATAAATAAATTAACAGAAAATATGAAATATGATCAATATATGCAAAATGAAAGCTCTAAAATGGTATCAGAAGATATGCCTATACCACTTGCAACAATTTGCTAAACATGATATAAGTTAATTGCCTAAACATAATATGAGTTAATTGGCTAAACACAATATAATAAGTTAATTGGTAAAACACATTATATGAGTTTGAAAGTTTTTGCCAAAATAAAACAGATAGAAAAAGAAATAATAAAGAAATTGGAAATATCAATCATTCCCGTAATCTTTAAACAGCATTACCGTAATTCATATAATCCAGTCAAAAATGAAATGCCGTTCATTTATAAAATTTGTATTTATTTCCCTTTCTTCATTATAAAAACATTAATAAAAATCGTCTGCCGTCTAAACACGTTGAATTGTATTCTATTTCATGATATATATTTCTTCAAATAAATTAGTAGAAACTGATCGTCTGCATAATGCTATTTCTGTAGGAGGTTCGTTTTCTCTTAATATCTCAACAACTCCTGCTCTTAGAAACTCAAAACATGCATTAAATTTTAAGTGGGGCTATTTCAAGGTTACCTACAAATTTTTTTGAAATTCTCCCGTTACGATGAGATAAACATACACACACATATTTTTTTATACTTACATACCCACGGATATATTTCCAATTTTATATAGATAAAGCTGTTGTATAAATATACTAACCTAGAATTTGAAATCGAAACCGTATCTCTCTCCCAAACAAACCCACCACTGCTGGTGAAACGTCTTCTTGTGGGATGCGAATAAATATACTATGCTTTCTTCTGTCTTCTCCATCCTAAATGAATATTTACTAGCAAATATCACCTGGTTTTTCCACCGTTACATCACGATTCCCGAAATGTAAGAGCGGCAGACTATTCCATGCTTTTCAGTTTATGACATTTCTAAAAAGCTTTTAGGAATTTCCCCAATATTAAGCGTTTGTTAGCTTAACGCCCATTTCCTTCTATTCTGTAGCATTTTTTATTATTATTATTATTATTATTATTCACTGTACTTTATATATTCAATGCGAATATAGATTTTTGTGGAAACAAGGCCTGTTTTAATTCTTTTACTTTCAGTATATACATTCTGTAATGTATAAGAAAAGTATTGTGACGGGGTTGAGAATTCGAATACGAGTTTTCGAAGGAAAAGCACGTTTCAAGCACCGCTGAACTCGAATCGAATGTTTTTGAGGGGATGTCTGTGTGTGTATGTCCATGAGTTGTGGATACAATATCTGAACGAATGGGGCGTTTCGAACTTAATTTAGTACAATTATTAGACTAGGTAAATATTGGAAGCCTATTGATTTTAAGCGTAAACGAACGCTAAACGCCCCCCCCCCTCAATTTTCGTTTGAAATTTTGAAAAATTCATTAAAACATCAGAATCTCTAACAATATTACTTAAATGATCATTTCTTATGTAAATTTTCATAACAAAACGAATGGCACAAACTTGAGAATACAAACTTGAGAACCGTTCTCGAGATATTCCACATTTTCCAAATAAATTTATCAAAAAATAACATAAAATTAACAAAGTAACTATTATAAAATATGTTCACTTTTCATATGTAATATTATGCTATGCGATAAATGTATTCACATCATTCTCGTAGATCTAGTTCGTTTCACTCACGAGAGAAGATACTTTGGGGAATTGTTTTGTATTTTGCCGCCTAATCATTCGCCAATAGTCATTTATAAGAAAAGCTCTTCTTTCCATATGTTTGTAACGCTTGGCGATAAATTTGGTGAAATTGACTATTCATTTAGCGAGATATCACCAACTAGCCATATTTCGCAAAAGATTGACGAAAATATTCTCAAAGTTACAAAAAGGACGCCAAATAAACGAAAATGACGCCAAATTGATGAATTAATTATTAATATATATGTTGTCAATATTGATAATTGTTAGTTTAGAATTGCTCAAAATGTAAGTTAATTGAGTATTTCGAAATTGTTTTACACGTTATTATCCGAAAAAGCGGCAAATGTACAATTCAACCATAAAACTTTGTACCGTGGATCATATACATAATTTTTTCACTGTGAAAAAAGTAAATTCATTGCATTATAAGGAAAATCATGTGTTTCCACATCAAATTTTTTTCTATGCATCATCTTAAGTTGTTTTAATATCAGTACCTGTTTATTACTTTTCTTGTATGCATAGTATAATGTATAGTGAAAGTATTGTGATGGGGTCGAAAATTCGAATGCGAGTTTTCGACGAAACAGCACGTTTCAAGCATCTCTGAAATCGAATCGACCGTTTTTAAGGTGATGGCTGTGTGCGGTGCATGTAAGCTTGTGAATGCGATATCTCACGAACGAATGGAGCGTTTCGACCTTAATTTAGTACGATTATTAGAACTGAAACCCTATTGATTTTAAGAGTAAATGAATGTTCGGAAGATTATCCAATATTCGAATGAAATTTCGAGAAAATCAGAAACTTTAATAAAGTTACATACTAATCATTTCTTGTGTAGTGCTTCGTTAGAAAACGAATGCCATAAACTTTAAAACGTTAGCATGAACCATTCTCGAGATACTGCACGGTTTTCGCGCAAATTTATGAAAAAAAAAAATTACATAAAATTAAAAAGTGTTGATAGAAAAGAAAAGAACTTCTCTCCTTTCTGCCTGTAACGCTTGACGATAAATTTGTCGAACTTGGCGGATAATTTGGCGACCAACCAAAGGGCACAACCGCCAGGGATGTATCTTCGCAAGATCTTTAGTCCCACCTAGAGCCCCTATATATTTAAGATCCTTAGTCCCACCCTTCGACACCTCGATGGTCCCACCCACTATATATATATTAATCTGTGGTCCCACCTAAGGTTCCTCCATATACCTCTATATACCAGAATCTTCTAAGGCTCCTCTATAGTAGAGGAGCTCTAGTCCCACCTACTACGAAGGAGTAATACGGCCGTCGAAATTCCGTCTCTTGTTGGCTTCAAAAACCCGGAATCTCGCTTTACAGGCTCTTTCACCTCGTCCACGAAGTGTAAATATGTAAATTTCAGTTAAATCTTAGAGAGAAGGAGATAAAACTCCTATGGATGAAAAGCTTTAAAATACCATAATGCTTTGAGAATTATATCTAGGTGTCTCTAGTATTAGTAATGCCCCCCTCTTCTTATTTGGCACAACAGTAAAACGTAGTGTCTAGTATATGTATTTTAGTGTTTAGTATATATACACAAGGCGAGAAAAAAGTAAATTGTAAGATAAAATAAAGTTGAATGCGTAGGAACATTCTTTATTACTTGAGTTCTGATTTGCATTACATTGATAAGTTTTTCTCTTTAAAAAATAACAGTTTAAACAAATATCATTTATTAAAAACAAGCCTTTCGCCATGTAAATACATGCAATGCAGTGGGACTTGTCCCAGCGCCACATAAAATTAGTCTCAAACGATTTTGGCGTTTCCACAACATGCTTTAACTCCTTCCCTTTGCCTTCGTGAGTTAACATATTTACAACTATCGGTATCCACAAGACATTTAAAATATAACGATAACGAAAGTATCTCAACGATATAACACCAGTATTATAGAACTGTGCGTAATAAATTTATTTTTAATTGTTTAAACCATTTAAATGTTACTTCTTTTAAAATTGCAACATTTCTTAACAACGAGAGGTTAGATTTTTAAAATAAACGAAGGAAAATGAAATGTTTACTTCAAAAATAAAAATAAACTTTTCCTTGCAAAATTATATAAAAAATAAATTTTTTAATCCGCTTGCAGCCGAAACAAAGGGCGGCTCATAGCACAGTATTTTCCGTAAAATACCGGCCATCATGTAAAATTGTAAACCATTTGATCTCATAGGTCTGACACTAGCCTTGAACGAAAATTTCAAAACGATTTTTTCAGCGGCAGTTGTAACTAGCTTTTATTTTAATATAAATTATTATTCTTGTGAGTAATTGCAGCGTTCTTATGCGAATTTTTTAGAGTTTTTATTTACAATAATTTCAATTTTAAATTGAGCCACAAAATTTGCTAAACATTGGATTCTTTTTTTTTTCTTGAGATTTTGAGATACTGTAAAAGTAATTCTTACTACAGCTAATTTTATTTTAAAATGGCCGAATCGATTTTGGGCAGTTATCCTTGCTTAAAACCGGGCTTGTAGAAGATAGCTCAAGTTCAAAACTCACCTTGTCCACAAAATTCGAGAACGAGTTAAGAAACGTATTACACAGATTATCACGCACAGCTTCTGTTATATTATAACAGTATTTGTGTTCCAAAAAGTTTTTCCCCTTTTTAACACTATTCGGAAATGTCGAAGCTGCACCAGAAAGGATGAAAACAAAACAACACAAAAATTTTGACATTATATCAGTTCCATCAATTGCGGACAAGGTGAGACCTAGGAAATGACCTACTTTCATATATGCACATTAATAAAAATAAAGTGTATCACTCTTCATTTTAATAGAATTTATGTATGTTCGACAGGCGGAGCCTTATCAGTTACGCTCACTTATCTCTATCCAAGGATTTTCTATAATATCTATTTCAACGAAGGCTTCGTTGTATAGTGTTTTCAATTTTATGAATACAATGCAGCCGTAACAAAGAAAACAAATCATAAAAGATTATAGTCATGACTGTGATACAATGTCAAAGTCGCGTGCTCACACACTCGAATTTCGGGGCCAACAGCTTCGATGTTTTCGATATAGAAGCCTTTAATTCATTTATTTTTTCCAATTCAGGGAAAACATTGTAATGAGGGTTAAAATTCGGACTCGTATTTTGGTGGATTTGCACGTTTTGGGCATCCTCTAACACGAATTGATCATGTTTACCTAATGTATGATTGTGGGCTATGTTCGATCTCTTGAACAAATTGAATGAATCAAATGAAATTTTACTCGATTATTTCAATTGGTATATGTAAGAAGCCTATTAAATTTCTAAAAGGTCGGATGAAAAAGGCCTTAAATTTTTTAGCACTATTTCCCCCCCAAAAAATTGATAGAACAAAAATAATTATGTTAAAATTCTTAAACATATAGTCATTAATATTTTATTTTTATTTTTAAGAAAATTATATTTGTACATGAACAATAACATGCGACGTTTCAGACATAATTCTGACTTTTAATCTAAAATGGAAAAAGAAAAACATATATATATGGACCATTAAATAAAAATATGGTCATTGAAGGGATGCAAGTATTATAGAAATGAATTGAAACAATTTTTTGGAGTTATGAATAAAATCGAGATTTCAGAAATTGTACTTTTCCCGCGAAGAACGTGATTTCTCTATAAAGAATCAAACAATTTTAGTGAAAATTGGCATACTTTTAAAAAATTTGGCAACAATAAGTCTATAAATTTTCAGCTAGATAGAGTCATAAACTAACACCCACTTTTACCCATACCTATTGTTAGCTTTGTATTACTTCTCTTTGAATTTTCGTTCAACATATTTGATGAGCTCGTTCTCAGCTCCCAGACTACGTAGACGGCTGAAAGTCGACACACAGTCTCATTTCGCTGAACATTTTCATCTATTAAATTTTCACGTCATATTTTACGGTTTTGTTCCCGACTTTCAGAGTACGTGAAGAGCTGAAACTCGACACACAGTTTTATTTCGCGGAGCATTTTCATCTATTAAAATTTCATATTATTATGTTATGGCGTTGCGTCATTTACATACGTCCCGACTTCGTCCTTTTCATGCATTTTCTTTACGAATTAGCATTGTGTCTTCAGATGAAATGTTATCCTGGTTCTAACGCGCCAATGCATGTATAAAACTACATAGATCTGTACGTAAAAAAATAAATAAATAAATAAATATCTGTCCGTAAAAAAAAAAAAAAAATAAATAAATAAAAATAATAATAATTAGATTGCGGTTGAGAGAGAAAAAACTAAAATTAAAAATAAAATTAAAATAATAAATTTAAAAAAAATTATGTTTACACATCATACCTTTACACATCACCTTTACACATCATACACAACAGTAACGCACGGAAAAGTAGAAAATAAATTTGAATCACCAACGAAATTGAACCAAATTGAGGGTATAAGCAGATTCGATTCAAAACAAAACTATACTGATTTTATCATTATCCAAAATTGTTACACCTGTTTCATCTGCCTACACTCTTAATTCCTTCCTACAATTTTGCCCAATACCAATTTTGTACTGTGATTATGGTTTTGGAATTGAATCTGTCTACACACTCAATTTGGTTCAATTTTGTGCGCGATTAAAATTTATTTTCAATTTGTCCATGCGTCACTGTTGCGTAGGAGAAAACATTGATTTTTTTCTCTTATTATTTATTTTGTTGCCAAAGAATATCAACATTTGTTCCTTTGTAAGGAAAGTCACGTGTTGGTTGTATTTTTTTTTTAATGTATAGATTGCTAAATATTCGAATTGCTTGAATAATACCTCGTCTATTTGACCTTATCACTGCCTTTCATTCAAGACAAAGGACGGAGGAAGTGATAAAGTTTTTATTGGTTATCGAAAGGAAATGAGTGGGTGTTTCCATTGTTTTGTCTTTGTAGAATTCGGAACTGGGGAAAGTACTGAAAGTTGCGGAGCACAAACTTCACGTCAAGTCATTTTATCAATAAGAAGTTGAAGTTACAGCGTGAAATATTTTCATCAATGTCTAAAATTTTTTCTAAAATCTCAATTAACGTTTGAATGAAATTCCCCCTATTTTCATTCCTCCTCCAATCTTGAATTTTTGTGAGCCTCCACTCGACTTCCTTACACATTTTTTATGTTCACCTATATTACAATCAGTATAAAAAGGCAAAAGTATATTATAGTATAAGCTTTCTGACAACAGGCCAGATTTTTAATTGAATGCACTTGGCTGACTGATCCATACGATTTTAATAATAAATTTTAAACTATCGGTCTCCTGTACTGATAATTACAGCTGTTATCCCGGATAGTATAGTTGTTCTCCCTGCGAAACAAAACTATGAAAATATCGAATAGCTCAATGCACAGAATTCAAGTTCTACGTTTTTATTTTCACTATACACACATAGAATAATAAAAAGGGTGTGATGAGGTCGAAAATTTGAATTTTACATGGGAGTCATTGATTTTAAGCATCCCTGAAGCATTTCTGAATTTGAATCGAACGTTTTTACGCAATGCCCGTGAATCTGTATAGACAGAATATCTAGCGAAGTTTTTCGGAAATAATTTGGTATGATTATTGCATCCAATGCCACAGATTCAGACTTAAGACGTTCATGATTTGTAAATATCTATGATTCGTACTGCGTCAATAATATCGAATTTCATAAAAATGTTTAAACTCCTTTACAGTTTTTAGTTCGCTTTCATTAATTACCTTTTATGATTAAAAACTGTTTTAGAGACGAAATTTATCGAAGGCGTAGGGAGGGGGAAGGGGGGGAGTCATAACCAAAGAGCTAGTATCAATAGAGGTAGCCTTTCTTTTATTTAGCTATCTTAAAAGCATAGCCATAGTATCTCCCGGAATGCCCCTCTTTCGTTTAAACAAATGTCCGCTAGATCTGGCACAGTTGGCTAGAACTGCGCATTGTAGCAGTTCCAGAAAATTGTAAAAATGTGCTATTGTGGCAGATTGTTAATTGTTATACACAATTTTTTTTTTTTTCAGAATCTTAATCTAAGTATTATTAAATCTCTAAAATATACAGGTTCAGAATGCGTGGATTAAGATTCTGCAACACATATTTTCATTAACATTTTGTTACGTCTGTTTTAGCTTTCTTTTTCACATTATCATTGCAGAAAATGATTTCAAATTATTTTTAATTAATATTTGAGTTTCTTATCATAAAACATAAAAAATTATATCGATAGAGAACATTTTGTTAATATTGTTAACGAGATATAGGCAATAATTGAGCAAATCGCTACAGTAAACAGACTTTTATTAATTAATAAACATTTTCTATTTCAAAAGCGCAAAACTTCGTTTGCAGATGGTTCTGTGCTTGTTTCTAAGATTTTATTTTGTAAATTATATATATATATATATATATATATATAATATTAAAATAGTAAATCCAATGGTAGAATGGAAGAAGTAACTCATAATACGCTATCTTAAAAAATTTTTATGCCTACAGAGTACAATGAAATAAAATGAAATTCAACAATAAAGAGGAAATTATAATACATATTACAGTTCAGAAAGCTAAAGATAATCAACGAATATCAATGGAGAGGAATCGAAAAAAGGAATACCAAAATAATCAGGCATTAAAGCTTGCACGTGGAAGAGCTCTAGGCTTAAGAATAGTTCATTTCGAAAAAATTCGTTATCAAATCCTAATATTTTAAACGAAATGAACACAAAAATGCTTGTTTCTGAAACACAAGATAGATTTTATCTATAAACATGTGTTAATAGGACGACAAGCATAAAGATTGAAAAAATAGAAAGGAAACATTAATACCTTAAAATGCACCCCAACATGCAACCGTGACAAGAAAAAAAAGACGAGATCAATATTGCCATACGCTGAAGAGTAAAGAAGTGATTTACCGTTGCCAAAGTGAGTAATAAAAACCGTACCGTAATGGCAGTAAAATGTGATATTCTACAGTAAAAGGTGCAAAATAGAAAGATGAATATATATTGTAAAGTAAAAACAAGAGAATGGTGAAGTAAGGCTAAAATAAGATACTAAGGTAAGAATATGAAGAATTTTAGACTAATCGAAATTTATTAACTATACCATTCACTAAATACGGTGGATTTTCATATAATTTACTGGTAAGTAGGAGGTTATTTATGTGCAAAGCATGAAATTTTTTATCTGATAATCTATAAATTCTAAAAAGTTGATTAAATATAATATTTCTAAACAATTGAATCGAGTTACAGGAATTAAAAGGTAATATTTTATTAATATTGAAATTAAAAGAATCTTTTTTATCATATAAATTAGTAATTATCCCATTAGTAGGTTCTATAATTTGATTTAAAGCCAAATAATTAATATTTTTACTAATAGTAGTTTCATTAGGTATTAGTTCCAAATTATCCGAATAGAAATCGATATCTATGACATAATTATCAGTAAATACTAAACAAATCAGATCATCTACATATCTATAAATTTTATGATCTGTAGAAGTAAAGAATTTTTCAAAATGATATAGGTATAAATTAGCTAACATACTGCTACTACAGCCACCTTGTGGAACACCTGAGACTTGTAAGTATAATTTATTACCTTGAAAAATATAATTATTGAAAAGAACAAAATGGAGAAGTTTAGGAAAATTGATAAATTTAGGTAGGTGAGAATGATTAGTAATATAGGCATTATATAAAGCTAATATGACATCATAAAGATCAGTGATCGTAATATTATTAAATAGATCTTTAAAATCAAAAGTTTGAAATCCTATTATTTTACTTAGTGATGTTAATTTATTTTTTAATTCTTTACTATTATTGAGAATAATGTAGTTATCACTAGAATCACGTAAATTACTATTTAGTACATTTAAATAATTTAGTAATAATTTACTAGCAGTAGTAGAGTATGAATTATGACCACTAGTTACAGTTCTAAATTTAATAGGATTTTTATGAAATTTAGGAATAAGCACAATATATGGAAATTTCAAAAAATTATTATTAATATCTAAATCACTATACATATTGATAATTTTCAATTTGATACTATTATAAACAGAGCGTGAATCAAGTTTAAATAGACTATTATTTTTTAAATAATCTAACAGATATTGTATATAGAATTTTTTACAGATAATAGCATAATTATTAGAGGCTTTATCAACATAAGTAATAACAAAAGATTTATGTAAATCATTTAAAGAGTGTTTTTATATTAGCCATATTATATATAGATCTTGATAAATTGATACTCCAAATGGCATTTTTAATAGACTTTAAAATAGTAAATTTCCACATATTAAATGCCTCTAAAGACTGATCATATTTAGAAGCTAATCCATAAATATATTTATCAAGGTCAAGATTGATTGATTTTAAGACTTTATTAGAATTATTACAAAGGAGTAACCTGAATTTTGTACCAAATGACATTAAGGTTCTTAAAGAATTATAATTTGCTAAGAAACACAGTAATAATCACGATTTATTAAATAATTGGATTAAGAACTTGGTTTTTGGTATTAGAAGTCATTTTATCAAAAGGATTTGGAAACATTGTGATAGCGTTGAGTTCAGTAATGCGAATGGACTAGCTGTTGAAAAGTTGGATGTATTTTTAGATTATATTAAATTAAGAGCTAAAATTTTAAAAATCAATCTGGAAGATACTTTATCGATAAAGATGAGTCATGAATATATGGTTGTTAATTACAAAAACAAGAATTTTGATAAAATCAGCTTTTCAAGTATTTTACGAGAACATAAAGTAAAATTTCTAATAAGTGAAGTTAATGTAAGAGTGACATATAAATATGCATTACCTTTGGGAAGAAGCTTATTTAATTACAATAAAGTGTGTAAAAATGTAATGAAAAAACGATCAAAACTGCCCATGTCAAAAATATCCTGCTTTTATAAACAATTATATAGGACATATAGTAACAGGTGATCTCAACTTGCTAGAAGATTCTAATTTGATACATACATTTGAATTGGGAACTAAATACAGAAACGAGA
Organism: Amaurobius ferox; assembly: GCA_951213105.1. Taxonomy (NCBI): domain Eukaryota; kingdom Metazoa; phylum Arthropoda; class Arachnida; order Araneae; family Amaurobiidae; genus Amaurobius; species Amaurobius ferox. Next base: position 86,488,932 of record OX578136.1, read on the forward strand.
GAAGATTATCGTGATATTGTGTATGAATGACATAGAAGTATTTATATACAAATGTGTAGTTAAATACTGTCTTCCTACACATGTCCTTGAGGAATGGAAATCAGAAGTGATAAGCAGTGTCGGGATGAATTATAAAGTTTTGGATAAATACGTTAGATCTGGGAAATACAACAAAAACAATTTGGAAAAATTACAAAAGGATTTTGTCATATCGTACGTTGATAAGGTTACTTCTAATTTTGCTTTCACTTGCCAATATTATTACAATAAAAAGCTTATTGCAAGTTATCTAGATAAAAATGCTTATATACAGTTTAATCAATCTAAAACTGAAATTGAAAATCGCATCAAGGCTAAATATAAAATTTTGAGTTATAACATGAATTCAATCAGATTCCCATATATAACTCTTATATCTAAACTACATAAAAATCCTGTAAAATTTAGACTAGTCACAAATGGATATAAAACTTATTTAACTCATGCTAATGTAAAACTATTAAGACTTTTGAAGAACATATTGAAAAAAATTAAAAATTCTGGAGTATATTTCATAAATAATAGTTTTGAAGTTATAGAAAAACTTAAAAATATTTCTGATAATTTACATTACAAAAGTTGTGATTTTAATGACCTTTTCTGTAATATTGACATAGATGATCTATTTTGCATATTGATGGAGTTGTATGAAAAGTATGAAATGCAAAACCTTATTAAAAAACATGTTTTCAAGTGTTTGGTCGAAATGGTTTTATTTGAAACTGTATTATACGACGGAACAGTATTTTATAAACAGCGATATGGCATACCTATGGGAGGGGCTTGCTCCTGTATTCTGGCAGACATCTACTTAAATAAATATGAAGAAGGAACTCATATATTAAATGAAATAATATTTATTCGTTATGTGGATGACATTTTGTATGCTTGCCCCGATAGCCAAAATAACTTAGATTTTACTTTTTATCCATCGAACTTAACCTTGACTGAAACAGCACGTAACATTGATCAAAGCCTTAATTTCCTGGGCTTAACTATATACCAACAATCTAATGGTAATGTTGGATTTAAACTTTATGATAAAAGAAAATATTTCAATTTTGAAATAAATTACGTAATTCATTGGAATTCATGTCTACATCGTAATGTATTCAGAAACATTATATTAAACTTTTTGATCAGAAGCAAACGATTAAATAGTAGTGAGGAAAATCGATATGGAAGCAATCTTTGTTATCTGAATGAGGCTATTGCAAAAGGTAACCCATTGCGTTTTCTAAGTAACATTATATGTAAATTCTACAACATAACCGTAATGGAAAGTTACAGCTTATATTTATATAAAGGTACACTTGCAGTTTGAACAGCAGATATGATGCTACCACGAACGTAATAGTTGAACAGTTAAAAGGAGTTTTATTCCTACACAGGCAGTGTCAATTACAATTTTGATGCTTGAATGGTGATGTGTGTTCGAGGTTTGTTTGTCTTGTTATATATTTGATTTTTAAATTGTCATATGTGTTACTGTTTTGTTGTAATGAAACTTGATGATACAGTTTTTGTGGTATAGTCAGTATGGGTCTTTCACCTTTTTTACATTTTTAGTTTTGATATAGTGTACTTGGTTTACGACAATGTATCCGCTTCCGGGAGTGTCGCCATGACATCAAGCTGGCTTAACAGGAAAGTGGGGGTCACAATCCCCCCCGGCGAAATTTTGATACATTATCGTTCTTTCTTCATTCTCTTTTGTTTTATATATATATACATATATATATAAATATATATATATATATATATATATATATATATATATATATATACATATATATATAAATATATATATATATATATATATATATATATATATATATATATATATATATATATATATATATAATAATAATAAGAGTTTGAAAGCCCAATGATAGAAAAGTAAGAAAAAAGTAAGAAGCTGCAACTTGAAAAACCTAACTTTATACCAAACCTACAAAATAAAAGCAGTTAACAGCAAATCTTCAATCAAATGAAAAAAATACAAATTTCGAGTCATCAAGTTAAAGATAATCAACAAATATCAAAGATATGGAAGCGATAATAAAAAAACATATAAAATCCAAGTATTAATGCTATACACGTGGACAAGGGCTAGGCCTAAATTATAGAATTGTTCACTTCACCAAAACTCTTCATTGGGTCCAAGTATTTTGTCAAAGCAAACACAAAATATGTGTGTTTCTGAAAAAATAGATAGATTATATCTATAAATTATTTCTACTTGGACAACATACATAAATAAGGAAAAATAAAGGAAACAAGAATACCTGGAAGAAACACTGATTATGCCCGAACCATTCGAACCCTGAAACCCGGAATGAAGAAAGGGAATTAATTCCCGGAAGTGTTGACATTCGCAGAGGAAAAAGAAATGAGCTACTGTTGCCAATCGTAGAATTTCGTCGATTTTTTTTAGGAATTATGGAACTTATTGCACAATTTGATCCATTTCTGATGGGTCACCTTAAAGAATTTGGTAATCCTGGAAGTGACAAGCAGTCATACTTATCGCCAACTGTCTACGAAGAAATTGTTCAGCTTATGGCAAAATGTGTTAAGAATTATATTGTGGCAGAACTTAAAAACTGCCAAGTACTTCTCAGTTTCGGTAGATTCAACAACAGACTTGTCTCATGTTGACTAGTTGATAGTCATTGTGCGATATGTTATTTCTGGCAAGCCGGTAGAAAGATTTTTAACTTTTTTGCAAACTGGTTCTCACAAGGCTAAAGAACTAGTTACAGCTCTGTTAGAATTTCTAGAAAAATAATGTATTACTTTTGAATACAGCAGAGGACAGTCATATGATAATGCCAGCAATATGTCTGATCGCTACACAGGACTGCAAGCCAAACTTAAGGAGAAGAATGCAGCAGCAGTTTTCATTTCCTGTGCTGCTCACTTTTTGAATCTTGTTGGACAAGCTGCTGCCTCATGCTGTGTTGAAACTATCAGTTCTTTTGGCTTCATGCAAAAGTTTTACAACTTTTTTTCTGCATCAGCGCAGAGATGGACAATTTGAACGAATTCTTTGAAAGGACATAAAAGTGCACTGGTAGTTAAGTCCCTGTCAGGCACTTGCTGATGCTACTGAATCCCTCGTAGATGGATACAACTCTATTCAAAATGCTCTCAGAGATATTGCAAGTGACTTGGAGTGAACACCTGAAGCAAGACATGAAGCTTAGACATTGGCAGACAAAATGGACTGTCTTGAAATTGCTCTGGCCAAGATCTGGAACTTAATTCTTATAAGATTCAACAGTACAAATAAAGTTTTACAAAGAGTTGAAATTGACCTGAAGAAAGTAGTGGATCTGATTGATTCTCTAGAAAAGTTTTTGGATCGGGATAGGTATGAAGAGTTGGAACTGGATGCCAGGAATTTTTGTGGCAACACAGAATACAAATCAACTACAGGTAGGCCAAAAAGAGAAACGCACGTTATAATGCAAATGCGAAATCAGGCTCAGAGGAAGTTGTCCTTTCTTCACATGATAAATTCAGATGTGGTACCTTTAATATCATATTAGATCAATTGTATGTTTCCTTAAAAGAACGCAAGGTAGCATATCAATAAGTATATGACAGCTTCAAAGTTATAGTTGATTTATGCAATCTATCTGATGCAGAGATCAGAGCTGAAGCTAAGAAACTAATCATTACTTACGCCTGTGATTTCAGTAACGTGTTCAAAGAAGAAATTGTCCAGTTTGCAACCTTTACCAAGCTCAGGTCATATCTCACTTCATCTCAACATGCAATTTTACTCAATGATGAAGGGCTTGGTGATACCTTTCCAAGTGTCAATGTAGCTCTTAGAATATATTTGAGCATGATGATCACTGTAGTTGTTCCGGAGAGAGATAGATCATTCAGCAAATTGGCACTGATAAAAAATTATTTGAGAATAACGATGACCCATGAAAGACTGAGTTCTCTGTGTCAACTCGATGTAGACAGCGGTGTTTTAAAGATGATACAGTTTGACGAATTTATTAAGGATTTTTCAGATGCCAAGTGCAGAAAGAAGGACTTTCTGTAGCTGTTGTTTCTATGTGTGTATAACTTCACTTCATTTACATGCAATAAATTGGCTGTGATATGTAAATTTGATAAATTATTTTCATTGACTTAAGTGGCTTCGAAGTATCAGGGCTGAAAATGCAAAATTCCGAAAAAGAGGAAAATTAAAAAAAACACCAAAATATCAGTAAATTTGAAAATTTTAGTGGATTTGACAAAAAAATACAAAAAAAAGAGAAAATCAGCTGAAAAGAGAAAGATTTTCAAGACTAAAGTATAACTGGGGAGGGGGGACGCTATAATCCCTACTCCAATGCTTTTGCACATAATAATTTATTGGGTCAAAATATGTTTTGGGAGATGGATGTTATGTGGGTTTTAACCACACGTCCGGTCAGAACGCATAATTCAGTGGTATTGTTCATTAAAAACAATCTCCGACATTGGCCGTGTCGAGTAAAAAATACATAAAAATCAAATTATTGGAAAATGAGGACAACGGACATGATATAAAACATTAACAATATATATTTATTAACAAAAGGAAATTAAAATAATAATGAAAGAACACATTTAATTAATTCAATTAACAATCTTACTAAATCATGTACTAAATCATTTAAAGTATGTATATTTAAATCCCCTTCATTTAAGTTTTCAATTAAATTCATTCTGATTATTTCACTCAAGTGTAAATTGAATAAGATGTCGAGAGAGTGCGAACTTATCTAAATTAGTGTCAAACAGACTGAGAGTATAAGAGACATGCATTTCGTACCTTCGATTCATCGTAGGATCGTCACTCGATGCGGGGCACGTCGACCACGGAGGAAACGCCGGTCATCGCTACGTCTTTTGGGAGAACTTTTCTCTCCGAAGCACAAAATCAATTCTTTCCGTTCTTTTTGAAAAAACTAACACTCTCTCGAACATCCGAAAAATGTCTCCTCCTACACAATTAAGCCCCAGGTTTATTACTGGTCCCCCCAATTGAAGCCCCTGGTATTTTCATTGGATATTTCGGAATTATGTCCAGCTATTGGGTGCTGTGATGACAGGAGGACGGCGATCACCCCAGAATTAATATCTGGCAGGTGGGCCAGCGTTCTCACGACCCTGGATGCACGTGTCGCCGAACCGGACAAGGGTCAGCTCGCCCCAAGAACGCCCTGCTGTGCGCCCCTCTGTAACTGAGCCATCGCTGTCTATATTTCCCAGAAACATGGCTTGCTCATCCTTTTGCAGGTGTTCTCTTAGGGAACTGTATATGAATTGAAGGAGAAGTACAGGGACCATCTTTGTAGGTTGTACTCCCTCCATAATTCGCAATGTTCCATATTTGCCTTGGAACAATGAACTTAGCTCCTCTAGTTACGCCAATGATTATCCCCTTAATCAAAAAAATTTTGGGGTTTTTTTGGAGAGGGTTGGGGCCCCCCGAATCTTAACTGCCCCGCCCCCCCCCCCAAGGTCTAAATCCGGCCCTGTATATATATATATATATATATATATATATATTACTAATCAATCTACTCATACAAAATTTATAAATTTTCCTAAATTTCTTCACTTTGTTCTTTTCAATAATTATATATTTCAAGGTAATAAATTATACTTACAAGTCTCAGCGGTTCCACAAGGTGGCTGCAGTAGCAGTATGTTAGCTAATTTATACCTTTATCATTATGACTTCATTTACATGCAATAAATTGGCTGTGATATGTAAATTTGATAAATTATTTTCATTGACTTAAGTGGCTTCGAAGTATCAGGGCTGAAAATGCAAAATTTCGAAAAAGAGGAAAATTAAAAAAAATTCCGAAATATCAGTAAATTTGAAAATTTTAGTGGATTTGACAAAAAAATACAAAAAAAAGAGAAAATCAGCTGAAAAGAGAAAGATTTTCAAGACTAAAGTATAAATGGGGAGGGGGGACGCTATAATCCCTACTCCAATGCTTTTGCACATAATAATTTATTGGGTCAAAATATGTTTTGGGAGATGGACTTAGTTCCTCTAGTTACGCCAACGATTATCCCCTTTTTCAAAAAAATTTTTGGGTTTTTTTGGAGAGGGTTGCGGCCCCCCGAATTTTAACTGCCCCCCCCCCCCCCCCCAAGGTCTAAATCCGGACCACGTAATATTTTTCCACATGCATTATTTATCTTTGATTGGATAACTCATTTTTGAGAATTCACCCATTCTTATCACCTAACTTACCACTTGGCCTGAGTCTATTACTGTTTACTATTTTCGAATGACTATTTTCCACTTGTCCTGAGTCCTATACTGATTACTATTTTTGAAAGTCTCCATACATATTATGTATCGTTCAAATGTATTCATTCTGGTGCCCACTCGCATTGACAAAGTGAGGTGAAATGCTCAGTCGCTTCTTCCACTTACACGTGGTAACTATGCTTCTGAGTTCATATTTCTGTTCGAGGAGGTATTAATTTTCTGATTTGTAATTCAATTGATTTATTTTTCTCCTTCCAGTAGCCAGTAGACAGTTCCAATGGTGTCTATAGTTAAATACTATCGCCATTGTCAGAAACTGGCTATTCTATCGGTTTTAATTCGAATTGTATGGCTGTCCTGATGAGAATGCAATTTCAAACTAACCGCCATTTTTTATGTAGTTTCAATTGATTGTTCTCTATGTCTTAATCTTTTATCTTGAGCTAATTATTATTGCCTTTTCTCATTTTTGCCGTGCTTTCTTTTTATTTTTATTTATATTTATATACTTTTAATTGTGAATCTTGTATCCTATTATTCTTCTCATCCCCCTTTCCATTGTAGTGATATGTTACCTTCTATTTTTATCCTTAGTCTTAGTCTACTGTTACTCATTTGTAACAGATATGCTAGAGATGGGTTTTTTTGTTCATACAGTAGTTTATGCATAATTTACGATTAAAATCTTTCATATTTTATTTATAAATCCATTATGTTATTAGCTGCTTTGCGCAATATCATGATGAAAGTTTTATATTCTGTATCATTTAGTATTTTATATCCTGTTTTCTATATACTGACTTCTATTACATCTTTTAATTGTACATTTACATTTATTATTTACTTCTGAATTCTACCACCTACCTTTTGATTTTCATAAAAATAAGGACCACCCTAATATATTATATATATATTTCCAAAATAAATCAGTGCATACACATAACAAATCTAACTTCTCTTACCTATTAGCCTTGATATTTTAAAGACAAATTATATACCTAATTTATCAGTTTTTACAACATTTCAGTAGATGACACATACAGCAGTTCACTGCATGACAAATATGATCTGTATGCGTTGTTTCATCAGGTGAATTTGAAAAAAAAATTAAAAAATTGTATGAAATGAAACTTCAAAGAAACTTCGATTTTAATATTTTCAGAAAAGCAAGAGGATACCGATATTTTTATGACACTTGCAAAATTAAATAAAAATATTCTTAATATATAACTTTATTACATTTATTTACATTAAATTCATTTATATTAATTAATACACTTATACATAATTGTGATCAGTAGAGTGCCTATTACAATTAGGATCATGAGGATAGAAAAATATTTTGTACACGAGTTCTTAAAAATGTACTATCTTGATAACTCTGTTAAAAAATTATAGTGTTAATTTAAAGAGAGATCTTACGAGATTGCAAAAATTTATATTAAAATGAAATAAAAATAAATCGAATGTTCAAATGAAATACAAATACATCGAATTACCTTTAAAAAAGAAAAGCAAAATTTTTTTTAATTCTTCGATATTTGATTTATCCATCTGAAGTTCTTTGTAAATCTTGACGATGACATAAATGTATTTTAAAATATTCAAATAATATGGATTTTATGGTTTTCTACAAGATCTTAATATAAAATATGATGCTTGAAAATAGAAAAGAGAACAGGATTTACTTGTATTGCGAGAATTCAAGCATTTGCATATAACTGTGCTGTTTAATAATTTCCACATCTAAATTTTTTCTGCTATTTTGCAGTGCTCTTCAATATTTCAATACACACAAAATAATTTTTCAATACATTTTCCCGGATGTATCAATCAGCCTCCCCTACATTTATTTTTATTAAATATCGTTCAATATTTTGCATAATATATTCAGAAATTAAATTCCATAGCGGTAAGTACATGGGTTCTTAATTTATCTTATACAAAGGTAAAGATACAAATACGAATACATATACGCACACACACAGATCTTGAATAAAATGTTTAAATTGTGTTCAGGAAATCGTGAAACATACTTTACTGACAAAATCTCTATTTTGAAAATTTTTAGAAAACCAATACTATTTGTATTCAATAGTATGAGAAACAAATAAAATTTACTTTCGATTTCAACTTCGTTTATCGCATTTTTACTACTATACAAAACTTAATAGAACAGGACCAAGATACATCGACTCTACATTTCTTATATTTTATATATATAAAATGATTTTTCAAACCATTAATATCAATTACAAAATTCGACTGGTAATAAATAGTACACTAAAAATAAAAAATAAAAAAAGAATCCCGGGATGTAAAAAAATGTCCGGGATTGCAATTTCAAATTTATATCTTAGGAAGCAGAAACTATTTCTTGACGCGGTATGAATATCTGGTACATCTCTGGTATACTCGAATTCGAATTTTCGACCCCGTCACAATACTTTCCTTACACATTATGTATAAAAGGAAAGTAAAAAAAACGAAAAATTACATACTTTCCGTAAGGTTTATATTGGTAAACGAAATTTGCAACAACCCCTTTATTTGTGGCTATGCGCCTATGAGAATAAAATATGTCAAAGCGTTCAATTGTGTGTTAGGAAAAGCTTCCATTGCAATGTACCAAAAGCGTGTGTGACAGTCTTTGTAACTTAGATTGACATGTAAAAGTTTCACATGGTTCTTTTTAGCTAAGAGATATGTTCCAGAAATTAATTTTATCAGTAAGGAGGTCACAGATTAAACCAAAATAAATATACATCCGATTCTCTCAGCTATCATTCCTATTTTGAGTTGCAATCAAAGCATGCTTAGGAAGGAGAAAAAAAAGAACAGGAAATATATAATTGTTAGGCTAACAGTATACCCGTTCTTCGTACGGAACATATAATAAAGAAAATTAAAATTCACAATTATGTGCTAATAATTATTTTTAAAGCATTCTAAATGATATTGTTATTTAAAAACATTCCATTAAATACTTAAATTCTCCTAAAAAGTATAATAAGAATATCTGTTCTCGCTATACAAAATTATCTTCACGTGTAGATTGGAAGAATAAAACATCCTGGTCGTGTTTTAAACACATTTATAAAAAAAAATATGAAATTAGATCAATATATGTCAAAAGGAAAACGCTAAAATGGTATTAGAAGATATATCAGTGCTATTTTTATTCAATTTCAAAAATCGGCTAAACACAATATATGAATTAAACACGATTTACATGAGGTCGAACAGTCTTTCCAAAATAAAATAGATAACAAAAAATTGAAAATACCAGTAATTTTCCTCGTAATCTTTAAGGTCTTAATTGATATAATCCAGTCAAACTGCAATTCCAATAAAATTTATGTATATTTTTACTTTCCTTATATACAATAATGTATAAGGAAAGTATTGTGACGGGGTCGAAAAATTCGAATTCGAGTTTTCGACGGGAGAGCATGTTTCAAGCATCCCTGATCACGAATTGAACATTTATGAGATGATGTCTGTGTGTGTGTCAGTGAGTCTGTGGAGACGATAACTGACGAACGAATGGACCGATTAGAACGAAATTTGGTATAAAAATTACAATCCGTGAATACTGGAAACCTATTGTGTTTATACGCAATCGAATGTTTAGAACCTTCCTAAATTTTCGAGTGAAATTTTGAAAAAATCTTCAAAAAATCAAAACCTCTAATAACGTTACGAAAACAGACATTTTTATGCAATTTTTCATTAGAAAACGATTGATATAAATTTTAAAACGCTAGCATGAACCGTTCTCGAGATATTGAACATTTTTTAGAAAAAATTATCAAAAAATCATATAAAACAAGAAAGATCAATCATGCATAAAGCATTGATTATGAAACACTTTCCAACTTCAATGCAATTTCATTTAAACATCTCTAAAATGCGATACATTCCTCGGTAATATTTTAAAAATTATCACAATACTACATTAATTTATTATATTTGAAAACGTAAAAGTTCATCGAAATAAATGAACTTCATTTAAATGGCGTCAATTAAATATAAATTGCCTGGCTCCTCGGTAATGTTTTTAACATTATCATAATACTACAATAATTTATTATATTTGAAAACTTCATCAAAAACAACTGCAATTTATTCAAATGACGCCATCGAAATATAACAATGCTGCTTTTATGGCTCTCTCTATAAAAGCAGCATTTCATTCATAACATTTTCCCATTCATTTCATTCATCACAATACTATAATAATTTATTTTATTTAAAAACTTAAGACCATGGAGGAACAAGTAATTAAACTCTATGCTTTAAACTTCATTAAAAAAAATCGTCCTTCTCTGTGTAAAATCAATGAATATTTCATTCATATCAGCTATGCAGACTCCATGAGTTAAATAATTTTGCGTTAAAGAAATGCAGTAATTCTTATACAGCTCATTCTACATATTTTGCTGTTTACATTTTGTATAAGTGAAAAATAGGCTTCGTTGCAGAAATAATCAAATTTGGATGATCATTTAAATTCAAATAAATTGTAATTGCGTTGTTTCAGAATGTAGATGCACAGAATTTAAGCAAAAATAAAGCGGTTTTAGGATTGATACAACACTCAATATGAATAAAAAAGAACTTTAAAAATCACGATTTTGAGACAAGATGGATGCCATATTTCATTTTGAATTAGGTCACTTCTCCTGGCGCAGTAAACTGGGAAACCACAGCATCGTTTTCCAAGCGGAACTCATAGCAATCCTCCAAGTACTGAAATGGGCTGTAAAACAGGACAACACATTCACAGTACATTCAGACAGCCAATCGGCAATAGTGGCTCTAAATAAGCCCTTCAATACGAACCCCCTGATACAAGACATACTTAACACCATTCAATCCCTCATGCAAAGGTGCTCAATTTAATGGGTTAGGGCTCACATCGGTATACACAGCAACGAGTTAGCGTAACCAAGAGGCTAAAGTTGCAACTAAAGACACCTCTAGCAACATAGAGTATCCTCCATGGCCAATTTCACACCTTAAAAGGGAGCTTAAGACACTATCGGTCGAAGCCTGGCAAAAAGTGTGGGATCATGCACAGGACGGTAAGACTACATACAACTTCTTCAGATTCGTATCACCCTCCAGGCATTAGTAATGCAACTATACACAAAAGACGAGACATTCTCGACATACCTAAAGAGGTTTAATATAAAACAATCTTCGGTCTGCGCCTGCGGCGAGAAGGGTGATCTCCAACACTACTTGTTAGAACATCCGCTAACTGAAGACTATCACCCCAGAACAGCAGCTCCACGTCTTTGACAGGCTTGGAGGTACAACATAACGAAGCAACCAGCCATACAGAACAAGGTTAGAAAGCCGATACATTGGCTGATGGACAATGTTGACCACATCACGAATACATAACCCAGGCTACTGCGCTACTCTTCTACCATCTCTGTCTTGTCTCCAATAGACTTTAGTCTCTCCAGTCTCCTCTCTCGAGCTCACAGTTCCATTCATCGTTGTGTTCGTGCCACCAGGAGTAGTGAGGGTAACATAAAAAAAACCCTCAAGCTGGTCTCTCTCCACTGGGAGGATGAGACTGGGAATCGGTGGAAGGATGTTCCCACCATGATAGGAGAGGAACTTTATTTCTGGGTGGCACTCCGCCGCTGGAGGACCTTTTTCCTCCAGCGGATCCTACGCAAGTAGGCTTTCTTCCTTCTCTCTTATCTCTTTTCTCCCCCGTAGGTCCCCTTTCTACTCTCATCTTTGGCCTGCGTGGGTCCTTTCCAAAGAGCTAGAATCACTAGAGGTAGCATTTCATTTCTTTAGCCATCTTAAAAGCATGGTCAGTATGTTCCCCTTCGCTTCTACAAATGAGCGTCAGATTTGGCACGGTCGCGCTAGAACAGTGCATTATAGCAGTTCCAGAAAATTGTAAAAGTGTGCCATTGTGGTAGTTTGTTCATTGTTATACACAACTTTCTTTTTTAAGAATCTTAATCTACGTATTTTTAAATCTCTAAAATATACAGGTTCAAAATGCGTGAATTAAGATTCTGCAAAGCTTTTTCTTATGCATTTATCTTCAAATTTTGTTACGACTGTTTTAGCTTTCTTTTTCGAATTTTCATTGCAAATTATTTTTAATTAATATTTCAGTTTTTTTACCCTAAAACATAAATTATATCTATAGATAACATTTTGTTAACGAGATATAGGTAATATTTAAGCAAATCGTTACAGTAAACAGACTTCTATTAATTGCTAAACATTTTCTATTTTAAAAGTATATTACATCCCAGTTCCTGTGCAGTACATATATTAGTACTCGTGCCATCAAAAGTCAAAGGAATGACATCAACCCCGCCTCATGTACTAGTTCATGAAGTTATTTTAGTTTTACAATACTTCTACTTTTAAAAAATGTAAGAAGTCATAGTGTACCACTAATACTGATTTATTCCATGTAAGGAGAAGTAATACAGTACCTTTAATTATACAAAATTTAGGGGACTCCTTTCAGTTATTTTACATAATGTATCCGCACATGAAATTTCATGACGATACATACATGCGCTAGTAAATGATCTTACCCACATTTCACAGGCAAATACATATTCATATTACACACTAACAGAGCCCCCGGCCATTCTTTTAGTTACTCTAAGTCCCTGGACGAGTCGAATGGTCTGGGCCTTTCACGCTAACAGAGCCAAATACATATACTCACACACACAAGTACACATACTTATACGTACATACATAGACAAACACATATACATATATGCACACACATAGACAAACACACATCCATATACGCACACACAAGCAAACACATACATACGCGCACACACACAAACACACATACATATATGAGGTCGCCGGAGCAGCTTTCATCGAGTGCTGTCGTTCTTTTTTGGGCTCCGGCGACTATCAACCTTGGTCGCGTGATTTCACGTTTCAACAACATGTGTGTTATATCAAAAGATGCGGCTAATTTTTAGCTTCACTAATATGTTTGTGTTTTCGCTTTACGATTTATAGTTCCTGAGTAATGATCATTTATGCGTTTTTGATTCATGCTTCCATGCTGTGGAATGAAATATTTCGACTTGTGATCCAGCTTGAGAAGCCTTTTTAAGCTTTAGAATTCGTCTTTCCGGTCTAAAAACTTTATTTATGGCCGTACGGCGTGGAGCTTTATATTGACCTGTTGGCCCTCATGGTAGCCATACTGTGCTAAATTTTTATCTGCTCTCCGGGTGCTTCCTACAATATTTAACTTGTTTTGAACTTTTCCGTCTTCAGCAATTCGGAGTTGCTTTCCTCAAGAAATGGGCTCTGGGAGCCGGAATTTTGTGACTACAGCCTAATAATTTACATCTACATGTGCACAATTCTCAGCCCTACATTTTGGATCCGTATAACCATAAGCCAGCTATCTTACATCAATAGTTACGATTTTTTTTTCATACCTGAAGAATTAGAAAATTTTGCATTTTTTTAGCCCGGCCATCTTTTTATTCTCTTGGAACTTTCACCTTCTTGGACGTCTTGGAGCCTGAATTTTTGGCCTACAAGTAAAAATCTTATATGTACATGTCCGTGAGACATTACTCTTCACTAATAGTCCTTACACCCATAAGCCATCTGTGACATCTCAGGAGCTGTGATTTTTTATTCATCCCATAAAAAGTCTTCATACCTGAAAGATTTGAAAATTTTGGCATTTTTACAACCCGGCTACTCTTGGAACTTTCACCTTCTTGGGCGTCTAGGAGTCTGAATTTTTGACCTACAAGCTAAATCTTTAAATGTACTTGTCCGTGAGACTCTACTCTTCACTTTTAGCCCTTTCACCCATGATTTTTTATCTATCCTGCAAAATGTTCTTCAAACGTATTACGATACTCTTTTTCGCCTTTTACGATTTGTGCTGTGCTGTGCTGTGTTTTAATTCTTGGACTCGCGAATTCTGATGACACCTCTTAAAAATTTATATCTATTTAATCGTTGTAACCTGCTCTACAAAGTGGATCTAAACACCCATAACCTGCGACCTAATGGTTCATCTCTACATCAATTTATTCAAGCCTCTGTTTTGTGTACACCGTTAACCTATAATTTTCACTCCTACTACTAGATTTTTGATCCTCGGACCCCGGATTCCAGATTTAACTAACTTTTCTTTTGCACTGCTATAAACTCCCTTTCAAACGCTTTCTGGTGATATATGGGACTCCTTTCTACCTCAACTGGTCTGTGAGTTATTCTTTTATAAACTTTTATTTTGTTCCGCAGTTTTGGATATTTTTAATTTGGACTCGTCCTCTGCTCGAGCACAGATTTTCTATATTTGAACTGTAAATTTCTAATATTTAAATTTAAACTTGAATTTTGTTAAACTTGTATATTCCTATATTATATATTTTGATTTTTTAATATTATTTTTCTCTCACCCTCATACCTGGTGAAGTAATTTTTAGTATTGATCTCGACAATAGCTTGTGAACCAACCATCTTTGAAATCTAGATATATGAATTTTAGTAAATTATGTAAACTTTAATTAATTTTGTTCAAATTTGGAGTTCAGGCATTTAAAATTCAATAACCTATTCATCTTATTTTCTCTGTTATTCTGAACTTATATACTAATATCCCCTTTAAAACTTCAATTCTATAACGTTCTGCTTCAGCGATCGATCAGATTGCTGTGGTATGTCATTTCTGTCACGGTGGCAGAGCGGACCCTGTGCTGCATTTTAAAAAAATTATTCTAGGCAGATTTGCGTGTTAAATTCTGACTAAGCGTTGGCTCCGACTGTCTTTACCTGTACTTTGTGCTAAATTTTTGTGTTTCCTTGTTTTTAAAAGTTATTTCTGCCCTTAATAATTAAAATTTTTAATGGCTTATAATCTGCTTTTTTTTAAGTAAATTTAAAAATATTTAAAAAGCACTCAAGGGTTTCTTTGGTAAACCTGTGCAACCTTATTTATTTATTTTTTTGTACTTCAAAATTTTCACAGCTGCTTTTTGATTAATCCTGTTGTTTTTTCTTATGTGTTCTTTTATGTTTTTATTGTGTTTTTTGTATCTTGCTTTTTCGGTTATTTAAGGTATGCTCTTTCATTTGCCCTGGTCTTTCTTTCGTCCCCTCCTCTGTATATTCCCCTGGTTTTTGATTCATTTTGTTCTTTTACGTGCCCTGGTCTCTCTTTCGTCCCCTCCTTTTGTATATTCCCCTCTGTTTTTGCCCTGGTCTCTCTTCGTCCCCTCCTTTTGTAAATCCTCCTGGTTTGTTGTTTATTTTTGCTCTTTTTTGCGCCCTGATCTCTCTTTCGTCCCTTCCTATTGTAAATTCCCCTGGTTTGCTGATTCTTTTTGCTCTTATATGCGCCCTGGTCTCTCTTCGTCCCCTCCTTTTGTAAATTCCCCTGGTTGTTTTAATACCATTAATAATGTTTTGCCTTATATTCTGTTATTTTTACTTTTTTAAACTTGAAATTTTGTTCTTGGAGCTTTTTGCTTTTTGTTTGAATTCAGGGAACTTTCTTTCCTGCCTTTTCAATCCGGACTGTTGTAACTGTGAATTTTTAACCCTGTCGTTGTTTTATTCCTTCTTGGGAGATCTTTTGGGAGAGGGATTTCCTATGTTCTGGTTCGGTTGAGTTCTTTGGAGAGGGCGCTCTTCTGTTCCTTTCTGGTTTTGATTTTATTTTTCTGTGTCCTTTTTCGGCTTCTTGGATTTTCCCCTATCTTCTGCTTTTTGCTTTTGCTCCGGTTCATTTTTCTGTTTTTTGGGTATGCTCTTTCCTTTGCCCTGGTCTCTCTTTCGTCCCCTCCTTTTGTATATTTCCCTGTTTTGTTGGTTGTTTTTGCTCTTTTATGCGCCCTGGTCCCTCTTTCGTCCCTTCCTTTTTGTAGATTCCCCTGATTTGTTGCTCTGTCGTTTTGTTTTCTCTTTCTTTGTCCTGTTCTCTCTTTCGTCCCCTCCTTTTGTATATTCCCCTGTTTGTTTTGATTACCTTTTATTTTGTATTTATCTTCAATGCTGTTTATACCTTTTATCTTATACCTTATATAATTGTGTATACCTTTTATCTTATACCTTATATAACTGTTTATACCTTATATCTTATGTACTTATATCAGTTAAATATTTTAATTAAGAAATATACAGCTTGAAAACCTGAAACAATTTATGGTTTAATCATATATAATTATATTTTGTTAGGTTTTCTCGGGTTTTTTCCCACTTGGGTTTTCCCCGCTTTAAAATTTTGTTTTGTGTTGTACTGCTGCTTCTTTTCTTCTGTTAACGGTCTTGTGATTCGTCTGTAAAACTGTCTGTCTATGTGATATATTTCTTCAATTGTAATTTCACTTCTGAATTGAAATAAATCTCCAGACCGTTGGTCGCTGTCCTTGGAAGCCGGCACCTGCTGGCTTCCCTTCCCGGTCGTCCAAACGGCTACTCAAGTCCTTGGACGAGTCGGACGACCTGGGTCTTCAACATTCAACATACATATATGATTACTCCTCGAAGGTCCTCTCCCCCTCTCTTCTTTTCAGATCCCGGAACTGGAGGATTGTTCCAAGATTTTATTTTTGTGTATATCTGTGTTCTCTCACCTCAGTAGTGGGAGGCTGGGTTTGAGGCCTATGGTCTTTATCGCGTTGCTGGGGTATTGTCCCAGCTCTCGATTTTCCAGGTGTTCGCCCACCTCAGTAGTGGGAGGCTCCCTGGGAGCCGAATAGTATGTTGAGGCCTTTGGACTTTACGCGTTGTTGGGGTATTGTCCCAGCTGTCCGTATTCTGGATGTTCTCCCACTCAAGTGGTGGTTACTTAGTTCCCTTGTCGCGGCTTTGTTTTGCCCGGCTAACCCTTTTCTTCTCAGCATCTCATAATTCTTTTCTTTTCAAGCCTCCCGCATCTGTTTTCCCATGTCCCTTGTTTTAATATGTTCTGCCAAGTTCTTTTTCAGGAAGAAGAGTACAGACACCTTAGAACCAGTATGACGGACACCCAGGGGGCGATAAGGGTTCTTGGTTTTGGCTATAAATAGCCCCTCCCTGATCCCCTTCCAGTAATTTTCTCTTTCAGACTCATCACCCAGTTCTAAGATTTCAGGATCCAAGCTATTCGGACTATTAGCAAAGGGGGTCTTCCCTAGGTCGCAGCCCTTGCCGCAGTGTAAGTGTCTTCGCCCCGTGCGCATTTTTTAAAAGTTTTTTTAAGTTAAGTTCCGCTAGGCGCCCCTGTTATATCTTTAGTTTTAAAGTATTCCCTTTTCTTTTTATAGTCTTATGATTCCAGTTCTGTTTGCTATCCAGACTGCTATCCTATCCTTCCTAGCCTAGTCAAATAATGTTTCTTTTCCCTGTATTCCTTTTACTGGAAGGGGGATCAGGGAGGGGCTGTTTATAGCCAAAACCAAGAACCCTGATCACTATATGGTTACTTAGCCTTCTAAAGGGCAGTATCCCCTTTGTCGTAGTTTTAGGCCCTCCCTAGTTTGTAGAACTTAATATTAGTTTTAGCAATAGATTTAGTTTTAGTTACTTAAGCTCCTGTCTTCTCCTTGGACTGTTCTTTTTAGATTGTCTTCTTTTAGGTGTTGGATCGGCGTGAGGATCCCGAACCTTGGTTACATTATCTGTCTTTGTATTACCTCTGATACTGTATCTCCTAGTCTTATACCTACATTTTTGCCCTCCCGCTTTTTTTTATTTTTTTTTTACCGACCCTTTTAGTCCTTTCTCTCTCTTTCCTTCTTTCTTTAGGTTAAGTTAACCTGGCAGTACAGGTTTAAGTCCGGGTTACGACAGCGCCTCTTTAAGTTGTATGCTGCCTCTGCATAACAACCTTGTGGTAGAAAGCCGAAATCCCCTGATAAATTATCCAAATTATGTAATTGTGCTAAGATTACTTGGTTTCCTTGAGGCAGTCACTGAATTCGACAACTACCGATTCCTGCTCTTCATGGCTGCCCATGTACTCCCTATGAAACTGGGGCATTTTTTCGCTCAGGTTTCTTCAATTAAGGGAAGTTCCCCTAAGGAATCCTGAGTGCTCCTGGAGCCGTGAGACTCTGGGCTTCCCTGAGCTTCTGCTTCCCGAGCAGACTCTGGGCTTCTGCTTCCCGAGCCCCTCTGCTCTGGGGGTTGTTGTTGTTGTTGAAACCCAGACCGTCCGACCTACCAGAAAGGTGTAATTTGCTCTGGGGGTGTGATTGTGCGGTATTGAGGTTACTTATTCTATTATTGGCTTTGTGTCTATGTTGGGTCAGTCGTCTGGCAATATGCCACCTGTCCTCCTTGGGCCTCAGCTGTGTCGTCTGTGGACGAATCCCAGTGGTGTGGAATTAATCCTGTAAATCGAGAAGTAGGTCAGATCCCCATTGCTGTCTCCTAGTACTCTAGGGGGTGAAACAGCCCAATGGTTAAGTCACGGTGATTGCACTTGAAGGTCACGGTGATTGCACTTGGAGTCACAGTGATTGCACTTGGAGGATTCGAATTCAATTCCCAGCTCTTCCCAGACTGTCCCCGTGTTCACGCGAAGTACGGGCGTTAAATATATGTGTCTGAAAGTCCTTCCGAGTGGTTGGTTGTAGGGGGATGTCGGCCTCACTAGGTTCCTGTCTAAATTGAATAGCACTGTTCCGGCTCTCCAAACAGATACCTTACACCTTCGGATAGGTCGGACGATTTGAAAGAAAGAAGTACGGACTACATTTTAAGTGAACTATTTCATAGCTATCTACAAAATTTAATAAAATTCAGTGCAGTCATTCTCCCGTGATGATGAGCCAAATAGACAGAATTTCAATTTAATACAATAGAAATGAAACGTCTGGATGAAGTACCAATTAGAACATAACCCGGCTTTGAAAATTGCAGTCGCCGCTCGCCAGTTGCTTTTAATGGGCAACTATAACTTAAAAGATAATTATTTTTTCTAACTAGTCTGGAATAAAAATCTAAATTGTTTTTTGATGTGAGTAACATCTACGTTTGGGGTATCAGTGGCGGAAATCGGAGCGTTACCAAAAATGCAGTCGTATTATTCAGCCGGTTCGGTTATTAAAAATATCTAGGTTTGCCGACCGTTTCAGTAGATACTTTGACTCACGGCATAATATACCTCGTCGTGATATTTAAAAAATTCGAATTAGTTTAAAGGATCTGAATATTTAAATTAGTTTAAACGTGGAAATCCGCAAGGATGAGCGTCAGTATATCTTCTGCCCTATCTGCAGTTTGTTAACTTTCTCAGATCATGTTTTTCGCCGAAATTCTGCTCAAACAGTTGCGAAATATTTCTGAAAAATTAAATGCAATGTTAGATTATATTAAAGCTAAATTCAATACTCAACAAGAAAGATCAATCATGCTTAAAGCATTGATTATGAAACATTTTCCAACTTCAATGCAATTTTATTTAAACATCTCTAAAATGCAATACATTCCTCGGTAATATTTTAAAACTTATCACAATACTACATTAATTTATTATATTTGAAAACTTAAACCTTCATCGAAAAAAATTAACTTCATTCAAATGACGGCATTGAAATATAAATTGCCTGGTTTAAACATCTCTAAAATGCAATACATTTCTCGGCAATATTTTTAAAATTATCATAATACTACAATAATTTATATTTGTAAAATTCATCGAAAACAACTGAAATTCATTCAAATGACGTCATAGAAAAAATAACACGCCTGGCTTTCTCTATAAAAGCAGCATTTCATTCATAAACATTTTCCCATTCATGTCATTCATCACAGTACTAAAATAATTTATTTTATTTAAAAACTTAAGACCATGGAGCTACAAGTTATTAAACTCTATGCTTAAAACTTCATTGAAAAAAATCGTCCTTCTCTCTGTAAAATCAATGAATATTTTATTCATATCAGCTATGCAGACTCCATGAGCTAAATAATTTTGCGTTAAAGAAATACAGAAATTCTTATACAACTCATTCTACATATTTTGCTGTTTACATTTTACATAAGTGAAAAATAGGCTTCGTTGTAGAAATAATCAAATTTGGATGATCATTTAAACTAAAATATATTGTAATTGCGTTGTTTCTGTATGTAGATGCACAGAATTTAAGCAAAAATAAAGCGGTTTTAGGACGGATATAACACTCAATCTGAATTAAAAAGAACTTTAAAAATCACGATTTTGAGACAAGATGGATGCTATATTTCATTTTGAAGTGGGTCACGTGATCTTTTCATATCATGGTCACGTGATCGCTGCATATAAGAGGTGTAATTATTATTTTAATTTTTATTTAAAAACTACTGAATATATTTTGCTGAATTTTTTTTTATATATTTTATGGAATAATTTGAATATTACCTAAAATTTTCGAAGCAATTTGTGAATTTTAAATCCGCTTAAAAAATGTTTGAAAAATTAGGTCCCATAGGGTTCAATCCAAAACTAATTGGGTGATATTATTCATTTATATTCCCATAGGTCCTACAGACCGTCTGAACAACATACTAAAATTTAATTTTGATTAAGTCATTTTTACGGCAGTTATCGTGCTAACGGACAGACAGACAGACAGAATGAACAAAGTCATAAACACTTTTCAACTTTGTTGTAAAGTATTAATAATACTAAAAAAGAAATAGAATATATATATATATATTTGGTGCTGCCATCTGTTGTCGTAATTTAATTCATACTGACTATTTTTATTTTTTAATGAACATTTTTAAATATCTATTCCTTCTATTAAATACTACAGCATTAAATACAACAGCAGATCATAGACAGGGTGTTTCAAAGTGGTTGACCCGATTCCAAATGGCTGTAATTTTTAAACAATTAATCGTGTATTAAATTAATACTAGCTGAATACCCGTTGAAAATTAACGGTCTCGCAATAAGCACCCCCTGAATATTGTCATTTTTTTAATAATTCGCGTTTCACTTTTATTCGGCAAAACGAATATTTTAGCGTGCAGAACCCCCTAAAGAAGAAAATATTGGAAAATTTAAATTGCGCACGTCTTCCTTTCGAACTATCTACCATTACACCATATTAAAGTCTCTATCTCACCCCGAAGCATACTATTTTATCATCTCCCCTTTCGAACGTTTTGCTTTGGAATACACCCATAAATGAACATTTTTTAAAAACTATTCGTATTGGGTTTTTTATCAGATGATTGGTCCATATATCAAATATTAAGCCTCTATCGCATTTAAAATGAAGCGTGTCTCACTTATTCCGAAAATCGAACATATTGGGGTTCATCACCACCTAAAGTAGCAAATATTGGAAATTTGAACACTTTCTTTCTTTCAAACTATATACCAGTACACCAAATTTGATGTCTCTATCCTATTGTGGAGCATGTTTTTCTATCACTACATATTTCGAACGTTTTTCTGCACCCACTTAAATGATCATTTTTGAAAAATAGTGATAATCTTAGGTTTTTTTATCAAATGATTAGCCCATATACTAAATTTCAAACTTCTATCACACTCTAAAGGAGGAGTTTTTCAGTTGTTCGTGAAATCGAATATTTTAGTGTGGCACCCCCTTCATTAGCAAATGTTGGAAAACTGAAATAGCACATTTTCTTCCTTTCCAACTTTCTATCCGTATACCAAATTTGAAGTCTCTAACTCAGCATGCTTTTTCTATCATTTTACTCTTCGAATGTTTTCCTGTGGAGTACCCACCCCCCTTAAGTATACATTTGTGAGAAACCAGATTCTTCTTGGGTTTTCTATCAAATGATTCGCCCATATACCAAATATCAAGCTTCTACCACGTTCTAAAAGGGATATTTCTACTTCATTCGGAAAATCGCACATTTTTATGTGCAACACCCCCTAAAGTATAAAATATTGGAAAACTGAAATTGTACACTTTCTTCCTTCCAAACTATCTACCAGTACACCAAATTTCAAATCTCTATCTCATCCCGAAGTATGTTTTCTTATCAATTCACCTTTCGAAAGTTTTCCTCTAGAGCACCCCCCTTAAACGAAAGTTTTTGAAAACCTATATTCGTCTTGGTTGTTTTCATCAAATGATTAGCCCATATACCTAATTTCAAGCCTCTATCAAATTTTAAAGGAGCCGTTTCTCATTTATTCGGTAAATCGAACATTTTTGTGTGCGGCACCCCCTTAAGTAGAAAATATTGGGAATCTGAAATTGCACACTTTCTTCCTTTCAAACGATTTACTCATACACCAAATTTGAAGTCTCTATCTTATGGCAAAGTATGTTTTCGCATCATTTCACTTTTCGAACGTTTTGGGGTGGAGCACCCCCTCTAGAGAGCGTTTTCGAGAAATTAGATTTTCCCAGGGGGTTTTATCTAACGATCGACCCGTTTACTAAATTGCAAGTCTCTATCTATTCGGGAAGTGCCTAAAAAAGGCGTGACAGACGGACGGACACTTGGCAATTAGTATATACTAGCCGAATACCCGTTGGAAATCAACGCTCTCGCAATAAGCAACCCCTGAATAATGTAAATTTTTGAATAATTCGTGTTTCAAATTTATTCGGCAAATCGAATATTTTAGTGTGCAGAACCCCCTAAAGAAGAAAATATTGGGAAACTTAATTTTTGCATTTCTTACTTTCGAATTATCTATCCGTACACCACATTAAAGTCTATCTCATACCGAGGCACCCCTATTTTATTATTTCTCCTTTGGAACTTTCTTCTGTGAAGCACACCCATAAATGAACAGTTTTGAAAAACTCTGTTTATCTTGGGTATTTTATCAGATGATTAGCCCAAATATCAAGCCTCTATCACATTTAAAAGGAAGATTGCCTCATTTATTCGGAAAATCGAACATATTAGTGTGCGGCACCCCTTAAAGTAGCAAATATTGATGGAAATCTGAGATTTCACACTTTCTTCCTTTCAAACTATCTACCTGTACACCAAATTTGAAGTCTCTATCTTATCGAGAAGCATGTTTTTTCTATCACTACACCTTTCGAACGTTTTTCTGTATAGCACCCCGTTAATGAACATTCTTGTCAAATGGTTAGCCCATATACTAAATTTCAAGCCTCTATCACATTGTAAAGGAGTCGTTTTTCATTTGTTCGGCAAATCGAACATTTTAGTGAGCAGCATCCCCTATTATAGCAAATGGTGGAAAACTGATATGGCACAATTTCTTCCTTTCTAACTTTTTACCCGTACATCAAATTTGAAATCTCTATATCATCGCGAAGCATGCTTTTCTAGCATTTTACCTTTCGAATGCTTTTGTGTGGAGTACCCAACCCCTTAAATATACATTTTTGAAAAACTCTATTCTTTTTGTGATTTCTACCAGATGATTCGCCCATATAACAGATATCAAGCCTCTACCACGTTTTAAAAGGGACGTTTCTCCTTTATTCCGAAAATCGAACATTTTGGTGTGCGGCACCCCCTAAAGTAGAAAATATTGGTAAACTGAAATTGTACACATTCTTCCATCTAAACTATCTACCCATACACCAAATTTGATATCCTTATCTCATTCCGAAGCATGGTTTTTTATCAATTTACTTTCGAACATTTTACTCTGGAGCACCCTCCTAAACGAACATTTTTGAAAAATTATATTCGTTTTGGGTGTTTTCGTCAAATGATTAGCCCATATACCAAATTTCAAGCCTCCATCAAATTTTAAAGGAGCGTTTTCTCATTTATACTGTAAATCGAACATTTTGGTGTGCGGCACCCCCTTAAGTAGAAAATATCGGAAATATGAAATTGCTCACTTTCTTCTTTTCGAACGATTTACCCATACACCAAATTTGAAGTCTCTACCTCATCGCAAAGCATGCTTTCCTATCATTTAACATTTCGAACGTTTTGGTGTGCGGCACCCCCTTAAGTAGAAAATACAGTACAGGATCTATTATCCGGAATGCTTGGGATTTCAGGCATTCTGGATAAGGGGTTTTTCCGTAATTCGGAACACTTTTTCTAAAACTTACTGGATTGGTCTCAAATGTCGTTATAGAAAATTATAATTCATTTTAAAAACATATAAATGTATTAAAAAAAGCTTTTTTACAATCTATATGGGTTAACTAAAATGCAAATTACATGTAATTATAGTATCAAATTTAGTGATTAAGAAAAATTTTGAAAGAAAAAAATGTCTGAAAAAAGTTGATTATTCAGGGTAGTTATTAGAAGTCTTTTTTTTTTTTTAACATTTCAACTAAAGTGGGCCCTCACCATATTCATCTAATATTTTGGCAGAAGCACCTATGTTCATACGTTTCAAAATATTTTAATGTACTTTTAATAAAATTAAGATGAGAAGGATGTTCATTTTTAATTGAAATGAGATATTCATCTATGGGTGCAAATATATCAAATTCTAATTTATGCTCTTCAAATGTATTTCTAATAAGCCTTATAATTCTAAATGCCTGAATAAATAAAAAAAATTTAATTTCGGTATCCTAAACATATACCTCACTTTCACCAATAATATGTTGAAAAGATAATATCCCAGCATAAAAAGCACAAAAAATATAAAAATATTAGTGGATGGAAGCAGATTGAAAAAATGGAAAATATTTAAAAATAAAACGAAATATACCGGCGATCGTGTTTAAATAAAAAAATTTCGCGATATTGCTAAACTGTCTTCTATAAATTACTAATTAATAAATGTAACATGGAACTTTTTGCTAGGGTCAATTTTCGGTCCGAAATAGCCATTTTCATCCAAATAATAGGATTTAATTGAAAATGATTTTGATCTTGGAATTCAATTCCATCAACGTTTTTTAAAATATTGAAGATGTATATTTTCACGGAGATGAAAAAAAAAAATGGATTTTCCCGAGAAAATAACAAGTTTATTGCTTAGGTTAAGTATTTAAAGAGATCAATCAGAAGACCCTGAATGACATTTTATAGCTGCTATACTTTTCTCTGGATTTCGGCAAAAGTTAACTCTCATTAATTTCAGGAATTCCTTACTTAAACGTACTTTCTATCCTCTCGTAAATGCGCTGATGACTCTCTTTTTTTTCATCTTTTCCAATAAATGTTTATTAAATTGTGCAAAATAGTGTGAATTCTGCGCGGCACATCGCGTTTGAAGAGCGTAGGATTTCTTTAGCGATATCGGGATATTTCTAGCGAAAAAGTTAGAATACTTTTACCGAAAATCAAAGTCCCGGAACAAAGAGCAGAAAATAATCGAAACCTTTGTGCCTAGTGTGCTCTGCCCTATACATCCAGAAAAAAATGAAACGCCATTAAAAAGCACCTTGCCGTGACTTATACGATACAGGAGTTAGTTACGGACTCGCGGCTCCTATATACTATACAGGAGACTTATCCGAACTAGTGAAGAATGGAATGACGCGTCTCGCCCGTGCCGTATCGTCACCTCCGAGAGCTACTATCGGGGGTGACGGCCGGATGCAGCCGCTTAGGAAATTTTTGGGAAAAACGGTGCTACTTCGGATGTTTTCCGGAAAAGAGGAATTGTGGAACTTCTTGGAAAAAACATGATCTACGGAATATTTTCATTCGCTATCGCGAGAATTCCTCGCGTTCGTTTTCGAAATTTAAGAAGAATCAGCGGCGGCGAGTGAGCGCGGCATTTTTTCTGCACGAGAATTTTGAATTTCGTGCGCGGTTTGCGCGTCCTATTTCAAACCCTCTAAAATAGTAGGTTTCAATGCATTTTTTTTATTGATATTGCTAATTAAAGCAAAAAAGCATTTGGCGGGATTTTAAACAAAAAATCGCTATTTGGCGCAATATTTAGCAAATAATCGCTTGTTGGCGCAGAATTTTGCCGTATTCCGGTTTTGGGAGAGTCCGGATATTGGAACGCCGGATAAGAGATCGCGTACTGTATGGGAAATCTGAAATTGCACACTTTCTTCCTTTCGAACGATTTACCCATACACCAAATCTGAAGTCTCTATCTCATCGCAATTTCCCATCATTTCACTTTTCGAACGTTTTGGTGTGGGGCACCCCCTCTAAAGAACGTTTTCGAAAGATTCGATTTTTCCTGTAAGTTTTATCGAACGACCGAGCCGTGTACCAAATTACAAGTCTCTATTTATACGGGAAGTGCCTAAAAAAAGCGTGACAGACAGACGGACACTTGGCAATTAGTATATACTAACCGAATACCCGTTGAAAATCAACGGTCTCGCAATAAGCAATCCCTGAATAATGTAAATTTTATAATAATTCGCGTTTCACATTTATTAGACAAATCGAATATTTCGGTGTGCAGAACCCCCTAAAGAAGAAAATATTGGGAAACTAAATTTTCGCACTTCTTCCTCTGTTTGTCTTGTGTTTTTTATCAGATGATTGGCCCATATACCAAGCCTCTATCACATTTAAAAGGAAGCGTGCCTCATTTATTCGGAAAATCGAACATATTAGTGTGCGCACCCCTTAAAGTAGCAAATATTGGAAATCTGAAATTTCACACTTTCTTCCTTTCAAACTATCTACCCTTACACCAAATTTGATATCTCTATCTCATTTCGAAGCATGGTTTTTTATCAATTCTCTTTTCGAACGTTTCGAACGAATAGATAGAGAGACATCGGCACTCCCTACAATAGCAAATGTTGGAAGACTGAAATTGCACACTTTCTTCCTTTCCAACTTTTTACCCGTACACCAAATTTGAAGTCTCTATCTCATCGTGAAGCATGATTTTCTAGCATTTCATCTTTCGAATGCTTTTGTGTGGAGTACCCACCCCTTTAACTATACATTTTTTAAAAACTCTATTCTTTTTGTGATTTCTATGAGATGTTTCGCCCATATACCAAATATAAAGCCTCTATCACGTTTTTAAAGGAGCGTTTCTCCTTTATTCCGAAAATGGAACATTTTGGTGTGCGGCACCCCCTAAAGTAGAAAATATTGGTAAACTGAAATTGTACACTTTCGTCCTTTCAAACTATCTATCCTTACACCAAATTTGATATCTCGAATAATCTCATTCCAAAGCATGGTTTTTTTATCAATTGACTTTTCGAAAGTTTTACTCTGGAGCACCCCCCTTAAACGAACATTTTTGAAAAACTGTATTCGTCTTGAGCGTTTTCGTCAAATTATTAGCCCATATACCAAATTATAAAGGCGTCTTTTCTCATTTATTCGGTAAATCGAACGTTTTGGTGTGCGACACCCCCTTAAGTAGAAAATATTGGAAATTTGAAATTGCACACTTTCTTCCTTTCGAACGATTTACCCATACACCGAATTTGAAGTCTCTATCTCATCGCAAAGTATGCTTTCCCATCTTTTCACTTTTCGAACGTTTTGGTGTGCGGCACCCCCTCTATAGAACGTTTTCGGTAAATTCGATTTTTCCAGGGGGTTTTATCGAACGACCGAGCCGTGTACCAAATTGCAAGTCTCTATCTATTCGGGAAGTGCCTGAAAAAAGCGTGACAGACAGACAGACGGACACTTGGCAATTAGTATATACTAGCCGAATACCCGTTGAAAATCAACGGTCTCGCAATAAGCAATACCTGAATAATGTAAATTTTATAATAATTCGCGTTTCACATTTATTCGACAAATCGAATATTTTGGTGTGCAGAACCCCCTAAAGGTGAAAATATTGGAAAACTAAATTTTCGCACTTCTTCCTCTGTTTCTATTGTGTTTTTTATCAGATGATTGGCCCATATATCAAATATCAAACCTCTATCACATTTAAAAGGAAGCGTGCCTCATTTACTCAGAAAATCGAACATATTAGTTTGCGCACCCCTTAAAATAGCAAATATTGGAAATCTGAAATTTCACACTTTCTTCCTTTCAAACTATCTACCCTTACACCAAATTTGATATCTCTATCTCATTTCGAAGCATGGTTTTTTATCAATTCTCTTTTCGAACGTTTCGAACGAATAGATAGAGAGACATCGGCACTCCCTACAATAGCAATTGTTGGAAGACTGAAATTGCACACTTTCTTCCTTTCCAACTTTTTACCCGTACACCAAATTTGAAGTCTCTATCTCATCGTGAAGCATGATTTTCTAGCATTTCATCTTTCGAATGCTTTTGTGTGGAGTACCCACCCCTTTAACTATACATTTTTTAAAAACTCTATTCTTTTTGTGATTTCTATGAGATGTTTCGCCCATATACCAAATATAAAGCCTCTATCACGTTTTTAAAGGAGCGTTTCTCCTTTATTCCGAAAATGGAACATTTTGGTGTGCGGCACCCCCTAAAGTAGAAAATATTGGTAAACTGAAATTGTACACTTTCGTCCTTTCAAACTATCTATCCTTACACCAAATTTGATATCTCGAATAATCTCATTCCAAAGCATGGTTTTTTTATCAATTGACTTTTCGAAAGTTTTACTCTGGAGCACCCCCCTTAAACGAACATTTTTGAAAAACTGTATTCGTCTTGAGCGTTTTCGTCAAATTATTAGCCCATATACCAAATTATAAAGGCGTCTTTTCTCATTTATTCGGTAAATCGAACGTTTTGGTGTGCGACACCCCCTTAAGTAGAAAATATTGGAAATTTGAAATTGCACACTTTCTTCCTTTCGAACGATTTACCCATACACCGAATTTGAAGTCTCTATCTCATCGCAAAGTATGCTTTCCCATCTTTTCACTTTTCGAACGTTTTGGTGTGCGGCACCCCCTCTATAGAACGTTTTCGGTAAATTCGATTTTTCCAGGGGGTTTTATCGAACGACCGAGCCGTGTACCAAATTGCAAGTCTCTATCTATTCGGGAAGTGCCTGAAAAAAGCGTGACAGACAGACAGACGGACACTTGGCAATTAGTATATACTAGCCGAATACCCGTTGAAAATCAACGGTCTCGCAATAAGCAATACCTGAATAATGTAAATTTTATAATAATTCGCGTTTCACATTTATTCGACAAATCGAATATTTTGGTGTGCAGAACCCCCTAAAGGTGAAAATATTGGAAAACTAAATTTTCGCACTTCTTCCTCTGTTTCTATTGTGTTTTTTATCAGATGATTGGCCCATATATCAAATATCAAACCTCTATCACATTTAAAAGGAAGCGTGCCTCATTTACTCAGAAAATCGAACATATTAGTTTGCGCACCCCTTAAAATAGCAAATATTGGAAATCTGAAATTTCACACTTTCTTCCTTTCAAACTATCTACCCTTACACCAAATTTGATATCTCTATCTCATTTCGAAGCATGGTTTTTTATCAATTCTCTTTTCGAACGTTTCGAACGAATAGATAGAGAGACATCGGCACTCCCTACAATAGCAATTGTTGGAAGACTGAAATTGCACACTTTCTTCCTTTCCAACTTTTTACCCGTACACCAAATTTGAAGTCTCTATCTCATCGTGAAGCATGCTTTTCTAGCATTTCATCTTTCGAATGCTTTTGTGTGGAGTACCCACCCCTTTAACTATACATTTTTTAAAAACTCTATTCTTTTTGTGATTTCTATGAGATGTTTCGCCCATATACCAAATATAAAGCCTCTATCACGTTTTTAAAGGAGCGTTTCTCCTTTATTCCGAAAATCGAACATTTTGGTGTGCGGCACCCCCTAAAGTAGAAAAGATTGGTAAACTGAAATTGTACACTTTCGCCCTTTCAAACTATCTATCCTTACACCAAATCTGATATCTCTATCTCATTCCAAAGCATGGTTTTTTTTATCAATTGACTTTTCGAACGTTTTACTCTGGAGCACCCCCTTAAACGAACATTTTTGAAAAACTGTATTCGTCTTGGGCGTTTTCGTCAAATTATTAGCCCATATACCAAATTTTAAGCCTCTATCGAATTTTAAAGGCGTATTTTCTCATTTATTCGGTAAATCGAACGTTTTGGTGTGCGACACCCCCTTAAGTAGAAAATATTGGAAATCTGAAATTGCACGCTTTCTTCCTTTCGAACGATTTACCCATACACCGAATTTGAAGTCTCTATCTCATCGCAAAGCATGCTTTCCTATCATTTCACTTTTCGAACGTTTTGGTGTGCGGCACCCCCTTAAGTAGAAAATATTTTAAATCTGAAATTCCACACTTTCTTTTTTTCAAACGGTTTACCCATACTCCAAACTTGAAGTCTCTATCTCATCGCAAAGCATGCTCTCCTATCATATCACTTTTCGAACGTTTTGTGTGCTGCACCCCCCCTTAAGGTTAAAATATTGGAAATCTGAAATTGCACACTTTCTTCCTTTCGAGTGATTTACCCATACACCAAATTTGAAGTCTCTATCTCATCGCAAAGCATGCTTTCTCGTCATTTCACTTTTCGAACGTTTTGGTGTGGGGCACCCCCTCTATAGAACGTTTTCGAAAAATTCGATTTTTCCAGGTGGTTTTATCGAACGACCGAGCCGTGTACCAAATTGCAAGTCTCTATCTATTCGGGAAGTGCCTAAAAAAGGCGTGACAGACAGACAGACGGACACTTGGCAATTAGTATATACTAGCCGAATACCCGTTGAAAATCAACGGTCTTGCAATAAGCAATCCCTGAATAATGTAAATTTTACAAATCGAATATTTTGGTGTGCAGAACCCCCTAAAGGAGAAAATATTGGAAAACTAAATTTTCGCACTTCTTCCTCTGTTTGTATTGTGTTTTTTATCAGATGATTGGCCCATATACCAAATATCAAGCCTCTATCACATTTAAAAGGAAGCGTGCCTCATTTATTCAGAAAATCGAACATATTAGTGTGCGCACCCCTTAAAGTAGCAAATATTGGAAATCTGAAATTTCACACTTTCTTCCTTTCAAACTATCTACCCTTACACCAAATTTGATATCTCTATCTCATTTCGAAGCATGGTTTTTTATCAATTCTCTTTTCGAACGTTTCGAACGAATAGATAGAGAGACATCGGCACTCCCTACAATAGCAAATGTTGGAAGACTGAAATTGCACACTTTCTTCCTTTCCAACTTTTTACCCGTACACCAAATTTGAAGTCTCTATCTCATCGTGAAGCATGATTTTCTAGCATTTCATCTTTCGAATGCTTTTGTGTGGAGTACCCACCCCTTTAACTATACATTTTTTAAAAACTCTATTCTTTTTGTGATTTCTATGAGATGTTTCGCCCATATACCAAATATAAAGCCTCTATCACGTTTTTAAAGGAGCGTTTCTCCTTTATTCCGAAAATGGAACATTTTGGTGTGCGGCACCCCCTAAAGTAGAAAATATTGTTAAACTGAAATTGTACACTTTCGTCCTTTCAAACTATCTATCCTTACACCAAATTTGATATCTCGAATAATCTCATTCCAAAGCATGGTTTTTTTATCAATTGACTTTTCGAAAGTTTTACTCTGGAGCACCCCCCTTAAACGAACATTTTTGAAAAACTGTATTCGTCTTGAGCGTTTTCGTCAAATTATTAGCCCATATACCAAATTATAAAGGCGTCTTTTCTCATTTATTCGGTAAATCGAACGTTTTGGTGTGCGACACCCCCTTAAGTAGAAAATATTGGAAATTTGAAATTGCACACTTTCTTCCTTTCGAACGATTTACCCATACACCGAATTTGAAGTCTCTATCTCATCGCAAAGTATGCTTTCCCATCTTTTCACTTTTCGAACGTTTTGGTGTGCGGCACCCCCTCTATAGAACGTTTTCGGTAAATTCGATTTTTCCAGGGGGTTTTATCGAACGACCGAGCCGTGTACCAAATTGCAAGTCTCTATCTATTCGGGAAGTGCCTGAAAAAAGCGTGACAGACAGACAGACGGACACTTGGCAATTAGTATATACTAGCCGAATACCCGTTGAAAATCAACGGTCTCGCAATAAGCAATACCTGAATAATGTAAATTTTATAATAATTCGCGTTTCACATTTATTCGACAAATCGAATATTTTGGTGTGCAGAACCCCCTAAAGGTGAAAATATTGGAAAACTAAATTTTCGCACTTCTTCCTCTGTTTCTATTGTGTTTTTTATCAGATGATTGGCCCATATATCAAATATCAAACCTCTATCACATTTAAAAGGAAGCGTGCCTCATTTACTCAGAAAATCGAACATATTAGTTTGCGCACCCCTTAAAATAGCAAATATTGGAAATCTGAAATTTCACACTTTCTTCCTTTCAAACTATCTACCCTTACACCAAATTTGATATCTCTATCTCATTTCGAAGCATGGTTTTTTATCAATTCTCTTTTCGAACGTTTCGAACGAATAGATAGAGAGACATCGGCACTCCCTACAATAGCAATTGTTGGAAGACTGAAATTGCACACTTTCTTCCTTTCCAACTTTTTACCCGTACACCAAATTTGAAGTCTCTATCTCATCGTGAAGCATGCTTTTCTAGCATTTCATCTTTCGAATGCTTTTGTGTGGAGTACCCACCCCTTTAACTATACATTTTTTAAAAACTCTATTCTTTTTGTGATTTCTATGAGATGTTTCGCCCATATACCAAATATAAAGCCTCTATCACGTTTTTAAAGGAGCGTTTCTCCTTTATTCCGAAAATCGAACATTTTGGTGTGCGGCACCCCCTAAAGTAGAAAAGATTGGTAAACTGAAATTGTACACTTTCGCCCTTTCAAACTATCTATCCTTACACCAAATCTGATATCTCTATCTCATTCCAAAGCATGGTTTTTTTTATCAATTGACTTTTCGAACGTTTTACTCTGGAGCACCCCCTTAAACGAACATTTTTGAAAAACTGTATTCGTCTTGGGCGTTTTCGTCAAATTATTAGCCCATATACCAAATTTTAAGCCTCTATCGAATTTTAAAGGCGTATTTTCTCATTTATTCGGTAAATCGAACGTTTTGGTGTGCGACACCCCCTTAAGTAGAAAATATTGGAAATCTAAAATTGCACGCTTTCTTCCTTTCGAACGATTTACCCATACACCGAATTTGAAGTCTCTATCTCATCGCAAAGCATGCTTTCCTATCATTTCACTTTTCGAACGTTTTGGTGTGCGGCACCCCCTTAAGTAGAAAATATTTTAAATCTGAAATTCCACACTTTCTTTTTTTCAAACGGTTTACCCATACTCCAAACTTGAAGTCTCTATCTCATCGCAAAGCATGCTCTCCTATCATATCACTTTTCGAACGTTTTGTGTGCTGCACCCCCCCTTAAGGTTAAAATATTGGAAATCTGAAATTGCACACTTTCTTCCTTTCGAGTGATTTACCCATACACCAAATTTGAAGTCTCTATCTCATCGCAAAGCATGCTTTCTCGTCATTTCACTTTTCGAACGTTTTGGTGTGGGGCACCCCCTCTATAGAACGTTTTCGAAAAATTCGATTTTTCCAGGTGGTTTTATCGAACGACCGAGCCGTGTACCAAATTGCAAGTCTCTATCTATTCGGGAAGTGCCTAAAAAAGGCGTGACAGACAGACAGACGGACACTTGGCAATTAGTATATACTAGCCGAATACCCGTTGAAAATCAACGGTCTTGCAATAAGCAATCCCTGAATAATGTAAATTTTACAAATCGAATATTTTGGTGTGCAGAACCCCCTAAAGGAGAAAATATTGGAAAACTAAATTTTCGCACTTCTTCCTCTGTTTGTATTGTGTTTTTTATCAGATGATTGGCCCATATACCAAATATCAAGCCTCTATCACATTTAAAAGGAAGCGTGCCTCATTTATTCAGAAAATCGAACATATTAGTGTGCGCACCCCTTAAAGTAGCAAATATTGGAAATCTGAAATTTCACACTTTCTTCCTTTCAAACTATCTACCCTTACACCAAATTTGATATCTCTATCTCATTTCGAAGCATGGTTTTTTATCAATTCTCTTTTCGAACGTTTCGAACGAATAGATAGAGAGACATCGGCACTCCCTACAATAGCAAATGTTGGAAGACTGAAATTGCACACTTTCTTCCTTTCCAACTTTTTACCCGTACACCAAATTTGAAGTCTCTATCTCATCGTGAAGCATGATTTTCTAGCATTTCATCTTTCGAATGCTTTTGTGTGGAGTACCCACCCCTTTAACTATACATTTTTTAAAAACTCTATTCTTTTTGTGATTTCTATGAGATGTTTCGCCCATATACCAAATATAAAGCCTCTATCACGTTTTTAAAGGAGCGTTTCTCCTTTATTCCGAAAATGGAACATTTTGGTGTGCGGCACCCCCTAAAGTAGAAAATATTGTTAAACTGAAATTGTACACTTTCGTCCTTTCAAACTATCTATCCTTACACCAAATTTGATATCTCGAATAATCTCATTCCAAAGCATGGTTTTTTTATCAATTGACTTTTCGAAAGTTTTACTCTGGAGCACCCCCCTTAAACGAACATTTTTGAAAAACTGTATTCGTCTTGAGCGTTTTCGTCAAATTATTAGCCCATATACCAAATTATAAAGGCGTCTTTTCTCATTTATTCGGTAAATCGAACGTTTTGGTGTGCGACACCCCCTTAAGTAGAAAATATTGGAAATTTGAAATTGCACACTTTCTTCCTTTCGAACGATTTACCCATACACCGAATTTGAAGTCTCTATCTCATCGCAAAGTATGCTTTCCCATCTTTTCACTTTTCGAACGTTTTGGTGTGCGGCACCCCCTCTATAGAACGTTTTCGGTAAATTCGATTTTTCCAGGGGGTTTTATCGAACGACCGAGCCGTGTACCAAATTGCAAGTCTCTATCTATTCGGGAAGTGCCTGAAAAAAGCGTGACAGACAGACAGACGGACACTTGGCAATTAGTATATACTAGCCGAATACCCGTTGAAAATCAACGGTCTCGCAATAAGCAATACCTGAATAATGTAAATTTTATAATAATTCGCGTTTCACATTTATTCGACAAATCGAATATTTTGGTGTGCAGAACCCCCTAAAGGTGAAAATATTGGAAAACTAAATTTTCGCACTTCTTCCTCTGTTTCTATTGTGTTTTTTATCAGATGATTGGCCCATATATCAAATATCAAACCTCTATCACATTTAAAAGGAAGCGTGCCTCATTTACTCAGAAAATCGAACATATTAGTTTGCGCACCCCTTAAAATAGCAAATATTGGAAATCTGAAATTTCACACTTTCTTCCTTTCAAACTATCTACCCTTACACCAAATTTGATATCTCTATCTCATTTCGAAGCATGGTTTTTTATCAATTCTCTTTTCGAACGTTTCGAACGAATAGATAGAGAGACATCGGCACTCCCTACAATAGCAATTGTTGGAAGACTGAAATTGCACACTTTCTTCCTTTCCAACTTTTTACCCGTACACCAAATTTGAAGTCTCTATCTCATCGTGAAGCATGCTTTTCTAGCATTTCATCTTTCGAATGCTTTTGTGTGGAGTACCCACCCCTTTAACTATACATTTTTTAAAAACTCTATTCTTTTTGTGATTTCTATGAGATGTTTCGCCCATATACCAAATATAAAGCCTCTATCACGTTTTTAAAGGAGCGTTTCTCCTTTATTCCGAAAATCGAACATTTTGGTGTGCGGCACCCCCTAAAGTAGAAAAGATTGGTAAACTGAAATTGTACACTTTCGCCCTTTCAAACTATCTATCCTTACACCAAATCTGATATCTCTATCTCATTCCAAAGCATGGTTTTTTTTATCAATTGACTTTTCGAACGTTTTACTCTGGAGCACCCCCTTAAACGAACATTTTTGAAAAACTGTATTCGTCTTGGGCGTTTTCGTCAAATTATTAGCCCATATACCAAATTTTAAGCCTCTATCGAATTTTAAAGGCGTATTTTCTCATTTATTCGGTAAATCGAACGTTTTGGTGTGCGACACCCCCTTAAGTAGAAAATATTGGAAATCTGAAATTGCACGCTTTCTTCCTTTCGAACGATTTACCCATACACCGAATTTGAAGTCTCTATCTCATCGCAAAGCATGCTTTCCTATCATTTCACTTTTCGAACGTTTTGGTGTGCGGCACCCCCTTAAGTAGAAAATATTTTAAATCTGAAATTCCACACTTTCTTTTTTTCAAACGGTTTACCCATACTCCAAACTTGAAGTCTCTATCTCATCGCAAAGCATGCTCTCCTATCATATCACTTTTCGAACGTTTTGTGTGCTGCACCCCCCCTTAAGGTTAAAATATTGGAAATCTGAAATTGCACACTTTCTTCCTTTCGAGTGATTTACCCATACACCAAATTTGAAGTCTCTATCTCATCGCAAAGCATGCTTTCTCGTCATTTCACTTTTCGAACGTTTTGGTGTGGGGCACCCCCTCTATAGAACGTTTTCGAAAAATTCGATTTTTCCAGGTGGTTTTATCGAACGACCGAGCCGTGTACCAAATTGCAAGTCTCTATCTATTCGGGAAGTGCCTAAAAAAGGCGTGACAGACAGACAGACGGACACTTGGCAATTAGTATATACTAGCCGAATACCCGTTGAAAATCAACGGTCTTGCAATAAGCAATCCCTGAATAATGTAAATTTTACAAATCGAATATTTTGGTGTGCAGAACCCCCTAAAGGAGAAAATATTGGAAAACTAAATTTTCGCACTTCTTCCTCTGTTTGTATTGTGTTTTTTATCAGATGATTGGCCCATATACCAAATATCAAGCCTCTATCACATTTAAAAGGAAGCGTGCCTCATTTATTCAGAAAATCGAACATATTAGTGTGCGCACCCCTTAAAGTAGCAAATATTGGAAATCTGAAATTTCACACTTTCTTCCTTTCAAACTATCTACCCTTACACCAAATTTGATATCTCTATCTCATTTCGAAGCATGGTTTTTTATCAATTCTCTTTTCGAACGTTTCGAACGAATAGATAGAGAGACATCGGCACTCCCTACAATAGCAAATGTTGGAAGACTGAAATTGCACACTTTCTTCCTTTCCAACTTTTTACCCGTACACCAAATTTGAAGTCTCTATCTCATCGTGAAGCATGATTTTCTAGCATTTCATCTTTCGAATGCTTTTGTGTGGAGTACCCACCCCTTTAACTATACATTTTTTAAAAACTCTATTCTTTTTGTGATTTCTATGAGATGTTTCGCCCATATACCAAATATAAAGCCTCTATCACGTTTTTAAAGGAG
The DNA here is from genome assembly GCA_951213105.1 of Amaurobius ferox. Lineage (NCBI taxonomy): Eukaryota > Metazoa > Arthropoda > Arachnida > Araneae > Amaurobiidae > Amaurobius > Amaurobius ferox. The sequence continues at coordinate 86,526,380 of OX578136.1, forward strand.
CGTTTCTCCTTTATTCCGAAAATGGAACATTTTGGTGTGCGGCACCCCCTAAAGTAGAAAATATTGGTAAACTGAAATTGTACACTTTCGTCCTTTCAAACTATCTATCCTTACACCAAATTTGATATCTCGAATAATCTCATTCCAAAGCATGGTTTTTTTATCAATTGACTTTTCGAAAGTTTTACTCTGGAGCACCCCCCTTAAACGAACATTTTTGAAAAACTGTATTCGTCTTGAGCGTTTTCGTCAAATTATTAGCCCATATACCAAATTATAAAGGCGTCTTTTCTCATTTATTCGGTAAATCGAACGTTTTGGTGTGCGACACCCCCTTAAGTAGAAAATATTGGAAATTTGAAATTGCACACTTTCTTCCTTTCGAACGATTTACCCATACACCGAATTTGAAGTCTCTATCTCATCGCAAAGTATGCTTTCCCATCTTTTCACTTTTCGAACGTTTTGGTGTGCGGCACCCCCTCTATAGAACGTTTTCGGTAAATTCGATTTTTCCAGGGGGTTTTATCGAACGACCGAGCCGTGTACCAAATTGCAAGTCTCTATCTATTCGGGAAGTGCCTGAAAAAAGCGTGACAGACAGACAGACGGACACTTGGCAATTAGTATATACTAGCCGAATACCCGTTGAAAATCAACGGTCTCGCAATAAGCAATACCTGAATAATGTAAATTTTATAATAATTCGCGTTTCACATTTATTCGACAAATCGAATATTTTGGTGTGCAGAACCCCCTAAAGGTGAAAATATTGGAAAACTAAATTTTCGCACTTCTTCCTCTGTTTCTATTGTGTTTTTTATCAGATGATTGGCCCATATATCAAATATCAAACCTCTATCACATTTAAAAGGAAGCGTGCCTCATTTACTCAGAAAATCGAACATATTAGTTTGCGCACCCCTTAAAATAGCAAATATTGGAAATCTGAAATTTCACACTTTCTTCCTTTCAAACTATCTACCCTTACACCAAATTTGATATCTCTATCTCATTTCGAAGCATGGTTTTTTATCAATTCTCTTTTCGAACGTTTCGAACGAATAGATAGAGAGACATCGGCACTCCCTACAATAGCAATTGTTGGAAGACTGAAATTGCACACTTTCTTCCTTTCCAACTTTTTACCCGTACACCAAATTTGAAGTCTCTATCTCATCGTGAAGCATGCTTTTCTAGCATTTCATCTTTCGAATGCTTTTGTGTGGAGTACCCACCCCTTTAACTATACATTTTTTAAAAACTCTATTCTTTTTGTGATTTCTATGAGATGTTTCGCCCATATACCAAATATAAAGCCTCTATCACGTTTTTAAAGGAGCGTTTCTCCTTTATTCCGAAAATCGAACATTTTGGTGTGCGGCACCCCCTAAAGTAGAAAAGATTGGTAAACTGAAATTGTACACTTTCGCCCTTTCAAACTATCTATCCTTACACCAAATCTGATATCTCTATCTCATTCCAAAGCATGGTTTTTTTTATCAATTGACTTTTCGAACGTTTTACTCTGGAGCACCCCCTTAAACGAACATTTTTGAAAAACTGTATTCGTCTTGGGCGTTTTCGTCAAATTATTAGCCCATATACCAAATTTTAAGCCTCTATCGAATTTTAAAGGCGTATTTTCTCATTTATTCGGTAAATCGAACGTTTTGGTGTGCGACACCCCCTTAAGTAGAAAATATTGGAAATCTGAAATTGCACGCTTTCTTCCTTTCGAACGATTTACCCATACACCGAATTTGAAGTCTCTATCTCATCGCAAAGCATGCTTTCCTATCATTTCACTTTTCGAACGTTTTGGTGTGCGGCACCCCCTTAAGTAGAAAATATTTTAAATCTGAAATTCCACACTTTCTTTTTTTCAAACGGTTTACCCATACTCCAAACTTGAAGTCTCTATCTCATCGCAAAGCATGCTCTCCTATCATATCACTTTTCGAACGTTTTGTGTGCTGCACCCCCCCTTAAGGTTAAAATATTGGAAATCTGAAATTGCACACTTTCTTCCTTTCGAGTGATTTACCCATACACCAAATTTGAAGTCTCTATCTCATCGCAAAGCATGCTTTCTCGTCATTTCACTTTTCGAACGTTTTGGTGTGGGGCACCCCCTCTATAGAACGTTTTCGAAAAATTCGATTTTTCCAGGTGGTTTTATCGAACGACCGAGCCGTGTACCAAATTGCAAGTCTCTATCTATTCGGGAAGTGCCTAAAAAAGGCGTGACAGACAGACAGACGGACACTTGGCAATTAGTATATACTAGCCGAATACCCGTTGAAAATCAACGGTCTTGCAATAAGCAATCCCTGAATAATGTAAATTTTACAAATCGAATATTTTGGTGTGCAGAACCCCCTAAAGGAGAAAATATTGGAAAACTAAATTTTCGCACTTCTTCCTCTGTTTGTATTGTGTTTTTTATCAGATGATTGGCCCATATACCAAATATCAAGCCTCTATCACATTTAAAAGGAAGCGTGCCTCATTTATTCAGAAAATCGAACATATTAGTGTGCGCACCCCTTAAAGTAGCAAATATTGGAAATCTGAAATTTCACACTTTCTTCCTTTCAAACTATCTACCCTTACACCAAATTTGATATCTCTATCTCATTTCGAAGCATGGTTTTTTATCAATTCTCTTTTCGAACGTTTCGAACGAATAGATAGAGAGACATCGGCACTCCCTACAATAGCAAATGTTGGAAGACTGAAATTGCACACGTTCTTCCTTTCCAACTTTTTACCCGTACACCAAATTTGAAGTCTCTATCTCATCGTGAAGCATGATTTTCTAGCATTTCATCTTTCGAATGCTTTTGTGTGGAGTACCCACCCCTTTAACTATACATTTTTTAAAAACTCTATTCTTTTTGTGATTTCTATGAGATGTTTCGCCCATATACCAAATATAAAGCCTCTATCACGTTTTTAAAGGAGCGTTTCTCCTTTATTCCGAAAATGGAACATTTTGGTGTGCGGCACCCCCTAAAGTAGAAAATATTGTTAAACTGAAATTGTACACTTTCGTCCTTTCAAACTATCTATCCTTACACCAAATTTGATATCTCGAATAATCTCATTCCAAAGCATGGTTTTTTTATCAATTGACTTTTCGAAAGTTTTACTCTGGAGCACCCCCCTTAAACGAACATTTTTGAAAAACTGTATTCGTCTTGAGCGTTTTCGTCAAATTATTAGCCCATATACCAAATTATAAAGGCGTCTTTTCTCATTTATTCGGTAAATCGAACGTTTTGGTGTGCGACACCCCCTTAAGTAGAAAATATTGGAAATTTGAAATTGCACACTTTCTTCCTTTCGAACGATTTACCCATACACCGAATTTGAAGTCTCTATCTCATCGCAAAGTATGCTTTCCCATCTTTTCACTTTTCGAACGTTTTGGTGTGCGGCACCCCCTCTATAGAACGTTTTCGGTAAATTCGATTTTTCCAGGGGGTTTTATCGAACGACCGAGCCGTGTACCAAATTGCAAGTCTCTATCTATTCGGGAAGTGCCTGAAAAAAGCGTGACAGACAGACAGACGGACACTTGGCAATTAGTATATACTAGCCGAATACCCGTTGAAAATCAACGGTCTCGCAATAAGCAATACCTGAATAATGTAAATTTTATAATAATTCGCGTTTCACATTTATTCGACAAATCGAATATTTTGGTGTGCAGAACCCCCTAAAGGTGAAAATATTGGAAAACTAAATTTTCGCACTTCTTCCTCTGTTTCTATTGTGTTTTTTATCAGATGATTGGCCCATATATCAAATATCAAACCTCTATCACATTTAAAAGGAAGCGTGCCTCATTTACTCAGAAAATCGAACATATTAGTTTGCGCACCCCTTAAAATAGCAAATATTGGAAATCTGAAATTTCACACTTTCTTCCTTTCAAACTATCTACCCTTACACCAAATTTGATATCTCTATCTCATTTCGAAGCATGGTTTTTTATCAATTCTCTTTTCGAACGTTTCGAACGAATAGATAGAGAGACATCGGCACTCCCTACAATAGCAATTGTTGGAAGACTGAAATTGCACACTTTCTTCCTTTCCAACTTTTTACCCGTACACCAAATTTGAAGTCTCTATCTCATCGTGAAGCATGCTTTTCTAGCATTTCATCTTTCGAATGCTTTTGTGTGGAGTACCCACCCCTTTAACTATACATTTTTTAAAAACTCTATTCTTTTTGTGATTTCTATGAGATGTTTCGCCCATATACCAAATATAAAGCCTCTATCACGTTTTTAAAGGAGCGTTTCTCCTTTATTCCGAAAATCGAACATTTTGGTGTGCGGCACCCCCTAAAGTAGAAAAGATTGGTAAACTGAAATTGTACACTTTCGCCCTTTCAAACTATCTATCCTTACACCAAATCTGATATCTCTATCTCATTCCAAAGCATGGTTTTTTTTATCAATTGACTTTTCGAACGTTTTACTCTGGAGCACCCCCTTAAACGAACATTTTTGAAAAACTGTATTCGTCTTGGGCGTTTTCGTCAAATTATTAGCCCATATACCAAATTTTAAGCCTCTATCGAATTTTAAAGGCGTATTTTCTCATTTATTCGGTAAATCGAACGTTTTGGTGTGCGACACCCCCTTAAGTAGAAAATATTGGAAATCTGAAATTGCACGCTTTCTTCCTTTCGAACGATTTACCCATACACCGAATTTGAAGTCTCTATCTCATCGCAAAGCATGCTTTCCTATCATTTCACTTTTCGAACGTTTTGGTGTGCGGCACCCCCTTAAGTAGAAAATATTTTAAATCTGAAATTCCACACTTTCTTTTTTTCAAACGGTTTACCCATACTCCAAACTTGAAGTCTCTATCTCATCGCAAAGCATGCTCTCCTATCATATCACTTTTCGAACGTTTTGTGTGCTGCACCCCCCCTTAAGGTTAAAATATTGGAAATCTGAAATTGCACACTTTCTTCCTTTCGAGTGATTTACCCATACACCAAATTTGAAGTCTCTATCTCATCGCAAAGCATGCTTTCTCGTCATTTCACTTTTCGAACGTTTTGGTGTGGGGCACCCCCTCTATAGAACGTTTTCGAAAAATTCGATTTTTCCAGGTGGTTTTATCGAACGACCGAGCCGTGTACCAAATTGCAAGTCTCTATCTATTCGGGAAGTGCCTAAAAAAGGCGTGACAGACAGACAGACGGACACTTGGCAATTAGTATATACTAGCCGAATACCCGTTGAAAATCAACGGTCTTGCAATAAGCAATCCCTGAATAATGTAAATTTTACAAATCGAATATTTTGGTGTGCAGAACCCCCTAAAGGAGAAAATATTGGAAAACTAAATTTTCGCACTTCTTCCTCTGTTTGTATTGTGTTTTTTATCAGATGATTGGCCCATATACCAAATATCAAGCCTCTATCACATTTAAAAGGAAGCGTGCCTCATTTATTCAGAAAATCGAACATATTAGTGTGCGCACCCCTTAAAGTAGCAAATATTGGAAATCTGAAATTTCACACTTTCTTCCTTTCAAACTATCTACCCTTACACCAAATTTGATATCTCTATCTCATTTCGAAGCATGGTTTTTTATCAATTCTCTTTTCGAACGTTTCGAACGAATAGATAGAGAGACATCGGCACTCCCTACAATAGCAAATGTTGGAAGACTGAAATTGCACACTTTCTTCCTTTCCAACTTTTTACCCGTACACCAAATTGAAGTCTCTATCTCATCGTGAAGCATGATTTTTCTAGCATTTCATCTTTCGAATGCTTTTGTGTGGAGTACCCACCCCTTTAACTATACATTTTTTAAAAACTCTATTCTTTTTGTGATTTCTATGAGATGTTTCGCCCATATACCAAATATAAAGCCTCTATCACGTTTTTAAAGGAGCGTTTCTCCTTTATTCCGAAAATGGAACATTTTGGTGTGCGGCACCCCCTAAAGTAGAAAATATTGGTAAACTGAAATTGTACACTTTCGTCCTTTCAAACTATCTATCCTTACACCAAATTTGATATCTCGAATAATCTCATTCCAAAGCATGGTTTTTTTATCAATTGACTTTCGAAAGTTTTACTCTGGAGCACCCCCCTTAAACGAACATTTTGAAAAACTGTATTCGTCTTGAGCGTTTTCGTCAAATTATTAGCCCATATACCAAATTATAAAGGCGTCTTTTCTCATTTATTCGGTAAATCGAACGTTTTGGTGTGCGACACCCCCTTAAGTAGAAAATATTGGAAATTTGAAATTGCACACTTTCTTCCTTTCGAACGATTTACCCATACACCGAATTTGAAGTCTCTATCTCATCGCAAAGTATGCTTTCCCATCTTTTCACTTTTCGAACGTTTTGGTGTGCGGCACCCCCTCTATAGAACGTTTTCGGTAAATTCGATTTTTCCAGGGGTTTTATCGAACGACCGAGCCGTGTACCAAATTGCAAGTCTCTATCTATTCGGGAAGTGCCTGAAAAAAGCGTGACAGACAGACAGACGGACACTTGGCAATTAGTATATACTAGCCGAATACCCGTTGAAAATCAACGGTCTCGCAATAAGCAATACCTGAATAATGTAAATTTTATAATAATTCGCGTTTCACATTTATTCGACAAATCGAATATTTTGGTGTGCAGAACCCCTAAAGGTGAAAATATTGGAAAACTAAATTTTCGCACTTCTTCCTCTGTTTCTATTGTGTTTTTTATCAGATGATTGGCCCATATATCAAATATCAAACCTCTATCACATTTAAAAGGAAGCGTGCCTCATTTACTCAGAAAATCGAACATATTAGTTTGCGCACCCCTTAAAATAGCAAATATTGGAAATCTGAAATTTCACACTTTCTTCCTTTCAAACTATCTACCCTTACACCAAATTTGATATCTCTATCTCATTTCGAAGCATGGTTTTTTATCAATTCTCTTTTCGAACGTTTCGAACGAATAGATAGAGAGACATCGGCACTCCCTACAATAGCAATTGTTGGAAGACTGAAATTGCACACTTTCTTCCTTTCCAACTTTTTACCCGTACACCAAATTTGAAGTCTCTATCTCATCGTGAAGCATGCTTTTCTAGCATTTCATCTTTCGAATGCTTTTGTGTGGAGTACCCACCCCTTTAACTATACATTTTTTAAAAACTCTATTCTTTTTGTGATTTCTATGAGATGTTTCGCCCATATACCAAATATAAAGCCTCTATCACGTTTTTAAAGGAGCGTTTCTCCTTTATTCCGAAAATCGAACATTTTGGTGTGCGGCACCCCCTAAAGTAGAAAAGATTGGTAAACTGAAATTGTACACTTTCGCCCTTTCAAACTATCTATCCTTACACAAATCTGATATCTCTATCTCATTCCAAAGCATGGTTTTTTTTATCAATTGACTTTTCGAACGTTTTACTCTGGAGCACCCCCTTAAACGAACATTTTTGAAAAACTGTATTCGTCTTGGGCGTTTTCGTCAAATTATTAGCCCATTATACCAAATTTTAAGCCTCTATCGAATTTTAAAGGCGTATTTTCTCATTTATTCGGTAAATCGAACGTTTTGGTGTGCGACACCCCCTTAAGTAGAAAATATTGGAAATCTGAAATTGCACGCTTTCTTCCTTTCGAACGATTTACCCATACACCGAATTTGAAGTCTCTATCTCATCGCAAAGCATGCTTTCCTATCATTTCACTTTTCGAACGTTTTGGTGTGCGGCACCCCCTTAAGTAGAAAATATTTTAAATCTGAAATTCCACACTTTCTTTTTTTCAAACGGTTTACCCATACTCCAAACTTGAAGTCTCTATCTCATCGCAAAGCATGCTCTCCTATCATATCACTTTTCGAACGTTTTGTGTGCTGCACCCCCCCTTAAGGTTAAAATATTGGAAATCTGAAATTGCACACTTTCTTCCTTTCGAGTGATTTACCCATACACCAAATTTGAAGTCTCTATCTCATCGCAAAGCATGCTTTCTCGTCATTTCACTTTTCGAACGTTTTGGTGTGGGGCACCCCCTCTATAGAACGTTTTCGAAAAATTCGATTTTTCTAGGTGGTTTTATCGAACGACCGAGCCGTGTACCAAATTGCAAGTCTCTATCTATTCGGGAAGTGCCTAAAAAAGGCGTGACAGACAGACAGACAGACACTTGGCAATTAGTATATACTAGCCGAATACCCGTTGAAAATCAACGGTCTCGCAATAAAAAATCCCTGAATAATGTAAATTTTACAAATCGAATATTTTGGTGTGCAGAACCCGCTAAAGGAGAAAATATTGGAAAACTAAATTTTCGCACTTCTTCCTCTGTTTGTATTGTGTTTTTTATCAGATGATTGGCCCATATACCAAATATCAAGCCTCTATCACATTCAAAAGGAAGCGTGCCTCATTTATTCAGAAAATCGAACATATTAGTGTGCGCACCCCTTAAAGTAGCAAATATTGGAAATCTGAAATTTCACACTTTCTTCCTTTCGAGTGATTTACCCATACACCAAACTTGAAGTCTCTATCTCATCGCAAAGCATGCTTTCCTATCATTTCACTTTTCGAACGTTTTGGTGTGCGGCACCCCCTTAAGTAGAAAATATTGGAAATCTGAAATTCCACACTTTCTTTGTTTCAAACGGTTTACCCATACTCCAAATTTGAAATCTCTATCTCATCGCAAAGCATGCTTTCCCGTCATTTCACTTTTCGAACGTTTTGGTGTGGGGCACCCCCTCTATAGAACGTTTTCGAAAAATTCGATTTTTCCAGGCGGTTTTATCGAACGACCGAGCCGTGTACCAAATTGCAAGTCTCTATCTATTCGAGAAGTGCCTAAAAAAGGCGTGACAGGCAGACAGACAAACAGACGGACACTTGGCAATTAGTATATACTAGCCGAATACCCGTTGAAAATCAACGGTCTCGCAATAAGCAACAAATGAAAAATGCAAATTTCGTAATAACTCTCGTTTCACATATATTCGACAGATGGAATATTTTGGTGTGCAGAACCCCCTAAAGAAGAAAATATTGGGAAACTAAATTTGCGGATTTCTTCCTCTGTTTGTCTTGTGTTTTTTATCAGATTATTGGTCCATATACCAAATATCAAGCCTCTATCACATTTAAAAGGAAGAGCACCAAATTTGAAGTCTCCATCTCATAGCGAAGCATGCTTTTCTATGCATTTCACCTTTCGAATACTTTAGTGCGGAGTGTCTACCCCCTTAAATACACATTTTTGAAAAACTTTATTCTTTTTGTGATTTCCATCAAATGATTCGTCCATATACCAAATATCAAGCCTCTATCACGTTTTAAAAGGAGCATTTCTCCTTTATTCGGAAAATCGAACATATTAGTGTGCGCACCCCTGAAAGTTACAAATATTGGAAATCTGAAGTTTCACACTATCTACCCTTACACCAAATTTGATATTTCAATCTCATTCCGAAGCTTGGTTTTTTATCAATTCACTTTTCGAACGTTTTACTCTGGAGCACCCCCTAAAACGAACATTTTTGAAAAACAATATTCGTCTTACGGGTTTCCGTCAAAGGATTAGCCCATATACCAAATTTTAAGCCTCTATTAAATTTTAAAGGAGCGTTTTCTCATTTTTTCTGTAAATCGAACATTTTGGTATACGGCACCCCCTTAAGTAGAAAATATTGGAAATCTGAAATTGCACACTTTCTTCCTTTCGAACGATTTACCCATACACCAAATTTGAAGTCTCTACCTCATAGCAAAGCATTCTTTCCTATCATTTCACTTTTCGAACGTTTTAGTGTGCGGCACCCCCTTAAGTAGAAAATATTGGAAATCTGAAATTTCACACTTTCATTGTTTCAAACGATTTACCCATACACCAAACTTGAAGTCTCTATCTCATCGCAAAGCATGCTCTCCTATCATGTCACTTTTCGAACGTTTTGGTGTGCTGCACCCCCCCTTAAGCAGAAAATATTGGAAATCTGAAATTGCACACTTTCTTCCTTTCGAGTGATTTACCCATATACAAAATTTGAAGACTCTATCTCATCGCAAAGTATGCTTTCTCGTCATTTTACTTTTCGAACGTTTTGGTGTTGGGCACCCCCTCTATAGAACGTTTTCGAAAAATTCGATTTTTCCAGGGGGTTTTATCGAACGACCGAGCCGTGTACCAAATTGCAAGTGTCTATCTATTAGGGAAGTGCCTAAAAAAAGCGTGACAGATAGACAGACGGACACTTGGCAATTAGTATCTATTATTATTATATATACTAATTGCCAAGTGTCCGTCTGTCTGTCACGCCTTTTTTAGGCACTTCTCGAATAGATAGAGACTTGCAATTTGGTACACGGCTCGGTCGTTCGATAAAATCCCCTGGAAAAATCGAATTTTTCGAAAACGTTCTATAGAGGGGGGTGCCCCACACGAAAACGTTCGAAAAGTGAAATGACAGGAAAGCATGCTTTGCGATGAGATAGAGACTTCAAATTTGGTGTATGCGTAAATCGTTCGAAAGGAAGAAAGTGTGCAATTTCAGATTTCCAATATTTTCTACTTAAGGGGGTGTCGCTCACAAAAATGTTCGATTTTCCGAATAAATGAGAAACGGCCCCTTTAAAATTTGATAGAGGCTCAAAATTTTAAATATAGACTAATCATTTGATGAAAACACCCAAAACGAATATAATTTCTCAAAAATGTTCGTTTAAGGGGGTTTTCCAGAGGAAAACGTTCGAAATGTGAATTGATAAAAAAAAACATGCTTCGAAATAAGATACAGATTTCAAATTTGGTGTACAGGTAGATAGTTCGAAAGGAAGAACATGTGCAATTTCAGTTTTCCGATATTTTGAACTTTTGGGGGTGCCTCAAAACTAAATGTTCGATTTGTCGAATAAATAAGAAACACGAATTATAAAAAAAATTACATTATTCAGGGGTTGCTTAATGTGGGGCCGTTGATTTTCAACGGGTATGCGACTAGTATATACTAATTGCCAAGAGTCCGTCTGTCTGTCACGCTTTTTTTAGGCACTTCTCGAATAGATAGAGACTTGCAATTTGGTACACGGTTCGGTCGTTCGATAAAACCCCCTGGAAAAATCGAATTTTTCGAAAACGTTCTATAGAGGGGGTGCCCCACACCAAAACGTTCGAAAAGTGAAATGACAGGAAAGCATGCTTTGCGATGAGATAGAGACTTCAAATTTGGTGTATGGGTAAATCGTTCGAAAGGAAGAAAGTGTGCAATTTCAGATTTCCAATATTTTCTACTTAAGGGGGGGGGGGGGGGTGCAGCACACAAAAACGTTCGAAAAGTGAAATGATAGGAGAGCATGCTTTGCGATGAGGTAGAGACTTCAAATTTGGTGTATGGGTAAATCGTTCGAAAGGAAGAAAGTGTGCAAATTCAGATTTCCAATATTTTCTACTTAAGGGGGGGTGCAGCATACCAAAACGTTCGAAAAGTGATATGATAGGAAAGAATGCTTTGCGATGAGATAGAGACTTCAAGTTTGGAGTATGGGTAAATCGTTTGAAACAAAGAAAGTGCGGAATTTCAGATTTCCAATATTTTCAACTTAAGGGGGTGCCGCACGCAAAAATGTTCGATTTTTCGTCTACAGGGGGTGCTCCACACCAAAACGTTCGAACAGTGAAATGATAGGAAAGCATGCTTTGCGATGAGATAGGGACTTCAAATTTGGTATATAGGTAAACCGTTCGAAAGGAAGAAAGTGTGTAATTTCAGATTTCCAATATTTCCTACTTAAGGGGGTGCCGCACACAAAAATGTTCGATTTTCCGAATAAATGAGAAACGGCCCCTTTAAAATTTGATAGAGGCTCAAAATTTTATATATATAGACTAATCATTTGATGAACACCCAAAACGAGTATAATTTTTCAAAAATGTTCGTTTAAGGGGGTTCTCCAGAGGAAAACGTTCGAAATGTGCATTGATAAAAAAAAACATGCTTCGAAATAAGATACAGACTTCAAATTTGGTGTACAGGTAGATAGTTCGAAAGGAAGAACATGTGCAATTTCAGTTTTCCGATATTTTGAACTTTTGGGGGTGCCTTAAAACTAAATGTTCGATTTGTCGAATAAATAAGAAACGCGAATTATTAAAAAATTTACATTATTCAGGGGTTGCTTAATGTGGGGCCGTTGATTTTCAACGGGTATGCGGCTAGTATATACTAATTGCCAAGTGTCCGTCTGTCTGTCACGCCTTTTTTAGGCACTTTCCGAATAGATAGAGACTTGCAATTTGGTACACGGCTCGGTCGTTCGATAAAACCCCCTGGAAAAATCGAATTTTTCGAAAACGTTCTATAGAGGGGGTGCCCCACACCAAAACGTTCGAAAAGTGAAATGACGGGAAAGCATGCTTTGCGATGAGATAGACTTCAAATTTGGTATATGGCTAAATCACTCGAAAGGAAGAAAGTGTGCAATTTCAGATTTCCAATATTTTCTCCTTAAGGGGGGGGGGTGCAGCACACCAAAACGTTCGATAAGTGATATGATAGGAGATCATGCTTTGCGATGAGATAGAGGCTTCAAATTTGGAGTATAGGTAAATCGTTCGAAAGGAAGAAAGTGTGCAATTTCAGATTTTCAATATTTTCTACTTAAGGGGGTCCCGCACACCAAAATGTTCGAAAAGTGAAATGATGGGAAGGCATGCTTTAAGATGAGATAGAGACTTCAAATTTGGTATATGGGTAAATCGTTCGAAAGGGAAAAAGTGTGCAATTTCAGATTACCAATATTTTCTATATTTAAGGGGGTGCTGCACACCAAAATGTTCGATGCACCGAATAAATGAGAAAACGCTCCTTTAAAATTTGATAGAGCTTTGAAATTTGGTATATGAGCTAATCATTTGACGGAAACACGCAAGACGAATATAGTTTTTTTAAAATGTTCGTTTAAGGGGGTGCTCCAGAGTGAAATGTTCGAAAAGTGAATTCTAGAAAACCATGCTTCGAAATGAGATAGAGATATCAAATTTGGTGTAAGGGTAGATAGTTTGAAAGGAAGAAAGTGTGAAATTTAAGATTTCCAATATTTGCTACTTTAAGGGGTGCGCAATAATATGTTCGATTTTCCTAATAAATGAGCACGCTACCTTTAAAACATGATAGAGATTTGATATTTGGTATATGGGCCAATCATCTGATAAAAAACACAAGCCAAACAGAGGAAGAAATGCGCAAATTCAGTTTTCCAATATTTTCTTCTTTAGGGGGTTCTGCACACCAAAATATTCGATTTGTCGAATAAATGTGAAACGCGAATTATTATAAAATTTACATTATTTAGGGGTTGCTTATTGCGAGAACGTTGATTTTCAACGGGTATTTGGCTAGTATATACTAATTGCCAAGTGTCCGTCTGTCTGTCACGCTTTTTTTAGGCACTTCCCGAATAGATAGAGACTTGCAATTTGGTACACGGCTTGGTCGTTCGATAAAACTCCCTGGAATCTATATATACTAATTGCCAAGTGTCCGTCTGTCTGTCACGCTTTTTTTAGGCACTTCCCGAATAGATAGAGACTTGCAATTTGGTACACGGCTTGGTCATTTGATTAAAATGTTAAAGGAGGATTAAAATGTTAAATTAAAAACATTTTTTAAATTCGATACTATAACTGTAAAAACCTAAAAGAAAATAACGTGCAATTAAAAGTTAAGCTGGTTGAAATATTTGGGGAGAGTTACCCCCAACTTGCTTGTACGTGTTGCCCCTATTGTTGTGGTGATTTTTGAGAAAGTTAAATTGCTATGCTCTTAAAGCAGTAATAAATAATTTTAATCTAATTTAAAATAAATAACTTAAATATTTATAACTAAATATAGTATAATCTTAATTCTAACTGTTAAATGAAAGGTAAATAAGTAACTCTTAAATAAAAGATAACTAAACTAAAATAACTCACCTTTTAATGAATATTAAATTTCCAAACTAATAACTCTAATTGATTCTTATATTTGTTTAACTTTAGTGAACTTAAATAAGCATCCCAATAACTTTATAAGGCAAGATCCATGAGTGTATCTGTTAGGTCTATCTTTAGTAAAGTGGCTATGCCCACTTGAATATAAGTGATTGCAGCACCTTCTACGGCAGAATTAAAAAAGTTAGGATAACAAACTCGACAACAAAGTGAGATAGACCCCCCCCCCCCAAATTACCAAGTTATAGAGCGTTGTCCAATGAGTAAAAAATCAGCAATAAATTTGATACAATATGGTTATTGGTGAATTGCTGTCATATTTAGGAATGTAAAATAAGCACTTGCATGCACAGGAATCTAATGCACAGCTTGTTCAAAATGCCCTCCATTAGCAACAATGCACATTTGAATAAGAGGAAAATTATTACCAGATGCTGTGACAAGCATTACAGGTGTCAATGTGCTACAACTACAAGCCCTAATGATACGACTTTTTGAAGGGCAATTATTGCCTTTTTCATATTCCTGTTAATTCCTAATTAGATAAGACTTTTGTAATTGATGAGGTCATCTTTCTCGTAACGCTGTGGGAATGATTGCTGTTTCCGAGCACCAGTTTTGCGATTGAAGGAAATTGATTTTCATATAAAAGAATGGGAAAACTGATTTCAAAATTCATGACTTTATTTCCCATTTCATGATATTTGTGATCTATTTCTGATTTTATGACCTATCGATACTCTTTCAAATTTGCATAAAACAGTATACAAATGTTATGGAGATGAACTATGACTATTTTAACCAAAAATTGGATTCCCGGAACAAGACTAAGAAAACTGAGCAAATATGAGAAAATCGAAAACACATGGCAGCTTTGGAAGGGTAACATCTTATTATTGTGATCATTTGGACCAATGATAAATATTTTAAAACTTTTTAGCAAAAAAACCACAGATTACAAGCTATTTAAAAATCAAGTTGAGTCACATGCAAGTTAATTTTTTTTCTAATTATTCATAAAAGTGACAGGACATTAGTTGATTATTGATGTTATTACTAATAGTGGTTTCATTAGGAAAATATCCGGATAGAAATCTATATCTATGACACAGTTGTCTGTAAAATCCAAACAAATCAGATCATCAACATATCTGTAAACTTTATAATCTGTTGAAGTAAAATATTTTTCGTAATGATAAAGGTATAAATTAGATAATATACTGCTACTACAGCCACCTTGTGGAACCCCCCAAGACTTGTAAATATAATTTATTACTTTAAAATATACAATTATTGAAAAGAACAAAGTGAAGTTTAAGAAAATTAGTAAATATAGTATGAGTAGAATGATTAGTAATATAAGCATTATATAAAGCTAAAATTACTACATAAGGATCAGAGATCTTAATATTATTACCTAGTGATGTTAATTTATTCTTTACTATTATTTAGAATAAGGTAGTTATTGCTAGAAAAAAGTAAATTATCATTATTGCATTTAAATAATTTAGTAGTAATTTACTCGTAGTAGTAGAGTAAGTATTATGATCACTAGTTACTGTTCTAAATTTAATAGTATTTTTATGAAATTTAGGAATAAGCACTATATATGGAAATTTAAGAAATTTGTAATTAGTATTTAAATAACTATACATACCAATAATTTTCAGTTTGATACTATTGAGTGTGAATCTAGTTTAAATAGACTATTGTTCTTTAAATAATCTAACGGAAATTGTATATAGAATATTTTACACATATATATATATATAAACCCAAATATTTTTTGGCGAGGGGCTCTTGTCTTGCTTGAAAGTAGGCCCTCGCATTTGATTAATAATTGAAATGTGTTGACTTGAGGTGGGACCCGATTTCCACAGGAGTCTATAGACTCCTAAACACCCTCTAAGATTATTGTATAAGCTTCCAAAACTTCACTATGCACTTCCCATTGGTCGCTTTAGTAAACATAACAAATTTGGTTGAGCTGGTATAAACAGCTTGGAAGCATATTGCTGGAGACATATGCAAACTCTCTCAGTATAGTAGATGAAGGTTTAATTACTATGACATTTCTGTCTGCAAGCAGTAAGTCTGTTTCAAATCAGGGTAATTCATCACTTAAAATGTGGTCCTACCTCCCAAAAGCCCCTACTTAAAAAATTTTATGCAATGAAATAATTTTTCTAAGTTTGTGTAGATTAAATTTATATTTTATGTGTGAAAAATTAAGTTAAAACATAAGTTTTGAGGGCAAAGCAATTTTGTTCCCACAACTGTTTCATTACCCATTTTAATGACATTTATACTAAAATAGGTATGAAATTATAGGTACGATCCTGTTACTAAACGTACCATTTTTGAATATGAAATAATATTCATGCTTAACTTAAACTATAATCTGATTCAGAAGGAAAATCCAGTCAAGAGCTTATAGACAATTGTTAAATACAAAAAAAATTTGTTTAAGATTATATTTCGCAAGGGGCTCATTTCAGATTCAGGCGAATTTAAACATTTAGGTCTTTAAATCAGATTTAAATTTTTAGTCTAGGCAGAATATAAAAGAAAGTTTTGAAAGATAAAACGCATGTCAATTTTTTAATATCCAATTTAAAAAATTACACCCAACTTTTTTTTTACACAAATTTGAAGTTACACGGTTCAAAAAATTCTTTTTAAAAAAATTATTTGATCTAACACGCTTTCAAAGTCAGTGTCTTATACTTATATATACTTATTTTGTACACATGAATTTCTGAAGAACATATCTACCATGTAAAAAAAGAGTTGGGTGTATCCACAATTTTTCTACATGATTATATCAGTTTATGAAAACAAACCTTTCATTTTATGGTTTAAATGGCCATTTTACATCTTGTCACTTTGTCATCCTTACTGGGTCCTGAAAATTTTTCACTGCAAATTGATGCTAGCCCAATTTACATTGTTTATTATATTCAACATAATTGAGCTTGGCAGTTGCATATCAATCTTGCAAACATTTAAATCACACAATTTTGTGGATTATCACTTTATTTAGTAACTAATAAATTAAGATAAATTTGCATTTAACAATTGGCAAAAATTTCGGAGGGAAATTTTTCAATTTCAGCCAATTTTGGTTTGAATGACAACAGGACAGATAATTTTTATAAAACAGTTTAAATAATTTAAAAAAAGCAATTTTTTTCTCCAAAGTATTAATTATGTTTTCCTGGGCTTTTGAGCTGAATTTGCATTTCCTGAAAATTTTTGCCAATGTGATTTCCTGCTAAAAGATGTCTTATATTGACAATGCCTTTTCTGCTCAGATGGAACATTGTTTTGACTTTAGACAATGCACAATAATTACTAAATTTTCATAATTATTGAGTACACGACATAAAATGCATAAAGATAAATATTGCTCTTGGTTAAATTTGATCTTTACCTAAGACAATGGTTTCTTACCTCTAGTTACAAACCCCTCTCGAAGCTAACTAATTATTACTTTACATTAATTTTTCAAGTGATTGAAATATATAGTAAAATGTTTTTTTGCACGTTTGAGAATATTACACCCTAGACAACAGAGATGTAAGCTAAGAGATTAAAAATATATATTCTTCCTGTATGTCGGTTAGTAGCAGCTCATGTATAAGTGCTGCAGTACCTAGCCATAATTTATTAAAAAAAAAAATTATTCAGTGCATTTGTACAATTTTCCCACACAAAGTCTGAACAGAATGCATATCAGAATGTTCTTAAATAAATTCTTGCAACCACAATACAATTAATTTCCTATGTGTATCCTCAAACTGTGTGGGAAAAACATTTTTCTAACAGCAAAAACATGCAGCTGTAGTCTTTGTGCATGTTCAGATTGATGCATAGGGGGTGATGTGCTTTTCTACTTTATGCCGCAAAGACTGTAGACCTAATTTAAAGAACGCTTTATTTGTATCGTACATGCTATTTTGTTTCTGCTGATTCTCTATTTGAGTTAGAAAAGCCATTTTCATTATGAAACAAATGACTTTAAGAGGTGAATGCCTTTTGTGTACAAATAAATGGAACACATATCACTATGAAATTTTTTTTTTTTTTTTTTTAATATAGTGTTAAAAATTTAGTTTAATTCAAAATACAATTCATTAGCAGCAATACTACATTCCCAACTGACAAGATGCGACCGAAGTCAGTAAAGGTTGGACACAATCGGTTTAAGGTATGAAAAATGTCATTTATAGATAAATCTACCATAAAGTTGCTTTGAAAAAATAAATATAAAATTTTAAAATTTTTACATACAATTTTAAATGACCTTTGCTATTGCACAACTTTTTGTGCGGATTGAATGGTAAGAAGCGATGTGTGACTTTAATAGTAAGAAGTTGTTAACTCTCAATTCACTACTTAGCTTATAATTTTATCACTTTTCAGACTAAAATGTGAGAAATTAAAAAAAGTTTTGGCATAAAGTGTGAAAAAGTTTTTATTACAAAACATCATGGAAAAGTAAAATTTTTCACTTCAGTGAAATACAATCTTAAATATAAAATAAACAGGGCAAAAATTCAGCTTGACGCAAGCCCAACTTGCATCGTTTATTATATTCAACATAATTGAGCCCAGCTGTTGCATGCCAGTCTCCCACCAGCTCTATGCTGATTAGCAAATCAGGCACTAAGCCACTGTGGCTTACAACCAATGATCAAACTATGCAAATCATTCTTTGATAATGTAAAAATTGCAAGTTGTTTAGTTGTCTTATGAATGTTGATCGCATGATGCTCATACGTCTTAAGTCTCTAAGAGTTGATTGTGTTAGGCAAAAGAATGACTTAAGATCATGCATAGCTGCCAACTCTAAAATATAAAAAAATTAAGAAGATTCTTGTGATACTAATTTAAGGAGTTTAAAGTTAGTGAGTATTTTGATCACACAAGGATCCATTTTTAACATCATAATTAATGTAACAGCAAAAATTAGAAATGGGATGCCAAATAGCAAAATTAAGCTGAATAAAGTGGTATATTATGGAATTTAAGGACTATGACAAGATTGGGTAGCACAGTGAATGTGAAAAAAAGTAAATCTCGAAAGAAATAAGTATAAAAAGAGCCTGGATTAATTAATCACAAAAATTAATATGATGCAGCTTTAAAGTCGTAATACTAGAAAGGGGATTTTAATTGTTTAACATTTAAAAATATCTTAAGTGTGATTATATTTTGAACATCTGGAATACACGATAAGATCCATTTTCTCAATAATAATAATAATAATAATAAATAAAAAAAGCACCCGTCAAATATAAAGCAATATGTACAAAAGCAGCTTTCTGACAAAGTACAGAAAATATTACACTTTGAGAATTAAAAATCAAGAGTTTGCAGCTATGGATCCTGTTTCAAAGTACATTTAGCCAAGAAATAAGAAAATGCTTTTCTTAAGAATTCCCATCGATTGTTTAATTTCATTTTCTGTGCAAAGTAAGATTTCTTAAATGCTTGCATGACTGTCACAATTTTTTTACTTATTGCAGACAAAATGCATAACTTAAATATGTTTTGTTAAAGGAATAATGACGAAAGATAATTTACTTGTATTATAAAGTAATTTAAAACTTGCAAAACCACATTCTTTCTTAATATTACATGCAAATACAATTTTTAAAATATATATACATACATATTTACATTTTGATGAGAAAACATATCATGCCAAAGCAAAGAAAGTTACAAAGCACAAGAAAATAAGGCATAAATTATTACATCATTAATATGAATTCTATAGAAAAAATATATATACCATATAAACTATACAATTTTAAGATAACTACAAATCAACTCAAAGATCATAAAAAGTATGAGAACTCAGATAATTTTTTTAAATATATATCCCATATCCCAGTAGCGAAGTCTGTTTTATGTTGTTTTTGTAGGTGTCAATCACTAAAGCCAAACCAAGTTGTTTACATATTTTCGTGTACAAAAATTGGTCAAAGAATTCTTTTTCAGAAAAAGAATCCAAGTATAAGGGGTCAAGTTGAAAAAGATTTTCCCTTAAAGTGATGCATGATGCATAGTCTTAGCACCAAGTAATAAAAAATTTATAAATCATCTAGATCAAAGTCGTCTAAACCATCAGTAACCTCTAGGCTTTGGAAGTCAACCCTGTATCTTAAGATACCTGAAAATAAACAAACAAAAAAAAGAATGGATCAATCCTAGTAGAAAAGTAAACAAAAAATCAATACTACTATTTTCATATAAATTAAAAAGGTAAACAACTCAAATTACAAATACTTTGCTGAAATGTCTCAAAAGCTTCAAGTTAACATTGGGGCCATCCAGTGAAATTTGTAAGAGATTATGCAAGATTCTAATAGAAAAAATATCCAGAGAAATAACATGCCAATAACTCCACTCCTCCACATGAGGTATAAATACTTGGGAAAGGCCACCCGTTGATAGGCAGCTTTCCAGAAAATGCAGTGATTATATTAAATGTGTCAACAATTATGATTTTGAAGAAGGGTCACCTTAAACTTCTGGCATCTTGCAGGGTTTGCACGATGTGAGTACTACAAGTGTTAGTTAGTTCCAGGGCTTATATATGCTTGATGTTGTATGACAACATGTACATAAAATGAAAATAAATGCACTGCAACGTCAGATATTTTAAATATGAAGCAAAGGACAGTCAGTCAAGACACCACAGGATACCGCATCTCTGAGTCATGTACAAGATATCGCCATACACGAGAAGGTGTGTCCCAACTCTTCTCCGATTGGCGGGTATTTAATGGGATGAATTATTAAGAGCAATGAAGTAATTTTCGTTTTGCTGGATAGTGGAAAATGTCTGGTGAAAATCGAAAGGAATTTATTCAGTCAATTATTTTTCAGGTTTATGATGAAAAATCCCTATTTTTCATGAGTCCCCGCGATTTTGGGTTTATTTTAAATGCTCAGAGATATCTAAGTACCCCCCCCCCCAGGTGTATGAATCCTGTAAAATAATTTATTTGTGCTTTACAGCATCCAAAGTATGCAATTCCAAACTGGAAGAACATAAGACATGACTTTACTTCAAAACATGTATACCATGACAATGCATATTTCAAAAATACAGGTATAATTACATGTAGAAATTTCTTTTAACAACATATATTTCAATAGGAACACGTCCCAAATTGCCGCAATTTTTTCATGCACAGCAAGAAAAGTTGATCAATTCCAAAGTACGATCCAATCAGAGATGACAAAATTTGATGTGTGTCTTCAAAAATAGCGGTTATAAATGTGGATGAACAGAGGATATGGAATGACATTCACGAACTTTTATCTAATAACAAAAATATAAGGTACATTACAAGATTACAATTGCATTGTACATGGAAATGCTTTGTGGAGGAAAATTGGCTAGATTCTAGCATTTATGGCCTGATGCTACACATGCTACATACAAATAGGTGTCAAAGTATTGGCAACCCTACAATCAGTTGCTCGAGAGGAGGGTCCTAAAACATAATTGACAGGCAGAATTGCCAAAGTTCTGGGAATAAAAATTGCTCTGCGTAATAGGACCATAAGATAATCATATACATTGACTTGAATGTCATAACTTTTGTATAAGAAATTACAGCACATAAAACATTTTAAATCATCATGAATTTTCAAAAAGAATAAAAATGACATACCACCAATTCCACCAAAACCTTTAACAAATTGGGATCCTTCTTGAGATCGATCGGTGATAATTTCAAGAGTAGCTCCTGAAATAAATAAGTTGCACATTAGCATTTTTAAATACACTAATATGATCTTGCCATAAAATTTTAAACAAAGTTATCCATTTTCAAATTAATTATATATATATATATTCCTTGTTATTAAGGTGGGGAGCACTTACAAACATCAAAATTGGTAAGAAAAGTGATTAATTTTCCCAAAAAGGTAACTTTTTCATACGATCGCTCGATGTATATTATTGTAATTTAACTTTAATTTAAGCACAGTACATTTGTTAATTGAAATTGCTACATACCAATTTTAACTGTAACTTGATTTTTAAAGTTTTATGAAGTAGATACAGAAATAGAATATAAGTCTAGAGGTTTACAATGAAAACATGAAAAATATG
Source organism: Amaurobius ferox (assembly GCA_951213105.1). NCBI lineage: Eukaryota > Metazoa > Arthropoda > Arachnida > Araneae > Amaurobiidae > Amaurobius > Amaurobius ferox. Next base: position 86,548,527 of record OX578136.1, read on the forward strand.
TTTTTTTGAAAACCCCCTACTAAAATGGGCCAGTTAAGATCGATTAGGATCCTGGATGGAGTAATGCCTGTATTTTAACTTTCTTATACATTTTGCTTAGCTTTGATTGGCTTTAGCTTTTGAATATTGGGTTTTGGTTGGTTTGTGTCCATTTTTAATACTTTACAACATAGTTGAAGTGTTTATGACTTTGTTCATTCTGTCTACCTGTTAGCATAACTGCCATAAAAATGACTTTATCAAAATGAAATTTTAGTATGTTGTTCAGACGATCTGTGGGACCTATGGGAATATAAATAATATCACCCAAATAGTTTTGGATTGAAAAAATGAAATACACTGAACCCTATAGGACCCAATTTTCAATCATTTTTTATACGAATTTAAAATTCACAAATTGCTTCGAAAGTTTTAGGAAGTATTCAAATTATCCCATAATATATATATATATATATATATATATATATATATATATATATATATATATATATATATATATATAAAATATTTAGTAGTTTTTAAAATGAAAATTAAAATAATAATTATACCCTTTATATGAAAAGATCACGTGACTATTATATGAAGAGATCGCGTGACACACTTCAAAATAAAATATGGCATCCATTTTGTGTCAAAATCCTAATATTTAAAGTTTTTTTAAATTCATATTTAATGTTGCATCCATCCTAAAATCGCTTTATTTTTACTTAAATTCTATGCATCTACAAACTGAAAAAACGCAATTGCAATATATTTGAGTTTAAATGATCATCAAACTTTGATTATTTCTACAACAAAGCCTAATTTTCACTTATGGAGAATGTAAACACCAAAAGATGTAGAATGAGTTGTACAAGAATTGCTGCATTTCTTTAACACAAAATTATTTAGCTCGTGGCGTCTGCAATATAGCTGATATGAATGAAACATTCATTGATTTTACATAGAGAAGCATACGTTTTTTCAATGAAGTTTTAGGCATAGAGTTAAATTACTTGTACCTCCATGTAAGCTTTTAAATAAAATAAATTATTATAGTATTGTGATGAATGAAAGGAATGGAAAAAAGTTTATGAATGAAATGCTGCTTTTGTATTGAGAACCAGGCAATTTATATTTCGATGAGGTCATTTGAATAAAGTTCATTTGTTTTTCCGATGGCAAAGATCGCACTTAACTTGTGTGTGTGTGTGAGAGAGAAAGAAAGAGAGAGAGAGACCACCCTCACCCCATCTCAATGTTTATTTCCATACATATAGGGTTAAAATATGCCTGACACAATGATCTGACAGTCGCTTTTTGGAGCAGCAATAATCCACATCCTACGAGTTCTGAGCAATAAAATTTGTAGCAGAAAATTTTTAAATATATAGCAAGAAAATTTGCATATTGGAAATAAAGATTTAATATTTTTGTCTGATTAAAACAATATATCAAATTTTGAAACAGTTTGCAAGAATGGGTCCTGAGAGGGAATCAATATGAAATGGGAGCATTAATCAATGTCAAAAGCACAGAAGTTGGAAGAAGCAATGCTGCATTTTATTGAGATTTTATAAAGTAACTGTGCAATAAAATGAAAGTTAGGGAAAAATTAAGCAACACAATTATGCACAAATTATTACACAATACAAGAATGAATCCTCTTTGTAAACAAACATTAAGTCTAAAAGACTAAATGGGCTATATATTTATTGTGTTGCACATAGTAATAAGACACGACCACCCAAATGCTATGTGTGTACACAAGAGCATATTAGAAATTTGAACACAATGGATCTAGACTGGTAGTTCCTATCTTTTATAATGTGGCAAACAATTATAACTTTATATTAATGGCAGGGTGCACTGGTGCAGCCCATTGCTCAACATGTACACATGCAAAGCCTGAAAATAGTCCAAAGGTATCAAATTAAAAGCTGGAATTCTCAGTTCAATGAGAGAAAGGACAAATGTTTCCCGAAGAGTCAAAGTACAAAAGATGAGATGACCATCTCACTATCTGACATCTTACCATAAACAAAACAATGCTATGCATGTTCTTGGGTTGACCGACCACCATGTGTATAGGTATTTCTTTGGCGGTCAGACAGCCATGTGTTTGATGCTCTCTGTTTAAACCATCTTTGAGAAAGATTGTTACAATGTAATAAGTATTTGATATATTTAATCACTGATTTAATTGGCAATGGCAGGACATGACATGATTTTTATTGTTCATATTTTATATGATCATTGAGCTATCAAAATGTGTAATAGTGTGCTTATGGGTCATTCTACGTGAAAACACCCATTTTAAGAAAAACTTGTTGCTCCATAGTCACGGATTTTTTTAAAATTTTTACCATGGATACACATGGTAATAAAACCCCTAAATCTGAATTTATAATGTATATATCGCAATAATTGCCGAGATACAGGCATTTGAAAAATGGTCATTTTTGCCGAATGGCAGCCATCTTGGATTTTGCACCAATGTTTATAAATGTAATAGCTTGAGAACTAATGGTTCAAATTAAATAATTCTGGTTCTAATTTGAAGCTATTAATATCAGGAATATAAGTGCTATATCAAAAAATAAAAAAATATATATTTTAATATCGTTATTACATGAAAATTGCAAAAATCACCTTCAGATTGATAGTCAAGTTTAATGGGCTATAAAAAAAATGGCCCCTAATATTTTTTTCTGAAACTTGGTACAAATATTAACTAATATATGCGCTTTAAGTACAAAAAAAATTAAAAAGGTAATATTTCTTATTACAGAGAAAAATAGCTATAAAACATATATACATTTTACATGCGATGCTTTAATCATTTAAAAATATATATTTTTAAAAAATAAATAATGAGCAAAAATAAAACATAGGAATTTTTCTACACACTAACTAGTATGTGTGCTTTAAGCACAAAAAAAATAGGATGGTAATATTTAATTTAATGACAAAAGAAATACTGTTATATGTATAGGAAATCAATGTAAAATTTCTGGGGTGCTGAAACATTCTAATAAAAATCTTCCTAAAAACCATACAGTTATCCATTTTATATTTTATTTTCTTATTTCAAATTATGAAAAGGTATTTTCTATATTCAGTAGAGCTTACAGGGATGTATCTACAGTGGTCGGCGGTGGTCGGGGTTTCCATCACTCAGAATTTCCGACCACCACTCAATTGCCGAACACCACTCATCCAAAAAAATATACATATTACAATTACATTTAAAAAAAGTTATATTCAATTTTATCAAATGTTTTTCTTTAATATAAAAGTATAGAATACTAATACTGTTTGTGTGTGCGAATTAACGCAAAGCTCGTTTCGAAATTTTATATTCGCAATAATAATTGTTCTGGAAAATCAACCACCACTCACATTTCTCTAGATACATCCCTGAGCTTATGATACCCAGTTTTTCCTAGTGGCCACTGGCTCCTAAACCAATTTCATCTAATAGCAAGTATCATAATCTTTGGCACACAGCTAGAGGTCTTGGCCATATATATAATGCACTTGGGCCATAAGAATACATAAACATAACATATACAAACAAAATACACACTAATTTCTAATTCATTGGGATGCATTGGTACTCTAAGAATTTCTGGAGATAGACAGTTATCACACCAGCTCACCATACTTTTCTGATTCAGTGCAATAAACTTGTTTCTTTTAACAATGATGTAATATATTCACTGATATGGATGGCATGGAGCATGAGTTTAATATTTTGATGGTATATACAAACACATACAGAATGAATAACTTTGTTTCCAACAGTTACATATTCTGTTGGATGTAGTGCGCAAAATTTACATAGTATTTTTAATTCATTATTTTTCTTTAAATGCAGCATATAATTCTTTTAAATTATGCAAAAGTAATCTCTTTTGTTTTAATATTTTCCCATTTTCACTTGGTATAGATATGCAATATTTTCTTCCTGGACACATACAACTGTTATAATAAAAACTATAACTTTTTTATAGTATCAAATTTAATTTAACACTTATACTCACTAGGCATTGATAACATCCCTTCTGTTTCATTTAATTTTTCTTGTTTTTTTTTAACTAAATTCTCTGTAGTAATATAACATGCCTTTGTTTGTTGGACTATCCATGAATTTTGGACTAATTTTAAAATCTGCACATTTTCTTTGATGCATCCAAAGAAAACTTATTCAATAATTTTCCATCATAAACGTGCAATTTTGGCAAATAATGTCTTTAATTTTGTAGCTTATTAATATTTTCAATACCTAATACTGTAGCAGTTTTAGTAGCAACGTGGCTACTTAATTTCTTAACTTGCATATAACTAAGTTTCTTCTTAGAGCTAAATCTATTGAACTTTATTAGTGATAAATCCAAAAGTTCACAGCTTTTATTCAATTATTCCATTACTATTGTGACTTCACTATAATCTGCATCATTGGTCACTTCCATGTCAGCAGTAGAAACCTCTGACTCACTAATTGATGAATGCGAGGAAGAATAACAAGACATGCAGAATTCCCCCCCCCCCCTGGAATGAGTAATTCTTGATTTATCATTGACAGTCTGAGAGAAATTGGTTTTAGGGACTTAGTTCTGATTTTGGTGGTTTATTAAATAGATCACAAGTTTTCTGTCTTAAACGGTACCATTTCAGATATTCATCCTTGTGAACCTTGCATATACTACCACTCAGAACACAAGTACAGGAATAAACAGGAAGGCTTAATGACACATTGATTTTCTTGCATACAAAACATTCAATTTTTATAGCATAAGACAAGAACTAATCATGGAACATAAATAAAAGAAATAATCATTGAAGCACAATTCACTGATTTATTTGTTGAACATACTCAGCTCTGAACACTTGAGCAAAAATGAGCTCTGAAAGGAATAAGTCACCCAGAAATGTAATATTGTATCTTACTTTAAATTCAACCTAAGAGAAAAACAGATGATGCAGTACAAGTAATCATTTCAGGAACTGCCAACTGGTATTTAATTGCTATTACAGAACTATGTGAGTATTAGAATTGAAAATTTTGAGGCTATAGGCAGCTGATGTCTTATGTACACAAAGACCAGAAGCAGGTGTTTTTAAATGTTCTGGAAACAATATTGGTGCTGTAGGATAATTTTCTTCTCTAATACCTTGTTTGTTTATGCTTAGTTTGTTGCTCCTGTTTCAACTGGATAGGGAATATTGCCTAGTCTTTCCTTTGGAGTTGGAAGAAGGCTAAAGATATGTTTTGGTGATCAACATGCTGTAGTTCTGTTTAATTTTTTTTTATTTTAATGCTTTTCATGAAACTGGGTGTTTTATATTATCTAATTACAAATTATTTTTTGTGGAATTAACTATATGTATGCTGTAAAGCTTCAGCATTAAGTGATAGTTGTCATTTATAACCAATATGCCAAAGATTATTGTACTTGCTGCCTCTAAGGTGAAATTGGTTTAGAAGCCAGTGGCCACTAGGGAAAAATGTGCACCTTTAGCTCTACTGAATATAGAAAATATCTTCTTAAAATTTGAAATAAGAAAATAAAATACAAGAGAGATAACTGTGTGGTTTCTAGGAAGATTTTTATTAGAATTTTTCAGCACTCCAGAAATGTTACTTATTTCCCATACATATAACAGTATTTTTTTAGTCATTATTTAAATTAAATATTACCATTCTATTTTTTTTACTTAAAGCACACATACTAGTTAGTGTGTAAAAAATGCCTATGTTTTATTTTTGCTCATTATTTGTTTTTAAAAATTATATTTTCTTAAATGATTAAAGCACTGCATGTCAAATGTTAACTAAATGTATATATGTTTTAAAGCTATTTTTCTCTGCAATAAGAAATATTACCTTTCTAATTTTTCTTTTACTTAAAGCCCACATATTAGTTAGTATTTGTACCAAGTTTCAGAAAAAAATATTAGGGGTCATTTTTTTTATAGCCCATTTAAGTTGTCCATCAATCCGAAAGTGATTTTTTCAATTTTCATGTAATTACGATATTAAAATATATCTTTTTAATTGTTTTGATATGGCACTTATATTCCTGATATAAATAGCCTTAAATTGGTACCAGAATTATTTAATTTGAGCCATTAGTTCTAACGCTATTACATTTTTAAACATTAGTGCAAAATCCAAGATGGCCGCCATTTTGCAAAAATGACCATTTTTCAAATGCCTGTATCTGGGTCATTATTGGAATATATACATTACAAATTCAGATTTGGGGGTTTTATTACCATGTGTATCCATGGTAAAAATTAAAAAAAAATCTGCGACTATAGAGCAACACTCATCGGGTGTCCCCATATGGAATGACCCTTATATTATAATATTGAACTGGATGTGCAAAGTTCCTATACTTTTTATTTTGGCATTTTTTTCCAGGGAATTGGAGTACATTTCAACAGTAATAACATAATAGAAAAGTTGCTAAATGGTTATTTGATTCCTACGGTAAATAAGGATGTTATAGCTGTGATGCAATGAAGGGAGATTTATATTCAAATTTTTTTACTGATTGAAAAGTATCTATAAAATTAGTGACCATTTAGAAATTATCCATTATTCACCTATATTCTACAGCATAGTAACAAGTTTAAAAAATTTCACATTTCTACATAAGTACTACAAAAAGCACAATTTAGCCAAGAAGTAAGTATACGTAAGACCACCACTTACCAAAACTTTTGTAGTTGTTAGCTAGCCATTCTAGTAGAGGCACTGAGTCAACAAGTTCTAATTCTACACCAGTCTATAAAAAAAATAAATAAATAAAGTAATTAACTTTAAAGATGAATACTTGAATTTCTAAATATTTCTAATATTTAAGAATTAAAATATTTTACAGATTTTTAATTATTCACACACACAAAATGGGAGCAAAATTTTGACTTCTTAACACTTTTCCAATATATTCATTATGCTAATTTTTGTTCTAGAAACTTGCCCGCAAAAGATATGGGTAATTAAGAAGGAAATAAAAATAAATTACAATTCATTTAAATTTTTCTTTGACAATTATGATTTAACAATCAGTCATTTTTATATATGTCATTTCTATGTTATTAATTCTATTGTTTCTTAAAATTATGTTAATGTCCAAATACAATTCTTTAATAGTTGCCCCACTGTTTATTTTTTTTAGTCATATGACCAAGAATGTTGTGATAGCTAAACACTTTTTTACTAAAACAGTGTAACTTATAATATTTTACTTTATACCTTTTAGTCTTTTGTGATTTTGTAATCAATTTTTCATCAGATATCTTATCAAAATATTTTGAATTTGTTATGGCTGATGGCTGTCTGTCTTAACCCTTTTTATCGCATTTTTAATATACTTCCCTTAAGATCTAAAATTTAGTACATAAAGCTCAATCCAGTAGAATATTTTAATCTATTAAAATTTGGTGGATCCCCGAAAAAAAGAAATGGCATTTATTTTTAAATGACCTGCAAAAATCTCCACATTACACAATCCTATTATTGCAAAAGTTCAATGTGCAACCTCACTTTTATATATATATTCCATTGTTGCAATTTAAAAAAAAAAGTAATGGGATTTTTACGGGCCATTCTGAGCATGATTCCAGAAGGGTGGGTGGGTGGTTAGAATCTGGAGGATCAACTTAAACTGATATAGATGAACTATTAACAATACAATGTCCTGTACTGCTATTATATTATGTTGAACAGGCCAATGAAACACATCGGCAGGTGTTTCAAAACTGTGAGTGGGCGAGTCATTTAATATTTTAATTTTCAAAAATGTTGTACCATTTTTTAGAACAGGATAAAACATTGACCCCCAACCCCATATAATATGCAGATTTTTTGTACTCGCCAAATAAAAAAATTCATTTGCCATTGGCGAGTGGAAATTTCGTACCCTGTCAATATTTATTTTCCAGTTATATTTTCAATTATTGCTATACTTGTGATTACAAATGAAAATTATTTGTATAATATGTAAAAGAAATCAAAAATTGATATTAAAAATTACAGTAGAAATAATTTTCCCTTGATGAAAGAGATAAGAAAAAGAAAACTTTTATACTTCAAAGAAATTACTTTATAATCGTGCTTTTTATGTGCCTACGTATTAGTTTCAATTACAGAGTGGCTACAGGATATCAGATAAAAAATTCCCTGATTTCCAGATAATATCTTCAAAAATTTCCTGACATGTATCACTATCTACTTTTACTGAATATCAGTTTGACAAGCATAAAAAAGTTAATAAAATTGAAAGTGATAATTAAGAATAAATAATTAAAATTAATTACTTTCAGCATTGAAAAGTATAATAAAGTATATTATTTATGCAAGAATGATATAAGAACAGTATTATTACAAATATTAATCCTTCAAGCATTAAAATTTTAGATAAGTTGTAAAACTTAGCTATAAACTGAGCAGTGTTCTGTAAAATCCAGTTAAGAATTCATATTATAGTTAAATATCATTATTGCAATAAAATTATGTATAGGCAGAAACAGTATTTTTTTAATATGTTTCTGTCATATATTGACAACTTTCAAATCAATTTAGATGAGAGGGATCACTGAGAAATGTTGAAATTATAAAACTTTTCTTCTTATTGATGTGTCCAATAGGCTGTCTCCCATCACATGAAATGCAAATAAGGAATTCTATACTTGTGCATTGTTGAGTTGGAAAAAAATCTGCGATTACAAAAAAAAAGTATAGAAAATTTTCACAGAAGGGTACAACAAAGTGTATCCAAATTGTGGTCACCAAAATCTTATTGCCAAATAACAATCTCAAGTTTCTTGCACTTTACTGAAATGTCACCGAAGAAATTTCTGCTAGAAAACATGATGTAAGAATAACATTTGACGAACTTCTCTCTTTCTGGAGAAATTGTTTTTGGATGACAAAAATTCTATTCATTCCATAAATTTGTATCTTTTGCTTAATTGTATAAAATATCTACAATTAAATTTTGTGGTACAAAAAAAAAAAGAAATCATTAAAGTTTTATTAATATTTCAGAAATCCAAAATAACACTGTTCCCAATAATACTAGATTTCAGAGATTGTACTGTACTTAGTTCAATACTAATGTAATGATTTATTGTTGACAATTTCCCCATTTTTTCTAATTATATTTAAAACAGGCCCTGAGTCGCTTGTTATTAAGACATGCACCTTTAGTTTGTAATAAGAAAAGTTTAACCTGACTATATGGCTACTTTTTTTACAAGATGTGGCATACCAAGCTCTACTTTTTTACTTTTAAACACAATAATAAAATCCATATACAGTTACATAAAGTTACACACTGTTTTTTCTACAAGTATAAAATTAATTGAATGAAAAATTACAATAATTTATTTTAATTGTATTACCTCCCGGTCTGTAAAATGAGTTTTATCCTTTTCTTGTTCGGGCGTTAAATGTAAAACTTTTTCTTCTATAAAATAAAACATATTTAAGTCTAAAACATAAAATATGTAATGTATGTTTACAAAACAAAGTATCTTAATACAGGATTTCCACCAATTTCTTACAGTAAAAATTAAGGACACCTTGTAGCATCCACTTACTTGCTTAAAAACATTTTTCTCAGGGCTACCTACTGTTACAGTGTAAGACCACAAAAATCTAGCACACACACAGAAAAAAAAAAAAAAAAAAAAACTGCAATCCATAAAAAATCATTAAACGTACCAGTTGTGACTGATGTTGAAACAAATAGATTAGAATACACACAATCAATAAAATCATATTTCTCAATATATTGTTTTTTTTTAAAATATTGGTATGATAATCTAGAATATATGAAGGGACTGTAGAGAAAAGGTGAAAAAATTTCAACAATGGCAAACAATAAGTTTTTTCCCTAACTTTTTTTTTTTTTTTTTTGTAAATTCAGTTTGCTGTCAATGAGTTGATATTTAAGACTAATATTTAAGTCACTCCAGTTTGGAAAATCCGAAAAAGGCACACCATTCCTCGATCAAAATCAACATGCAATTTGGACTCTTCCTTTTAACAAGATACTCAATTTTCTTTTAAGCTTCAAAATAGTGTTAAGAGAACTTTTCACTGTATGTTTTCATAAAATATATTGCAGATCAAATGTGCATGCACATAAAAGAAGAAAAATTGCAAACTTAAGGTTATTTTCTTTCCAGTCTCTTTTCAGTTTCCCCATATTAATATATAAAATAAATCATTTTAAATGTCCTACATCGCCGATTCTTCCATAGTTTAAGAACCCCCCATCCTGGTTTTTATCAAGTATAGATAAAGAGAATTGGAAGGTTTGAACTTTTATGAAACATCGTTAAAATAATTAGAAGCATTTCCAATATTTATTAAAAAGCAAGTTAGTACAACTTTTTGTCACCACATGGCATGTGCACAATCTGTAGACTTTTAAGTATAAAGTAAATATGAAATTCACTATAATATCCAGTATAATAACAGTATGTATCAAATGAATAATTTAACTCAAAAAATATTTAAAAAACATTTAAAATATTTTACTAACATTTATTAATAATAAAACATAATTGTGGACTTTTAGAACTAGTTAAAAAGTTTTCACTTTGGAGTTTTATTTAATCTTTGATTTTGGTAATTTTTTTTGATCACTGTTAAAGAAATTTCCAGATTTTTCAACGAATTTTTTGCTGATGATCGCAAGTAAAAAATTAGCCCAGCATGGTACAATTTAGACTAAAAATTCTACTTTAGTTTAGTATGTACGGTGTTTAAATTTAGTGAAAATAATATACAGATGAATTTTGCAGATAATTTCAAATTAAAATAAATAAGACAGCTTTTTAAAACAATTCACATAATTATTTATACATAACATGGATGAGAATCTTTATTAATATGTTTACTCAAATATTTTACAGAAATTCAGATTAAAATATTATGTTAGCAATTACTTTTGCAATACATTAAAGGTTTTGAAAAAAATATAATACATATTTCCAATAAAATATAATTCATTAAATCAGGACTGTGCACTACTGTCTACATTGTCTTTAAAGAAATGATAAATATATATTAAGATAGAATAAAATATGATTATTTTTTTAAATTAAATTTGCCATATTAACTACAATTTGCAATCTTAAAAATATATTGATTTAAAATTTCTTACATATATCATGTTACATATTATTAACAATAAAAGTATGAATTCTTTACAGTTTTCTGAAAAAAATACGTTAATTTGATTCAAAATTTTCAGATTATATAATTATGTTACATAAATATGTACAATTATATAAATATGTTACAATTTTTTCCCCCTATACATAAGAGAATCACCACTCCTCTTTTAAGCATTTTTTTTTTTTTATAGATTTAGATTTCTTCATACAGATTTTTTAAGGATAATATGATAAAACTTTCCAATTCTAATACTGCATTTGGAAATATTAGATCATGATGTAATTATCAGCATTTTTTAAAGAGCATTTTCTGATTTTTTAAGAGTTTAAGGCTAAAACAAATTAAACAGTTTTTTTAAGAACCCATATAACCCCCCTTAAATCCAAGAATTTTTAAAGGATTTTCAGGAGGCGTACAAACCTTGCAAGTAAAATCTAGACTCTAATCATTATTTCAAACAAGTTGAACTAAATTTTACATGCCAATTGAGTTTGGATAAATGATGTTTTACTGAATATATATTAACAATAAATTATAAGTTATTAGGAAAAAAAAAGATAGCTTACCATCTGTGGTATGATTTTTTAATACATATCTAACAATATCTAAATTTTCCCACGCAATTAAAATTTCTACGGAGCCCATTTCTAACGCTTTCAGGGTATCTTCTACTCCAAAACAGTATTTTCCAGTATCTTGGGAAATTTCATCAAAATACCTTCCTAAAATAACAAGATTACAAATATTTAATACATTTGAAATGTAAACAATACTAAGACAATTATAAATGTAATATGACATATATTTTATTCGTGAGCACAAGTCAAATTATTTTTAAAGAACGACCTTGCTCAGGGTGATTATACATACACATATATAAAATTAAAATTTCATGAAGGTTCAATATATCACAAAATTATATGCAAATTGCTAATTTTTTTTTAATTATTTGGGCATTCACTTAAGGCCTATATGTTAAAAAGAGAACAGTCTTGGAACAGTGTTCTTTTAGATCCATTTATGACATGCTCTAGCACAAGCTTTAATTAAAGAGCTGAGATTAATGATAGAATGAATATATATTAAATAATTGATAACCAGTCAACAAAAGTTAAGTGAATCTAAGTTTAGATGCCATGAGATTACAGACAGATAAAATAAGAGAAAATTTTGAATTCAAGTAAAAGTGGGCAATGAATACCTGTTTACATTACATCTTGTTGTAAACAAATAAAATTAAAAATGCATTAGTTCTATTGTGAATATAAAAAGTCAGCAAAGCACTACACTCCATCAGCTCCTACTATCATTGGACACATGACGTGAGCTATGCACCTCGCCCAATCAATATTTTCTATACGACTCCCAATCAAAACATGCATGCTGTATCATACCCTAACAAAAAGCAGACCTACAGGGATCATCAAAGAAACTGAACTTATTTTTCAAAGATATTGATTTTTATCAATTAAGTGTCATTTTCATTGATCACGTTTATCAATTTGGCGATAAAAAAAAAATAAAAAAATAATAATAATAAAAAAAAAAAAAGCTGCAGAGTTGGAAAAAGTACTGCAAATTTTTCTCCAAGCACTATAGATGGACAGATGGAGATATGGGTTATTCTTATATTCTTTTTAAGATATTGATTAGTGATATCAGTGTTTGAAATTAGTGGTCGTTAGTCTTAATTTACGACTAGAAATTTCAATTTGACACCTAATAATGCTGTTCAGTATGTCTTCCCTTTCTCTTTGACTAAATTACGATCCCTGGTAGAAGACTGGACAGAAGTCGGGGAAAAAAAAAAGAGCCATTTTATACACTAGCCAGAAGCCCTCAGTGATACATCTGAAGGTACCCCCCACCCCGTCTATTTGTTCCCCATCTCTTTATCGACTCATACATCTATGTATCCCACTTGGAAGAAAAGGGGATGATCCTGGAGAGTCTTTACATTCTAATTGCCTACTATTCTAAAACACACTGCATTCCAGATTAAATCGTTCCAGCGTCTTGCAAATTTGGCTAGCTAATATTTTGTTATCAGACATTGAAAATGACGTTTTTATAGCTGCCAAGTATTCCTATTTTCGTGTACTTGTTCCGCTTTTTCAGTCTTGTTCCAGGAATTCGATTTGGAGATAAATTGGACCCTCACAGCAAAGATCGTCAGATGTGTGACAGTGACGTTGTAGTCACTTGACACCTGGGTCACAATGTGACATCATATTTGTGACGTCTATGGGACGTAACGTATTAGTAACTTTGTAACTTCATTGCAACTATATTTTGTAACATTTCCACAATTTAATTAACACATAACAATGTGACGACATTACAATGGCAATTACAATGTGATGTCACAAACAAGTTAATATACAACGTCACAAACGACCATGAAAATGACTTCGCTGTGACCTCAATATGACATTGCCGAGACGTACTGTGACGTTTCAAAGTCACAGTGTGATGTAAATCTTACGTCACTGTGAAAAAAAAATGCTGTTAGGGAAAGTAGATTTTTCATTTCGATAACATTTATATTTTATTGTATGCAAATCTGCATATTTTTCATCTGCATAAGAGTATCTACAAGTCATAAAATTAGAAGTAGGTCACGAAATGAGAAACAAAATCAGGGATTTTAAGATCGAAGTTTTCCTGTTTTTTCATCTAAAAATCTGTTTCCACAGGATCGCGTCTGTTTCTAATTAATGTGGGAGAAACACCTTTGTATCGACTAAAATTTTTATGATTATTTTGTGTTATATACAAGAAAACTATTTTTCAGACATATTATTAATGAAATGAAAAGCTATATTGCATGAGTACCAGATACTGTGATAAACAGCATTTGTTCGCCATCTTCCTGAGGAGTTTCAAGGGTATAATTTATATTTTGTCAAAGAGACAAGAAAAAAGAGTAGCAACTATAAAACAAAAACTTAATATTGACTTGCAAATACTGAACCCTAGCTGCCAACTCTGCATTTCTTTGTGAAGCTCCGATATTTGCATTGACTGCCGATCTCCGGACAAATATGCAAATTCTCCCGCCTCCCTTTTTATTAAACTTTTAAGATGAATTAGTAAACAGATTTTAAAATGAAATTCCATATTTTGACGAAATTGGCTAAAAAAAAAGTGACTAAATTTCGCTCAACGTTCCTTTATAATATTTTTATTTTAAATGTGTTTAATTCTTATATTTGTAAGTAATGAGAAAGATTGTATGGGAAATGTCAAAATGTGCATTTATACGCGATTCTTGGTTTATCCCATTTTATTATCACATATTTTCCATTTATGCAATCTGTTTTCATCAACTAAAACTTTTATATTAATTGCTAAATTAATTTTCAAGCATGAAATGAAGGGTATTGGGGCAATGATTGTACAAGATGACCATAATTAAAAATTGTTAAATAGAAGGGTTTTTTTATTATTATTTGTTGTTTTTTTATGTCCTTGTTGCCAAGTAAAAAACAAATTAGCAATTTTTTCTATTTATTTTCTCTTAGGTTTCTTTATCAGTTTATTTTAAATTTTAAGAAAATTTAAAACAATTTTTAATACAAAAATCTAAATTATTCTTTCTTTATTATAACTTTAACAAGAATGAACATTTAAAAAATAGTTTTGTTAGAGATGTAAGAGTGGCAACTAGCTGTGTCTATTTGGCATCTAGAGCCAAAACTATAGGCGTCAAATGACGCCTAGTTCAAATTTCTAACACTGAGTGATATCCCATCAAATTTGTCACCAAACATTACAGATGGATGGAGGAATGGGTTACTTTTATATTCTCTACTCCAAGACACATTTTCATTGATTTAACATTATGTTTAACAATTTGGCAGCATTAAAAAGTCTTCAAGTTAGCAAAATGAGTTATTTTTATAGTAAATGAAAACATCCAAATTTAAATACATAATTTATGAAATTTTAATTATTCTATGACAATCAAAATATCCCACTTTTAGCAATTATTCCACATAAATACAAGTTATAGACCTGTTATAACTACAAGTTATAGACCTGTTATAAATACAAGTTATAGACCTGTTATAACTACAAGTTATAGACCTGTTATAAATACAAGTTATAGACCTTCACTTTATGGATAATCCATTTCTCCGAATGCCCTTTTGTAATATGTGGCAAAAAATTTGGAGGGATATTGACAACATGGTGACTTTTTAAATGTTGCCAAATAAATGAAAATGTCACCAAATCAATAAAATTGTGTTTAGAAAGGGGATAGTACTGCAATGTTTTGGTAGCATTTGTTAGTCTAGCTGTCCCATTTGGCGACTTTTCTACAATGTCACCAAATCAATAAAATGATGCTAAATCAATGAAATTGTGTTTGTTGGGGGATAATTTTAAAATGATGTTTCGGTGTACTCTTAGTCTGACCGACCACATGCTGACAAAGAAATTTGGCAAATTTTAAAAATGTTACCAAATTGAAAAAAAAACCTAAACTAATGAAAATGACACCTAACTGATGAAAATTCAACATTTTTAAAAATTAAGTTCAACTTCCTTTATAATCCTGTCTCTGTGTGGAAATTAAATATTTTTTTGTAACTTTGTTTACAAATGGGACCAGGTTGTTTCATTCTTCAGATCTGCCTGTGAAGATAGTTTTGTATAGCAAGAACAGAGACTCTTATGCTTCTTTTTAGAATTAAATTAAATATTTTAATAAAATGTTTTGAATAACAATGCCATCTAGAATACTATAGGAATTTGCACATAATTGCAAAATTTAAGTTTTTTTGCATTATATATTCCGTATGAAGAACCAATATACTATTAGTATAAAAAATTTTATTTCCAGGCACTCATAACACAAAGCTTGATATTATATTTGATGTCTAAAATCTACTTTTGTTGATCTTGTTTATTCTGATATTCTCAATGTGTACAAACTATTTACAGCCCCCATTACTTGTATTACATCTGTTTAATAGTTAAATTACATTATTGGTTACAGGATGTTCATTAATGGCATCAGTCTTCTGCATCTTAGTTGGGGACTATATTTTAGGAGTCTAGGGCTTTAAGTTTCACCAGTCATGCAAGAAATTTGCTTTAGCGTCTACGACTTCTGGCTTAGCAATGAGTTCTTTTATGAAGCATCTTTTTGAGAAATGCATTAAGTTTACTTTCTTCCTCTGCTTTTTTGCCACTTTTGTTCACAGATATATATTTTTTTACTGTCATTTTAGACAAAAACCTTATCTGTCCTTTCATTGGGCTACATCCATCTCTGCTCGTTAGTTGTCCCATTTTGCAACTTCTTTCTAGCATATCTTATTTTTGCATAAGTCTCAATCCACAGGATTCTTTAGGATGTTTTTTTACTAATAAAAGAGAAAGTGAAAATTTGTTTCCTGCTGACAGCTCACATTTCACTAACTGAATGGCATAACAGGTTTTAATATTCACCCTGCAGCTCTTGGAGGAAATAACACTA
Source organism: Amaurobius ferox (assembly GCA_951213105.1). Lineage (NCBI taxonomy): Eukaryota > Metazoa > Arthropoda > Arachnida > Araneae > Amaurobiidae > Amaurobius > Amaurobius ferox. The sequence continues at coordinate 86,565,197 of OX578136.1, forward strand.
TTCATTGTACGAAAACTTAATGAGTTCCTTTTCCTCAGAACTATGACATTTTTAAAATGCACTGGCAGGAATGAAAAACATTTGTATTTCAGTTATCTTTCAGTGTTGTTTCAATAGAATTACGCAAATAATTAATGAGAAGTTTAGAAAATTCCTAATTTGGGACTTGAAAGAAATAATATTTTGTTTTTTTTAATTATAAAATACTTCAATTTTGGCATATTTGTCAAGTTATTACTTGTAGCCATCTCTAGCCACATAAAAATATGACAAGGAAAGGCACTATTTAGTCAATTTACAGAGTATAAGAAAACTTTTTTTTTTTTTTTTTTTTTTAAATTAAGGAACTATAGAAATCTTATTAGAATCATTCTCAATATGACAAGTATGGTTTAGTAGAGCACATGCATTTCATTTCATATAGACCCTGCTCTAGATTTTAATAAAATTTTGAATAAATCGTAATAGAATTTTTTGATACATTTGCCATATCAGCAACCAACAAGCGATTGACTAAAATTTGCAGCATGTGAGTGGGAAGGTCAACACTACAACTACCTTTTGCATTTGGTAACCACATATATGGCAAACAACATTATTTCATCCTGGCATTAAAAAAAGTAAAGTACTAATCTTAGTGCCTTTGGCATCTTGTGAGACCACACTGCCTACACACCCTTAAAAAGACAGCCCTGGTGGAAATTGCTAGGTCAAGCAAATTAAAATAAGAGTAGAAATCAAAATTTACCAATTAATTTCTTTTCTTGAATAAACTTAACATTAGAAAGCACTTCTGCAGATAGTTCAATAGCTTGATTAAAGCCATTTTCACCACCATAGGATACATCAACCAATTTTAAAACTTTAGCTTGTAATCTCTAAAAAAAAAAAAAAAATTAAAATTATAGAATTACAATCCAACAAACACTAGTAATTATTAATTTTATAATTATTCAGGATTTCAACAACGTTTTAAAATGTAATGTTAAATATAAATCAATCATTAAAGCTGTTATAAAATGAGTACCAAGCAAAATTAGGGGTAATATTCTCTGGAGGACTTTATAATTATCATTTGTCGATTAAAATTGCACATACAGGTAATCCAGGCACATCAAAACTTGAAGGTTTGAATATGCATGCCATCTATAAACGCAAGAAAGAAATTAGAAGAAAAATAATTTTACAACTATTTTTGTTTCTTAGAAAATAAAGCTAACTTATTGCTCTAAGTCTAACTCTCGAAATAAATTCACTAAAAATCACCTATTCGACACAGAAATCTACTTTTCTCAGGAATAAAAGAAATACTTATTTTCTATATATTTTTCATACGAATCTCAATACAAAATACTCGTCAGTTGCTTTTACTATGAATTCTACTATTCATAATCAAAAAATATGCTACAAAAATTAATTTCCTTATCTAAATTAGGCGGCATAATATTGTGATTGATTCAAAGTATGCTCAAAAATTCAAAAGAATTCAGATCTGTCAAATCTCCCATCCAAACATCATTCGAAGAAACAGCTACTGAAGCTGGCGGCATTGTAATAATAGTACGTTCAGATTTTGAAGAATCACTTGCATTTTCACATTCATTTTCAGAAATAACACAGTTCCACGAATATTTACTATCTGCATACACTTCATTACAGCCTGGTTTGTTTATCATACGAGTATATTCTTCTACAGAAAGAAAACACCCTAGCCCAGCCATTCTTTTATCCGAAATAACCTAATAATTTCACTGCCGCACATTCCTCTACAACCTAAACTTAAAAAAATACTCTGTTACATTCCTATGATTCACCAACGAAATCATAAGGCGAAAAATAAAACAAGAACCGAAACTCAATTATAAAACAGTAGATGCTGCGAGAAGTGCTCTGTTTGTTTATATTACAAAATCACATTTCACGGCTCCAGATGGAAAAATAATTTATTGGATTCCCCCTATATCAAGGTCAAATATTTGCAAAATACATTGGAGTTGTTCGCATGGACATTTAACGCCATCTAGTAGACAAATAAATTCAAGTAAGAACGTTTCGTGACCATCATCTTATAGGGTAAATTTTTCCTCAATGTGGATGAGTGACGGTAATCCTTGAATGCAACTTCGCAGCCAACGTGCAGGAACGTTGATCATCCGTAAAGGGTTAAGAAAGCAAACATAATGAAGTTACTTTAAATTTCTACATATATATACACTGGTGGAAAATAAAATCCCAACACCAAGAAGGAGTTGTGCTAGATAAATGAAATTTGAGAGGAGCGTTTTCGCACATATGAAAGATGACAACTATTCAAATTTCGCACTAGACGAATAAGATTGGTGCTAGTAGCACCACTACAGTCATGCAAATCACGTTTGCTTTAAATACGTAATGTAAACTTCATGAGTGTTATTTATAGTCCGGATTGGACACTGTGAGCTAGGCTTGAGTCAAGAATGCCTTTAAGGAGACGAAGGCAGTATCAGCAGCTTAGTGAGTTTGAACGAGGCTGTATAATAGGGCTATAAGAAGGTGGATTTTCTTTCAGAGATATTGCAGAAAGACTTGGCAGGGATGTATCTATCCACTGTGCATGATTGTTGGCAGCAGTGGTCACAGGAAGGCACTGTCTTAAGAAGACCGGGGTCTGGCAGCACACAGGCCACTAATGAAAGGGAAGATCGCTGTATTCACCGCATGGCTGTGGAGGATCGTAATGCATCTGCAGCAATTAGAGCTTCTGCTGGCTCCAGAGTGATACAGCGAACTATAAGAAATCGATTACTTGAAGGACAACTCCGAGCCAGATGGCATGTAGATTTCATATCACTAACTCCGAATCATTTTATCTGCGAAGTCAGTGGTGTCAAGCTAAAGTTCATTGGAGGGAGGAGTGGAGATCTGTTGTATTCTCAGATGAGGGCCGTTTCTGTCTTGGTGCCTGTGATGGTCGTATGTTAGTAAGGAGGCCAGGTGAGTGCTTGGAACCAAGCTGTCTGCAGCATAGACACACTGGACCTACACCAGGAGTTATGGTCTGGGGAGCCGTTTCCTATGACAGCAGGAGCACGCTAGTTGTTATCCCAAGAACCATGACAAATTTGTACATCAGACTGGTGATTGAATTGGTTGTGCTGCCATTCACGAGCAGTATTCAAGAGGGTGTTTACCAACAGTATAACGCTCATCCTCATACCGCTGCTGTCCCCCAATGTGCTCTACAGAGTGTCGACATGTTGCCTTGGCCTGCGAAATCCCCCGATCTTTCTCCCATCGAGCATGTATGGGATATTTTTGGAATCGTCATCCACAACCAGCATTAACCGTTGCTAATTTTGCTGACCAAGTGCAACAGGCATGGAAATCCATCAAACAAAATGACAGACGGCACCTGTACGGCACAATGCATGCTTGCATCCAAAATCATGGTGACTATAGAGGTTATTAATGTACCACCATTTCACATTTGAAATGGCTCTTCATATTTACTTTATTTTTTAGATATCTATTATCAAATACATACATTTGCTTATTCTTATTCTAGAGTTGTACTTTTTAATCTTATCAGTTGAGTACCCACCAACTAACTGTATACATTCTATAAGTACACTCAAACCTGTTTTTGTGAGATTTTTTTTTGTGCGGTATATGAAAATTTCAATCAAATTGGAACATAATTGACGAAGTTATCAATAAAAGATCAGAGACGAGTCCGCTAAATAAAGTGATTTAATAAAAAAGAATATTACGTGTGTTTTAATTTTTAAATCTAATATTAATTGACATCCTTCAAAGTGCTTTCACATTCCTGGACCATTAAGATAAGATTCATTTCAAAGTGTAAATTCCTAGTTATTTCGTAAGGTTTCAAGTTATTTTCTACGTGAGACTTTTTTATGCGGTCCCTTATCACCGCATAAAAAAAAATTACTTTTTAATTGTGTTGCGAAAACTATTTTTTATAGCTACTTGTGAAGTTTTGTGCAATTTTTTTTTATGCGGTCCCTATCCACCGCACAAAAACAGGTTTGAGTGTATGCTTAAGATCCCATAAAACATTCTTTGGTTGAAAATACTATTAATTTATATAAAACCACAATTATTGAATTTTTTCTTTTATCTTCAGGTTAGACATGCTATAAATTTGAAAACTCTAAAAAATGCCAAAATGTGTAAAAATTTCACATAACCAGTTAGTCAACACGTTTTTCAATTGATACTGAAATATATGAAAAAGCTATTTAAAATTACTTACAGGATCAAACATATCAGACTGGCTAAGTTCCGTTTTGAAATCTGCAGAACCAGCCAAAATAAGTCCAGCAATATTTGGCTTATCATTTGTAATAAACAGTTGAGTAGCTACTTCAGCAACCTTTCTGACATAGTTATGACGCTTTTCCATTCTTAAACGTGCAAAACGAAGAGCAGACTGACCTCCACGGCCTGAAAAGAGAAAAAGAAATTAATATACTTGCACATAAGGTGCTCCTAGACTTGAAAATTTTAATTTTAATCTAGTAGTAAGTGGTCAGTAGGCAGTTTTAGTTTAGTAGCCATCTCTATCTTGGATTTATTTTATAAAATCGATGGTTATATTTCTTCCTATTTTGGTTATATATACTTAATATGTAAATAAAAGTTTCATAAATACTGAAGCATACTAAAAGAATTAAGGATACTTTGCAAATATGAATAGTTATAAATACTTAAGATATTAAGTAAAAAAGAATGACGATATAAAACACATTTATTGTGCAAATGCAGCTTATAAATAAAATGATTTCAATAACAATAGTTTGAAAATACAATGATAGAATAGAGAGAAGTTGCAACTCAAAAAACCCCAACATTAAAAAATGCCTTACAAATAAAAAGTAGCAAACAGAGAATCATCAATCAAGTGGAAAATAAAATGCAAACCTTTAGTCATCAAGCTGAAGACAAACAACAAACATCAATGAAAAGGAATCGATAATATAAAATCAAATAAAATCCAAGCATTAAAGCTTTACACGTGGACAAGCCCTAGGTCTAAACTAATGAATTGCTCATTTCATTAAAACTCTTCTTTAAGTTCAAGCATTTTATCAAAATGAACTCAAAATGCATGTTTCTGATATTAGTTATAGATTATATCTATAAACACTAATAACTTGGACTACATGCATAAAGATTGAAAAATTATAGGAAACAAGAATACCTGAAACAACACTGAATACGTCTGATCCATTGGAGCCTTGAATAAAGAGACCAATGTTGCCAATCGCGAGAAATAAATAACAGTAATGCGAAAAGATAATAAAAGGTGATATTCAACAGTAAGAGCTACAAAATAATGGGGATGCAAATACGTGGTAATGTTTATTCAAGAGAAAGTGGATGACTGGCTAATATAAGATAATAAGGAGATAATTTAAGTATATTCAACCATTCCAAACTTTTTAACTATACCACGTACAAATTGGCTGGATATTTATATAATTTGCTAGTAATTTTTAACTTATTAATATGCATAGCATGAAATTTTTTATCTGGCAATCTATAAATTCTAAAAAGCTGATTAAGTATAATATTTCTAAGCAATTGAATTATAAATATCCAGCCTATTTAGTACACGGCAGGCTTCCGGAAATCGTCCGTCCTCGCCGGGTTAAAATTCGGCGAGGACGACCAATTTTCGGAAGTTGCCGTCCTCTCGGACGGCCTTGAGATTAGAGATTCCGTAAAATAAAAAAATAAATAAATAAATAATAATAATAATAATAAAAAAAAAATAACAAATTGTTGTCATCATAAAATTGTGGCGAAAATTGAAATGTCGTCACATGCAAATCCCCCTAGTGTGCATTATCAATGCCTTCTTTCTAGGCGAGCCGTCAGATCTGAATTGTAACCACAGGCGCTAGTTATTTTTTCTCCCCTCATCCTCCACCCAGTGAATCCGATGATCGCACGAAAATGCGATAGCGCACTTACGATCGAAGTGACATGTTCTTTTCTCCTTTTCAAGGTCTACATGAGCGGAAATTTTCGGATTTTCACAAGACCGACAATACCAATGCTTAAATCCAGACCAAGCCCGAAGAAATTTATAAATGTAGAATGAACTCGGCCTGAAGATAACTGCGTCTCAACAGGCCCGAAATAATTTGTATTCAAATATGTTACAAATAAATTTTTCAAAATTTTGTACGGATAATTTAGTTTGTTTTCTTAAACATTTATCTTTACACAGCTGAAATAAAAGCAATAAGTTCATGCATTCAATTTAAATCCATTTTAAAAATTTTCAAAAGAAATATGTTCGGCCCGGTCGTAACGGACGTTTAAAAAAAAAAAAGACTCAACCCTGCCCGAAACAATAGAAAACTCAAGTCCAGCCCGGGCCTAAGCCCAAATCACCATTTAACTCTTTAAAACCCAAACTATAAAATTTTCATTTGCTGTAATAGACGGGAGTAAGTAACAAGTTTGAATTTTTGGAATGGATTCTTCTAGTTTCAGCTAGAAGTGTTTTATTTTCTTCCCCACTTTGGCTTCAACTTTAAAACTAGAACGTTTAAAATTCATTCATGGCATTTGTTCCAGTTGTTTGACAACTGAAGTTAAAGTACGAAACATCTATTCAGTCCAAGAAGATTGTAATCTTGATTGACTACATTCCCTAGAAATTAAGAGTACCGATGAGGTTTAAACTGCTTAGAGACAAGAGGATTTATATGATTATTTATTTACCAAGCCTTCAAGTTACCAAACATTGAAAAAAGGAGCGATTCCTTACAGTTCTTACCCTTTTGACCCCACCCATAGATCGGAATTCCGCCGGTCAGATCCATTATCGGAGACTCCGCGTCGGCGACTTTCATCGCGGCGATTAAGTGCTGTGGGGGTGGTGTATGAATATGCAGTTATCGCACTTCATCGTGAGACAGTTGGTTCTAATTTATTATTGTTGTACGATGTATTTAAGCACATATATTAAGGAATATAAAGTGAAAAAAAATTCTTAGGAGGACGGGTAAAAAATTTCAATAGCCGTCCTCGCGGACGGGCTAGATTTTGCCGATTTCCCGAAGCCTGGTACATGGTATAGTTAAAAAGTTTGGAATGGTTCAATATACTTAAATTCTCTCCTTCGTATCTTAGCCAAATATCCACTTTCCTTTGCATAAGCATTACTATGTATTTACATTCCCTTATATTTTAGCCTCTATATTTTTTATTATCATCTGCCCCATTATTTTGTAGTTCTTACTGTTGAATATCACCTTTTTGCATTACTATTATTTATTTCTCACGATTGGCAACAGTAGTTCTCAACTTTTTTTTGCGATAGGTAACATTGGTCTCTTTATTCAAGGCTCCAATGGATCAGACATATGCAGTGTTTTTTCAGGTATTCTTGTTTTGTGTTATTTTTCAATCTTTATGCATGCTGTCCAGGTTATCAAAGTTTATAGATATAATCTATCACTGATATCAGAAACATGCATTTTGAGTTCATTTTGATAAAATACTTGGGCTTGAAGAAGTTTTATCGAAATGAACAATTCATTAGTTTAGGCCTAGGGCTTGTCCACGTGTAAAGCTTTAATGCTTGGATTTTATATTATCGATTCTTTTCCATTGATGTTTGCTGTTTGTCTTCAGCTGGATGACTATAGCATAGCTGCCAACCTCTAAATATGAAAAAGCGGGAGATTTTTATGCAAAAATATGAAAAAAACCGTGAGATTTTGATAAGTCCAATTTTAGACGATGCAAACAGATTGCAAATTGGAAATTATTTTCACAAACGAAATATCTGGAGGATCGTGCACAAATGCGTTTTTTAATACTGCTGCAAAATAGCCTTTCATTTCATTAATATTACGTTTGAACAATAGTTTTTCTGCATAAAATACGAAATAATTATAAAAAATTTCGACCATGCCGACAGATTGCAAAAGTGGAAATTATTTTCACAATGAAACGAAATATAAGGAGGATCTCGCACGAACGTCGTTTTTAGCGCTACTGCTGCAAAAAATACTTTCATTTCATTAATAATACGTTTGAACAGTAGTTTTGTATATAAAACAAAATAATTTAATAAAACTTTAGTCGATGCAAATGCATTTTTCCCACATTAATTAGATAATCATTAGTCATATTTCTCGTGACGCTGTGGGAATAATTGCCGTTTGCGTGCGCATTTTACGCAATAGCTGAGAAAGGCATTTTTAGATGAAAGAACGGGAAAACTCCGATTTCAAAATTTGTGACTTTGTTCCAGATTTCGCAATATTTTCAGAAAATTTGCGATCTATTTCATATTTCTTTTACTTTTGTAACCTGTAGATACAAATAGAAACGTCAATCACGATCCATTCCTACACAACGGTAGCAGAAAACCGCACTGCGGAAAACAACTGAATGTCACGATTTGTATTCGCTTGATTTCTGCCTAGAAAGGGGGGAAAATAAGGGCAGCTGAGCGAAAAACGGGTGATTGAGTGACTTACCTGGGAGACATAGCGAAAAACCGGGAGTCTCCCGGTAAAACCAGGAGAGTTGGCAGCTATGCTATAGGTTTGCATTTTATTTTTCACTTATTTGATGATTCTCTGTTTGCTACTTTTTATTTGCAAGGCATTTTTTAATGTTCGTGTTTTTTGAGTTGCAACTTCTCTCTATTATATCATTGGATTTCCAAACTATTATTATTACTTAATATGTAATATATATATATATATATATGTATACACTCATTGCCATAAAAATTTGTACACCAAGAAAGAGAGTTGTCAGAATCAAACGAAATGTTATATATGTGAGTGCAACATTAATATAAGTGATACAAAAATTAAAGCAAAAGGATAATTTATTACAGGAAAAACTACAAATGAATGCAGATTTTAGTACCCTGTTGGGTCTGGGTCACCCCTAACGTGAATACACGATGCAATACAGGCAGACATTGAGGCATATAGGTTCTGTATGGTGTCCTGCATCATCTAATTCCACAGTTGTAAGCATGCCTCTAGTTCGACCAAACTCATAGGATGTCCAACTTGCCATCCCAAGTGATCCCAGACATGCTCGATCGGTGACAAATCGGGCAGGCCAGGGAAGGGTGGTAATGTGGCTGAGGCATTCCTGTGACACCCTCGATATGTGTGGCCAAGCATTGTCCTGTTGAAAAATGCCTCCTGGGAGCCCTGCCATGAGTGACAACACATGTAGCTGAAGGATGCCACGAACGTACCGCTGAGCTGTCATGGTTCCGTGGATCAATATTAGAGGTGACCGGGTGTCGTATGCTACTGCACCCCATACCATCACACCAGCTGTGGGAGAGGTGTACCTTTGTGAAGCGAAGGCAGGATTGAGACGTTTACTATGGGGCTTCTACACACGTACACGGTTGTCATCACTGCCAAAATAGAATCTCGAGCATGCGGCTATTTTAAGGATAGTTCTTCAATGCTAACAGACCAACAAAACCTGAAGTCAAAAATACGAAAATTTCTTCTTTTTACCCACTGATTATCTAAATACTAGTTTTGTGCTTTTTATACATTTATCTGACTGAATATCCGAAATCCTGTAAAGAACCTTACTGCCCCATCTGAACCACGAATCTTCATACTGATCCTCCGACGCTCCACCGTTGAGCTACTGGGATTGAATTGTAAGCTCTTATCGTCGAAGTGGATTCTGCATTTTTTTCACTTTAATGTCAGACTGACGTGCAACTTGACAAACTGGTAGACCACCTCCTGCTATTTGTACTATAAGTTTGCAAATCTGGGGATCGGGCAGGTCAGGGAAGGGTGGCAATGTGGCGAAGGTATCACTGTGATACCTTTGCTGTGTGTTACTAAGCATTGTCCTGTTGAAAAATGCCACTAGGGATTCCTGTAACGAGTGGCAACACATGTGGCTGAAGAATGTCACGAACGCACTGTTGGGCTGTCATGGTTCCATAGATCAAAATCCATCCTTACACTTTGACTACTGATGATGTCGGAATAGGAATTTTATGTGTAAAGCAACAATTATCTTTCGGAGTTCATTTTTTCTCAACTGGTACTGGAGACAATTTCGAAAATTACATGCGCATGGTTACGTAAATTGCATTCTCTGGGAATCTATACTAAAGACAGATTCCCAGAAAGAATTGCAACTCGTAACGGCACTTAGCATGAAGGTACGTGACAGGCAGATATGCAAATGATTAGAAATACAGCGTTATTGCGCATTACGTAATGACAACAGAGGGCGTTTGACTTTGTCCTCCCTGGCACAGGAAAAAGGTACACAGAGGCTTTTTACATGTAATTAATCTGTTGCAGATGGATGCTTTTTCATTAAGGATGCCGTTACACTTCTATCGAAGACAATACTATCAGCTGTCAGAGTTCGAGATGGGAAGAATCATCGGGATGATGGAAGACTGGTGTTCAGCTAGGCCAGTAGCCCGCCACCTAGGCCATTCTGACTATTACTGTGAGGAGGTGTTGGGACCAGTGGAAGAGAAAGAGGTCGCATACACTGTGGCCAGGCTCAAGACTCCTTCGGCAGACCAATAACTGAGAAGACCGTCACATCACCACACACTCACAGCACCAACTGCATTATTGTCCGCTATCCGAACACAGGCAGCACCTTCACTACAGGTCTCTGTGTCTGTCTGTACCATCGCAAGGTACCTGCCTGAATAGTTCCATAGATCCCCTACCACCACACCAGTTGTGGGAGCAGTGCGCCGATGTAAAGCGAAGGCAGGATTGAGGCATGTACACTATCATCACTGCCCAAATTGAATCTCGATTTGTCGCTGAAGACGATCTGGTTCCATTTGGTTGCGGTTTAATCCCGTCAAGCGTGACACCACTCCAGACGGAGGCAACGGTGGGTGGGTGTCATTGGTAGTACACATAATAGACTCTGCGATACCAATGTCCTTTAGGCAGGTACCTTGCGATAGTACAGACAGACACAGAGGACTGTAGTGAAGGTGCTGCCTGTGTTCAGATGGCGGACAATGATGCAGTTGGTGCTGTGAGTGCGTGGTGATGTGACGGTCTTCTCAGTTATTGGTCTGCCGAAGGAGTCTTGAGCCTGGCCACAGTGTATGCAACCTCTTTCTCTTCCACTGGTCCCAACACCTCCTCACAGTAATAGTCAGAATGGCCTAGGTGGTGGGCTACTGGCCTAGCTGAACACCAGTCTTCCATCATCCCGATGATTCTTCCCATCTCGAACTCTGACAGCTGATAGTATTGTAACGGCATCCTTAATGAAAAAGCATCCATCTGCAACAGATTAATTACATGTAAAAAGCCTCTGTGTACCTTTTTCCTGTGCGAGGGAGAACAAAGTCAAACGCCCTCTGTTGGCATTACGTAATGCGCAATCACGCTGTATTTCTAATCATTTGCATATCTGCCTGACACGTACCTTCATGCTAAGTGCCGTTACGATCCCACAATTACTTCTTGGTGCGCAAATTCTTATGGCAATGAGTGTTTATATATACAGTCAAATCCCTCTAAATGGTCACCCCGTTGTTTTTACGGTCAGTTATAAATTCCCCGGCAGGAAACTCATTCACAATATGAACTTTGGGGCGCGGTAGCCCATTGGTTAGCGCGCTGGAGTTGCATTCGGTAGGCCCGGGTTCGATTCCAGCCACTGCCAAAACTGCCACCGTGTTCACGCGGAGTATGATCACGTTAAACATGTGGGTCCGTAAGTCCTTCCGAGAGGTTGGTGGTAGGGGAAGGAGGGTACAGTCCCTGTGGATGCCTCCCCCACTGGGTTCCGGTCCAAATTGGGTGGCATTTCTCGGCCGTCCAAACGGTTACCTTACACCTTTCTGGTAGGTCGGACGGTCTGGGTCTCAACAACAACAATATGAACTTTGAACCCCTGATTAGGGGTCACCCTCGGGTACGGACGCGGACATTATTTTAATGATTCATTCCATTAGACTAAAAACCTCTGTACAGACACAATCAAAATTTGAATTTTCTATACCAAAGATAGATTCCCAGAAAGAATTGCAACTCGCCTGAGTAAGAAAAACACCTGTGCCTACAACAATAGTCATTCTCTAGGGACATTAAGAGCAAGCAATTCAAAAGGGAGATAAGGAGTAATGGGACGGACCTCCCCTACCCCTCAGTCACAAAGGAGTGGGAACTATCTAAGTCGATCAACGTTATGGATGCAGTTGGATGGATAAAATCTGCATGGAATAGTGTAAAAGAAGAAATGATTTCTAACTGCTATCAAAAAGCTGGTTTTAGGGAGTTTGCAACACTTCCGACTGATTCAGATGAAGAATCTAAAAGTTTACAGAGCTTGATGGAAAAGGCCGGATTCATGGGCGTATCGTCTGAATATGCTCCTATGGATGTAGATGTGATGATAGAAGAAAACAACAGAGAAATATCCGATATCGTCAGGGAATTTGCAACAGAATCATCTGAAGAGGAAGAAAGTGAGGAAGAAGAAGTCGAGTGTGAAGAGCAAGCAGTCAGCATCAGAAATTACTCTGAAGTTTTTAAAGTGTTAAATGGACTAAAGACATTTTCCTTTAAGCATAATGATGGAAAGGCATTAAATTTAGTCTCACAACTTAAAATACACTTCGAAGGAGAAAGACTGGTGGCTAAAACCCACCAAACATCAATTAATCAGTTCTTTCCCCGAAGGTAAATAAATTCAATGTGTACTACCATACGTTTTTTGCATATGAGCTTACATGTTGTGAATTTAATTATTTTTATGAAACAAATGTGCACATTCGGCACCCAGATCGCAGCTAGGGAGGGGGGGGGGGGGGGGGGGGGAGTTAACCCCCAGATGAAGGAAAAATTTAACACTGAAAAGGTACAAGATAAAGATCTAATCAGGTATAGTACCAAAAACAATGTTCAACCCCCCCTCTCGAAATCAAATTTCGGTTACGGGTTTGTCCGTTACCTTAATTGTTTTGTTCTCAAAAAGAGTTATGTTTTAATATGAGGAATTTAAAATGATTAATGTGTAATATTTGATCTAATTTAGAACGATCCTCTCTTTTACAGTCACCCCTCGTTTATGGACAAATTTTTCTGTCGGGAAAGTGACCGTAAATGAGAATTGAGAAGGGAAGATGTTGGAAATAATCAATACATCGCGATTCACGTTCCAGTGAACGGGCGTTTATGCAAATTTAATATGAACGACTCTTCCCGTTCACCGGCGTGAATCGTGACGTTTTTCAACATGAGGTTTCATGCAAATCAGTTCTCAATGCATACGCATCTGATTTGCACATCCGGGGGCGTTTCCGGAACTGTCCATTCTCGGATATATAGGGCAGAGGTTTCTTGAAGCAAATTAGTAGAAGGTCGAGGTGGGTCGATCGGATCAGACGTCTGAAGAAGTCAGACGAGATAGACACTGATGGTCTGATGCAGGCAGACAGAAATGTTTTTGACAGAAGCACTGCGGAATATCTTTTGACGACGGTTAATAGTCGAAACGGATGCAGATGTGGTCAGTTTGGACCAGCATGTATTGAACGTTAAATTTACTTACAAACGTTCGGAAGCCGCTTTAAATATTTTCCTGATGTTATATCCTTTGGTTTCCCTTTGCCAAGTGTGATATCTTCGATGGTGGCTGAAATATACGCAACTGATAGAGGTAGTATAGTAACTTACTACCAAATGCTTCAAGGAATCTCTGTCTAGTCATTTACAACTGAAAATCTTTTGTACATAGTATATTTTTGATGTTTTACGGCATGGAAAATTACCAGGTACGTGTAATATGCCGAGTTGTGTTTTTCACCAAATAAAGTGAACGAAGTTTTCCTTTAAAACTGGACTTGTGTACTTTCATGACCCAGCCAACACTTATTGACTCTGACAGTGCGTGCTTTGCTATCTTCAAATTTTAAATTTTCCAATAGAAACGGTTATGGGCCAGTTCAACGCCCAATAGAGTCATAAGTGCAAGTATCTTTAAAGAAATCGTTCCAGTGTTCAGATGGGGGCCGAAGAAATGGCAGGTTAGTAAATTTCCAGATAGTTTTTATAATTAAGACAGGTTAAGGGGGGAGGGGGAGTTGTCAGTTATTTTATTTAATCACTAAATTGCATTGTTTATTAGACTTGTGGCGAGTGTTCATGTCATGTTTAGGTGCTCCCAAAATATATTTCAGTTTTATTTATTAATAACAGAAAATGCATTCTCTTTACCCATTAAATATTACAAGGAAAATGACAATTTACAGTGTGTCCCAAAAGTATAGGGAAAAGCACAATATTGCAGTATTTGCAAAAGCAATAAGAGTAACTGCAACTATGAAAGGCAATGTTTTATAACATTCACAATTTTATTTGATTATACTGCAAAAAATTGCACAAAATTATATAATTCATACAAGTGGAAAGAAGACATTTCAAAGATGTTGAACAGATCCGTAAGTAGTATTTACAAAGTTTTAGTACTTGGTGATGAATGGACAAACAAAAGCCATCCTGGAAGACCAAGAAAGACTTCTACTCATGATGGTAGAATGATATTGAAAATGGTGTCAATGCAGAATGTTTTTGCGGCAAATTGCTTCAACTAGAGGACTTTCAAAGAACATCGTCCATAGAAGAATAAAGGCTTCTGGAAATATAGTCTAAAAGGAAATGCCAGGAAAGCCATGTTTGAAACAAAAACAGATCAACCGCAATGGGCCAGATGCAATATGTCTTATGACAAAAAGTGGCTTTCGGTTATCTTTAATGATGAAAAGAAGTGGAACTTAGATGGTCCGGATGGATATCCATATTATTGGTACGACTAAATTAATTGAGAAGTCTTTTCCAGCAAGTAGCAACATGGTTAATGATGGTCTAGGGTGCTTTTGGATTAAATGGCCAAACTTCCCTGGTATTTTGAAGCAGAAAAATGAAGTTTGGGGACTATCAAGAAATCCTTGAGGACAATTTAATCCCATTTCCTGACTTGACGGGACGGGGCAGATTATGTTTTCCAGCAAGACAGAGCATAGATTCATAGCTTGAACTCAACAAAACAGTGTGGTTACAACAAAACAGTATCAATGTTTCGGACTGGCCAACACTTAGTATTCTCCACAAATTTTTTGTGGGATTTAGATCAAGTCTCAGAAAATGGGAGCCAATATTTCCCTGTTAATGACTTGAGAGTTGCTATACCGAAAGCGTGGCATGAGATGTCTTCTGATTTCATGCAACATTTAATTTGTTCTATAGAAAGGCGTGTATAAGATGTCATACTAAATAGAGGAAATACAATTAAATATTAATTTAGATTATTGACAATTTTTGTATGTATATGACATAACGTAAGCATTCTCTATACATTTGGGACCCCCCCCCCCTAATTTCAATTTTCTCCAATTAAATATTGCATTTAGTGAATTTTATGAAATATTTTGTAGTATAATAAAATCGTAAATGTTATAAAACATATTGCTTATGGATATATTTTCAAAGGCGACATGACAAAAATATGAAAAAAATAAGAAATCTCAAGAATAGTTAAGAGTTCTGGAGGTTGGTTCTATTCTTTTCATCACCAAAAACTACATATAAAACAAGCATTTAATTGAAATATTTGAGCTTAGTCTTATTGTAGATCTTGACTTCTGTAGGCTATTTTATGGGGGGAGGGGGAAAGAAGGCAGGCTCTTTTTTTAAATTGTATTAAAAATCTAATCAGCACCAGGGCAATTCCCAAGTCACTTATCTACTAAATTTTGTGAAATTTGGTTAATTAGTTTTTCAGTTGGAGTAGATACATACATTACAGATAGACACACACACCATGCTGAAAATAGGTTTTTTTAGTTCTAGAGTGCTCAAAGCATGTAGATTGTGCAAAAAACTTGAGTTCCCTATACATTACCATGCATTTCTGTACAGTAAGTAAAAAGTAATTGACACTTTATTTATTTGTAATGAAACATACTACAATGAAATGAATGTTGTGCATATAATTTACATAATTTGCAATTAAACATAGGAAAAGGATGTTTCAACATTACACAGGAATATAATCTTTACATGCAAAATCGCTATCAATAAAGTGAAAATGATGCAACTGATGTTAGATTCATGCTGTTCATGTACTAGTGCTAGGTTCATGCATGGAAGAAACAAAATGGCAGCAAGTTTGATCAAAACTCCCTTTGATAGAGATTTTAGTGAAAAATCCCCAATTTAAAGTAATTCTAAAATAATTGACAAAAACGGGGAAATTCTCCTTATTGGAAAAAATGAAGCATGACAGAACAAATTCCTAAAAATTGTGTGAAAATATAAGATTTGTAGTAGCCTGCAGTAAAGTCTCCAAAGTTTGCAAAAAATCTAAAGTTCTACAACCATTTAGTTTTTATGCATTTTTGCTACATAATCATAAATATGAAGAAAACACAAATTAGAATTAAATTGTTTTAGGTATGTTTCATGAAAACATGATTTCACTATGAAATTTTTTAATGTTAATAGCTTGTACTAACCATGCTTCTTCGGTAAATCAACAGTAAACTTGTGTAAAACCTCTCTTGTATTACCTTGTAAAGTGCCAAATAAAGCACCATTACCATCCATAACAATGAAACCAAATTTATTATCATCTGCTAACAATGCCGATAAAGCCTGAAAGATAAAATTTTATTAATATATAGAAGCATAAATTTCGCAATAGTGCAATTATACTATTTCAAAGTAGTTTGTATGCTATTGCATTTACTCTCAGATTTGTGAAACATATGAAATTGCATGTTAAGACCAACCGGCATAGTTTAGGAAAAATTACTGTTTTGGATGCATTTTTCGATGTTATATTTAGGAAGTGCATAGCATGTAAATCAGAAAGAGAGGATAAAATGGTTATATAGAATAACTATTATTCTATCTGTATAGTATGCATTTAGCATCCCTATAGTAACAATTATTCTATTACTAGTCTATACAGAAATGAAACTGAATTGTGGAAGAAAAAGGTATAAAAGCAGCACACTGTCATAAATGTAACCTTGTTTTGTGCCTTTGGGGGGGAGGGGGGTACAAAAATTAACTGAATCTATCGCTACATACTTATGCTTTTAATTTTATCAATGGAAACAATGTACATTAAGGGTCAAAAGAATAATCTTGAGCAGGCTATTATTCTGTTAAACCTCAAAATATATGGAAATGTTGAAAATTAATAAACCAATTTCTTTAGAACTCACATACAAAATTTTTTTTTCAATGCAAATTCAATGAAAATGACATGCTGATAAGCAAAGGAAATAAAAATAATTTTATTTTTTAATTTTTTTTTTTTTAAAGAAAACAGTCCATTACATTGCAATACGACTGCAATAATTACGAATTTTGTAAATCAATGAAGGGAGGGAAATTTTATTATGCACTAAATATCTTCGGTGACTAGCCTGATCGCTTTTTGAAAAAGCTTAGATGTCATCTGTAGGCTTGCATAAAACCGGCGTATATGTCACTCTAAATGTACTATCCCAGACTAGTACATAATACTTTTTGACAATGATATATATAAAATGAGTGAAAATATTTAGATGCCAAATATAGCAACATGTCTTCATACATTTCCCACACTTAGCTTCAATATTCTTATCATTTTGCTCAATCTGTATGTGGTGTTTATAGATTTGGGGCATAATTTGTTGACGAATACAATTGTATTTTGTTACTGTACATATTCAGAAGTGAAACCCCAGTTTTCGAAAAAATAAAAATATTAAAATTATTTTTATATTTTCATAATCTATTATTTTTGACAAAACAAATAAAATTTGTTTACATTTTTATCTATTAGGTTCAGAGATATAAGCGGCTAAAGTGTTTACATTTTTTGTAATACTCTGATTTCAACCAGATACCCCCAGCAATATATTATTCACATCAAAAGGTCAAAGAAATTCTAACTTTTGGATCACAGTGCATGAAGGATATTTTTTAAGATACGTTTGATGCTTGCCTGGTGTATTAAAGATTATAGAGCAGGGCCATCAACAAGATGTTTTTATTTCAGGCATCTAATGACATTATACACACAATACGGTGGCAGGAAAGCAGACACCTTGATACCTACGAGAACATACATATGATTTTCGTTTCTCTGCAACACAGCAAAATATAATGTGCATCGATATTCACAATCTCAAGTATTGAAACAAGATTGAAGGTTGATGTGCAAGCACATAAATTTGGTATGAAAATATTCAAATTCTATGTAATTTTGGCAGAATTCCCTGATAATTCCAAATTAATGAAGCATTCAGATTTTCATTTCAGTTCTGTCACAACTCTAGATATGTTGCTAACTTAAATTTAAAAATAGAATAATTTTTGGAAGCTCATAAAAGATAAAATGTCAACATTTTGATGTTAACAGCATGCTTGTGAAATGGGATTTTAGTTAATTGGATAGAAATAATGAATATAAACAAACTAAAAAAGAAATTTGTTAAATTCCATAATCATAAAACTTTTAAAACCAAAAACAGTTGAAATTGGAGACTTTTGTTAATTATGATTTGAATCATTTTGCCGTAAGTAGACAGGCTCATACTCACCTCTTCTTAAACATATACTTAAAGAAAGTTAAATAGAGCCTCTCACTTCATAAATTCTATAATTATAAATCCATTTATAAGTAATATTTATTTTAAATTTCATTCATTTATTTTTTAAATTGGCAATAGTTCACACAAGTGCAACATATAATTTTAAAATGAACATTAACTTATCAACATATATCAGTTCTAATTAAAAGATTTAATCTGATCAACGTTCCATATTGCTGTCACATGCATTATTTATTCACTGCAAGATACCAATATTGTTAATGCATTAAGAAAAATAAATAAATAAATAATAATAATAATAATAATAAAAAAAACATGATATAATCATGCATATGACATCGATCTGGCTACTTAACAGTTTTAAAGAAAGCATAGTTATCACAGTGTTCAAAATAAGCAGTGGTTCATTCCCATTGGTCTGGTACCCCTTAATTCGCAATTTCACTGGTCCTCCAGACCAGTTAATTTTTTTTTTGGATGAAAAATTCTGAAAATATTTCTTTGTTTTGAAAAGAACACTTTAATCCGGCAGATTTCCTATGTAGAATACACAGGCGCACAATCTGAAATCAAATTGTGCACAAAAATAACAACGGTGCACAGAATTTGCCCCTGTAATTTTAGGCTTATAAAATTATTTTTTAATTGGTTAGATATTCATAATAGAAGTTGCATCATGATAAATTAAAAATAATCTATAAGCAAGAAACAGCTTTGTAATGCGGCTGCGGTTTGATGCAAGTAAACTCTGTGCATGTTGCAATGAATGAGGAGATAGAGGATTAGGAAACCGTGCTTTGAAGTGACAATA
This sequence comes from Amaurobius ferox, assembly GCA_951213105.1. NCBI lineage: Eukaryota > Metazoa > Arthropoda > Arachnida > Araneae > Amaurobiidae > Amaurobius > Amaurobius ferox. The sequence goes on from OX578136.1 coordinate 86,584,642, forward strand.
TGAAGTGAAAACATTGCAACATTATGTATTGTTGCTCCACTTTGACCAACATATGCACAGTCTATAAACTATCATACAGAAAATTACCTTAATTAAAATAACATGTTCAAAGACTATTCCAGACATGTTTTCTTCATAATTTTATTGCCAGAATTTCGCCATTTTTAAAAGTCTGTGCACGATAATATTTCATGCAAAGAAATTTCATATTTCCTTTTTGCAATCCCTATTTTCTGTCATCAACGATGTCATAGCTGCCAACCCAGAGAATAAAAAATTAGGAACACTGTACGCGAGAAAAATGACACGCAATAGTTGCACACAAAATATATATACATGGGTATCTCCAACATGGGAGTACTTGCTTCCCCCCCCCCCATTGAATTGCATGTCAGTATTTCTTAGCCAATGTATTATGTATTGACAGTGATTTTGCACACCCCCCCCCCGGAAGGAAAGATGGTGAAACTCATATATATATATATATACTATATAATTAATCTTAATAAAAAAAAATAAGACCTCATGAGATAAGAATTTTGAAACATACATGAAAACTATTTTCATATTTGAAAAAAAAAATGTCATTACACAATTTAAATACACTATTACAAAGTAAGTAAAACAAAGACAAATTAAGAATCTTTTTGGTTTATTGATACATAGGTAGCAGATTTGGCCTTTTTCAAGAAAGTGGCACCATGTTTGTTCATACCAAGCACCATTTATCTGATTATTTGGCAATTAAAGTAGACTGTAAAGTCAAAATACTCATGGAACTTCTAAAATCAGTTTTGTTTCTTTTTACAAGACTAAAAATTCGCTCACATGCAGCATTACTATGGGGGAGTGTTAGTATCCCCAAGATGATACTACTCAATTTACCATACAAAAGTTTATACACAGGATCTTTTTGCTTTCCTAACTTAGCCCACTGAACATCAAATTTGTATTTGTATTATGCAAATATAATTAAAAAATTAACCTTAATAATATGAAAATAACTAGTTTAGTCAATCTAATATGCAACATTTAAATGATGGAGATGGATGGAAAAAGATACTAACGTACTCTCGGCAATTCACGCGATGTAACTGAATTGCGCAATCGCACTGTTTATGCGAAAATAATTAAGAAATTAACAGTAATAATTAATCAGAATATGAAAATTAGCTAGTTTAGTCGATCTAATATGCAACATTTAAATGATGGAGATGGATGGGAAAAGATGCTAACATACTCTCGGCATTTCATGCGATGTAACTGAATTGCGCAATCGCACTGTTTATGCGAAAATAATTAAGAAATTAACAATAATAATTAATCAGAATATGAAAATAAGATAATTTAGTCGATCTAATATGCAACATTTAAATGATGGAGATGGATGGGAAAAGATACTAACGTAATCTCGGCATTTCACGCGATGTAACTGAATTGCGCAATCGCACTGTTTATGCGAAAATAATTAAGAAATTAACCATAATAATTAATCAGAATATGAAAATAAGCTAGTTTGGTCAATCAAAAATGCAATATGTAGAAGATTGAGATGGATGGAAAAAGATATTATTGCACTCTCGGCGATTTATGAGAACAAACTGAATTGCGCAATCGCAGTTTTATGCAAAATTAATGAACAAAATAACATTTTAGCGATTTATGCTGAATTAGACAACCTTTGAAGAAGTATATTTATTACTTTCATAAAATAAGCGATCGAGATCTTAATTTACATTACACGCGGCCGTAAATCTACGTTAATTTTATTATAGAGTTGCTACGATCCCGGGAATGGTAGAAATCAATGCTAAAAAAGCGGAAAATTGGCGTTTCCGAGGAATTATACCATGTCTGGTTAATTGATAAATTTCAAACAAAAAAATCCGGAGAATTTCGTTAGTAATTCGGAGGCCGGAGAAGTAATGAAACATCCGGAGTTTCCGGCCCAAATCCAGAGAGTTTTTTAAGTCTGATCTGTAATCTTATGAGCGTACTTTTGTTCAAATAGAGAAAAATTTCCCACTTAGCTAAAAAATCCCTTTTATAGGGAAAATTTTGGGGATATTATCCCTAAACGTATAGATTTTTTCAAAAAATCGTTAAAATCGGGAGATGCGTCTTCAAAAGCGGGAAATCGGGATAAACACTCAAAAATCGGGAATCTCCCGCCAAATTCAGTAGAGTTGGTACATATGTAACTTTTATGGTTGCAGAGGGGGAAGTATGGGGTAAAACCGGAATATTTTCAAAAATTCGGATTTTGTGGAAAAAATTCGGATTTTCGGAACAGACGCAAAAATTCGGAACGAATCCGGAAAATTCGGAACGGTTGGCAGCTATGCGATGTATACAAAGAAAAAATCAACAAATTCCTAAAATGCTTATAGTTTAGTGGTGTTCTATAGTTAACAATTATAATCAAAGTTAAATTTGTTCCATTTTCAACTTACATGTGGCCAAGGGTAATATTCAAGTTCCCCCTCCTCTTTGTTGATCGAAAAATTACGAGTATTGCAGTGAAACATTGTATCCAATTTTCTGAGATATTTTTACACAAAATAAAATATTAGAATGTTTTAAATCAAATTTTTTCAAAAAGGCTAAGGAATTTAAACATTATGAAATAAACTTTATAAATTTTAATACAAAAATAGTTTGCTACATTCATGCCAGATAAAAAAGCAATAATGGAAATAATCGGATATTTTGGTACAAAATAAAACTTAAAAATATCTTCATAAAATTGGTATGGGAAAAAATGGATTTAAAATTGTCCCAAAAAGTAAGTAGTCACCATAAATATTTAAAATATTTAGAGAATGAACTGAAAATAAAACAAATCTGTAAACTTATAAAATTAGAAAAACACCAGCAGGGTGGCCACTCCTTGGATAGAAATTCCCTGACTTTTAAAAGTTTTCCAGGTGAATTGAAAAGAAATTCCAGACCAGTAATTTTAACATAAAAGGTGCCCATTGCACCCTATTTAGTTACAAATTTGATTAAACAATCTTAACAATTTAACTCCACTATTCAAAAAAAGTTACACATTTAATCAGGAGAAAAAACATACACATTTTTTTTTTTGTTTTTACAAATAAATTGACATTTTAAATAAAAAATACATGTAAATGCAGTAAAATTGGACTACTGAAGTCTTCACTATAACAAGCCACAGCCATTGAATAATTAATGTCAATTCAGCAATGCCAAAAGAATGCCATTAAAATAGAAAAAATATAGTAAAATGTATATAATATACAGAGATGCCAATTTCTGAAAGGGGTCATCAGTAGAAAAATCAGGAGTTTTCAGTAAAACTGCATCGACCATCAGCAAGATTTTACGTATATTGACAATATATATTTTAAAACCTTAGAATAAGTTCAAATGTAGTCTTGCTAACTTAACTGAGTTAATTACAACTGAATGGCACTATTTATGTGAAAATATTTAAGAAATTAACCTTTATAATTAACCAAAATATGAAAATAAGCTAGTTTAGTCAAGTTAATGTGCAACAATAGGGAGATGGAGATTGATGGAAAAGGATAATTTCGTTCTCTCGGCAAGGCCCAAGGAAAAAAAAAAAAAAAAACTGAATTTCACGATCGTACTATTTATATGAAAATAATTAAAAGATTAACCTTTATAGTCAACCAAAATATGAAAATAATCTTGTTTGGTCAAGTTAATGTGCTACAACAATAGGGAGATGGAGATCGATGAAAAAGGATAATTGCATACTCTCGGCAACACCCGTAAAAAAAAAAAAAAAAAAAAAAAACTGAATTTCACGATCGTACTATTTATGTGAAATTAAAAAATTAGCTTTTATAATCAACTAAAATATGAAAATAAGCTAGTTTAGTCAAGTTAATGTGCATTAATAAGGGGATGGAGATGGATGGAAAAAGACAATTCTGTACTCTCAGCAAAACCCGAAAAGAAGGACTGAATTGCACACTCTTATAATTTAAGCGAATTATAATTTGTTTAGTAAAATATTTATTTTTACACGCACTATAAAAGTAAATTAGGTCTGTTGTTCTGATATGAAATCATTAGAAGAAAATGGATGCAAACCGATAATTTTGGACTCTCAGCAAAGCAGGGAATATGAATTGAATGGTAGGATACATGGATTTCACAGGATTTTCCGTAGTTTTGGGAGTAATGTCCGTAAAACCGTAAGATGATAAAGTAAAAATCCATACAAACTTCAGAAAATCCGTAAAAGTTGGCATCTCTGTACTTGGCGACATTTGTCCAAAATGGTGCACAAATTGCGCATTTTTGCTTTTATACGGAATCAAATGGCCACATGGCAACCTTTATTTAGCGGTTACGAGTACAGCGTAATACTTGGGAAAATTTTTCGAAAATGGCATACAAACTGGGCAGTTTTGTTTTTATATAGACAACTAGTACAAAAAAAAAAAAAAAAAAAAAAAAAAAAAAAAAAAAAAAAAAAAGAAATCCAGATTTTTCACAAAATTCCCTGACTTTTCCCGGTTGAGTGGCCACTGTGACCAGGAATAAGTTTTAAAAATTTAATAAATACCAAAAATGAGAAAATAGAAATTATAAAGTATGTTAATATTGTTTAATAAAAATATAAATATTTCTGTAAAATTTTTGCTTTTATTGTTTTCAGAAAATAAGTTACGAGTTTTGTATTTTGTGACAAATCATTTGAATCTTCCCTGATATTTAAAAACCCAAATCCTTATTAAGGATAACCCCCCCCCCCCCAAATGATTATAGAACCCTGGCAAGAACCTTATATTGGTCTACTGTATTTAGGTATTACAGTGAAGCCTATAGTATGTAAATTAATAAGTAGCAAGCAGTATTAAAAGAAAAATATCAGGTTATAGCAAGTGTCAGTATACTAAAAAATTGCTAAATAAGGCTAGATGGATATTGTTAAATTTAATGAGCTAATATTTAATTAGATGCAGCAATATTAAACAGATTGTTTCACACAGTTTCTTCACAGCATTACATCTGTATTCAACAACCATGAGTAAAATACAATTTTTACAATATCCTGTAAATGGTTACCATATACAGGTTTCACTAGTTCTTTTAGGGTTAAAAATTTTCAAAACTTATTAAAAAAAAAAAAAAATGGAGACTAGTACTATTTAGAGCAAACCACTGAATCTGACTTTATTTTCTAAATTCTGCTACTGAGTTATGCAATAAACATTCATTAATGGGTTACTCTGCAGAGTTTAGAGACTTTCAAGGCGGTGTGGTGCAGTAGGATGTCACCATTACAACAAATCAGTTAAGGAAATTTTTGTTTTATTGCAGATGCTTTGATTAACTGAAAATTTATTGTGATGTGGAAACATTTATCAGCTATAACAGTTCAAGTATAATGGTATGCCATATCTAGTCCCAGATAGGAACCACAGAGTGACTGATTTGCCAAGTTGGAAAAAGCTTAAATTTTTTTTACAAAAATAATTTCCAATGAAAGCTTATATACACTTCCCTCCATTCTAATTATGATACACGTGGACCTAATCAAAAAAGAAAAAGAGCAGAGCCTCATATTCCAGATATTAAACTCTTTAAATTCTGCATAAAACAGAACTGTATATAGAATATTGGAATACAACAGGCAAATAAATGAAACTCAAAAGCAATTCAGTCATTAACATAAATATAAGGTAAATACTTACCTCTGTATGGAATTTGTTGTCACATAGATATAGAGAAGTATTAATAGGTTTAAATGGTTCAAAATCAATATTAACTTTTTTCTCTTTACCTTCTTCAGTAACAATAGTACCACAATAAATAACAAGTCCATTTGGGGGCACTGTAATGAAATGAAAACATTATACACTAGGAATTTTTTAAACATAGAACATTATTAAAAAATTGGATAATTTAAATACAGTAGAAGTCTGATATAGCACGGTTGCCAGGGAAGGAGGAGGAGAATATTGCCCCCCCCCCCTCACGCATTAAAGCTTAACTGTGGTATATCGGACAATAATGTATAATGATTTTTTTTCTGGACATTCAATACACATTATTAAGAACCACATTGTATTGGGTGTCTACTGTAACATCTAACTTCATTTGTTGATTTTTAAGAAGGATATGTTCTTATATTAAAATTAAAGAGTTGTGCAAAATGTCCTGCACATTATTGAGAATTGCACTGCGGCCAATAATTTCAACTACATTATCACTTGAGTAGGTCTAGCAAAATTAGGGAATGGAGCAAGTACTACAGTAAATAAAAAACAAAATACAGTATATAACAATATTGATAAAAAAGAACAAATTTACTTGCCTTTAGTATATAATTTTAACCTATGCTGTACAGAAGTGATAGCTCCTAAAACAGATAGCCTATTTACTCTACTTTTAATGTTTGATGCAGTTCCAAATTCATCAGCTAACATTTTTGATACTCTGGAAATTTGATCCTTTGGAGGAATAATAAGAGATATCATACTAGTACCATTCCTAGAAAAGTGAAATGAATTAAAAATTAATACCATTATAATTTTAATAAAATAAACATGCATTCATTTTTAATAAAATCTAGCAAAAATTATATTTAAGGACTATACCTTATCACATGCTTATAAGAGAGTAACTGGATAAATGCTCAATTTACAATATTAAAAAATACCTATTTTAAACAGCAAACCCAAAACTACTCAAATGCCATCAAATAATTAAATTTAATAATTAATAAAATAATCAAATATAAACTAAAAGTAAATTTGAAATACTATAAGAAATTGTTTATATGAAATCTAAAATGAAATTTAAAATTCTTGGAAACTTTGCCCATTTACAATGCGAAAATTCTTATAAAAATATTAGTACAAACTTTATTAAACTATTGTATAATACACATGAGAATTTAATACTTAGTACCTAAACTTCAGAAGCCTGAAAATAGAACAAAAAAAATACAAGAATTGTTTAAAGTGTTTATATGCTGTAGTTTAAGCTAATTTTTTGCACTGTATTATCAACTGACCATTATATACAGGCATATAATAATCATCGATGGATAGAGAGATGAGGACCAGCTAGCTATAAGACTCACAGGTCAGAAACCATCATAACTAGATCTGCATATAACTGGAATTATTCATACAGTGAAGAATTTTTTTTTACTGTTTATAGTGCTGCTCTTTAAAATATTCTGAAAGCTACTTGCCTAAACACTCAGTAAATGCTTAGATATAGGTAAAACTTTTTCTTTCTTTCTTTAGCTTTGAACACTATTCTGATTAATTGCATGTAGTCATCTAGATCAGAAATCAGAATATTGACACAGTATTAATCCACCGCATAAGTATGCTCATCACTAGTATATATTACACTCCAGAGACAAACCGATATTTTTTACATTTTCTGGGACAATTTGAAACAATGTACTTATTTTTGGAAATTTGTATCTATTCAAATAAATTTCAAAGTAAAAATAGAATTGCATGTTTTAAGCTTTAAAATTGACTAAATTCTTGTCTTTTATAATCAATTAAGACAATCTAAATTATAACAATTACAATAGTTAATTTCAAAATATGGAAAGGGCGGTATGATTTCATTTTTTAAAATCAGTAGCAAAGTTTGCTAATGTAATGTAAAATAATTTTGATACCAGCATTTTTGAACAAGAGCAAGTAAATATGACAATGTGATGCATCCCCCACTGGGTTCCGGTCAAAACTGGGTGGCACTTCCCGGCCGTCCAAACAGATACCTTACACCTTTCTGGTAGGTCGGACGGTCTGGGTCGAAGAAGAAGAAGAATGTGAATATGATACCCAGCTAAGGTAAACTGCTAGAAAATGAAAGTGAACTATGATTAATATATATGCGTACATTTAGAAATATAATTACCCAAATTCCAATTGCCTCATGGCAAATTCTTTTATACCAACATAATCTGACCCTTTATTTTATCAGGCATTTTTTATGAGAAGCAAAATTGGGAAATTAACTGTAATTAATCTTTAATGGAAAAATTAACTGTAATGTCATGTTTCTAACAGTATCATACTACATAAATGACCAGGAAGCAAAAATAAATATGCCCTTGGAAAACTTAGCCATGGAGTAATTACAATAAATAAAATTGCTGCTTGCAAGAAAATATATAAAACTTCGTTCTTAGCGGTTGTTAAGGGTGCATACTGTTTTTTTGACCTGAAGAAGGGGCTTTAACACTAAACAATTGTCATCATGCCATCACCTAACACTGGCCCAAAAAGTTTTGTATATTAGCCATGGAGATTTAATTTCGGAAGGTCTGAGTCTGACCATCAATGTTGCCATATTAGATAAACAATACCAAACTGAGTTTTTCAGTGGTACGTGAAATATTTTACTGTCTGTAACTTTTTTTTTTGTATGTAGGTGATTTTCTATTATATCTTATTATCTTTATTGCAGTTTTGCAATTGTAAATATATAAATATATATATATATATATATATATATATATATATATATAGCATCAATTTTGGGCTAATCCGGAGATTAGGTCACCTTGGTTAAATCGGAGAAGACGCCACACACTTTGTGAGGTTAAATCGGAGAAGACGCCACGCACTTTGTGAGCGCTTTATATTGCAATCTGGTAACCTCTTGTATCGGATGTTTTCGGCGGAAATTGTGTAACATCCAATAAGAATACATTTTTGTGTTTGCTACAGTTTTTTGATGTAAAAGAACATTTCTATCAATATTTTTGGCCATTGTTGTGCGTGTTTGCTTGTTCTTTCGTTATATGATTTATTTTGGAGAAAGTGATTTTGCTACGTGCGATATGCACAGATAAAATTGTAGCATATTCTGTGTCTGGGCGCCGCAGGCGACCGTTCCTAATAAACCGGAGATCACTGGGGGCCCTGTTCCGGTGTAGAACGACCTTTAGGTCGAACCCCTGCCCTTGTACGGACCACTGGTACATACGGACCACCGATACATCCGTTCCACAATTTTCAATCTTTAGATCGAATCTCTGCCCTTACACGGACCTGTAGGTCGAACCCCTTCCTTTATATGGATCCTCAGTTAGATGGAGAAAGCGATCTTGATACGTGCGATATGCACAGATAAAATTGTAGCATAAAAATATTAAATTTTACAAAAATCTGATTTTGGAACGTTTACATGAGTATTATTATTTTTTTTATTCTGCAGTTTTATAAAGTTATTTAATTTTCTTAAAATACACAAAAATCTGATTTTGTAACGTTTTTTTGAGTATTATTCACTGTTATTTAAGTTAAATTAAATTATCATTTATATTAGAAAATCTTGTTTAGAACAAACACAATAGTCTGTCTTTAGAAATAGGGTTCTTCTACCAAAACATCATTTTGGTAGGAGGAGCCTATTTCTAATGACGGTAAATGACATCACTGAGGATGGGTGGAGCCAATTTCAAAACACGGAAGAAAGCGCCAACCACAGGCCAACTTGGCCCGATTTTGTACTTAGAAAAAAAATTTGAGGTGACCTGATCTCCGGATTTACCCAATTTTGTATATTTCTGATCATTCCTTCAATATTAATGTACAACTTTACTAAGTTATTGTTAAGGCAAAAGAACTCACCCCTCCCCCCCGTTTTAAATTTTACTTCACCATGACTGAACCTGCAACTACTGTTTAAGATTTTGTTATTGTTAATTGTGAACACTTTCAAGGGATTGGATAAGCATGCTCCCAAAAAGAATTTGAGGAAACTTAATGATACAAATAACTAAATAAATGGCTCAATTATCAAAATTTGTCATGTTTTACTGTTAGATTTCTATTAATATTTAATTGTTATCTAGAGCAGGGGGGTTGCAACCTTTTACAATTAAACAGCATCCACATATAAAAAAATATCTAAGAGCACCAAACCAAAAAAATTAGAGCAGTTGACATGTATTTTTACACTTATAGTACTGGTGCTCACAGATGCTAGGTTACAGACCTCTAATCTACAGGAACATTATCATTGTTTACATTAAATAAGTCATAGAACATTTGTAAGAATTTTATGAAAATTAGCTAGTGAGACATTTTTTAATCTTTCATTAATCTGAAAATTGGTAATAATCATTTTCGAACCCTTACGGAGAGCTGAAAGTTTGGTGCTTAAATGAAACAATTACCCATTACCCCCTTCCCGTATTTTGTTTTAATCAAAAGAATAGCCAGAAATTTATTATATATTAATATATATTGCATTTACATAATATATATATACATTACATATTAAGCATATATAACGATTAGGGTAAGAAATTAGGAGCAAAAAGGTATCAATGGCACCTAACCATTTTTCCCCAGTTGCCAAAAGGTTCGACTTGTGTGCAATTTTGAAATTTATTTATGTTATGCAGCTCACAAAATAAATCACCTTTTATTAGTGGTTCGCTTTTGTCCCACTGTGCAGATGCATGCAATCTCTGACGTGTGTTGGTTAAATTGTTAGAAGAATAAATTGTTGATTAATCATAATTTACACTATACATGTGTAACCGGCCGTCCAAACAGTTACCTTACACCTTTCTGGTAGGTCGGACGGTCTGGGTCTCAACAACAACTATACATGTGTAAAGCAGAAAAGTTAGAAGTAAAAAGTGACGGGGTCCTTCAAAACAAAATTTATAGGTGCAAAATACAACTAACGGCCACTAATTTCAAACTCAGATAACAATACTTATCGATTATACAAAAAATTTGTGACAGAATGGTCACTTATCAAAAACTGCCCATTGACCACTTGCTATTACACAAAAATTTAAATTTTCAGGTCTATTTATTACACTTGAAGTATATTTCCTCTCATATACAGCTTTTCTATGCATGCAACCTTTGGGGGCATTTAGCTCTTTTTGTGATTAAAACTTTGTCAATCATACGAAAAGCTACTAAATTGAATGCCAAAATATAAAGGAAAGATGGTTATTTAAATAAAAATATGCAATGAAGAAATAAAAACAATTCAGATGCAAAAATTATAAATATTTAGGACATCACAGGATGTCTTTAATGAATTTATATTTAAAAGAAAAATTATATTCAATATTAATGACTATAGTAACCTTAATCATTGTACATCTCTCAAATAAGTTACTAAACTGAGACATTTAATTTTTTTCTTTTTTTGAAAAGTGTTTACTAACACCATGTTAGACTTAGTTGGTAAATAAATGAAAAATAAAAGTAAAATGCAAAAACACAAGAAAAATAAATATATTAAAATGAAAAAATAGCATATGTCAACACGTGGCTCATAGAGTACAGCCTTATATCCATATAAATTTAAAAACATTTAAATAACAAGCCAAAGTTCAAAACCAAATATGCACTCTTATATGTATATTCCTTGCTCTTACAACATGGAAAGGGTTTCCAGAAACAAAATGGGATTACCAGATCATGGGAAAAATTGTACCAAAAATATTGCCAAATAAAAAATCTTTATAATAAAGCTGTACCATGAAACATTTCACCATTGCACATTTAGATTACTTTTTTGCCAGAGGGAAGCTCTGGAGTCTGGAATAAAAGTGATATGAATGAAATATTCATTGCTTTTACACAGAAAGCAGATGATTTATATTTCGATGACATCATTTGAATAAGGTTCATATTCTTTGATGAAGTTTAAAGTTCTCAAATATAATAAATTACTGTAGTACTGTGGTAATTAAAAATATATCAGCGCTGAATGTATCGCATTTTAGAGATGTTCAAATAAAATTGAATTTCAGTTGGAATGTGTTTCATAATCAATGCTTTATGCATGATTAATCTTGTTATATGTCACCACTACAATAATTCTTAAACGACGCAAATGGATTGTGAAGACTCTGGGATAATTTGGACAGATGTCGCATTGAAAAATTTAGGAGGGATGCTGCAATAAAATAGAAGGGCAATTTTTCTCTAAACATAAAATACTTCCATTTTGAATTTTTTAAATTTCATAAATATTGTACTGACATTGAGTGTCATCTCTGCCTTCTATAAAATATAAATATGAGTACACAGCCAAATCCCATATCATCCCTTAGTATCCCGAATCGTATACAAAACCTAAACAGCACTAGTGTAACCCACAAGTGACTTACCTATAAAATGCTATGAAATATTGTCAATTAGTTTTTGAGTTAGAGTGGATGCATACACTGCACAAACAGAACCCCCCCTCTATACACACACATTGCACTAAAAATAGTTTTTTCATGTTGTAGAGGTCCTAAAATGTGTAGATCCGTTGAAAATTCGAGTTGAGATTTTCAACACAAGTTATTTTTTGCATGTTTTCATTGAACCTTACTGTTGGTACATAAATCATTATGCAGAAATTAAATGCAATTTAAATATGCAAATTTTGAACAACCTTGTATGCTAGAGAATAATTAACCTAATTTACATTATTTAATTAATAAATCTTATTCTATTCCTGGACTATAACCTAAGAACTCAAATTTATTGAAAGGCAAAATATGGGCTATTTAAGGGATTTTTAAATACTGCATTTTGCTTGCCACCAAAGATGTGCAAAATAAAGGAGGATACTCGTGTGTGTGTATATGCATATGATGTATGTATATATTCGCTTACATGAGCCAAACCTTTGCAATTTCTATCAGCAGCTGGGTGGAAGGAAAACTAATTAACCAACAGAAGAATATTTTAGAATGCTTACAAAGAATGTTAACATTAACAGTCACCAATAATAATTAATAAAAGTATAAGAAATTATTTGAAAAATAATTTTATTTATGTTATATCAAGAAAAATTATAAAATCTTCAATTATCAATGTTCTTAACTGTCCCAAAAAATTTAAACCTACATGTGCCCCAAAAGTAGTTGTGCCAACAAAGCAATACAAATATGTGGCCCAATTAAAACGCATTTCTAATAAATTAACAATAAATTTATCTAATATGTCTTAATTCCTACGTTCTTATTTTCTACGTTTAAAGTTTTGTATAATAAATCAAATGCTTCAAATGTTCAAAGCATTTGAAACATCACTATGTCATATAAGGGAATATTTAGCACTTCATGATTTTGATAATATTTTATAAGCCAAGTGTGACGCAATGCGATATGAAAAAATGCTTTGCGCAATTTGTTATGTAACTAGTATACTTTTACAGATACAATTTAACTTACCCTCTTGCTGCTTCTAAGCTTTTTATTAATTTCTTTATCTTCCATATTTCTACATTCCTATCCGCACTGGATTCTTCTAAATTATACCCAGTTGAAGACATTTTAAGTTATGACGCAAAAACTCAATAAGGAAAAACTTAATATAAAATAAAATAAAGTTGAGCAGTCTTGTTCGATACAATTGGATCGTATCTTTTACACAGTCCGTAAGTAGAAAAAAAAAAGGTTGAATGAAAGTTCAACTGCTGGGCAAGTACACCTCACACCACGTTGGCACGCCGCAGTTTTAGGTTAGGCTTAGAATCCGCACGGTGTGCGTGTAGAAGCATTCAAAATCTAACCCACAGATAAAAAATAATTTACATTTATAACACAAACAAGTCTAAAAAATATATGCTTTATAACTGAAATGTACTTTTCTAGCAATAAATTTGATAGACACGCCTTTAGTAACATTAACTCGTTTTTGACCAGCACCACAACAGCCGGTCTGCATAGTAAATGGACGAATTCAATTTGTTTTTGTAATCAAAGTATGGCAACACAAAAATTTCAAGGCTCAAGGGATTTTTGAAAGATTTTTACAATATTCATATTACAAATTTCTCCATAGGTCATATTATCGCAATCTAATTACCTTTTCATTAAAGTTTACCAACTAAACAAGGAAACTGCTCATATTTGAAAAATAGATCTGATACTTTTCCCTGTTCCTATATTAAATAATATTAAAGCTGTGCACACAAATATTGAGGATATTTAACAGCTTGTGCAATATTTTTGCAGAAAATAATTTGTTAAAATATGTGTTAAAAACTATTTTTAACACGCACTTTTGAAATGGTTTTTGGCATCTTTGCTTTATTGACATTTAACGAGTGCACGTGACAGTTTGTTGATAGCTGAAAATTATGTTACAAAATCGAACCCTTTAACTAGTTATCTTGTAGATAAACATCTGGTGATTCAGATATAAATTGATATATTTTTTTCTTTATAAAGTTTTTGAGAATGTTTTCTTTTTGCTTCACTTCGGGAATTTTTCATATGTAATGATCAAGCTTATTTAAGCTTCCTTTTAATATCGTGTTTGATTTTTTTGCCCAGATTTTGAAATGTGGAGTGAAGATAAGAAAGCTAAACCTTTGAGAGACTTGATTGAGGATGCACCAAAATCTTTAACTAAAGAATATTTGCAAAATTTTCATTCTGCATTGTTTTATCAGAAGTTAGAAACGTAGGTTATACAAGAGCTTTTATTGATATGCTAAGTTAACATTTTACCTTTTATTTTGAAACTTGTTTTTGATTATGTTTTATTTTTGTTATGCTTCTTTTCCTTCTCATATAATTATAGGGACATCGAGATCGAATCTGTTGCTAACTCACTATTGCTGGAAATTATTGATGAAAATGCTCCTGCATCTAATCGTCATTTTGCATATCTTATCTTGCAAAAACTGCATTATATTGATGAATCTTCAAAAATAATTACTGCTGATATTGGCAAGCAATTGATTCATGGACTTCCAATTTTAATTACTCAGGTACTATACCTTTTCTTTACAATGTCTAAATTTGAATATGCTATTTGTGGGACAAATTATGTATATTTATTTTAAGAAAAAAAAAACTGTGCTGCATCAAGGAGTTCCGTTCTTTCCCCCCCTTTTTTTTGTATAAAGAATATTAACATATGAATGTATACAAATGAACATATGATTAACATAGGAATGAACATATGATTAACATATGAATGTATACTACTTGACATATGTCAGTAAACTACTTAATTTTCAAAATATAAAATGAGTGTCCTATGGCTATTCTGGTTTTCTTACTTAATTCTCCCTGGACTGAATAAATGACTGGCTGGTTAGGTTGCATAAATGATTTGTCTTTAAAGTAGATTGTATTTGACATTCAAATAAAACTGGATTCCATTTCTCTTATGTTCAACAAATGCAACGGCTTCTGAGATAAGCAATTTACCATATATATATATATATATATATATATATATTTATAATTGAAGAATTTTAATTTACTTATATTACATATATCAGAGACTGATCATTTATTGAAATTATTCTGTATAGCAAAAATTGAAAAAGATGGTCTGAAGTGAATATTTGATATCAATAATGACTATACAACAAGCTTGTGAAGATGATAAAGAGAACATTATAAATAAACAATATAAATAAAGCAGGTATTAATTGGTATAAAATACCACTTTTTCCCTGTTCTATATATAAATTATGGAATGGAAAAAGAATTATTTGTGGTAGAGATAGGTGAATATAATCCCTTAACTACACCCTTAGATTAAATTTTTTTGTTATAACTCATATATGTAATACAGGTACTTAAGGTACTAATCCCCTTGTTCCCTGCATAAACATATATGGTGTAAAAACATGAGTAGTGTATAAGATGAAAAGTTGCAAAACAGAAAAATTTTTTGCACGTGGAGCTAGGCCTTTCTGACTCCTAAAAATTTTTTTGAAAATGAATAAATTGCAAAAAATGAAAAGTATTTCTGAGACCATGTATGTTGTCAAGGGCCGTACCTGGTTCGTTAATGCTGATTCTATGTTTCTGTGTGCTTTACTGTAAATTGTTTTACAGAGAAATAGCACATGGCCCGATGTAGAAGAAAGTAGAAAAAGGATCAAATATAAATATAAAAATAATCAAACCAGCCTATGGCTGTGTATTTATATGACAATACAATGTTATGTATTCTCATATATGTATATATAGTTTTCCAAACAGGACAAAATAAATTATATAAATAATTTTATTTATTGAATAGAAAAACAAAGGTGAAACTTGAAATATGACATTAATCATATGATTTCAACCATTTATACTTACTGCTAGTATGAATATTTTTAAAGAATGGCTTGCCATATTTAATTTTTGAGCACTACAACCTGTGGTGGAGATATGGACTTGCAGCCTTTATGACTGCGGGGAGTGGGGGAGAAGGTTTGGGGGGATTTTGAGGCACACTGTTAATGCATGATGACATGAAGGCTAAGTGAAAGAGGGAGGTAAAGGGAGTACAATGCTTCAAGCTACAGGTGGGCACATCCAAACCAATCTCCGCCACTGACCATGTAACTGAAAAAAAACAGCACAAGAATGCAATCATGTTCTGCCACACCAACCAACTCAGCCTAGTTGGTGCACATCTGAAATGAAACTTTCACAGTTATTAATCTTAATTTGATTAGTTAATACATGTTATATCCATCCTGTGTATGTAGTTGTAAATAGAAAATCTATGTATTGTAGAATAGTAGTAGTTAATTTTAGTTATGAATATTAAAATATAGTTTTAAGTTTTACTAATTGCTTCTAGAACTTGGTTTATATTATAATTTGATGCCTTAGTTTTCACCAAGCAAACAGATTTAATTGATGCCATCTGACTTGCAGCACATAATATAATAATTTGATAATATGATTTAGATTGCTATACAAATGGAACCTGAACAGCAATGCATGATTGAAAATAGGAAAATGAGAACACTGGTTGGAAAATTTTAATGTGTAAATGTACTTTGCATTAATTTGGTGGAATAAACCTCTGTTAGAATAGTTAGAATACACATATCGGATTACTAGTAAGAATACTGTTCAAGGTAAGCTAATAAAAGATCACAACCTACACCTATAATATTTCTTTCCAAATCCTCTTTTTAACAAAAGTACAAGTTATTTATTTCTTTGTGTTTCACACCTGCAAAGTTAGTGTTGCCGTTGTCACTACAGAAGCCGATATTTTTTAATTAAGTTATATATTTTTTAAAACAACCAACAAGATAAGAAATAGTTGATTAATGTATAAAACCACAAATAATACAATAATGCAGTATGCAGTTGTTTCAAAGATACGCTGGATCTCCTTCGTCAAGAGAACTAACAAACCTGAAGACCAAAAGTAGAATGGGCACAAAAGTCGAGTGTCGTACAGAACAGAGCACCAGGCGCGAAGCGCCTTTAATCTCCAATTTCAATATGTGGTTCTTATTGTCATACTGTGACATTAATTCAGTTACCCTAATTGAAGGTTCGTGGTTTTTATTTACTACTTTTTTATTATTTGTCCTAGCTCCTAGTGTGGCAGTTTGTTGCACATTTAGAGTTTAAGCAGTTTGAGGGGTTGATGCAGATCTGAGGGTTACCTAGCACTTTTGCAGCTTAGAGTTTTGAACATTAGTCGCGAGTTTTATTTAATATCAGATGTTTGAGGTGGGATTTTTAATTCCGATTATCGATGTTTAGAACAGCGCGGGGTCTCTTACGAGATTTGGCCTTGCGATGATCATAGTCATGCAGATTAAATAACAGTTCATTTGGAACAGATGGCAAATTTTTGTAAAATTTAAGCGCTAGCTTTTTAATTTGGGCTCTAACAGTTTTTATTTTGAAGTCATTCCTAATTACCGAGTTCCTTAAATACCTGGGAGCTTTCCTGATAATCCGTAGGATTTTGTTTTGTTTTGTCTCTAGGAGGTCTATCGTAGTTTTACAGGCATATCCCCATACGGGTGCTGCATACAGCATTCCCGGGCGGATGACCGATTTATAAATTAGCAGTTTGTTTTGATGACTGAGATTTCCGTTTCCTATCATTGGATATAAGGCTCCTGTAGTTATATACGCTTTTTTGATTAAGTTCGTTACGTGCTGTTTTCAGGTTAGGTGGGAATCTATCGTTACACCTAGGTATTTAGTAGTTTTTTCCGCGCGTAAGGCATGATTGTTTATATACAGTGGCGGCAGCGGTTTGTTTTTCCTCGAGAAATAGATCCAATGACATTTGTTGGGGTTTAATTTTATTCGCCATTTTTCCAGCCATGTTTGGAGTATGTCTAAGTGTTGTTGTAGCTGTCTGTGCATTACTGAGACATATGGGTGTTTTGCAAGTATCGCACTGTCGTCTGCATAGAGTGCCAGCTCTGTGTTTGGAGTCCTGGGGATATCATTCAGGTATATGTTAAAGAGTGTCGGGCCCAGGATAGAACCTTGCGGCACACTACTTTTAATGAGCTTGGGTGTTGATAAGTTACCTCCTACTCTGACTTGAAAGTGTCTGTTATTTAAGTATGAGATTAAAAGTTTGACAAGAGCGTCAGGGACTTTTAAAGTGATCAATTTGTACGCTAATCCACAGTGCCATACTTTATCAAAGGCTTTTTGTATGTCCAGAAAAATCGCAGCTGAGGGTGTCTTACTATTAAGTCCAGAAGATATGTACTCTACCACTCTCAGCAATTGATGAGTGGTGGAGTGCTTTGGCCGAAATCCAAACTGCTCCGGAATGAGGATGTCATTCTCACTAAGGTGCATGTTCAGTCTCTTAAGAATTATTTTCTCAGTAATTTTACTAAGTGTCGGTAGCAAGCTAATTGGTCTGTAGTTGGCTGGAATTGTGGCATCCTCACCTGGCTTGGGGATTGTTATGATTATCGCTTCCTTCCATTCTTTGGGAAAGTAGTTTAGTTTTAATATTTTATTTATTAAGATAGTCAAGTAACATATTACGTTTAGGGGTAGGTTTTTAACCGCAATATTTCTGATTTTGTCGTGCCCTGGGCTTTTACGATTTTTGATAATTTCTACTATCTCCTGCGGGGTGGCTGGGTTAATCTCTGCCGTTACCGGGGAATTCCTGAAGTTATTTAAAGTTTGGCTAACCATTCTTAGGGTATCCTGACACATTAGATCATGGTTTGGTTGGAATTGTTTTTCATAATGGCTTGCGAGCGCCTCGGCTTTTTCCTCGTCTGAGTACGCGATTTTAGCGCCATCCATTAGTGGCGGAAGCTTAATTTGAGGTTTCCTGAGTCTTTTTGCAAATTGCCAGAGCGATACATCTTCTGGGCTAAGGGATTCGATTAATTCTTTATACTGTTGCTGCTTTTCTGCGACAATTTTCCCCCTGACTTTGCTCGTGAGTCTGTTAAGCTTCCTTTTAAGGGCGGGATCTCTGTTAGCCTGCCATGTCTTACGCATTCTATTCCTTTGCCTGACTAATTGTATGACATGGTGGGAAAGTGTGGGTAATTTTGGAGACTCACGATGTGTTGTGGCAGAGGCAATTGCTCTCTTGATTTCTGTTGTGAGTGTGTGCGTGGCAGAGTCAATATCTGCCGTGCTCATTATGTTGGGTACTGCTAAGTGCGGCTCGAAGAGTGCTCTTTTGAATACTTCCCAGTTGACCCTCTCTTGTCCCAAAGAGGCTGGAAGAGGTGTGTTCAGGTCGAATGTCACCAGTACCGGTAGATGATCCGAGTCGAATTCATCCAGGGTACTAATAGTGTGAGCATAGTCTATGTTTCTCATTAGGACAAAGTCTATGACTGTGCCGCTGGCTCTTGAGAAGCAGGTTGGTGTCGACGGTGCAATAATGTTAGTGTTTGTGGTGTTCAGCAGTCTATGTATCTGTGTACCGCGTGCATTGGCTCTCCTACAGCCCCACGCTCGGTGATGTGCGTTGAAGTCGCCTGCGAGTATCGTGTTAGGATATCGGGAGAAAAGCAGTTCCAGTTGCGCAGCTACGTCTACTCTACTCATATTTTTGACATATGTTGAGGTTAGGATAAACGGGCTAGTATTATTAATTTTAATTTTTATACTAGTATTTTCTATACTTTGAAGATTTATGCTTTTTAGTTCCTCGTGGGGAATATTTCTTTTAATGTATATTGCTGTTCCTCCATGGGGCGTTCTAGCATTAGTATTTGAGCTAAGATTATGATAACCAGAGTAGTTGGCTATGTTTAGTTTTTTACTTTCTCTAACTCTAGTTTCCTGAATTAGTAAGGCGTCTACGTCATTTTCATTTACATAGTTCCTAAGTTCATTTATTCTTGGAGATATGCCGTTCGCATTCCAAAATATTATTTTTATTGATTCCTTTTGGGACCTAGCCATGACGGGTTTGATTCTCACTGTTACTTTTAAAGTCCGCGATTATTTTAAGGGCTTCAAAGACCATTACCATTAGATCGCTCTTTTTTTGCACCAACTCTGCGAACTGCATCAACAGACGTTTTATGTCGTCTAGATTAAACATGCTGATAAATCCTCTGATGAGGTTGAGGATAATAGAATGGGCACAAAAAGAAGAAGCAGGGACATTATATACCCAGGACCTGGATTAAGAGAGAGCCAATTAGAAGCAGCATGAAACCTTCCAGCCAATCTGAAACAACAAGTAACACACAAGATTGGCATGTGCTAAAACACAACAGGAATATCTTGAAAAGACAAGATAAGTCAAGTCAGAACAAGAATAAATGAGACCCATGGATTATCCTCAAACTGGAGAGATAATTGAGTGTGGAGTCAATCTAGAAATATTAATACATATTAATTTCTTGTTATGTTACCAAAAAGAATCAGAGAGATTAAAAAATGCAGAGAACTGGAAAATTTTTCATAGGAATAGTTACAAAATAGTTAGGCATTAAACATTCTGTAAATGTTTATCTTACAAAAGCTTAATTACAGAATGCTTAATATCTGCAGCTGAAATATGACAATTTTTTTTTTAATATTAAATTTATTAAATATTGTTAATTTATTTAAATAATAATAAATTATTATCATCATTACAAAATAATTTATATTTTCTTCTATAGAATGTAAAGCTTCCTGGTGTGACAGATATTATAAAGAAGTTGATATGGTATGTCCATGAATATTTTTTGTAGCTAAATATACATATGCATTACTATACATATACATTATTATAGCATAGGTTTATTAAAATTAGTCGCAGAGTAATTATGTTAGTTTTTCTTTTTCAGCATTATAAAAATGTTTCACTGTGTTTGCAGTTATCAAATTTTCAGTTGATAGGAGAGTGTTAATAACATTTTTTGTTAAATGAAGCTGAAATTCAAATATTTTAGAAGTTCTATATTTTATCACTTATGTGGTTTCCATTGTTTTTAACAACAGTATTCCACTGGTACAATAATATTTCATTGAAACTTTCTGCAAGCTTATTTTATATTTTAAAAATTTTCTTGATTTTAAATTTTAAGTACACTTTTTAATGCCCTAAAATGTATACTTTTTCTAATATACTTTCAAATTGATTCTGGGTAGAATAGAACAAAAAGTTAGAATGTATTCAGTCAAGTTAATTGAGATGATGAGTAAAATTTTACTTGTATTCTTGAATGCAATAAAGCAGGATGTTTAATTTTTAATTTCCGATTCTGTTTGTTGAGTTCATAATATTTACATTCAAAATTAATTGTTTTATATATACCGTGATTCAGTTTTTCACAAAGTACTATTCTATAATGATCTTGCCCAAAATAAAGCCATATAATAAAATTGCTTTTTAGTCATAAAATAATTTTCTATAAGTATAAACCAGTTTTAGGGACAGTTAATTGGTCCTCACCTTTAGTTGACCAATGTTGTCATATTATATTGTAATATACAACTTATTTTTCATTAGCAAACAACTATAAGTCGATCCATATATGGTTCATTTTTATAACAACAGAGTATTGGAAAAAGGGGGCATTTGTTAATAAAATTTCGTTTCTGTTAACTATTGCAGTTTTAAAACATCTAACTGAAAAACCCTATTAAGCTTGCATTGCAATTTTAAAATAGTTTCATCAAGTTAACTTTATAGCAGTTGCATCATAACTTTGTAACAGAAACTTTGTAGTGTTGCTGTATGTAATGTCATCTACGACTAATATATAATTCTTCATGTAGAAAGCTTTTAGTGATTAGCAATCCTAAAAATCATAACTTTCTTCAATGAAAACAACAGTATAATATTGAAGTTTACTTTCCTGAATATAAATATTTAAAATATTTAGGTTTTTGTGTGAAATATAAGAATTTTTATGCGTCCACTCATGGCCATTATATTAGCAATACTTAGTACACATGCCCTTTTTTTTGCCAAACCTTGGCCTTATTGTATGCTTTTTCAATGTTGACATACATGAATTGGATATAGAGATAAGAGGAAAATTACTATTCTGTTGATATCATTCTTTATCTGAGTGAATGATTCAGTTCTCTTGTTTGTCTTCACTACAAAGAAGGATTGAAAGAATATATAGTTATTATACACATTGTTTTGATGTTTTGAGGAATATTTTTCAATCATTTTTTTTCAAACATCATTTTTAATCATATGGTCTACTAGAATCAGGTTTGTTATTCATTTTGAAATCACCCAACAATAGAGCTGTAGAATGTATACTTATATGCATACACTATATGCAGATACTTTTCAAACGTTCGCAAATTTCGCTGATTTGTTTCAAGAATCTAGCTCTTTTATTACTGCATATACAATCATAACATGCTAATTTTGTTATAGAACCCTATTATGGTTCAATAAATGTATATATATATATATATATATATAATAGTAAATACATTATCAAATAGAAAAAAGGGGGGGGGGGGGGAGGCATAAAGGAATGGGGGAAAAGAAAGGAGAGTGCTTACAGGAACGACAGAAAAAAGGCCGGGGGGGATAGTGACCCCCCGTTCCCGGTTAAAGCGCTTTTACTCTAGAAACACTCCCGGTGCCTCTGTCTTCCCGAAGCACTCCTCCGTCCGATGAAATCAATGAAACATCCCGAAGTATATAGACCATGAAGCAAAAAAGGAGCTTAAGATGGGAATAAACCTAACCTTATTACTCAACCGAATTCTTGAAGACTATAAGCAATGCCACACAACCATATCTCACCGACCTGCTATTATCAAGTAAAGCTGTTAGTCTCTCTTTCAAATATCAAGTCTACATAGTGCCTTAGATACCGAAGTGGGTAATTGCTTTTTGCTGCTTCCCTGAGTAATTTCTTGACACTATGTTGCTGTTCTTCTTTTTCAGTGTTGAGACATCTATATCGATTTAGATGATTTATGATAATATTTCTGAAAATACCACTGCTCAAAAACGTTGTTTTGAAAACATACTGCACAACGGAATAGGTTTTTATCGTCAAGTGTAGGGCATCCCAATGGGAAGGGGGGGTTGCTCTTCGGCACTTGCAGATATTTACTTGAACAAGTATGAACAAAGTACATATTTAGTCAATGAAATGCCATACTACCGCTTTGTTGACGATGTGATTATTGGATATAAAAATCAACATGATCATTTTGAGTTTGGGTTTTACCCTAAGTGCCTGGAACTTTTGGAAACTAAATATACAAATCCAGGAAATGTTGATTTTCTGGATATCAGTATTTACTACAATGAGAAAGATAAGATATGTTTTAAAGTTTATGACAAGAGGGATAATTTTGATTTCGACATTAATTACATTATAGACTGGAAATCTAATTTGAGCAGTGGTATTTTCAGAAATATTATCATAAATCATCTAAATCGATATAGACGTCTCAACACTGAAAAAGAAAAACAGCAACACAGTGTCAAGAAATTACTCAGGGAAGCAGCAAAAAGCAATCACCCACTTCGGTATCTAAAGCACTATGTAGACTTGATATTTGAAATAGAGACTAACAGCTTTACTTGATAATAGCAGGTCGGTGAGATATGGTTGTGTGGCATTGCTTATGGTCTTCAAGAATTCGGTTGAGTAATAAGGTTAGGTTTATTCCCATCTTAAGCTTCTTTTTTGCTTCATGGTCTATATACTTCAGGATGTTTCATTGATTTCATCGGACGGAGGAGTGCTTCGGGAAGACAGAGGCACCGGGAGTGTTTCTAGAGTAAAAGCGCTTTAACCGGGAACGGGGGGTCACTATCCCCCCCGGCCTTTTTTTTGTCGTTCCTGTAAGCACTCTCCTTTCTTTTCCCCCATTCTTTTATGCCTCCCTCCCCTTTTTTCTATTTGATAATGTATTTACTATTATATACTTGCTAAACATGAAAGAGCGGCATGGCGCCTTAATGTTATGAAGTGTTATGATTATGTTTTTGTATATCTTATTTTTAGATATTTTTCTTATATATATATATATATATATATATATATATATATATATATATATATATATATATATAATAATAGTAGTTTGAAAATCCAATGAATATATATATATATATATACACACAGGATGTCCCAAAATCAACTGACACATTTGAAAAATGTATTAAAAAAATAGAAGGCGATAGAAATGTGGCATTTGCTGCATTGTATTTGGGAACCAGGGAATTTTATTCAACCAATTTTAAAAATTTGTTACAAAGGTCACCAACAGATAGCGCTGCTGAATGGGAAAACTAATAAACGGTATGATCATGTTGCAAAAACTACAAAGCAATGTTTACAAAATAACTGCCATTTGCAGCAACAACAAGGCACAGTCTTAAGAACAAAATTCGCAGACATTTGTGCAAACATTTCAGCCGGAATGGTCTCGCATGCAGCAGAGATGTATTGTTGCATTTCTGCAATCATTTGTGGATTTTGGTGATACACCTGGTCTTTCAGGTACCCCCACAGAAAAAGTCACATGGCATTAAATCTGGTGAATAGGGAGACCAATCCATGTCACGTCCTGTATGCCTGGCATATTCAAGGACAATCACATGATCATTGAAATGTTCGCTAAGGAAATCAAACATTTCAGGTGTTGGATGTGGCCGGGCACTGTCTTGCATGAAACACAAGCTGTTCCTACCATCCTCCAAAGCATTTTGAATCGCCACATATTCATGCAGAATGCCTAGATACCATACTGCAGTAACAGTTTTGTGATAGAAAAATGGCCCAATGAGTCCTTTAGAGAAAATGGCGGCCCAAACCATGACTTTTGCGGGATGCAGGGATGAAGATACACCAACATGAGGATTTTCTGTTCCCCAAATGGACCAGTTCTGCTTGTTGACAAAGCTGTCGAGGGAAAAATATTCCTCGTCGGAGAACCAAATGTTTCCAACATTGATTTCACCTGCATCCAGCTGCTGCAGCATAGCATTCGCAAACATTTCGCATGCATCCATGGTACCAGCACCCAGGGGTTGGCGAGTCTGGATCTTGTAAGGAAACAAGGGAAGGCTGTCGCGTATAATATGATGCATGGACGCTCGTCGTAGTTCAGCCTCAGATGCAACATGGCAAATGGAAACCCAAGGCCATTGTCGGATCATCTGCTGACTGACTTCAGCATTTGCCTCTGTCGTTGCTGAACTTGGGCAGCTGACATTTCCACCACAATCATTATTAACATTCCCAGTCCATTCAAATTTTTTTGAGCAGAACCTTTATTGCATTGATTAAAGATCTTTTTTTTGACATTAAATTTCCTTTGAAAACTGCACCTCGTTTCAACAAAACTGTGGTCCAGGTGGTGAAACACTCCAAAACAAGAAATATCCGCAGTTCCAACGAATAAACCATTTTCAATGAATAAACCAACAGCAACTTGAAATCCTTGGGAAGCACACACTAGCAGAATGCAGAGCAAAGTACAGGATGGCGATATGACAGTATGCGTTTCCCTGCAGCTCTCACACAACCGTAACACTATCTGTTGGTGACCTTTGTAACAAATTTTGAAAATTGGTTGATTAAAATTCCCTGGTTTCCCAAGTACAATGCAGCAAACACTACATTTCTATCGCCTTATTATTTTTTTTATTATTATGCATTTTTCAAATGTGTCGGTCATTTTTGGGACACCTGTATATATAGGGCGCGGTAGTCCAGTGGTTATCATGCAGGAATTGCACTCGGTAGGCCTGGGTTCGATTCTCGCCACTGCCTAAACTGCCGCCATGTTCACGCGGAGTATGATCATGTTAAACATGTGGGTCCGTAAGTCCTTCTGAGAGGTTGGTGGTAGGGGAAGTAGGGTACGGTCCCTGTGCATGCCTCCCCCATTGGGTTCCGGTCTAAATTGGGTGATACTTTCCGGTCATCCAACCAGTTACCTTACATCTTTCTGGTAGGTCGGACGGTCTGGGTTTCAACATCAACAATAACAACAACCCTGTATATATAGCAATTTTCCTATTATTCATTTTATTGTTATCATACATTATAAATGTTTGCAGCAAATTAGAAAAGTCATAATCTGCCCAAGATCAGATTTTATGTTTCCAGAGTTTTACTATTTTATATGTTGATATGTTTCAATGTTTATAATAATAAATTCCCAATGTTAATATGTGGGTTCCTTATGGTCTAGGTCCTTATATAATGAAAATTGGCCTGAAGAATTACAGTGTCTGTCTCTGGTATTTTTATGCAAAGTCATTGCTTCTCCTGATTCTCCTTTGACTCAAGGTTTGTTCAGAATGTTAAAAGAAATGTGTTTAAATGTATCTGGTCGTGAACACAATAATTCAAGAATGTAGTGTGATTTTTGTTATAAAATGCATGTGCAGATTTATTACAAAACATTGATAAGAACATGTTATGGACTTCTTGTCTAGTTATTATCACTGAATTGAACTAAGATAGAACTGAACTACACTGTGACACCAGAATAGGGATTCCAGCTATAAGGCTTTGGTTGTATCTTCAGCTCACAGGCTATACATACGAGGTTTTCAAGATTTTTCTAGTATTCAACGAATACAGCACAACTTTTAATCTGAAGTCTATTACTAAAGACCCCCTTGACAGTATGGCTGCATGTACTATTGCCTAATAACCCCATTATTGTTTTATTGACAAATTTTTCAAAACAAGTAAAGATCATTAGTCACCTATTCACATATTTATACATGAAATTTAAATTACAGTTTACTAGCTATTTTGCATGTGCATGGTATAGAGTAAATGTTAGTGGATCTCTCATCATAGCAATTTAATAGTTAGCTAAATCATAAAATATGGGAATTAGCTCTCGGGGTTCATGTGCTCTTTGTATCTTTAGTTCCCATGTTTCAGAAAGCATTTAAAAATCTGCAATTTTAGTTTGAAAATCAAGTACCCTTAAAAGTACTTAAATTAGTTTCATTTCTTTGTAGAGTGCTTAAAAATTCTTAGTTTTTATTTTTTAGACTTGATTATTATGAAATGTTATTTACAGAATTGTGTGTAACTTCCATCATCTTGCAAATGTGCAGTGAAATGGTAAATCTCTTAAAAGGATGAATATATAGCTGCCATTTGAATTCAGTGCTAGCAAAGCTTGACTTACTTTCTTAAGGTGATAAAGATCTGCTTATTTCCTAGAGTGATAAATTGATAATGACTTTATTCTCTGTAATATTGGCTTAAAAGTGTAGTATTTTGTAATTAAAAGTGCTTAAAAGTCTTTAATTCTGACAATTTAAACTGACCATGAACCCTGGTCTTTCATGTGGTCCGCTTTACTTTGTGGTTACTTTATGATAGCAATATCCCCTTCTCAGCTGCTCTATATAATTTCTGTAGTTAGCCACAAAATTCTGTTTCTCAACTGCATTCCTTAGTTTTAATTGAAAATTGCTTTTTGATTAGATATGTACCATTAATTTGCATTATGTAATTCCAGTGCATTCCACTTTGGGATTTTATGCTTCTTTGCCATATTCTTAAAAGCAATCACTCCATGACTGCATACTTGCTCTTTTTGAAACATTAGATCTTAACTGATGTCCTTTTCTCAGATGAATGGCTGTTATATCACAGGAGATATCTCAAAATAGTTCTGTTAAAAATAGCTTGAGGACAAGGAGAGAAATCATAATATTTACACAATAGAGAAACAGTATTTATTTTATGTGGAATAATTTAATTCATATTTCTGTTTTCTTATTTTATCCAGTCCTGTTAATTTTTGTACTAAAATTTCACATCCTATATGAAATTTCCATAGTCTGACAGCACTGATTCAATTTCCAAGGGAATCTAGGCTTAAAAATTAGGTTTAAAAAAATCAATATATAATGCCATTTGGTGATTAATTAAAATATTTCAAATGATTAAAGAAATGCATAACAGAAAAATTTAATTTGGTAAAGTAAGGCTAAATATTAGACTCTTTTTAATTAATTTCAACAATAAAAATTATTTAAAAGAAATAACAAACCCTAAAGTTTCTGTGTATCAGTTGGACTGAAAGTAATGCATTTATGAAAAATGCTATTTCATACAGCACAGAATACCTCTTATAATCCTATATAATTATTTTAAATATAGATATAAAATATGCAGCGAGGATCCCTTTCCCACTTATCCAACTTTAACCAAATTTCATACACTGACAGAATGAAGCATGTTCATATCAAATGTGTTTTAATCCAATGTTTGATTTTTTTATGAACTTTTTATGATTTTTCAAATGCAATAGACTCATGTTATAGTGACTTTAAAGGGACCCTCATTGCAAAAACATTATATTAATTGGTTATTATATTAAACATTCCTCTTTCGATATTTTTTGGTGGATGATGGGAGACAGAAATACCGATTTTTGCACCTTATAAATTTTTACAATTTTAAAAAAAAGTACTCCTTTGCTTCAGAAAATATTCTTAATAAATAACAGTATAAAATAAAAGATGAACTATTTAGTATAGTTTGAACTTTAAAAATTAGTAAGTAAAGCTAAAAGCTAAAGATTAAGAAAATCAATTTAATGTGACACATTGCAGAAACAAAACAAAACAGAAGGTTATATACTATATACTTTCTAGATTTTCTTGAAGAAAGCTGTTATTTGTATCTACTGTATATTCTGTCTGTAGTATTTAAAGACACCATTTTCTAAATAGCTGATGTCATGAAAGTATTCGTCGCTAATTCCTTGACTTTAAAAAAAAAAAAAATTCAAAATGCTTTAACTGCATTTACAGTTTCTTTTATGGGAGAGAGGAAAGAAACTTTGGTGGCTTCATTAGTTTTGTTGTCAGAAGAATAGATCACTTCATTATCAGCTTCAGTAGAAAAGTACTTCTAAGATCCTCTTCGACCATTTCTTTGGGACACTCAATATTCTCATCAACTGCCACATAATCCTTGAATGAAAATGCTTCTCGCTATGGCAAATACTTTCCCAGTGCCTGAAATAAAATTTCAACATTATTGTCGATGTCAAGAAGCTCAAATGATGGGTCACTGCTAATGAACCTGCTTCACAACCACAAGACTTGAAAATCCTACATGATGAAAACAGTTTCTAATTATTTCTTTGGAAATTTCTTGCTAGGCATTGTGTGTCATTCAAAGAGCAATTAAAATGTTGATATCTAATAGCCTCTGGAAGTGAAGGAAAAATAATACATTTCTGAGTATAAACAAAATTGCTGTAGCCTATCTTGATTTCAGTGCACATTTTTTAGAAAAGAAGCTTCTTTTGTTGCTTGGGGACTGTGGACAATAGTTAGTTTTAACCCTTCAATTCTACTGATCAATGGTCCATAAGGTGGCTGTAACAAAATTTCTACCTTTCTTGTGGACATTATATATAGATAGTGTGGGGGGAAATTCCTGAAAGAAGTTCTCCACATAATTAGTGGGACAAACAGGGTGACCAGTTCATTTAATTCATAAAATAATTCATAAGTTCCTCAATTCTGAAAAAGAACAATTTTTCAATTGTCGTAGGATTTTAATTACTTAATTATCAAATACACCCTATTTATCTCACATTTTAAATATTAAATCACTTAAATTGTGGTGGACCAGGAATTCTGGTCATCATGTAATATTCACCATGCACCATTTTACACTCATAGTAAATGAAAACAGTTATTAGTTATAGAAACATTATTTATTAAGGTAAATGATCATTCAAATACTTTTAGGTATTTATTTATCATTTATTACTTATATACATAATGTATAAGGGAAGTATTGTGACTGGGTTGAAAATTCAAATTCGAGTTTTCGACGGGAGAACACGTTTCAAACATCCCTGATCACGAATCAAACATTTTTGAGGTGATGTCTGTGTGTGAGTGTCAGTGAGTCTGTGGAGACGATATCTCATGATCGAATGGAGCGATTCGAATGAAATTTGGTACAAAAATCACAATCCATGAATACTGGAAGCCTATCGTTTTTAAACGTAATCGAATGTTCAGAACCCCCCTAAATTTTCGAGTGAAATTTTGAAAAAATCATCAAAAAATCAAAACCTTTAATAAAGTTAAGCAAATAGATATTTCTTATGTAATGTTTCCTTGGAAAATAATTGACATAAACTTTAGAACGCTAGCATGAACTGTTCTCGAGATATTGTACATTTTTCAAATAAATTTATCAAAAAATCCCATAAATAAAAAAAAAATATTAACTGTTGAGAAATATGTTCACTTTTCATATGTAATATCATGTGATAAATTTGGTGACATCATTCTCATGATCTAGCTTGTTCCATTCATGAGAAAAGATATTTTGAGTAATACTTTTGTATTTGAACGCCAATAGTCATTTATCTGCTATAAGAATAACTTATTTCTCCGTCCATAATGCTTGGCGAGATTTTGGCGACGAATATGGCGGAATGTCGCCATCTTGGCGACTTTTTTAAATGTTGCTAAATTAACGAAAATCTCGCCAAATGGATAAAAATTACGCTAAATGAATGAAAATGACGACTAATTGTCGAAAATTCAATATCTTGGAAAGAATATAAGTATCTACTATAATATTAATTTTATGCTAATATTTTTACGCACATAAATTTCTTATATATGTATTTATGTACATACTATATTACTCAATTACAATATAGTTATTATATTTATATCTGCCTTGTAAAGTCGAGGAATATTAATAAGCATTCTTTTTTTTTTGTATCTATTTATTTATTATTATTTTAATTTGTTTATTTGTTCAATGTGTATGTAAATTGACTATAAAACAGAAACTCAAACTCACACAGGGGCTTTGTAATTCTGTCAACTCAGCATTGTTACTTGTCATCTTTCTTGAAGTACATTGTCCTTAAAGTCACTATCATTAATCAATTCTATCTATTCTTAAGTTCTTATTAAAGCTTGTCACTATGGCTGATAATTACTTATGTAGATGGTCACATTATTCTAAAGCACAATTATATATACACGATGCAGGGTTGCCTGGACTCGCATGTTTTTTGCTAAATATATCATATGTTGTTACCAGAGCTCAGCACTTCCAAATATGCAGCTTTGCTTCGGGTCACTTTTTTATTGTGTAACATCCATTGGACAATTTTTATAAGTTCATCCACTTGTGCATCTTAATTAGCCTTGTTGGTGGTCGCTAGGTCCACCAACTTTATAAAGGCATCAATTTTCAGAATATTGAATGTTTTTTAGAAAAAAAAACAGGTCATATCTGTGTGCATTTTAATAAGACACTCTGGTTGCATTCAGTAGGATTTGAATTGAAGTCTTGTTTGCTAAATTGACTGTCATTGCAAATAAAAATTGTAAAGTTGGGGTGAAATTGCTTTCAATACAAGCACCTTGTGCATCCAGAAAACAACTCGGGACCAGCTGCCTTGCATGAAATGTAAAACGTGACATCACCTAACAGAATGAACGAAAATTGCAACCTTCCTCTACTTTCGTCTTTTAACAAGTGCTCTCATTTCTTGGGACAAAATTTTGGGTTGCCCCAGACCATAAGGTCTGTGGAGTACCTGAACTCTCTTGCTAATTATGCTTCATGTGTCACTTTCTTCGAAACTTGCCTTATTTTTTTTTAGCATAATTAGGTTATTTGACCATACTGTATTCATCCGCCAACTGACACCTGCATGTCACATGATCTTGACTTTCTTCCACCTTTATCTTAAAAATGAGTCCAGTATCCAGCTTTGATTTCGGTATTTGATGTTATATGCAATGCAGAACTCCAGATTATTGCTCTTTACATATAGATTAGTAAATATTTGATGAATAAGTTAAATAATATAACTTTCCTTTACAGATGATATAAAAAAGCTATCTTCCCTTTTATCATCATGGCTAATCATACCTTCATCTGCACGTCAAGCAAAATCTCCAGGTTTCAGAAAATCATCCAGTTCAGTTTCAATAACTGAAATAGACGGAACAGACACGCATGACTTTTTTACGATTTTAAACTATGGTAAGTTTGAAACATTAATGTCTTAATCATTTAGGTTAAGACTCCTAATATGCTGGCTGACTCTTCAAGCAAAAAAGTAATCAAATGATCATAGCCACTCATGGACCTGAAGCGTGGCACAGGCAATGAGACAACCGCTGACCATATAAGCAAAAGATCTTAAATATACATACTGATACAACCACCATTTTGACTCCAACCCATCCAGTCAGTTATCGTCTGCCTGTGCTATTTCAATGGTGCATGCCTGTTACATGGTTGATATTTTATACACAGTTTAGCTGTAAAAAATCTGATGTGGGCAACACATGACTTTCCTTATATAATGTAATGAATTTACTACTTTTACAGTAAAAATGAGGTTTTTCGTATAGTAGATACTAATATTCCTTCTAAGATATTGAATTTTCGACAATGAGTCGTCATTTTCATTGATTTAGCGTCATTTTTATCCATTTGGCGAGATTTTCGTTAAATTGGCAACATTTCAAAAAGTCGCCAAGTTGGCGACATTCCGTTAAATTCGTCGCCAAAATCTCGCCAAGCATTATGGATGAAGAAATAAGTTATTCTTACAGCAGATAAATGACTATTGGCGTTCAAATACAAAAGTATTACTCAAAGTATCTTTTTTCATGAATGGAAGGAGCTAGATCCACGAGAATGATGTCACCCAATTTATCGCATGGTATTCCATATGAAAAGTGAACATGTTTCTCAATAGGAAATATTTTTTAAAATTTTATATGACTTTTTGATAATTTTTTTGGAAAATGCGCAATATCTCGAAAACGATTCATGTTAGCGTTCTAAAATTTATGTCAATCGTTTTCTAATGAAAAATTACATAAGAAATGTCTATTTGCATAACTTTATTAGTGGTTTTGATTTTTTGACGATTTTTTCAAAATTTTATTCGAAAATTTAGGGGGGTTCTGAACACTCGGTTGCGTATAAAAACAATAGGCTTCCAGTGTTTACGGATTGTGATTTTTGTACCAAATTTGGATCGAATTGGTTCATTCGTTCGTCAGTTATCGTCTCCACAGACTCACTGACACACACACACACACAGACATCACTTCAAAAATGTTTGATTCGTGATCAGGGATGCTTGAAACGTGCTCTCCCGTCGAAAACTCGAATTCGAATTTTTGACCCCGTCACAATACTTTCCTTATACGTTATGTATATAAGGAAAGTAATAGGTGCTTCTGCTTTAAAAACAGTTGTACCAATCATTCAAGAAAGTAATCTAAAATGTTTTAACTTTCTTGAGATACTGAGAAAAGGACAAGGAAGTAACCAACTTAGCCATATGCATTCATCCCTTCAACTAGGAGTCAAGATGGCCATTGTTGGATCAGCCTGTATATTTATGAGTTTTAATTTAGGTTAACTAGGACTGTCCAACAAGTGAACCATACAGAAATGTTTTGGACTCTGCAAAGCCATTGGTGTTCTACACTAATACTTTCTTTATAAAATCAATTTTTTTTTTAAATTATTACCGTGCTTGCTAAATGATACTAAACCACAAGTCTGTATACAAAGACATGTCTGTGTACACATGTGGAAATTTTTCATTAATGTAATGTGACTTTTCCAATATTATTTAATATAGTTTGGAAGCAAGCAATTTTGGGGGAAAAAATGACCTGCAAAATAATTTTAAGGAAATATTTGACCTGATAGCAGTAGGAGTTGGATAGAACTGAAATAGACTGTTAGACTCTGCAGTTTTATTTGATATGAATTATATATAAACTCATTTGAAATAAAATTAATTAATATAATGAATTTCTCAAACGTTTCTTAGTTTAAAATTAAAAAAGAAATCTGTTTAACACTTTAAGTGCCCCAAAATAAAAATAAAAAACTAGTTAAATCTTAGACTAATTTTTTTTCTTTTTTCTTCCTAACTAATGCATATTTTAAGCATTATTTTGATGCATGTCATCTGCAACTAACAATTGTAAAGAATATGTGAATTTTTAAAACTGCGAATTAAATATTTTTTGAAAGGCATGATTATTTTTTACCCCTCTGTATACTGCTTACGGTAGTGTATCACTCAACAGAACACTAGATCTATATGCCTATGGTACAAGATACGTATAAGATGACTGGTAGGTAAAAAAAATATATAAACTGTGTTCACAGAGAACATATGACACAAACATCAACAATGAAAATGTCCATGGGTTGGCATATTGTTCTTATACTAAGAGATCAGGTGGCTATGAGTAGGCATTTGGCACTCACACATGTTAATTACCATTAAAAGGCTTGTATTTATGTAGTGTTCACAAAGCTATGTGGTGAACTTCTGGTTGAATTTTCTTTATAGTCGTATGTAGATTTTAGCACCATACTCTTATAAATTTAAGTTATATAAATATTTAAAAGTCTTAATGGGAAACTAAGCTGATTGGTTTTAGAGCAGCATTCTTGTATAACTTTTTAATTAACAGAAATTCTAATTAATGTATATGTTTGTCGAAATGCTTGGTGATATTAAGCATTTAGTACTCCAGACATGTTCTAATTTAGTATATAGTGTGATTTCAATGAATACTGATATACTTGTGACTTGCATTCTTATATGAAAGTCAGGAAGTACCGATTAAAAATATCACTTTATATAGCTCTTTATCATGATTCATACTTACAAATTCCCTATCTGATCAGTATCAATTTTGCACACAGATTTATCAGTTTTAGGCCTTTTGTGATCTGATCCTATTTGAAAACTGGAAATATATTATACATGGATAAAGTTATTCTTTACTTTGCTCATGCAATTATTTTATCTTTTTTAAGCAGTATACAGGGTGTCCCAAAAAGATTGAAATGCACTTTAATTCTTTACCTGTTGGAGATAAGTGGGCAATGTAAATTTCAAAAATTTTGAAAGTAATGTAGGAAATAAAACTACATTAATGAAATAGTCCTCCCATTAATTTTCAAAAAGTTACACTTTTTTAAATTTTTATACGACCCCCTTAGACAAATTTGGTCAATCAGAAAATTTTTATTTTTAATGCAATAAAATCATTAAAAAACCCCCGCATATCTGTATCTTTAAAATCAACTGAATTATGATAAAGGATAAATCTGACTTATGCCACTTTTCCATACCATGTGAAAGGCTGTTTCATTAGTGAAAATAGGGATCATAAACAAATTGACGATGGAAATTGTTTAGATAAAAAAAAAAGTACTTAAAAGTACTTAATTATTGAAAAAATACTTAGTTATTGAAAAGTATTTAAGAATCCGTGATTGCATCATGAGCCTACGCTGAATTCGCAAAAGTGTCTCCTATGTATTATCATCCAGTTTTATCTTTTTCATGATATGTCACAAATTTACATTTCTAATTTGATATATGGTCCCCATTCACAATGTTCAATTTTCAATTAAATGTAACATGCTCAATTTTAAAGATACAAATATGCGGGTTTTTTTAATAATCTTGTTGCATTAAAAATAAAAATTTTCCGATTGACCAAATTTGTCTAAGGGGGTCGTATAAAAATTTAAAAAGTGTAACTTTTTGAAAATTAATGGGAAGAATATTTCATTAACGTAGTCTTATTTCCTACCTTATTTTCAACATTTTTGTAATTTAAATTGCCCACTTATCTCCAAAAGGTAAAGAATTAAAGTGCATTTCAATCTTTTTGGGACACCCTGTATATATATATATATATATATAATAATAGAAGTTTGAAAATCCAATGAACGAAAAGTAAGAAGATGTAACACGATATTCTAAATAATAGTAAGGAATTAAAGAATAAATTAACATCTCTTAGAAATATAATAGGATTTCAAACTTTTGATTTTAAAGATCTTTTTAAAATCAACTGAATTATGATAAAGGAAAAATCTGACTTATGCCACTTTTCCATACCTTGTGAAAGGCTGATACAAGATATCTGATCTATATGATGTAATTTTAGCTCTATATAATGCTTATATTACACCTCTTTCAAATCAAATTAAATTTATAAATTTTCCTAAACTTCTTCACTTTGTTATTTTCAATAATTATATTTTTCAAGGAAATAAATTATACTTACAAGTCTCAGTTCCACAGGGTGGCTGCAGTAGCAGTATGCTAGCTAATTTATACCTTTATCATTATGAAAAGTCATTTACTTCAATAGATTATACTTTTTACAGATATGTTGATGATCTGATTTGCTTAGTACATACAGAAAATTATCTCAGATATAGATTACTATCCAGACAATTTGGAATTAATTCCTAATGAAGCTACTATTAGTAAAAATGTTAATTTTTTGGATTTAAATCTTTTTATTGATCCTTTTAATAGAATTGTTACAAATTTATACGATAAAAAAGACTTTTATAATTTTAATATTAATAAAATCTTACCATTTAATTCCTGTAACTCGATTCAATTGTTTAGAAATATTATACTCAATCATCTTTTTAGAATTTATAGATTATCTGATAAAAAATTTCATGCTATGCATATCAATAATCTCAAAATTACTAGTAATTTATATAAATATCCCTCTTATTTAGTAAATAGTATTGTTAAAAAATTTAAAATAGCTGGATTTTTATAATTCTTTTCATAGTATCATATAATTATATTCATAGTATCTTATATTAGCCAGACATCTCCATTCTCTTGTATTTTTTTTTTTTTCTTTTTTTACATTCACTTCCCACTTCAGCATTACTATTATTTGCCCCTCTTCTTAGTAGCTCTTTTTGTATATTAATATTTTTCTTAACATTTCGTTTCACTGTTTTTCAATTCTTATGAATAGCAACAGTAAATGTTTTTTATTTTTTCTTTACGAATGGCAACACTGGTCTCTTCTATCAGTGTTCCCTGTATTGACTCGATTGTACATACGCTGTGCTTTTTCCAGGTATTCATTTTTTCTTTTTTATTTCTTCTTTATGTATGTCGTCCAAGTAGAAATAGTTTATAAATATAATCTATCTATTTCTTCAGAAACATACATTTTTGTGTTTGCTTCTACAAAAAACTTGGACATGATTAGATTTTTGTAGAGGTTAACAATTCATGATTTAGGCTTAGAGCCTCGTCCACGTGTATGGCGTTTGTGCTTGATTTCGTTTGTTATACTTATTTCGATTCCATACCTTTGTATTATATATTTTTCATTGACTTATTGATTCAATATTTATTTTATTTATTTATTTTCCATTTGCTTGAGGATTAGTTGATTTTTACTTTTGTTTTGTAAGCCAGTTAGATAGTTGAATTTAGTTTAAGTTTTTCTTTTTTTGTTTCCATACCTTTTAATTTGGTTGATTTTCTGTAACTTGATAGCTTGTGTTTTGTATTTTTTATCCATTTGATTGATGATTTGCTATATTATATTTTATTCTGTGGGTGTTTTAAAAAGTTAGGTTTATTGTGTTACATCTTCTTACTTTTCGTTCATTGGATTTTCAAACTTCTATTATTATTGAAATCATTTTATTTATGAGCTGCATTTGCGCAATAAATTAAGGGTGAGCGTCAGTAAATTTTCTGCCCTATCCGTGTTTTGTTAACTTTCGCGGCACACATATTTCGCCGAAATTCTGCTCAAACAGTTGCGAAATATTTTCTTATAGATAAAATGCTATGCTTAGATTATATTAAAACTGAATTTAATACCCAATAAAACATACATTCTATGTTTTATTTTAATTTAAAATATTTTTGGTGCTGTCATCTGTTGTCGTAATTTAATTCATACCGACTATTTTTATTTTTTAATGAACATTTTTAAATGTCTATTCCTTCTAATACGCTATTAAATACAACAACAGATCATATATAATGCCATAATCACGGAAACGTAATTGAACTTATACTTGAACACAAAGGAACTTGAAGATAAAACTGCAGTCCTCAGTGACGTACATTCAGATCCTTTATCAAATTTATAGAATGATAAATTACCTTTCCATGATTGTGGCATTATTATATATGATCTGTTGTTGTATTTAACACTGTATTAGAAGGAATAGATATTTAAAAATGTTCATTAAAAAATAAAAATAATCAGCATGAATTAAATTACGACAACAGATGGCAGCACCAAAAATATTTTGGATTAAAATGTAAAATATATTTTATGTTTTTTGGGGCATTAAATTTTTAGTTTTAATATAATCTAAGCATTGCATTTTATCTTTCAGAAAATATTTCGCAACTGTTTGAGCAGAATTTCGACGAAATATGTGTGCCGCGAAAGTTAACAAAGCGCGGATAGGGCAGAAAATTTACTGACGCTCACCCTTAAATGTATTTTGCATTTTCAATCCATTTACTTAATAACTTTAAATTCTTTATTTAATAATATTTGCATAGCATCCTTTATATTTTAGTAAGCTATAGTATCTATAAATTTTTATATATATATATATATATATATATATATATATATATATATATATGTATATATATATATATATATAAAATAATAATAATAATAATAATAATAAAAGTTTAAAAATCCAATGAAAGAATAGAGAGAAGTTTCAACTCAAAAAATCCCAACATTACAAAATGCCTTACAAATAAAAGTATATATATATATATATAAAATAATAAAAGTTTAAAATTCCAATGAAAGAATAGAGAGAATTTTCAAATCAAAAAATCCCAACATTACAAAATGCCTTACAAATAAAAGTATCAAACAGAGAATCGTCAATCAAGTGGAAAATATAAATGCAAACCTCTAGTCATTAATCTGAAAACAATAAAAAAACATCAATGGAAAGGAATCGATAAAATAATATCAAATAAAATCCAAGCATGAAAGCTTTACACATGGACAAACCCTAGGCCTAATAATGAATTGTTCATTTCAATAAAACTCTTTATCAAATCCAGGTATTTCATAAAAATGAACACAAAATGCATATTTCTGATATCAATGATAGATTATATCTATAAACTTTGATAACCTGGACAACATGCATAAAGATTGAAAAATAATAGGAAACAAGAATACTTGAAAAAACATACGTCTGATCCAGTGGAGCCTTGAATAAAGAGACCAATGTTTCCAATCTCAAAAAATAAAAAGTTGAAAACTGCTGTTGCCAATCACGAGAAAGAAATAACAGTAATGCGAAAAGATGATAAAAGGTGATATTCAACAGTAAGAACATGTAAATACATGGTAATGCTTATTCAAGAGAAAGTGGATATCAGGCTAAAATAAGATACTAAGGAGAGAATTTAAGTATAATCTAGCATTCCAAACTTTTTAACTATACTATGTACTAAATAAGCTGGATATTTATATAATTTGCTAGTAATTTTAAGTTTATTAATATGCATAGCATGAAATGTTTTATCAGATAATCTATAAATTCTGAAGATCTGATTAAGTATAATATTTCTAAACAATTGAATCGAGTTACAGAAATTATAAGGTAATAATTTGTTAATGTTAAAGTTAAAATAGTCTTTTTTATCATATAAATTAGTAACTATCCTATTAATTAGTAGGTTCAATAATAAGATTCAAGTTCAAAAAATTAATGTTATTACTAATAGTGGCTTCATTAGGAATTAGCTCCAAATTATCCAGATAGAAATCTATATCTATGACACAGTTGTCTGTAAAAACCAAACAAATCAGATTATCAACATATCTGTAAATTTTATAATCTGTGGACGTAAGAGATTTTTCATAATGATAAAGGTATGAATTAGCTAATATTCTACTACTACAGCCACCTTGTGGAACCCCTGAGACTTGTATAATTTATTGCCTTGAAATATATAATTATTGAAAAGAACAAAGTGAAGAAGTTTTGGAAATTTGGTAAATATAGTATAAGTAGTTTGATAAGTAGTATAAGCATTATAGAGAGCTAAAATTGCTACATAAAGATCAGAGATCTTAATATTATTAAAAAGATCTTTAAAATCAAAAGTTTGAAATCCAATTAGTTTATCAAGTGATGTTAATTTATTCTTTAATAGAATCTTATTTAGAATAAGGTAGTTATTGTTAGAAAAATGTAAACTATCATTTATTACATTTAAATAATTTAAAAGTAATTTACTCGCAGTGGTAGAGTAAGTATTATGACCACTAGTTACTGTTCTAAATTTAATAGGATTTTTATGATATTTAGGTATTAGCACTATATATGGAAATTTAAGAAATTTATAATTAATATTTAAATCACTATATATTTTGATAATTTTCAGTTTAATACTATTAATGGAGTGTGAATCAAGTTTAAATAAACTATTGTTATTTAAATAATCTAACAGAAATTGTATATAGAATTTTTTACAGATAATAGCATAATTATTAGAGGCTTTATCAACATAAGTAATAACAAAAGATCTTTGTAAACCATTAATGGAATGTTTTAAATTATCAATATTATATAAAAATCTAGTCAATTTAATGCTACAAATAGTATTTTTAATAAATTTTAATAAAGTGAATTTCTACATATTAAATGCCTCTAAAGGCAGCGCGTATATGTATATATATATATATCATATGGGGAAAAAATGCTTCACTAAAAAGAATGTTTTACTTGATAAACTGAAATGCTCACTCTACCATTATATATTAGAAAGTGAGCACGTTTCTAGTTTTATCTATATATCATTTCTTTTTATTTATTTTAGCTCCCACAATTACTCCCAGACAATTCAGAAGTATCCATGTATTTTCTGTACTTAGAACATATTTATGTAGTTCAGGAGAGAACAGCAAAAACTGTAAGTTAGTTTTGTGTCTGTCTGCTTGGCATTATTTAAAGTTATCTTTTCATACTTATATTTTTTTTATGTTTTTTCCCCTATAGCACAACATGTGCAGTCATTTCTGGGTGGTTTCTCCTCTGAAAATCTGAGTTTCTCGACTCAAGAGTACTGCATGAGAATAATTGATCAAGTCGACAGAAGTAATTATTTTCAGTTTTAACATTTTGTATTTGAAAAAATCTTTCATTTTGTTTGTGAATTTTAAAAATCAAGATTTATGTGAAGATGTTTATGCAAGGAGGATGTTTATGAATGATCTTTCAATTTTTCAAGATACGTTTTTCTATGCATTATATATTCTATATTGTTTTTTATATATAATATATTGTATGCCTTTTATTTCCATATATTCTATATCTTTCAATATATTTCTATAGAATAAAAAGTTTTATAGTTGTAGGTGTAACAAATACACTAGTTTCTAGGGATAGCAAATCAATATGTAGGGTGACAAATGTATTAATATATACCAAATGAGGTAGAAATGTTTCATCAGATGCAGCATATAACTCCTTCAGGACAAAAAGGCATCGAAACCACACTTGCCAAAGTTAAGAATAGCTTCTGTTGAGAATAGTTCCCATGACCCAGAAGAGAAGATGTTGCTGTGAAAAAAAAAAAAAAAGAAGAAATGAAAGTAAAAAACCAAGGAGGAATGTGTATGAACAGCAGAGAAATTTGCCTTTGAACAAACATTTGAGCAATTTTTTTATATTATTGAATGGATCAATAAACATGTTAGCATATGAGATAGCAATAATACAGAGTTGTGATGAAATAATGTACACAGTGTACAAAGTCTATTGTATAAGAACATGTGTGGTAATAAATATAGGTATATAGTGTATAAGTATATGGTAGGTATATAGTGCATAAGTATATAGGTATATAGCATTTAGAACAGTTAAATATTCTTTACAAAAGAAAATGTGAACTCCAAATAATTTTTTAATATATTCTTCTCTATTGCACATTGTCAATAATCTTAATCTGTATTTGTGTTTTAAATTTTAGAAAAAACAACTGTATGCACTACGTGACAGTGAAAATGAGACACCAAGAAGGAGTGGGCAGAAAAATATGCAAATTGCAGGGTCGACACAGCTCACTGAGTTATGTAAATGATGTGAAATGTGCAGCTGCCCCGCGCATGTAGAGTGAGATATAGGGGAAGGAACCTGCAGAATCGACAATAGTCACGCCCCTCTGTCTGCCAGGGAAATCATTTTGCAATTTTTTTTGTCTCAGAGGAAATGTGTAGTAGCAGAGAATGCCAGGCTGCCGCCAACTGAGGCAGTTCCAGCAGACAGACAATTTCACAAGGGGTATGGTGATCAGACTCAGAAGGGCAGGTTGGTCCATACATTAAATCTCAGTGGACAGCCACCTACACACATCCACGGTGCACCAGCTGTGGCGAGGATGGTTGGAATCACCAAATACTATATTCAGAAGGCTCACTCCCATAGAATCCTATGACAACATTTTAAACATGGGATGTCGCATAGACACTAGTGCACGTAAAGTGGACCAGTGGACCAACTGAACTACGATGTTAATAAAGTACGTCTGTTAAATTTGGCATGTTATCGCTCACTTGGCGATTTTTTTTTAATGCAGGTGGGGAAAAAAAACGTACAAGATTGTACTTTTATAATTTTTGAAACTAGAAAAATAATCAGAATTTAAAAATACATTTGATAAACTGAATTAAAAAATAGACTCACTGCATTATCTTACTGTAAAACATAATGCACAAAAAATTACAAACTAACATACTCAAAAGACTGAAATATTATATAATACTTTCAGTCTAAAAGGTATACTAATTATAATGGTATACTTGTTAAATTACTTGATTCATAATTTATTCTGAGATACTGATAATAGACTGGTTATTTTTTAATTATACAAATATTCTTATAGTAAATACCAAATTTACATAAATATACAATCAAAGTTGTTGAACTCAAACATTAATTAATGAATTTTCCACCATACGTCACTTAATAACATTTTTACAAAAATATATACACATACAATATCACAAACTTAATTAGCTCTAAGAAAAAGCTATCTAAATATCAATTTTTATACATTTTATAAAAATGTGGAAAATATATTTTAACTAATTATACCAGTACCTCTTAGAATTTAGTCTAATCGGCAGTGATATAATACTGTACTAATTTCTTATGATGAACACATGTATACTTATTATGAACACGCATATAGAATGGTGATAACTAATATTATTTCAATTTTAATAATAATAAACTACATACCCTGTAATGTAAACAGTTTTCTTTTGGTAATCCATTTCTTGAGATAATCTAATCACTTAGCAAATAATCTTCTTGCATGCTACAATGCATGTTACAAGAAAACATGGCTGTTATACTGTGGGGAAAATAGGGTTATAATACGAAAACCGTCTCAGACCAAACCAGACCATCGCAAAACATGCCAACTGGTCCATCTCTGAGAGCTCTGCGAAATCTCGTGTGACAGGTCTGTATATATTAGTCTGTGGTTGGAACAAGGAAATGTGCCACACTTGAGAGGTGCCAGTATGGCCAGAGCAACATCAGCATGCTTGGACCGATGCATCCTCCGGCAAGCATTGGCGCTCCTGCAGGCCACTTCCGTCGCCCTTTTGCAGCATATGCAGGACACCCTTGATGCTCCCATATTGACCAGTACCATTATTCGCCGATTGGTCATCGGTGACCTGCACTCATGGTGCTTATTAAGAAGACTGCCATTGACCCAATAGCACATATGCCTCCATTTACAATGGTTTTGGGATAGAGCCACATAGACAGCGGAATGTCACAGGGTTGTGTTCTCAGATGAGTTACGCTTCTGTTTTAGCAATGACAG
The DNA here is from genome assembly GCA_951213105.1 of Amaurobius ferox. Classification (NCBI taxonomy): domain Eukaryota; kingdom Metazoa; phylum Arthropoda; class Arachnida; order Araneae; family Amaurobiidae; genus Amaurobius; species Amaurobius ferox. The sequence goes on from OX578136.1 coordinate 86,628,530, forward strand.
TCGCCGTGTACGAGTCTGGTGCTGAAATGGTGATAGGTTCAATCCGGCCACATCTGTGGAATGTGGCATCATGGTTTGTCGTGCAATCACCTACAATAGCAGGTCACTTGTGGTCCATATTGAGGGCACTATGATGGCCCAACGATACGTGGATGACATGCTGCGGCCAGTGACATTACCCTTCCTTCAGGGGGTGCCCAATGCAATTTAACAAGTAAGATAAGTCCTGACTTCACATGGCACGCATCAGCCCCATATGCCCTGCAAGGTATCTAGGTGCTTCCCTGGCCACCAGTCTCCCCTGATCTCTCACCATTTGAACACATCTGGGATGTGATTGGACTTCGCTTGCGGGCGCTGCCACTGCTGCGTTTAGAAGGTGAACTCTGGCAAATGGCTGACAGAGAATGAATGGGCAGCCATCCCTCAGGACACCATCTGCATGTTCATTGACTCTGTACCTAGACGTGTTGCTGCATGTATCGCCGCCTGCGGTGGTCCTACAACCTACTGATCAAATGGTGTTATCGTTCAGTGCATAGGTGTATCATGTTGTAATAAACATCACTTATTGTTCATTGCTGTCTCTCTCTGTTTGCCGATTTTCATCACTTTCTGCCCACTTCTTCTTGGTGTCTTATTTTCACTGTCATGTAGTGTATAAATGATAAAGTTAATTAAATTTTAATTAATGAACCAAAGTAATATCAAAAGTTTGATTATATTGACACTTATCCATGCCCCTCATTATCGTGAAGTTTACCTACCTTTTTTTTATAGAATAAAAGCATTTGTAAATGAGAAGTAAACTTTCCTACTGAGCCATAGATGAGTGAGTAAGGCATTATAACTGCTAAATGAAATGGCAGGAAAAATTGCTTTAAGTTAATTCTAAGAAAACAAAGTGATGGTAATTTTTTGACTTTAAGTCTATTTCTTCATAAAAAACTTTTTGAAGTAAATAGAACATTTTAAAATTTGAAATCATTTAAAAGTAAATAGAAACTTTTTTTATAGTATTTAAATATGAAAAACAAGCAAAATTTTTATAATTTAAATTCCTAAAAAGTAAATGAAAGATCTATTAAATTTGAATTATTTAAATTTAAACAAACAGGGCATTACCATGTCTTTGTGAACAGAGGGTACCACAAATGGACATTGGTTGCTGTATTCACAGCCATACTGTGTTTTTAGTATGGCTCATAGAATATTTAGTTTCTGAAGCGAACACTGTGTAGTTCCAACTTCAACTTGACTACTTATCTTTCTTATTGACATTATCTAGAGCTCCATAGGCAAGTTCACTTCCCTGGCTATATATAGCATGCTAATCCCCAAAACTGATAAACATCTTGTTTTTGTTAGCTTTATTTAATCTAATACTGTTATTAAAATGCAGGTCTGTGTATTAGAATAATTAAAATATAACCAGGGGCTCTATAGTATAATTGAGACTATTAATATTTTAGATTGTTATAAAATCCTTACTCAATCCTTACAATTTTTATTATGTATCTGAGTTTCAAATTATTCATTGCTTATTTTATTTTAGAAGTGCAATCTTCAACTATTACTGAGTTTCAAAAAGCTGTAAGTATGCTTTATTCGTATTAATTCAAATTTATCAAGAGTAGAATAAAATGAGCTATGTCATAGAATTTTAATTATTTAATTTATGTTTTGTTTTGCATTAGATAACTGTAGTATCCATATTATCAGGACCCCACCACTTAATCGGAAAGCAAATTTTGAAGATAATGAAATTACCAATAGGAGTTGTGTGCAAATGAGAAAACAATTTTCTACTTTTTATCAGCTTCATCAATGTTATTATTTTTCATTAATATACTCTTAAAGGGAATATTTTGCAAAAATCTGCTCATTAAGAAATATAATTTAGTCCTTCATGTTTTTACTATAATGCAGGTTTCAAATGTTTTAGATCCCCACTTTCAGCTTTAATATATTGCAGCAAAATAAGAATGTTAAATGAAATAACACTAAGCAAGCACCACATTTATATATATAATATCATTGGTATCCAAGAGTTGTGTTCCGTGCTATAAAATATTTCATAACTTGTGTAAAATTATATGACAATGTTGCACATTCAAAAATAAAATTTGAATGTGCAACAAAGTTAATATAAAATATTTGCATGTATATTACATATGTGCAGGATTCAAAGACTATTCTATATTATGCATTAAGATTGAACTTTATTAATAATTATGAAAAGTATAGATTGTATCGTTCTCAAATTTTAAAAATTATACCAGATCATATTGTAATTTGTCTGTAACTTATTTCTTTGGGTCAATTGTTGATGCAATTGCTTGTCAGCAAAAATATTTTACTTGCCAGACTTTGTACTGATCCATAGAATTTTATCAGCCAGTAGAAAAATTAATTTGCCAATGTACTATGTAGTTGACCATCATTTTCAAGATCTATTCATGGTAATGAGAAAAGTTTGGTTATATATATAATATCATTGGTATCCAATATCATTGGTATTCCCCTTTACCCCTGTCTCTTTTTGAAGAAGACTTTTAATCAAAATAATTCTTTAATTAACCTTTTCAAATGCCACATTCTTTTTATAGTACACTCACTTTCAATACCATTTAAAAATATATTTTTACATTCACTGAAATATGTCACCCTGAAAATTATTATACATTCTGAATAAGAAAAACAATTCCTCGGAATGCTATGTCTTGCACTCGTTTGATAAATTCTAAGTATAAACATGGCAGAAAATGGTGTGTTTGCTGATCCTTACAAGGTATTAGTTTTCCCTTTAGTTATTTCCTGACTTTGTTTGCTCTAAATCTACAATATTTATCTAAGAAGATTTAAACTAAACATGTTAACAAGAATGTGGTCTATATTTCCTTCAGAAATTATTTTACTTCTTTAAAATTTGCAACCTGACTTGCAGTTTGAAATAAAAAATTATACATTTGTTGGTATGAACATTTTTATCCTGAAACTTTTAAACCTAAGCCTTAAAATTTTTGTTATAAAGATTAGAATAATTAAATACAAAGATCTCTATTCTCTATCACACTTTAATTTAACATTGTTTAACAATCAACATTAAAAAATATCTTCACTAAAATTCTTTTAATTGCAGTGGCTTAATAAATTTTTATTTACATTCCATTGTGCAGAAGTAAATATATATTAATATTATTTTAATCCTCTCAAACACTGATTAAATCTACTGATCAGAAAAAATTGTATTTAGGATGATATTAGCACTCTTAATTACACTTTTTTTAATGTGTGATATTTTATAGATTTTTTTAATATACTATTTATAGTACATGGCTCATCTCAAATTGAAAATAAATTTAAATTATATTTATGTATTTTCATTATTTAGTGCCTTGTTGAAGCAATTGAATTATTTAACACTATTTGTTTAATGGAGCCTGCTATTATCCATTCGATTTTTCCCGTTGTTCGCCGAATATATGATCAAGTTTCTTCTAATTTACCCAAAGAACCTGAAATTAAAGATGTTGCTGTGTTGTCAAGCTGTATGCAGTTTTTTATTAATCATGGTAAGTATTTTGTATCAATATTGTTTTTTTACATTCATTTATATAATAAATTTATGTTTGTTGCTATACACAATCTCCACTAATAAAATTACCCCTATTTATAATGAACCTCTTAGGGACAATAAGAAATGGTTTATATTTAATATTATTTATGTTATTGTTATACATAATTAAACCGAAAATTTATATTTAATAAAATAATGTGTGTATTTATGCTTTGTTTCTTTATGAGAAACCACTGAACTGTGAGACTTGATATCTTGCCCTTTTTATGAATGATGTTAAGCTAAATAATAATAAAAAATCTGATTTGGGCAGCACATGACTTTCCTTATATAATGCTATGAATTTACTACTTTTACAGTAAAAAAAAAAAAAGTTATTCTTATAGTAGATACTTATATTTTTTCCAAGATATTGAATTTTCATTAGTTACCATTTTCATTGATTTAGCATCATTTTTATCCATTTGGCGATATTGTCGTTATTTTGGCAACATTTAAAAAGTTGCCAAGTTGGCAACATTCCGCCAAATTCACCGCCAAATTCATTGCCAAAATCTCGCCAGGCATTATGGATAGAGAAATAAGTTATTCTTATAGCAGATAAATGACTATTGGCATTCAAATGCAAAAGTATTACTCAAGTACCTTTTCTCATGAATGAAACGAGTTAGATCCATGTGAATGATGTCACCAAATTTATGGCATGATATTACATATGAAAGGTAAACATGTTTTTCAACAGTTAATTTTTTTTTTAATTTATGGGATTTTTTGATAAATTTATTTGAAAAATGGGCAATATCTCGAGAATGGATCATGCTAGCATTCTAAAGTTTATGTCAATTGTTTTCTGAGGAAAAAGTACATGAGAAATGTTTATTTGCATAACTTTATTAAAGGTTTTGATTTTTTGATGATTTTTTCAAAATTTCACTCGAAAATTTAGGGGGGTCTGAACATTCGATTATGTTTAAAAACAGTAGGCTTCCAGTATTCATGGATTGTAATTTTTGTCCCAAATTTCATTCGAATCGCTCCATTCGTTCGTGAAATGTCCTCTCCACATACACACACACACACATACACACACACACACACACACACACACAAACATCATCTCAAAAATGTTCAATTCGTGATCAGGGAAGCTTGAAACTTGCTTTCCCATCGAAAACTCTATTACAAATTTTCAGCCCGGTCACAATACTTTCCTTATACATTATTGTATATAAAGAAAGTAAAAATTGGATATTAAAAAACTGTCTATTTAATTTTATGAATTTTTTTAATAATTATGGTGAATCAAAGGATCAATCCTGTCACTAGCAATTCAGCAACAATAAGGCTGAAGGAAAATTTTCATTTGGTGATTTTAATTCATCAATTGTGAATTATGATTCATCAATTCTTAATTATAATTATTAGTGCTTTTTATGTTTTTGAAATATACATTTGAACCTTTTTATTTTGCTAAGGTTTTACATTTAAGAACATTAACAGTTATTAGCTTCTTTAAAAATATCTTGTACTGTGACAAGCACTGGTTTGTATACCTTAAGTGCATTCAACATTAATATCCATTTTGAAGTAGCGTTCACTCAGGTAACACTTCAGTGGATGACAGAATTTTAGAGGAACTTGATTTCCTCTTCCCATTTATTGTTGGAAACTCTAAAATTTTTCTAATTGCCAGTTTATCTGGAGTTTTTTCTAATATTACTTAACATCTAATATTTTTTATGAAAAATTATTTTTATTTTATAATATCTTGAAGAATTATTAACAAGATTAACATATTTAGTTAATTTAATTCATGCTTTTACTTTCCTTATATACATAATGTATAAGGAAAGTATTGTGACAGGATCGAAAATTTAAATTCGAGTTTTCGACGGGAGAGCACGTTTTAAGCATCCCTGATCACGAATCAAACATTTTTGAAGTGATGTCTGTGTGTGTGTGTGTCAGTGAGTCTGTGGAGACAATAACTGACGAACGAATGGGCCGATTCGAACAAAATTTGGTACAAAAATCACAATCTGTAAACACTGGAAGCCTATTGTTTTTATACGCAATCGAATGTTCAGAACCCCCCTAAATTTTCGAATGAAATTTTGAAAAAATCGTCAAAAAATCAAAACCTTTAATAAAGTTACGCAAATAGACATTTATTATGTAATTTTTCATTAGAAAACGATTGACATAAATTTTTGAACGCTAACATGAACCATTCTTGAGATGTACATTTTTCAAAAAGAAATTATAAAAAGTCATATAAAATAAAACAAAAAATATTTCCTATTGAGAAACATGTTCACTTTTCATATGTAATACCATGCGATAAATTGGATGGCATCATTCTCGTGGATCAAGCTCGTTCCATTCATGAAAAAAGATACTTTAAGTAATACCTTTGTATTTGAACACCAATAGTCATTTATCTGCTGTAAGAATAACTTATTTCTTCGTCCACAATGCTTGGCGAGATTTTAGCGACAAATTTGGCGGACTGTCGCCAACTTGGCGACTTTTTGAAATGTTGCCAAATTAACGAAAATCTCGCCAAATGGATAAAAATGATGCTAAATCAATGAAAATGATGACTAATTGTCGAAAATTCAATATCTTGGAAAGAATATTAGTATCTACTACAAGAAAAACCTATTTTTTTTACTGTAAAAGTAGTAAATTCATTACATTATATAAGGAAAGTCATGTGTTGCCCACATCAGATTTTTTTAATGTATGCTGCATTCTAGCTGTATTTCTGTTAATTAATTATAAGAGGCCATTAAAACTGTAAGTTTGCTATAAATGAATTTTTGAAAAGTGGCGGTGACTAATGTAGTTTTAAACCTTTGTATAACTAATTTACAAAATTCACCTGAAAGTTTTGTTAATTTAAAAATTTGTTAAATAGAAGTATATTTTGTTTACCATCTAATTTTGTGAAACTAATGTAACACAATTATGATTATATTATTAGTTATATAAGGTATTAAATTATATTAAACTGGTTAAATTACAGTCATATTATATAGATTTCGGCTTAATATTAAATGAATCATTATTTATCAAATGGACCCCATTCAAGAAAGCTGATGCTGATGTTCTACAAAAAATTGTAATTGCCAGAAAATTGGTTCTGAATACATTAGCAGTTTTCTGCTGAAAAATCAGGACTCTTTACTGAGTCCCTTTAACATTAATGATTCAAATGTAAAATAAATTTGACATTTTTAATGTATATAGTTCATTTTGTTATGCTTAACTATATAACATTCAAATAATTATTTGTTTTAGCAAATTTTCTGTTATTATTTTATTTTATTTTATTGTTATTTATTGTATCATTCAAAAATTTTGCAGTAAATTTTATTTCAATATTTGCATATATGCTTTGAATTTTTATTTTCCTCTGTATATACACATACTGATGTATTTTTTTTATATTTTACTATTTGTAGTGAGCAACAATAGATAGTTATCTTTATATGTGCATGTAGTAAACATGCGAATATATTTTATTCAACTTATTTGACGTGTCTGTATTAGTAAATATGTATAATATTATGATTTTTTTAATAGGTAGTTCAGTTATGCACAAGCCTGACAGTCTATATGTATTCCTCTTCTGTGATATGTTAAGTTTGTGCTTTAAGGACAACTATGTTGCATATGAAATTCTCAATCTGATGTTGCAGAATAGATCCCAGCTGTGTTATCATAGCAGTATTTTAGAAAAGCATTTTCCAACTTTCTTCAAAGTAAGATTATTTTGCTTTATTTATGTGATTATTTTAACCAACTTACTCTTTATTACTCTTCCAACAATATTTAGTATAGAAAAGTTTTGCAATGTGACTCAAAATACAACTTTTAATTTTTATGGATTTATATGCGTTGGGCATTTTTGAACACACACACACACACATATATATATATATATATATATTTTAATAATGTTTGTTTGTCTATGGGTCTGTTGGCATAATATGTGATGAGAAAAATTTGAGCAACATATTTAACCACAAATAAAATAATAATGCAGCATACAGCTGTTTTGAGGATACACTGAATCCCCTTCATCAGTCCAAAAGAACCAACAAATCTGAAGTTTAAAAGACAAAATAGCCATAGACAGAAAAAACAGAGAGGTTTATATACCCAAGTCCTTGATTGAGTCCATCTGAGAAAGTCAATCTTTAGAATAGTCCATTCAATCTGAAAAGAAAAGTAACACACTAGATTTGCATGCATGAAAATATAACAGAAATATCCGAGTAAGATGAGTCAAGTCCGAACAAGAACGAGTTCCAAAAAGACAAAAACTAAATCAAAATGACATATAAGAGCCCCATAAACATTCATGCAACTTATATTCCATTGAACATAAACGAAATAAAAACTGTGTGCCAGTAAGAAATGTTACAATTTTTGGTTACATCAATTTGTTCTATAATTGATGTTATTAGATCAGAGTTTAGCATGCTAAAATTCATCAAAATTAACTTCGCTGAATTCGCCTCATAGTTTTTTTTTCTCACATGCTTATGTTATTTGTATATTGAATATTATTTTGTTTTTAAATTCACTTAAATATATAGACAATTTTCAGTTAATATTTTGTTTAAAGATGAAACTTATATTTGTTATTTATTGTGGTACAACTGCTTATTAATGATAGACAAGATTCTTTAGTACAAAGGAAGTCTATTAATCAGTTCAATTACTAAATGACTGAATTAGAATTTACACTATAATGGGAAAGATATAAGTGTACAGTAAGAAGTAACCCAAAGTTATTTTATACTGAGATTTGTATTATTCCCTAATTATTTTGCATAATCAAAGTCTTTTATGTTTTGAATTTTAAAAAGTACTTTTTTAATTTTTTGTCTATGCTTTATAGGTATTAGCTTGGCGACCAAATACATTTGCAGTTGATTTCCTAGAAATTCTTCCAGCATTTATGTCAAAACATACTTCATTGGAGGTACTTATGTTTGATTAATGGTAGTTTATTAATTGCTTTCCATATATAAACTTTACTTGCTTCTTTACCTTGTGTACAGTGCATGTAAAAGGAAACAATTTTAATTATTATTGTTATTTACATTCTTTTGCATTGATTATTGAAATTTATTTAATTTCATGTATGTTGTATCTTTGTTAGTAAAACAGAATAATATAAAAATAAATATAAGACACCTTTACATTAAATACAGAGCATAAATAATAAATAACTGGATCACAATATATATTCTGTTGCAAAAACAATATATGTCATCCATAAGAAATTGAGCTACACCCCTGAAATTCGGCATGTATGTATCGTTTGAGGAGATATGCAAGTGATTAGAATTTGGGAACAGAAAACGTTTTATTAAGAAATGGTGACAACAGGTAGCCAACATTTTAGTAAGTGAAAATCCTCTCCTGGCAGCTATACAAACCGATATTCAGTGCGGCATGGAGTCTAAAGTTGCTTTTGTCCCTCTGTGGAAGATTCTGCTACAAATGTTGCAACTGATCAGCTAATTCAGTGGCCTTCTGAAATGCCATCTTAGCATGTCCCAGACATGTTCTATTGCTGATAGGTGTGAGGACCTGAATGGCCATGGGAGGGTATTAAATCCTCGAAGACATTGTTGAGAAAGTTGTGCAGTATATGGCCAAGCATTGTCTTGTTGGTAAACGAAACCTGAGTTGCTTGACAGTATAGTCAGAACAATCTGTTGCAGAATATTGTCAATGTACAAGCAAACCATCAGATTGGTTTGCAATACAGCTAGAGAAGATTGACTGTCCAATGAGATATCTTCCTAGACTGTTACACCACATGTGATGGCTGTGTACCGCTCAACAGCAAATACAGGATTAGAATGTTTGCCAGTCTTCCTTCACACATGCTGCAGTCATCAGCACTGAGCGAGAAGCGGGATTTATTGCTAAAGACAACAAGCCTCCAATTGAACACTATTCAGGTTGACCTAGCTCAAAACCAATCCAGACAGCTCTGCCTATGTTGAGGGGGCTGTGGTAGCCACTTTGATGGATATCGATACCTAATCCTACCTTCTGCCAGTCGTTTCTGAATAGTATCTCTTGATACAGGATGCATGGAGGATTGCAAATGCCTTCAAATGGCTTATAGCGACGCCATTGGTGTGAACATGGCTCCTCTTCTGACTTCACAATCCTCTTGAGCAGTTGTCTGTCTGAGGCATCCTGAACCTCTGTGGTGGTTACATGTGCCTTCTTTGATCCACTGTTACCAACACCGAGCAACTGCCATATCACTCCAACCAAGATAGAGACTAATATATCTGTTAGACCAATCAGCTTCCCTTAGGCCAATGATACAATCTCTCTCTAAACTTGACAATTGTTCATAGCACCATCGAGTACATCTCAAAGGCATCTTTGTACACAACTTGCTTTTTCAAGCAGAAAATAAAGTACTAATTTCATGTGAGTGAGTACAGTGGTCGTTTTTAAATGTTGCTTGATACATCGTTCTCATGTGCATTGCATGGGCTTTATAACATCATTGGTGCTGATAGTTTGATCATTTTCATAACTTTTAAAATGACATTTGCATGCTAAGTTTCATGGCTGTAGCTTAACTTTTTATGGTGCATATATTTTTTGCAACAGGGTGTATAATTCTGCATAATGTAGTAAACAGGATTAATGTAATTTGTATCTAGTTAATTTGTATATGGCCCTACATTTCTTTGAGTTATGGCATAACTACATCTAATTAGATTTTTCTTTGTCTCATTCTTTTTGTACCTTATTTATGTTAATATTTTCTGCATTTTATAGATTTTTTTCCAGTTTTAGCTTTCTTTCATTACATTAGTTGATACTACCATGCTGGGTTTTGTAGTTTAACCATTTTGCCCACAAAGCTCGTATTTAGCATTCAGCTAACTCTAAACTTATTCACATTAAAGAAGGTTATCAAAGCATTATCAAAACTGTCATCTGCTTACTATAATTTATTTGTGCAGAATTAAGGTAGTGATTTTGTTATTTATAACTTTACATATAAAAAAACCCAGACAACTACTCTGGGTAGGAAGGAATGGAGACACATTGATAGGGTGGGACATGCAGCAGGATGTAGCACTATAGAAGAAAAATAATGTCACTGTACTAAAAATATGTTAACCCAGTTAAAAATATTTGATATGTAATTTTACATTAATAAGTAGAGCTAACATAACATTTTCTCTTTAACAATGAAAAACTTCTGCTCTGTACCAGGATATTTTGTATAAGCAAGAAAGTGCTCACCTGGTAACTCTTGAAAGGTGACAGAAGGATAACTACATGAGCTGGGTACTTTCTTGTTTATACTCCCTGTATTTTTTAATTTATTATGGATTGTAAAGTATGTAAAACTTGTATTAAATCTATAATGCATTTGCACTTAGTTTCTTGGAAAAGGCACAAATATCTGTTCTAAGGTGATTCTGTGCAGTAGCAGATTAACAATTTCTGGCGCCCATAGTCTAAATATTTTAAGGGGTCCCTATGAGATTTTTTATGTCAAAAATTATAAGATAATTGTACAATGATAATATCATGAGTTCCCTGATATCGTTATGTGGTTATTAAGTTAATGACTTTATTTTAAACAGCAGAGTCTTTTTGGACTACTGTTTTCCTTTCTGGTTTGAATATTTCAGCAGAAAGTATTTTGAAATATGCATGAATATCTCTGACGACAAATGAGTAAGTACGAATTTGTAAAATGAAAATGCATACTTTATAATCCATATAATACAAAAAAATATTATAAAAATATTATTAAAAAAATATTATTAAAAAAATATTATAATCCATATAATACAAAAAAACATATTTTCTAAAAAAAAATATGAAAATTTAAAATTTTTTTTAAAAATATGAAAATTTTAGGTATCCTGGGTTTCTTTGCTTTGTTGAGGGCTTGAAGCTTAAGCTTCATTAACTTCATAGTAAATTTTTCAATGAATCTTTGATGCATTCTGAATTTAATAATCTACTATAGGAGCATTATTGTATATGTTAGAATAGTTTGACATGGTAGCTTTCTATTTTAAGTATTCATACTAAGATGTGGTTTTACTTCCATGAAAATATATTATTGGAGCTTCAACTTAGCTGAAATCTCACAATATGTCATGATTGAAGTTGATGTGAATAGTTGATAATTAAGTGAACATTAGTATACACTGGTAAATTAAGTGAACACTAGTTTTCCCAAAATGCATAATTGAAGTTCTGTATAAATCTATATTTCTGCCTTAAAATAAAATAAGAAAATTGTTGAGCTTGTTGGTAGTTTATGAACATTATTTCTGTAACTTATAAATAGAACATATATCTTTTAGATGTATTCCATATTTCCCAATCAACTACTATTGTTGATGGAAGACAAAATATGATCAAGACCTTGTGTATTTATGTAATTTTTGTAATGTGCTATTAGTCAAATAGCACATTTTTAGGCTCTTTTACATTTTTAAGCATATTAATTTTAGGATATTTCTAAAATTCTTTACATGCCTTGACCAGGATATTCCCAACAGCCTCTACATTATTGAAATATGACTATATTTATATAACAATGTAATTATATTTTATTTTTGCAGATATTCTATACTTTGCTTGACCTGCCTTGTTTGACTGCTGTTCTAATGTTGATGGATAATAAATCCTGCAGCTTAGATCCCAAAACATTTAGAGATCCAAAATTATTAGAAGCATTCAAGAAACCCCAGTCGGTTTCAGTTATGAAATTTATAATGCGAGAGACCAGTGGGACTGTTAGTGGATTTGAGAAGTATGAATCATGATATATATTTTAACATCAATAGTAAAAACTCTTATGTAATAAAGGTCCTTCTTTAAAGCTTTCTTGATTAGATAATTCATTAAATTGAAAAATCACACATACTTGATATTGACTTATATGGGAAGTTGACTTTGTATATAAGTTGAAATCCCTGCTTTGATAGAAAAATATTAGTAGAAATTGTATATAAGTTTCTCACCACCTGCTTCCCCAACTTCAAACAAGTATATTCGAAAAAAAAATTTGCAATTAATTTCTGCTATGTGTATTTTGATTTTTGGCTTTCCTAAAATCAGAATGCATGTAGATGGTACTGATGAGTTCAAGCTTCATTTTGAGAGCCTGAGTCTCTCTCTCTCTCTCTCTGTCTGAGTCTAAAATGTTTTCACTTTTCTATATAATTGCTACTTGTGAAAACTGATATTGAGATGCGATCACAAAAAATAATTAAGTATCACTTTGAGTTCAGAGATTTAAGAATAACATAAATTAAGTTATACCGTATCGGAGGATTTGAAGTAGAGGGATAGATGATTTTTTTTTTTTTGCAATACTTAAATATGGCACGTGATTAAGTATAGTGATACTTCCAGGTTCAAGCTCTGTGCTTGGGGATATACCCAAAACATGGACCCACACAAACAACAATAATAATTAAACTAAAGAACAAAACTGGTAGTCATTAATGTAGTGGAGAAAGAGTAACTACTCCTGAGAATTTTTGCATGCACACAATTTTATTTATGTATATATATAATTTTCATTTCATACAGACATTAAAAAGTGAGATCAATCAAAATATTTCTCTGACATTGGCAGAGGAAAAACATGCTGTTACTCATTAAGCAATTTCATGCAATCAATTACTGGAGCTTGAGTGTTTATACTTATGCAAGACATTATAGTTATTTTCACATGTAATCTTGAATCAAAAATCAGCTCCATCAAACCAAGAATAGGCAAGAATGTACTTACAGTAGTCTTCCGGCATTAATATATATCTTAAACATATTATTACGACATGATCACTCCGAGGAGAAGGGGCCTAAATTCAGAATCCTCCCATGGACGTTCGTATGCACAATGTTAAAAACCACAATGCGCAAATTAAGACCATTTAAGCAAAATTTGTAGGAACATTCCAATATAAGCCCACATTGATCTCTAGGAGCCAAAATTCCTTCGAGGTCCATCAGGGAAATCTCTCCCAACTCCCAGCTCCTATGTTCTGTGCCTTCTCTCTCTCTCTAGAGAAAGTAGAAGATGCTCGACTCCCAGAGAACCAAAAACGATAATAATAGCAATAAATCATCAGATTAAGTGGAAGAAATCATCTGGGCTTTCAAATTATAAACAACATTAAATGAAGGGATGAATTATGATAAACAACACTAGCTAAAGGGATGAATTATGATAAGCAGCATTAGCTGAAGGGATGAATTATGATAAATAACATTAGCTGAAGGGATGAATTTTGAAGTTGAAATTACACACTTATTAAATAATTAAGCCAGAAGCATAAACAGGGCGAAAACTGTCACTACAGTTATAATAGCCTTTCATGAAAACTATATAATGATACAGTGGAAACCCAATTTTATGTTTCCCGCATTGTGCATATTCCTGCTTCATACATTATTTTTCTTCAGTTCCAATAAATCTCTTATATCTATAATGTCTTTCTTTCCCGCATTATACGTTTTTCCAATCCTGTGTTTTCCCGCATCGAACGTTTTTATTTTGAGGTGCCAAAATAAGATTTTCCCAAATTTTTCATTTATTTTATGCATTTGGTGCACGTTTTTTTTTGTTTCATTCAGGTACAAGAGGTTTGAACCGGTTCCCATCCCTTCCCTTTCCTTTAGCACAGGATTTCTTGGAAAATTGTCAAGGAGAGCTACTTGATGAACAGGTGTTGCATTCGTCACTTGTCGCGCACTCAATTATGTACATGTACCTTACTACATACAGTACTTCTTTTGAGGCCTTTATCGCAACTAAATGCTAGATTTACGATGGCTGGTAAGCGTAAATGTTATTCTTTTTCTGAAAAAGCCTCCATTATAAAAAAAAGCAAACGAATTTCATGGAACGAAAGTTGAGTTGGCAAAGTCTCTTGGAATAGCAGCTTCGACACTGCAAACTATTTTGAATCAGAAAGACAAGGTGGAAGCTAATTCCTAAAAATTGGGCACTATTGCAAAAAAGAGAAAAACTTTAAAAACTTCACCATATGATGAATTAGAAAAGATTTTATTGACATGGTTCAGGCAAGCTCGTTCTGCAAATGTCCCAATAAATGGATCAATTTTAAGAGAAAAGGCTTTAGACATTTCTGCTTGGCTTGGCTGGAAAGGGTTTACTGCTTTCAATGGATGGATAGACAGATTTAAAAAATGCCATGATCTAACATATAAATCAATCTGCGGTGAATCTGCCAGTGTCAATCCAGTTACAGTTGATGTGTGGAAAGAGTTTACCATTTTTAGTGGCTTTACCATTTTTAGTGGCAAATTATGCCAAGAAAGATATTTTTAATGCCGACGAGACTGGCCTTTTTTTTAGTCTTCATCATCATCATGGCACTACAGCCCTTGTAGGGCCATGACCTCCTTTAATCTATTGTCAAATAAAACATACACGTTTAAAGAGGAATCATGCCATGGTGGAAAAATGTCTAAAATGTGCTTGACTATCTTATTATGTTGTAATGCCGATGGTAGCAAAAAATTAACTCCACTAGTTTAGTTATAGGTCATTCTCGTAAACCATGCTGTTTCAGAAATGTTAAGAGTTTCTCAACGAGCTATGAGGTAAACAAGAAAGCCTGGATGACACAAACTATTTTTGAAAACTTTCTGCATGAAGTAGATAAAAAAATGAGATTTCAAAGGCGAAAGATCATCCTGTTTATTGATCAATGTACATCTCATTTGGATTTAAAACTGAAAACTGTGCTTGTACAGTTTTTCCTCCAAACTGCACGAGTAAACTTCAGCCGTGTGATTTAGGCATAATCCGCTCTTTTAAAGCGTGTTATAAGAAACAGTTGGTACGAAGGGCAGTGGTTGAACTAGAATCTGGAAACATTGAAAATGCATGTAAACACAAAATCAATATATTAGAAGTATTACATTTCATTTCTTCTTCATGGAATAATGTTACAAAAAGTTGCATATCTCATTGCTTTATGAATGGTGGATTTCCTACATCATACGAAGTTTCTGTTCTAGCTGAGAATGATGATTTTTTGAAGGGCAGTTATTTCAACGGACCTGAAATTGCTTTTGATAATTACATTGAATGCGATGAAAATGTGATTACCACAGAGGTACAAACCATCTCTGAATTAATGGAATCTTTGTCAGACGACAGCGATGATGACAATATGGAAATTGCAGAACCTATGCCTTCTTTTAAGGAAGCATTAAATGAACTGAAGTTAGCAAAAAACTTTTTCTTGGGTTACGATTCACAAGAATCACATTTGCAAAGCCTGTCAGTAATTGAGAATACGCTTTATGAACTTAAAGCAAAGAACACTAAGCAAGCAAAAATCACGAATTTTTTTATAAATCAAGATAGCTGTAAGTGAAATTTTTGATTATATTAAATGCACATTTAAATTGGTTTTATTATACATACTATGGTATTTATTGTTTTGCTTTTTTTTTCTACCCCAATTTTATGTTTTCCCGTGTTGTACGCTTTTTTTGCTGTTCTGGTAAAAAATGTAAAATCGGAGTTCGATTGTATATTGAAATAGTGATTTGCCAATAGGTGTATTGGTGATAATAAAATGAATTGTTAACTTTTCTTATCTCTTCATAATATTTTGTCAGATATAAAGGAAATAAAACTTGAATTATATTTATGTTCTTAGTTTTTTCTATTTTTAACACATGTGTTTGATTGCAATTTCATGATTTTTATATATATATCAAATTAAATATACCTATCCATTATTTTCCTACATCCATTCTAAATGCTTTAATTCATAGTGAAGTTAATAATAAATATCACTGACCCATTTTACTACTCAGTATTTCCTGTTAAGGCTCCTGTTTATGTATTTAAAAGACACAGACACTTCCTGTCATAGAACAGTGGAACCCATTTACCAAGTGTTTGTCATCAAGCTGTAACCTTTTAGTAAATAAAATAAAATGTTATCTATAATTTCTTAGGTTTTTATAAATATTTTTAATCTTTAAATATTTTACAACATACGTATCTATTAAATAAAAATAGTTTGTAGCTGGAGAATGAATTGAGTACCACATTGCGTGTGTTATCTCATTTCTAGCAGATAAATAACATCTGTAATTGTGCTAAATTTATTTTAACACAAATGTTTTTAAGTAATAATAATCAATATGCTCGGTTTGAAGAAATGAAGCACAGACTTTTTGTAGCATTGTCACTACTTTTTGTAGAGGGCGTGGTAGCCCAGTGGTTAGCATGCGGGAATTGCACTCAGTAGGCCCGGGTTCGATTCCTGCCACTGCCAAAGTGTTCACGCAGAGTACGATCACGTTAAATATGTGGGTCCGTAAGTCCTTCCGAGAGGATGGTGGTAGGGGAAGGAGGGTACGGTCCTGGATGCCTCCCCCCACTGGGTTCCGGTCTAAATAAGGTGGTACTTCCTGGCCGTCCAAACAGTTATCTTACACCTTTCTGGTAGGTCGGACGGTCTGGGTCTCAACAACAACAACTACTTTTTGTAGGAAATTACAACTGTCCAAAATTTTACATACTCTAGTTATACCTCCTATATTACACAATCACATAGGAAGTAATATTTTTATTTGTTTTAAATTATTTTATTTTAATAAAAGAATTGAAAGCATCAAGTATCTAATACAAAGAAAATTTTTTTGAATTCCAAGTTTCAGTGGAAAAGTATTTATTTAAATTGTTCCATGTATAAGTCAACCCCTAACACTTCTTTTTCGCCTTGAAATTTTCAACTTATGTACAAATATGTATAGTAAATTTTGTATATCATTAAATGATAACATTTTATAAAAGATTGTTAAAGATAGAAATTTACTTACTAGACATTCATGAAATAGATGCTAGATTATATATGTTCATAGTTGTATCAACATTGATAATGTTTTTTTTATTTTTCTATAGTTCCAAGTAAAATTAAATGTATAATCCAAGTATAACATATACCTGATCATACTCTCAAAATGATCGTTTTAAAGGGGGATTTTATAGCTTGATCACAAAGAGAAATTAATTACATTAAGAAATTATAAGCGAATAAAAGTTATTTTATACCAGGGTTTAAGCTGGCAAAAAATTTGGTTTAGAAAAGAAGCTAAATTAGAAATTTTATTTTAATAATATGCTAAAAGCAAAGCTAATTTTGATAAAGGCAAATTACTTTGTTTGAGATGTCTGTATTTGGAGTTAATAAATTTTAAAATTTACACACACACATGTCATTCGATGGGGGCGCGGTAGCCCATTGGTTAGCGCGCTGGAGTTGCACTCGGTAGGCCCGGGTTCGATTCCAGCCACTGCCAAAACTGCCGCCGTGTTCACGCGGAGTACGATCACGTTAAACATGTGGGTAAGTCCTTCCGAGAGGTTGGTGGTAGGGGAAGGAGGGTACTGTTCCTGTGGATGCCTCCCCCACTGGGTTCCGGTCTAAATTGGGTGGCACTTCCCGGCCGTCCAAACAGTTACCTTACACCTTTCTGGTAGGTTGGACGGTCTGGGTCTCAACAACAACAACAACATGTCATTCGATTATGACTAATTATAAGTGAAAGTGGTTGCTAAAATGCCAAAGTTTCTTTTTACATTTTTCAGAAATAGAAACTGTATTTTAAACTTTATGGTATAAATGTAAGCTGTATTACACGGCTGCAGAAACATTGAAAATTTGCCAGTGTCATGTGCAGTGCACATGTGTGTTTCAAACTGTCATAACTGCACATTCAAAAACAAATTGTGGGGCGATAAGGTTTATGTTGTTTGAGATATCCAATAATTTAGACCAAATGTAGATATAATGACTTATTATTAATAAATTTATTGTATAAATGGTTTTTAATCTAATATATAGATTTATTTCAAACAGAAAAATAAATTTAGTAAGTGACTTTTCAGGGACATTTCTTGATATTTTCCTGTTTTCACAAACTCTATTGGTAAATAAATTTTTATTTACCAATTTTTAAATTCATTTTCAAAATACTATAATAATCTTTTTTTAAATCCCCAATTTTAAATTGTACTTCTTAACCATTTAAATTGTAAAGAAAAGTTTATTCATAGAATTTTGCATTTAATTTTTTTTCTTTCTTTTGTTTATTATATTTTATCATTTGGAAAAATTCTAATGTCCCAATGGATACATAAAAATGCAATATATTAATATTAACGTTAGACAGAGAGTTGTAAGAATATAAGCATGTATTAAAATCTTTTATTTTGTAAAGCATATCCAAAACCTTCAAGTTTTGACATAGATGTCAGCAGTCTCCAATATTTGCACAGAATTATTAGTAATCACTAAAATTAATTTATTATGACAAATTGTAAAAAGAAATGTGATCGAGAGCACAATTCCCTTAAATTCAAGTAGCTTGTGGTTTCAAATTTATTTATTTAGTATGAAGAATGATAAGGAAGTTCATATAGCACCAAAACTCATGTAAAAATATGTGTACTGTATGTAAATATGAATAATGAAAATTATGTAATTAATCAATGCATTATTTTAAACTTGCTATCTTATAATTGGTATGGTTAACAATATTGTTCTTATTTTATACTTCTCAATTTAATTTTAGCATCCAATTACTGCATCAGAACATCCAAAGTTTAGTATCGCATCACCGTGTTGTTTGTTGTGCCCAAGCTGTGATTCCTCTGTTGAAGTAACCTATATTTAATTTTCACTAATTTTGATTTTAACCTTTCAAGTTCTGGATATTATATTGTCATTCTGTAATATTACAGGTGTTACTTCCAAGTACTTGTGCAATATGGTGACATGTCAGTCGTTGTACTTGTTGTATCAGCCATTTTAGATAGATTACCCATTATCTACCCTGTTGAAAACTACAGATATGAAGTTCATAAGTAAGTTATAGTAATGCTAGTTCTTTTAACATTTTTGTGCAGTTGCTGTATAAACTTTTATCTATAATAATAAAAAAAGGTGTTTGTCTGTATGTTTGTTGGTCATGTAGCAGAATATCTATGCAACCCATAGTGATACTTCAGGTTAGGACCAAAGGTATCTCAGAGCGATTTTTTTTAAATTCGTATTAGTTTTCTAATTATTTAATATTGAAGTGCCTTTTTGATCGATTTTCACACACATCTATTTCTAAACTATCAGAAATATTCTTGCAGAATTTCCATCTTGATACCATTAGAAAGATTAAAGAACTATATTTTCAAAGAGTTTTAAACGAAATTTGCAGGATAATTCTTTATATTAAAAAAATTGAAAGTTTATCAAAATATTAAAAGTTTATTATACATATATCATATGTGGTGACAAAAGGGCAACCTAAGATGTGGATGGGGTTGCCAGAATTGAATGTTGCAATTTTTACCCTGGCAACAAAAGACTCAGAAAGGGTTGCCAGAATGGAATGTTCTCCAAATCATAATAGGGATTGCCAAAATCTCACCTAAAATCACTAAGAATGATAAAGGAATTACACTACATCAGTTCCGCGGAGTACGATCACGTTAAACATGTGGGTCCGTAAGTCCTTCCGAGAGGTTGGTGGTAGGGGAAGGAGGGTACGGTGCCTGTGGATGCCTCCCCCACTGGGTTCCGGTCTAAATTGGGTGGCACTTCCCGGCCGTCCAAACAGTTACCTTACACCTTTCTGGTAGGTCGGACGGTCTGGGTCTCAACAACAACTACATCAGTTCCATTTAGGCCATATTACTCACCCACACAGTGGGCCAAGGTATGTTTGGGTGATTATTTAGGGTGTGTTATACTGAGATCTGAATTCAATGGATTCAGTTAATTCCTGTTTTAAATCCCAGACAACAGCGAATGGCCTAAAATGTAATCACCCATCTTAAATGCATTGAAATCTTTAACATTTTATGAATCTGCAATTATTTTTTAAATTATTGAATTTAATTTGTTTTCTGAGCTTGCATGCTTTTTTTATATTTTCAATAGTAAACAATATGAGTGAGTGAAGGGCCACAACTAAAAGTTAAAAATTGAAGTATGCATTTGTAGGGTTCTCTCGCTCACGGAGATAAAATCGCTGCGTTCGACTGTATTGGCTCAGTCGATATATAAATTAAATGCCTGTGATCAGGTTGTCGGTGTCATTTCGGGAACACCAACTGCTTAAAGGTAGACGTACTCTTGGATAACGTAAGTGTCGAATCCAGGATTCCGACAAGGTGATAATTATAAAATTGGTAAAATGCAAATAGGAAAAGTTTCCAAAATCAAGAAGCTTTCAAATCAAGAGTTGGATAATTAAAATAAGGTTTTATTTCAAACTCAGCAGAAAACAATATTGAAGATTATAAAAGCCGGGTAAAATCGGCCTGAGACGACAAGTCGTAGTGCATCGACTTGCTGCATGTACGGATGTTAAGCGTCTCTCTCGATGCGTATCTCGCATTGAGTATATATTCAGGCTAAAAATTCTGCGACCACCTAACAACATGAACTTTGAGATTGTTTCTCATGACCCCGTCGTATCGGGACCACACATTCTCGTAGCGTCGAGATATCTCCCCCGCTCTTTGATGACAAGTGGAATGGCAAAATGGCTAGATTTCGTGGAAATCTGAGGGAAGTTTATGGCTTTGTTTTTCCCAAGCGCTAAGTTGGAGGTCTGGGCACAAGAAGGTAATGACCTCAGGAATCTTCAGAGAAAAATGGCGAGCATCCAACTCTGAACAATCCTGAGTTTCTTACAGCATTTATACTAAATATAATTTTGATGAGTTGTGTGCAATTTTAGGACTTCAAGCATATTTTAAGAAAGCCAATTTATGGGAAAATATGAAAATTAAGATGACTCTTTGGAAAATATATCTAAATCATATTTTTATAATTTTTTACCACAGTTTATTATTAAAATCTAACTTATATATTTTATTAAACAATTGAATAAAAGTTTTCTCCATTTTTATCTTGTATTTTTGTTTGTAAAATTATAAAGTAAAACAATAGTAAACATTGTTTTTTCACTCTTTTTAAATCTTTTCAGATTCGTTCCTAATTTTCTCAAAGAAAATGTGGTCATCATAATTATGATTTCCATAAAATTTATCCTATAAATACATTCATTTTTACTTTATTTTGATTTAATTGTAAATAAATCTTTGAATTGTTTCTTTGTAGAGTCCTTGCTGATTCCATCATTAAATTGTTTGACCTTCATCCTGAAACGGTATTTCACTGCCAGAAAAGTATATTGGCCTACTTAAGTCGCTTTAAGAATTATTTTATATCGGACAAAAGTTTTATACACATGGTATGTATTTTTTCATGTTTTGAAATTATTTTATTTTTCGGTGAAACAAGTGCTTTTTCCTTTCTTGCCTGTAAATTAGAGGAATCTCTAGTTAAGAAAATATTTTCTTAGTAGTAAATTAAAAGCTTTTTAAAACAATCAAGAATTGGGCCATTTAAACATTTGCTAAGTAATTAATCAAATTTTAATAAACAGCTATTTAATGTTTAAAAAATATTTTGTGCAAAATAATATTCAGCTTATCTTGCATAATGCTGGTTTGTTTTAGTCTTCTCCTAGTGCCTTGTACGATCTTTTTTATGTATTTTTATGTATTTCTCTTTCAAGGAAAATAAAATAGCTAGTAAATTTTTTGAAAAGTGCTTGGTAGGAGAAATTTAAATGTAAATATTTAAATCAAGAATAATATACAGTAAAATGTGTCTAATAGGGAATTACGCAAGACCTAAAGGTACTTCCATGATAGATTGTAAGCAGATTTCCTCCTTACTCAGATTATGTTCCATCACATGTTTCCACATTAAGCAAAACTCCATATCACTCATATTTTGTTTATTGCAGATTTTATTGTATTTATATTAATCACTTTATAAAAAAATTAATGCTAATAATATAATATTGTAGGTTTGGGTTGTTGGTGAATATGTATCCAGTACTTACAGCAGTATCTGCCGGCCAGAAATTATTGCTGTATTTTTTGAAAACTTAGAAAGCACAACTTATGAAGCTTTGCCATGTCTGATAGATTCATCTGATGACCAATTTTTGAAGTTTCTGAGCATATCATTAACTTCGTTATCTAAGGTTAGTTAATTGTACAAATTATGTTGTGGTTCATTAGAATATTTGTAGATTGTAAAATACTTTATAGTTAAATTTGATTTCATTTGTTAGTGTTCAATATAGTGTTAGCATAAATGAATGCCCGGATTTTAAAAATTCTGGGTCTCAACAACAACATAATATAATCAGTGGCAACATAACATAATCAGTGATATATGAAAATGAAGAAAAACATTCCAAGTTTTTTTTCAGTTACAAATGTTCAATGTGTGAACCTTTCATAACACGACAAACATCTAATCTGTAATCAAGTTCATTCCACACATTTTGCAGTTTTACACTGTCAGCGGTTCTTAATGCAGCACTGATGCGTTCTTTAAGTTCATTGAGTATTTTCAACAATGGTGGTTTATAAACAAGATCTTTGATGTAACCCCATAAAAAGAAATCACATGACGTAAGATCCCAGGATCCTTGGTGGCCATGTGAATAAGGGTAAATCATACTTACCCATTAAATCATCATTACCATCTATTGAGAGATGTTGGGAAAATATACATTTTTAAAATCCAGTCATTCATTTATGCTAACCCTGTATTGAGACTCTGTGATAGTAATATTTTAATTTACTTATATTTGTCCCAGTTACATAATAATTCTGAAGGTCCCATCTACAAGTAACTGTAATTCTAGCGTCTTGGGGATTCTTTTATCTGTTTTGCAAAAGCTTTTGCTATTGATTTCTCCCACATTGGGTTCAAATTTTGCTACCCAGAAAGTCTATTTTATAGGAGTTTTTTTTTTTCTCTGAATAAAACATTAGATCTATCAAATTGTTTTGCTAAATTCTTAAAAGTGTGATATATCAAGTCATTTTCACATGTAGTTTAACTCAAAATGTGAAATTGAACATATTTTATATTGTTAGTAGTAACCATTCTTAAAATAATGCAATTTCTTATAATATGGATAAAATGATGGCATTAGTTAATGGATATTATTTTTTAAATGTCTAACATGTATGAAATTCATAGTTAACTAGTAATCAACATTTTGTTTGCATTTGTGAAAAAGTATTTTCTTTAAAGTCTGTTAAGTCTGCTCTCTAACCATGCAGATAAGGTTAAAAATTCCATGAACTAGTATTTTAATAATTTGACATATATTTTAAAGTATTTTAATTATATATATATATATATATATATATATTAGAAAAATATCTGAAAAATACTATACATAAAATACATTATCATAACACTGCTAAATACTGCAAAATATTAAGGTGCAATGCCGCACTTTCAAGTTAAGCAGATATATTATAGTAAATACAAAAACAGATTTAAAAAGGGAGGAAAAGAAGGGAGAGTGTTTACAGGAACGACAGTAAGAAGGCCGGGGGAATTGTGACCCCCCGTTCCCGGTTAAAGTGCTTTTATTCCCAGGAAACACTCCCGGTGCCTCTGTCTTTCCGAAGCATCCCTCCGTCCGATGAAATCAAAGAAACATCCTGAAGTAAAAAGACCAGGAAGCACAAAAGGGCTCAAGATATGAAAATAAGCCAAACCTGCCCCTACAGCAAAATGCTTGAAGACCACGAGAAATGTCTTGTAAAGATACTGCACTGATATACAATCCTCATGCAATACAGTTTCTTTCCTTCTTTAAGACCAAGCGTACATAGTGCCTTAGAAATCGAAGTGGATAATGGTACCTTGCTGCTTCTTGGAGTAATTTATGAATACAGTGTTGCAGTTCTTCTTTTTCTGTATTGAGACGTCTATATCGATTTAAATGATTAATAATTACATTTCTGAATATACCACTACTTAAATTGGATTTCCAGTCTATTATAAAATTAACATCGAAATCAAAGTTGTCTCGTTAGTCATAAAGTTTAAAACATATTTTATCATTTTCATTATAGTAAATACTTATATCCAGGAAGTCAACAATTCTCATATTTGTATATGGAGTTTCTATAAGTTCCAGGCATTTAGGGTAAAACCCAAATTCAATATGGTTATGTTGATCTGTTTGTCCAATTATCACATCGTCAACATAGCGGTAGAATGGTAATTCATTAACCAAATAAGTACCTTGTTCAAGTAAATATCCGCAAGAATGGAAGAGCATCCCTCACCCATGGGGATACCCTGTATTTGGCAATAAAACTCCTCTCCGTTGTGCAGAATATTTTCAAACAAGACAATATTTATCAGCTTCTTATATTTGTTAACTGAGATGGTAGAGTGTAGATTGTAATGTTCATGAAGCTCTATTAGAATGTCAAATAAATCTTTTAAGTTTTAAGGAATTTTGTTCTCAAAATTCCGTACTCAAATGAATTACAGAAGTGCTTTTATTTTTGCTAAAGATGTGGATGATTTTATATACAAAATGGCGGTGAAATACAGTTACCCCATTAAGACTTTCAACGAATGGAGAAACACAGTAATAAAGGGTTTTGAAATGCAGTATCATCCAGATTCACATAGCACATTTCAAGACAACAAGGTACAAGCAATGGAGACTTTGAGGGGAAAATTTGCAATAACTTACATGGATAAAGTGCCATCGAATTACGTATTTGTATGTAAAAAATACTACGTAGACACTTTACGCAAAAGTTATGAAAATGAAAGTACATATCAAGAAATCAAATCCACCGAAAAAACAATGGAAAACCGTATCAAGGCACTTTATAAAAGAATAGGACATGATTTAAAAAAAGTAAGATTTCCCTATCTTGTACTAATTCCAAAAATGCACAAAAGACTGATCAAATTCAGACCTGTGACAGTGGGATGCGGATCTTACCTTACAGTGGCTAATACCAAGTTGCTTACTATTCTGACTTACTTATTAAAGGGAATTAAAAAAGAAGGGACCTGCATGGCATCAAATTCTTATGAATTAATTGACAAATTAAGTAGAATACGGGAGAAAATGTTTTTTAGATGCTTCGATTTTAAAGACCTCTTTAATCATGTAAACTTAAAAGATTTATTTGACATTCTAATGGAGCTTCATGAACATTACAGTCTACACTCTACCATCTCAGTTAACAAATATAAAAAGCTGGTAAATATTGTCTTGTTTGAAAATATTCTGCACAACGGAGAGGGTTTTTATCGCCAAATACAAGGTATTCTCATGGGTGGGGGATGCTATTCCATTCTTGCGGATATTTACTTGAACAAGTATGAACAAGGTACTTATTTGGTTAATGAATTACCATTCTATCGCTATGTTGACGATGTGATAATTGGACAAACAGATCAACATAACCGTATTGAATTTGAGTTTTACCCTAAATGCCTGGAACTTATAGAAACTCCATATACAAATATGAGAATTGTTGACTTCCTGGATATAAGTATTTACTATAATGAAAATGACAAAATATGTTTTAAACTTTATGCCAAACGAGACAACTTTGATTTCGATGTTAATTTTATAATAGGCTGGAAATCCAATTTAAGTAGTGGTATATTCAGAAATATAATTATTAATCATTTAAATCGATATAAACGTCTCAATACAGAAAAAGAAGAACTGCAACACTGTATTCATAAATTACTCCAAGAAGCAGCAAGGTGCCATTATCCACTTCGATGTCTAAGGCACTATGTACACTTGGTCTTAAAGAAGGAAAGAAACGGTATTACATGATGATTGTATATCGGTGCAGTATCTTTACAAGACGTTTCTCGTGGTCT
This sequence comes from Amaurobius ferox, assembly GCA_951213105.1. Classification (NCBI taxonomy): domain Eukaryota; kingdom Metazoa; phylum Arthropoda; class Arachnida; order Araneae; family Amaurobiidae; genus Amaurobius; species Amaurobius ferox. The sequence goes on from OX578136.1 coordinate 86,654,960, forward strand.
GTGAGCATTTTTCTGTAGGGACAGGTTTGGTTTATTTTCATATCTTGAGCCCTTTTGTACTTCCTGGTCTTTTTACTTCAGGATGTTTCATTGATTTCATCGGACGGAGGGATGCTTCCGGAAGACAGAGGCACCGAGAGTGTTTCCTGGAAATAAAAGCGCTTTAACCGGGAACGGGGATCACAATCCCCTTGGCCTTTTTACTGTCGTTCCTCCAAACACTCTCCCTTCTTTTCCCCCCTTTCCCCCTTCCTTTCTGCCCCCCCCCCCTTTTAACTTTTTAAATCTGTTTTTGTATTTACTATAATATATATATATATATATATATATATATATATATATATATATATTCTTGAACTTTTAGCTAGCTGCAAGGAACCAAGATCAAGTTCCAAGGGCTGTGTTATGTTTGAGTAAAGTTCACCAGCAATTAAAATCATTTGGGAATGATTACAAATTAAGTTGGAAAATTGTTATTGAGCGGGTCCAAGAACTGTTATCAATATTAAATGTTCCCAGGTAAGTATTTATTAATTATGTTATAATGTTGTAAACTATTATGCAGAGTTATGTCATTAAACATTAGGAATATCAATTTTTAAATTAGTTAATTAGTAGTTATAAAACTTTGTTTTCTGTTCATTTTTTAATTTGCACTTGATTTCTTATAAAGAATAATTTCACAAGAAAAGGTTTTTTTTTCTCTTTTTTTTTTAGAAACTTTTTTAACAGATGACTTTGATGGCACAGATCTTCTATCTTCTTTTTCCAAAAATATTTTCTATTACCCAATTTGATTATTGAAATCATTTTTGCTTAAATATGTAGCTTGATGACTCAAACAAATGTTCTAATGATTTTTTTTTTACTTATTTTAATTTGAAAAATAATTGAGAGAGAATAAAGAGTTAAAATTGAAGAAAGTGTATATATTTTTGAAGAAAGTGTCCATATTTTTAAATCTTAAAATACTAACATTTTCAGTATTTTATGAGTTAAAACCAACAGAAAAAAAGATTAGTGCTTTTTATTATTATTATTGTATTTCTTTTGGGTCAACAAACTACACATTTTAAAGTAAAGCCAAAATAAATAGGGAAATTTTTCATATAAATAGTTGAGTTTCTCTTAGGGCAAATTTACACTAGAAAAACACAAATTTGTGTTTTAAGATTTTTGGATGCAAATAATTGACTGGGGCTCAAAGACACAATGTTTTATCAGTTTTTCCCAAATGTTATCTTAATCATGATGATAGGACTAACTATGAACAGCTAAATAGATACTTTTGAACTAAAAATAATGCAAGTTAATTTATGTCAATCAGGTAACTGGAATGGGAGATATTCAAGGCATTTTTATTTTCCTGGTTGATTATGTACATGATTTGGACTTATTGTGGAACAAAATCGTTTCATGTATAGGATTTATATGTGATGTGAATGTCCCAATAGAACTCAATGAATGAATGAATGAATGAAAGTTTTGCTTATATTCTGATCTTCGAATGTTATGATTTTGCTTCTTAAATATGATTTTATCAATTGAAGCACTGATTTTCTAGTTTTAATGTGTCTAGACAATCTTTATAAAATCTTCATGGGAGTATAATTCAGAAACAAAACACAATGATGTAATTAAAACAATTTTTTAATGATTCCCTTTTGTGAAGATTATAAGCTATTGCAAGAAAATATTCCATCGAAGAGGAAAATAGGACATGATTATTCTATTCAGAAAATGTTAGGATGCAAAACTTTTATAATTGAAAAGTAAATTAATATATTCCTGTATAAATATGTTAATTTAAAAATAATAATTTTTCTGATAAGAAAGGTACATTATGCATAATGTATGATTATAAAAAATTGGTTATAATAGCATTTTTTCATTATTGTTTTACTTTATATAAGTTACATATATATTTTTTATCAATACACCATTTATAGAATGCCAGATGAATGTTTCAATAGACGATTCATTTTTTCATGCAACTGAATAGAATTAAACAAAAGAATAAATGCATTGTTTGATTCTTCCTGCAATAAAAATGAGGTTATGGATTGGGTGGCTAAAGCTTATACCATACTTCTTCACTTAAGTAATTTAGCCTATTTGTAGGAGGAAATATGGAGTAATGAAGATATGATTATTGGCTATTTAAGTATTGCATTGTTTTTTTCCTTAATAGTATTGGTGGGTTGGGAAATAATAGTGTTATTGAATTACTATAATGATGTGAGAAAACAAGATCATAAAGCAATATTGTTTTTGAAAAGCAAAGAATTGCATTTTAATCTTTTCATGGAATGGATCTACTATAATAACTTAGATGTTTGCAACATATTTTTTTCATATAAATTATATAGCCATTATGTGTATTTGTTAATGTAATTAAACAATGTAAAAATAATTCAGGGAATCAAGGTTAATTTTTATAATAATAATAAAATTCATTTCAATAATTCCAGAATTGTTGCTATTTGAATGGGGGAAAATATTTGAGTGCTTTCACTAGATTAATCTGAATTAACTAAAAACAGCTAAACAGTAAAAGCTGACAAAATCTTTTAATTAATAGACATTTCTTATTCATCTATCATTAAAGTATCTGAAAGAATGTTTTAGCATATACAATATATTGGATTGTCCGGGAACTACCTTCATTTTTTTTCTTTCATTAAAATAAAAAAGCAATTTTTTAAACAAAGAAATAACTTTAATCAGTAATGTATTGAACATTTTGTTCAATCGTTTACCATCTTTCAGGCAATTTTATGATTCCACTTTCAAAGAACATCTGATCTTTTTCTGCAAAATTTTTCCAAGTGGGATTTGACACTGTTATCATGGTTGTTCATGCATTGTTGACACAGAGCATGAAACAAATGATAGTTTGATGATACAATGTCTGGACTGTATATTGAATGTGGTAATACATCCCAACCAAACTGCAATAGTTTCTGATGGGTGACTAAATGTATATGTGGTTTGGCATTGTCATGATGGAACACAATATCTTTATGATTCACCAATTCTGGACGTTTCTGTCACAAAGCATCTTTTAGTTTTGTCAGTTGTTGACAGTACACATTGGAATCGATTGTTTCGTTCCTTGGTAAAAGCTCAAAATAAACAATTCCCTTATAGTCTCACCAAACTGATAACATAACCTTCTTTTAATGGATATATATCAGCTTTTGATGTTGTTTGAACTTGCTCACCAGGCTTGGACCATGATCTATTTGCATTCATTGTTACTGTAAACAATCCAATTTTCATCACCAGTTATCAATTGTTTCAAAAAGGGATCATTTTTGAGTAAAAATAGCAAAATATTTTGAGTAAAAATGACCTGAATGGAGACTTAAATGTTTTGAGTAAACATAACAAAAACTAACCATGTTAAATAAACAATCATTTTATATATAATTTTATATCAGAAAATAAATACACTTTATTTTGAATACTGGCAGGCACTGTAGTCAAGATATTGCTTATTTTCCAAATTAATTTCTGACTAATTTTTTAATGAGACTTGCAATTTATGAAATATTATTAAATGAGTTAATTTTTTTGCATGAAACATTACACAATAAATTGCTTGAGATTATTCTCATGCAAATAGCATGTAATGGTATCATATTATATGTTTCGTAACAACACTGAATAACAATGCTGACAAAGTTTCCAAAACTGCTGAATATCAATCCACATAGTATTAAATTAATTAACCTTTTTATAATATTGCTACACTTGCATATAAATGTGTTTAATTATTTGACTCATTTTGTCATGCAAGTCTTTATATGCAAGTAAAAGTGCCAAATTTAAAGACACTGATGCAATTTAAGTAATATTATTCTATGGATCTTATGGTTTTACATGTGATTATTTAATTTTAAAGAAATAAATTCGTTGCACTATGTAGGAAGTCACATGCAAACATGTGCTACTTGCATGATATTTTTCAAATGATTTGTTTACTTTCCAGGAGCACAAAAATGTATTAAATGTATTAGAACTATTTGTTATACTGTGAAATGTTTTTTTATGAATATTTTCTGTTTTAGTATAGCTGCTATTGTTCTTAGTCCCCCCAAAGATCTAGAAAGTGGAAGGTAATGTAATTTTTTTTCATTTTCTATATTATTTTATAAATTTAAAATTTCCAATGGATTTTTATATCTAGATTTTTTCCAGGTTTTGTTTTTGCTTTTACAGATATACACATAGATATTTAATTTTTCTTTTTAAGGATATTCTCCTACTGCTTGTTTCATTTTCCCCATGTTAACCTATGGAAAATAGTCCCTAACCTCTAGATCATTTAATTTTTTTGGATTTTTTCCCACTGTTTTTTTGCCAAGCATAGATTTTGAAAAGAGATGGTTTATGTAGTTTTTTTAATTCGGTAAAATAGTTCTTAGAAGTATTTTTAATATGTATAGAAAAGTAATGCATTCATTTTACAAAAATATTAGAAATACTTCTAATTATTTTAGTGATTTTTATAAGAAGTATAAACATTCCTATTCTTAACATATATGTGCTCAACAGAAAGCATTAGGAAAAAATTCTAAAACCTAAACTAACTAGAAGTTAGAGGTTACTTTTCATAGGTTAACGTAGGGAAAGTGAAACACTCATAAGGAGGAAAAATATCTTCTTAAGTTGATTATCATACTCCTTACAGTTATTACAGGTTTTGCTTGACTTTATTTCATTTATATTTCGTTTTAAAATTTTTTTACTATTTAATCTCTTAACTAGCACCATATACTGATATTAATTTTTATATATAAGTAATCTTTTTAATTTTTTTTTTTTTTTTTGGTTGTTGTTGTCCTTCAGTTTATGTTAAAAGTAAAATTTTAGTTGCTTATTTATTTTAATTATTTTTTAGACTGCACAGGGATTCTACATCTTTGTCATATGTTTTGAGAACTATTTCAGATATTGTAACTACAGAGAATTAACTTCAAAATGGAGCAATCAAAGATGTGTTTGTAAATATGTATAAATTACCGAACTTGTACAAAGAGAGCCTAAATATATTAATAAAATATTTAATTTTTAAAATATTCATTTGCGTCATCTATCCTATGTCCTATTAATAAGATGCTGTTGATTGATTTTATTTCTATCAAAACATTTTACACTTATCCACAGTTTTTCAAGAAACATTCTCCATCAAGTTTTTGAAAGAAATATTGTTTGAAATATCATGAATTGATGTAAAAAATAATTGAACTTGAAATTTTCTCTCTCTTTATATAACCACAGGAAAAGTTTTTATATTTAGACATCTACAAATTCAATGATAGGTCTTAACAGCAGTTAGGTCTTTCTATAGAAAATACTATGCCCAATTGTACTATAACAGTAGTGCTACCAATGAAGAAAATTCTATAAACATAGTGAATTTTACTTTAAATAAGAGAGAGAAAAATGTTAATTACAAAACTGAAATATTTCCTAAATAGTAGAAAATAGCACACATACTTGTAGATAATTTTTAAGTAAATGCTTGTTACTTAGGATGAAACTGTAAAGCATTACTCATACTATTGAAAAGTATGTTTGAAAGAAAAAAAAGAATTATTTCAAAAGTTAGGATTGCACCATGTTTAAAAAACTTACAATTGTTTAAGTCAAGTAGAACCTGCTCACTTAGCATTCATAGCCTCTAAGGCATTCAAGTGAAGCATATTTGTTATTTCCTACTATTTAGAAAATGCTTTATAATTTTGTAATTTGCATTTTTCTCTATTTTATTTGAAAAGTTAGATTTGCTAGCTTTTTAAAAACTTCTGCTAGGAGCAGCACTACAGGTGCTGTGATTTATTGGGCATAGTAATTTTTCTATGGGTAGATCTAACTGCTGGATGTGGGGTCTCTTTAACTGATGTGACCCCCGATAAATAGAATACAAGATTGCTGAAATTCATATGTAGGAAATTATATCTGACATTGAAAAACACTATATATTAAAACCATAAATAATTTAGGGCCATTACCAAATGATATAAAAATCTAATGTCTTAGTTATAATGGGTCATCACTCAAGCATAATACATTCACAAGAAATCCATTAAAGATTGCACAAAAACAATTAAATGCTTGCATTACGGAAGTATGACAGTACAGTGACAAAGGAAGAAACTTTTTTCGTTCCTCATAGATAAGTCAACTGTAGTGTGTCTTAAAATTGAAAAAAAAAAAAAAAAAATCGAACATTTTATTGATGTAAGAATCTTTGATACACAATTGAGCAGAGGTAAATAAAATTTTAACATAGACAGCAATTTTTATAATCAAATCCTATTATTTCAGCTGCTATGTTAAATGTGGATACGCATATAGTTCCTGATGTATAGCCACATATCAGGAGCTGTATCTATAGCTCTTAATATGTGGCATGCATTTGTTATTTGCTTAGATATTTTAAAATTTTATGAAAGTAAAAAATAAATATAATTTGACATGCATTTTTTATTTCTTAAAGTCAAAAGTGGTTGTTACTATTGAAAATTAAATGGCATGAAACAGATTATAAATAATGATTTCATATGCACATTAAAGACATATGCATTTATGAAAAAATACAGTAGAGACTCAGTTATCCGAGGTTCTGTTTTATCCAAGTTAACTCTTTGTTTTTCTGACTTATCATTTTTATGGAGGAAGTTAAACCACCAACCCTCGTGAGGTCCTGGAAAATGTTTTTTGTGTGAATCTGAGGAAGAAGATGATGAAAATAATCTTACACTCATAAAGCTACTAAAATGTCTTCAGTTTTAGAACCTATTAGGGCATAAGACATTTGGATGAATGAGGATAAGCAACATTAGATAAGATAACCAATAACATAATTATAAATTTGGTGAGAGAGGGAAAACAAAGGAGTAAAGATAAAGATGTATATCCAGAAAGCCAAATGAGTTCAAAATAGAACAAAAAATTATCAAAATTTCTTGTATTTTAGTCTAAGAAAAATATAACTTAAAGCAATTTAAAATTATGAAATTGTTTTTATATTGAATATTCTTTTCATTATCTTATGTAATGAGTATACATTTTACAATATATTGTTGCATTTGTAGTATCTCATGCTAAAGTCATTGGCTTGCAATAAGTCAAGAATGGCTAGTAAAAATATGGAGTTTACTAGCCAGTGGCTACTAAACTCCAGAGTCATAATTTAAGCTATAGAACATTATCACAAGGTTGGTGCTAAATTCTACATTGCAGTATATGAAGCTTTCTCCACATTAACAAAGTTTGACCATATCTGAGTTGTTCTTGGCCCACATTAACTCGGATAATCAGGACTCTACTGTATTAGGAGTTTAATAGTATCATCGGTTTTGTTGCACTATGAGAATTGCATGAAAAATAAGGAATGCCTAATTTTCTAATTGCATATATGCATATCCAAACCAAGTACATTTTGGTTCTTATTATATTTTTTATATTGAAATTATATTTATTACACTCTGAAACTATTACAGTGGACTTGGTGTACATATATAACATCATGTTTCAATTTGAAAATTGGGTTATTTTATCCTTTGAATCACCATTTTACTTTTTATACAAAATTCATACCCAAGCATATTTTTGCATAGAATAAATTGGCTGAGGACTACTCTAATAATTTCTTGCTTAGGAGTTTGCCTGGTATTGATAAAATAGTCAAACTTACAGTCTTTATTGATATGCTTGTACTGTTTTCAAAGACTTTTATTTTAGATTTTCTTATATTTCTGTTTATAATTTTACTGAATTTGCTCATATAGTTTTGCAGTTTTGAAATGTTTGTGTAAACTTGTTAACTTTTAAATTGTGTTATTTTCTTCTGCAGCCTGCTTACTTTATTTATCACAGGGTTTTATTTCATAAGCACACATCCCAATGCTTTTGTTCATTTTGATATGAAATACTATTTTAAATGGGTTTCTTTAGTAGTGTTGTACAGTTGAAAAGCTTTCTTAGAGTAGTGTTTTTTTTTTCTAATTAGTACCACAATTGCCTGGTGAATAATGAAATGTGTATCACTTTGATTGCCACAAAATCTTTTAAGAAGCATTTATTGGCCATTACTACTAGATTATATAAGTCTGTACATGCTCCTGGGATAGATTGTGTCCCATTTCTTTTGGAAATTTTTGGATCTGGTCAAGTTTATACTGATTTTCCCAGCTGGGGACTAAGCTGCACTAAGTATTTTGCTGAGCCCCCCAGTCTGGACAGTGAGGGGAAAAAAGCTTATACTGAGTCACAAAATTTTGGACTGAACTGGACCAAGCTTAGTGTATATTTTGAATTGTTATGACTGTATTTGCACAAAATGTATAAAAACATTTGTTAATATCAGCAATGTGAATATAAAAGCTTAGAACATATTACAAAATTCTAGGCTGGGGACATAAATATTTAAGATTTGCTTGTTTATTGTATTCAGTGTTGGGTGAGGTTCAGATCAGGCCAGGCCAAATAAAAGTATAAAATTTCGATCCCTGCAGATCTCTAACAGATTTAGGTATTTAGGTACTCTGGGCTAAAGAAGGATATGCGATTGGAGTTAGCTTTAATCCAGGGATCTTCTTCCTTGTGGGGGCCCAGGGCAAAGCATTTTAGTCACTTTTTATACCCACCATGATATGTTACACTATTTAAGGTGAAAACGGAATTTTAAACTGAAATTACTCAAAAATTCTGTTGTGGGATTTACTGCATAAATAGTTTATAGATCAAAACTAATATCCTTTGCACTCAAAAATCTACACTACACATTTATTTGACACCATTTTTTAATGATGAATATCAGGAGTTTAGAAATATATATAATATTCAACTTCCTCACCCTAGTTTCTAATAGATAAGAAAGTTAATTAACACAGTTAAAACCTATGGCTGCATTTAAAAAAGTATGTGTGTGTTTGTTTCTATGGCTGTCGTATAAAGTAGTGTTTCTCAAAGTGCTGTCTGTAACAACTGGTGGGCGATGATTTTATACAATTATGCCTAAAACAAATTATAAATTGTATGGTCTATCGAAAGCATAGTATGAAGTCAAAAGTGCACAAATGTTTGTAAGAAAGTCTAAACTGTATAAAGTTTATAATCTGGAACCGTTAATTTGAGAAACGTCTTAAATATGAAGCTGTTTAGGGCTGTTAATTATTTACTAAAATATAAATTTTGCTATTTGATGACTGTACGTGTTTTGTGCATTCTTGAATAGGAATAAACCATTCTTTAATGATGCTTGTGTGTTTGTGAGCAAGATAAATCTCGAAAAAATTGAGACTTTAAAGAAATTTGTTATGAAACATGATTGTTATGATTATGATTTGTTATGATTATGATTTTGAAAGAGAAATTTGTTATGATTACTTACATCAATAAACCAAAGAAGGCTATTAATTGCATTGGAGATTAGACCAGAGAAAAGCCTTCAATTAATCAAATATTTTTCCACTAGAGTACCACCTCAAAAGAAGTATATATAGTCTTAACAGAGTACAGTTAGTACTAGAGAACTGTATTAAAAATTAAATATGTTCAAAATAACCTTAAGCTTTTAAGTATTAACTTAGTATGGGATACACAAAGCTACATTTTTGCGAATTTCTTTAGTTAGACTTTAAACATTGTCGAAAAACTTAATCATTATCATGTTTCCAACCCTTTACCACCTGTGATACTTTCGACCTGTTTATGATAATATGTATCTATTTACCTAAAATTTCTAATAAAATCTTATTCTATAGATATTTCTTAGTGAATTGGAAAAGCTGTAAAATAAATGTAAAAAAAAATATTAATATCTTCCTTTAAAAATGTATATCTTTACTTTTATATCACGGTTCATAAGATTATTTTGCAACATAGAAAGGCAAAATAAAATACATCAATTTGCAAAATAATATTATGTGACAGCCCACAAATGGCCCACAGGCTGAAGTTTCTCCTGATTTATCAGATCATAAGGACAGAAGTACAATACAATATTCAGAGCTGAATTTCCTTACATACAGAAATTTTTTATTCCAGTGTATTTACTTGCCACTTTGTAAAGCAGGAAGTTTATACAAGTGTGTATGGAGGGTCTTTGATTTTTATTAAATAATTTCTTTTAATTTTGGAGGCAAGGTCAATTTATGCACAAGACTAACTTATGAGTTTGTACAGTAATTTGCCTTGTTTCTTCTTTATCTTATATTTGACAATAGCTGCATATAAAAATTCTAAATGCTTCCCGTATTCTCTATATTTATTCTTGCATAGATATAGTCATAATCTTGGAAAATGAGATTGATAATCAAATAGGGATTTACAGTGTTAGATATTGTTTAGCCAATATGAGCCCTTAAGAGCCAATGTAATTGAGTTAATGGGGAGACTCTTAAAATCTTCATGTATGTGCTAAAGCATTATTGAGATGATTGCTTTCCTTGCTATGAAATTTTCTTACTATTTTTAATTATTTAATCTTGCATTCTATCTGATACAAAGCATCTATTTAATCCCTCACTGCCTCTCTAAATGAGAAATTTTTTAACATTTTAAATCACTAAAATGGAATAATATATAATTTAAATTGACATTGTAATGAAGGAAAGCTCTAGATTTCCTTCTCAAATCTAATTGTTTTATATTTGAGCTTATAACATATTGGTTCTGCTGTATTCATATGGCATTTTGTCACAAATGTAAAATCACATAACGCATTTAATATACTTTAATGTGAATGTTTAATTAACATTTGCTATTTCTTACATCAATTTTGCTCCATTTTGAAAAGAATGCTTCTAAAATGTTCTGCTAAGGAGATATTTCTGACCAGAAATTCCTGTTAATTTGGTGTTCAAGAGGAGATTGTAAATTGTTTGAGGTCTATCATCTGGTGTTCACCAACACCACAGTACATTTATGACTATTAAATGCATATTATATTGTAACAATTCTTTTATTTCCTGCTTCCTGGAAGAATTTGTTGTATGCATATGTATATTGAGATATAAGATTGAAGATTCATGCATTCAATCGTCTATATTAGGTATTTATTTTATCAATATAGTAATACATGAAATATAAGGATTTTTATTATTATCATTATTATTATGTGCATGTTTACTTACTCTATCTTATTTCTTACTGTATATGTATTCATGAACCAAATTCAGCTTTCAAGATTGGTTCTTGTACTCACTATTTCTGTTCATATTTTTTCCTGCTTAAGACTTGCCAAGTACTTTATCTTCAATAGAAGTGTACAGTATTTTCCATAGTAAATATGTGATTAGCATTAAAAATATTTCCAAACTCTTAAAATCAGGGTCACATAACAAAACTGAATTTTAAAATATGATTATCACTATATTAAATATTTTTAATAAATAGTTAGAAAAAACAAGATTAAAAATTTGTACCCCCCCCCCTCCCGAAAAAAAAACTTGCAATGCGCTACTGTTGAATGATTTCGGGTTTGTATGGAATTAGTAAACCGTCTGTTAGACAACAGCATCAATCAAGTAATTTTCTATTATTCTAAATTGTCAGAATAACAATGACCAATATACAACTAGATCACAATGTAAAATGTTGTGCAAATAAAATGTATGACATTTACATTGTACCTTTTATTTGCACAGCATATTACGCATTGATCTACTTATTTTGTGCACAGAGTAGCGTTGTATATGTAACAATCCATATATTGCTCTGTTAATATTTGTACGGTTTTCCTTATGGAAGTGTTATGGATTGAGATGCCTATCTTGTTACATTTAATTTGGAAGTTGGCAAAAATATCTTAAGATTAAGAAACAATTTTTTTTAAATTTATTTATTTTTTCTGGATAGAGAAAACGACAAACTTCGAATTTACAAGGAAAATTTTGCACCTGTATCATACAGCTGAAATGTGATAAAATAATTTAAAAAGATTTATAAGGGAAATTTTGCACCTGTATCAGACAGCTGAAGTGTGATAAAATAATTTAAAAAGATTTATAAGGGAAATTTTGCACCTGTATCAGACAGCTGAAATGTGATAAAATAATTTAAAAAGATTTATAAGGGAAATTTTGCACCTGTATCAGACAGCTGAAATGTGATAAAATAATTTAAAAAGATTTATAAGGGAAATTTTGCACCTGTATCAGACAGCTGAAATGTGATAAAATAATTTAAAAAGATTTATAAGGGAAATTTTGCACCTGTATCAGACAGCTGAAATGTGATAAAATAATTTAAAAAGATTTATAAGGGAAATTTTGCACCTGTATCAGACAGCTGAAATGTGATAAAATAATTTAAAAAGATTTATAAGGGAAATTTTGCACCTGTATCAGACAGCTGAAATGTGATAAAATAATTTAAAAAGATTTATAAGGGAAATTTTGCACCTGTATCAGACAGCTGAAATGTGATAAAATAATTTAAAAAGATTTATAAGGGAAATTTTGCACCTGTATCAGACAGCTGAAGTGTGATAAAATAATTTAAAAAGATTTATAAGGGAAATTTTGCACCTGTATCAGACAGCTGAAATGTGATAAAATAATTTAAAAAGATTTATAAGGGAAATTTTGCACCCGTATCAGACAGCTGAAGTGTGATAAAATAATTTAAAAAGATTTATAAGGGAAATTTTGCACCCGTATCAGACAGCTGAAATGTGATAAAATAATTTAAAAAGATTTATAAGGGAAATTTTGCACCTGTATCAGACAGCTGAAATGTGATAAAATAATTTTAAAAGATTTATAAGGGAAATTTTGCACCTGTATCAGACAGCTGAAATGTGATAAAATAATTTAAAAAGATTTATAAGGGAAATTTTGCACCTGTATCAGACAGCTGAAATGTGATAAAATAATTTAAAAAGATTTATAAGGGAAATTTTGCACCTGTATCAGACAGCTGAAATGTGATAAAATAATTTAAAAAGATTTATAAGGGAAATATTGCACCTGTATCAGACAGCTGAAATGTGATAAAATAATTTAAAAAGATTTATAAGGGAAATTTTGCACCTGTATCAGACAGCTGAAATGTGATAAAATAATTTAAAAAGATTTATAAGGGAAATTTTGCACCTGTATCAGACAGCTGAAATGTGATAAAATAATTTAAAAAGATTTATAAGGGAAATTTTGCACCTGTATCAGACAGCTGAAATGTGATAAAATAATTTAAAAAGATTTATAAGGGAAATTTTGCACCTGTATCAGACAGCTGAAGTGTGATAAAATAATTTAAAAAGATTTATAAGGGAAATTTTGCACCTGTATCAGACAGCTGAAATGTGATAAAATAATTTAAAAAGATTTATAAGGGAAATTTTGCACCTGTATCAGACAGCTGAAATGTGATAAAATAATTTAAAAAGATTTATAAGGGAAATTTTGCACCTGTATCAGACAGCTGAAATGTGATAAAATAATTTAAAAAGATTTATAAGGGAAATTTTGCACCTGTATCAGACAGCTGAAATGTGATAAAATAATTTAAAAAGATTTATAAGGGAAATTTTGCACCTGTATCAGACAGCTGAAATGTGATAAAATAATTTAAAAAGATTTATAAGGGAAATTTTGCACCTGTATCAGACAGCTGAAATGTGATAAAATAATTTAAAAAGATTTATAAGGGAAATTTTGCACCTGTATCAGACAGCTGAAATGTGATAAAATAATTTAAAAAGATTTATAAGGGAAATTTTGCACCTGTATCAGACAGCTGAAATGTGATAAAATAATTTAAAAAGATTTATAAGGGAAATTTTGCACCTGTATCAGACAGCTGAAATGTGATAAAATAATTTAAAAAGATTTATAAGGGAAATTTTGCACCTGTATCAGACAGCTGAAATGTGATAAAATAATTTAAAAAGATTTATAAGGGAAATTTTGCACCTGTATCAGACAGCTGAAATGTGATAAAATAATTTAAAAAGATTTATAAGGGAAATTTTGCACCTGTATCAGACAGCTGAAATGTGATAAAATAATTTAAAAAGATTTATAAGGGAAATTTTGCACCTGTATCAGACAGCTGAAATGTGATAAAATAATTTAAAAAGATTTATAAGGGAAATTTTGCACCTGTATCAGACAGCTGAAGTGTGATAAAATAATTTAAAAAGATTTATAAGGGAAATTTTGCACCTGTATCAGACAGCTGAAATGTGATAAAATAATTTAAAAAGATTTATAAGGGAAATTTTGCACCTGTATCAGACAGCTGAAATGTGATAAAATAATTTAAAAAGATTTATAAGGGAAATTTTGCACCCGTATCAGACAGCTGAAGTGTGATAAAATAATTTAAAAAGATTTATAAGGGAAATTTTGCACCTGTATCAGACAGCTGAAATGTGATAAAATAATTTAAAAAGATTTATAAGGGAAATTTTGCACCTGTATCAGACAGCTGAAATGTGATAAAATAATTTTAAAAGATTTATAAGGGAAATTTTGCACCTGTATCAGACAGCTGAAATGTGATAAAATAATTTAAAAAGATTTATAAGGGAAATTTTGCACCTGTATCAGACAGCTGAAATGTGATAAAATAATTTAAAAAGATTTATAAGGGAAATTTTGCACCTGTATCAGACAGCTGAAATGTGATAAAATAATTTAAAAAGATTTATAAGGGAAATATTGCACCTGTATCAGACAGCTGAAATGTGATAAAATAATTTAAAAAGATTTATAAGGGAAATTTTGCACCTGTATCAGACAGCTGAAATGTGATAAAATAATTTAAAAAGATTTATAAGGGAAATTTTGCACCTGTATCAGACAGCTGAAATGTGATAAAATAATTTAAAAAGATTTATAAGGGAAATTTTGCACCTGTATCAGACAGCTGAAATGTGATAAAATAATTTAAAAAGATTTATAAGGGAAATTTTGCACCTGTATCAGACAGCTGAAATGTGATAAAATAATTTAAAAAGATTTATAAGGGAAATTTTGCACCTGTATCAGACAGCTGAAATGTGATAAAATAATTTAAAAAAGATTTATAAGGGAAATTTTGCACCTGTATCAGACAGCTGAAATGTGATAAAATAATTTAAAAAGATTTATAAGGGAAATTTTGCACCTGTATCAGACAGCTGAAATGTGATAAAATAATTTAAAAAGATTTATAAGGGGAATTTTGCACCTGTATCAGACAGCTGAAGTGTGATAAAATAATTTTTGAAGATAGAAAACCAGGAACCAAAATTCGCAAATAAAGTTTCATGTTACATATTTTAGTGAGGTTGCACATAAAATAAAATATTCATTAAACTTTCTATAATCTGGCATGTTCGGAACTTCAGTGGCGCCGCCGGATTATCGGATGTCGAACAAATGGGTAAAAAATGGAGAATTTTAATTTAAAACAAAATAATGGGAAATAAATGTGAAATTTTTTGCCTAAAGCATTACACAGACTGAATTACACTGTACAGTACGTGAAGAAACATTTAAGTTAATTTGAAAATTATAAGGTAAACTCCAGTGGACATAAACCTGCATATAAAAGCATTTTATTTATTACAGTGATACTAAGTACAGCCGAATTAACACGAACAGTGCCACCGACAGAATTTTCAGATTCCTATGCAATAAATGCATCCCCTTACCACGCCTATTTTACAAGTTATTGACTTTTTATCCTACGGGGGTTCCCTGGGGGCCCTCAGCCTCCAGGGACCCTATGCATAACATCTTTTTGCCCCATACTGGTCTGGACTCTGAACCCAAATGCTGTTCGAGAGACGTGCCGGAGTTTGGATACTTGATTAACTGAAGTTTACTGTAAAAACTATAATACAATAAAAATAAATTAACGACATTTTGCAATTTTATTGCGGTTGAACCCTGGTTTTTCGTTCTTCTGTGAAACCGATTAGAAAACGTTATATACTGAAAACACGATCAACCGTCCACAAGATATTGCGCGTTTTTTAAACAAATTTAATAAAAAATTAAGTAGAATTAAAAAAAGTAATAAATATCTTTAAATATGTTCACTTTTCGAATCAATACAAATGTAATAAAATATCGCCAACTTGGCGAATTTTAAATGTCTCAAAATTGGCGAAAATGTCACAAAATTAAAGCTAAATAAATAAAAATGACATCAGATTGAGGAAAATTCAATTTCTCTGAAAATGAAGTTCAATTTATTCTTGTCGTTTTGGAGAAATTTATATTCTAACTGTTTACGGTACCAGGTACGTTTTGTTAAGAGGTCTGGGGTTTCGTAAATTAATTGTGTTTTGAAAGGGGTAAAGGCATTGTATTATTTAGGGAAAGTTATATACTGTCCACATCAGACTTTTTTAAAATCGTTAGTAGCGTTCAATAAGTTGACTGTATAATTTAGTTGAGGTTTAAGTTTCTCCTTTATCTCTCACTGCTAAATTTGCTTTGCCCGAAGTTTATTAGCTGTATTTTCGAAGACAAAGGACACTGAGTTGCATCGGAATATTTCAAGTGCCCCAAACAAGAATACGAAAAGATTTAGAGCAAAACAAACTGCGCAGTCTCGAGTAATGTCGCGGGAAAATCGAGCCAACGCGTGAATCGGGAAAAACAAACAAGAAAACTAAAACTATATTTGAAAGTTCGAAACAAATAACGAGCTACTGGAAAAGTTTCTGCCAAATCACATTTACCTTTGCCTTTGGGGGGAAATTCGTTGATCAAGAAAACTGCTTGATCCAAAACGAGGTCGGCTCACGTGGCCGATGACGACACTAAAGGAGCGAACTACAGTTGCTTGAAATAATTCGGAACCAGACTTCTTTTTCTTTTCGATTTGACAATTTGAGGAAATCCCATGATTGGAAGATTTTGTTCCAAGGCCGTTCTGAAAACGCATCTGTCGTTCCGAACTCACGGGGAACCCGCATTAAAGTCCTGAACGCTCTTTTGTTTTGGTTTTATGTTCGATCATCCCATTCTACAAGAATTTAATGGATTTATGTCTTCTTCACGCCGATGTCCCGACTGTGGTTGTCGACCAAAGACGGGCAAGTTGGTAAGAGAACCATTCAAAGAATGTTTAAATTTATAGTATTCCTTTGAAACATTACTTTTATTATAATTTATAGTATTTCCCTTGAATTATAATTTCGCCCATTATTTTAAAATTTTTTTGTAAAATTGCTTAAAACATTTTTTTATGTTATAATTTTGTCCCAATCTCATATTTACTATTTCAGCAGTTGTATGAGACGGTGGTTGTTTCTTATGGTGATATCTAAGTTTAGTCAAAAAATCTCCAATCTTTTATATATTTATATTAATTTGTGGTAGAGAAACATATACAAATATTTAAACATCATTAATACTTCTTGAATTTTCGTATTACTTTTCCATTTTTCATAAAATCGCTTATAACATTTTTCTCCTATCGAAAAAATTTCATTAAAATCTCATATTTCCTGCTATGGTGTAGTCTAAGGTTTGTCATAAAAAAAAAAAAAAAAAAAAACTGCAATCTTCTAATTCTTTACATTAATTAGTAGTAGAAAAACATTTACAAATTTTTAAACCTCATTAATATACTTCTTGAATTTTCGCATTACTTTTTTTAATTTTCGTAAAATTGTTTAAAGTGTTTTTGTTTTTTCTTTTTGAAAAAAGTTCGTTCAAATCTTATATTTCTTATTTTGGCATGTGTTCTTTCTTACGGTGAGTTTCATTTTTTTAAATTTCGTGTAGAAAAAAGTTTTTCTAAATTTCGTTTTTCTACATTTTTCTAAGATTAGTAGTAGCGGGTCAAGTCAAGTTAGCTTTGATTAGTATAGTAAAGGAACATTAATCTTTTTTTTAAAGATATTATACCAAATTAATATATCTATACCAAATTAATAATTGTTCAGGTACTATTTTTATCTGAATATTCGTTTCAATCTTACATTTGTTAATATTTTATTTATTTATTTATTTTTTCACAAGACGATATTTAAATTTTGTTAAAAATCCAATATCTCGCAATTCTTTTAATTACTGTCGCTTTTTTCAAACCTTTTTAGTCGTCCATTGTTGTCCACAAGTACATTGTGGTCCAAATTATGCATTGAATTTTAAGCGTTTATTTAAAGAAAATTTGCAGAAAGCTATCAAGTCTAGGAACCTTTGGAATGCTGTCGGGGAACCCCAAGGGTTCCACGGAACGTACTTTGGAAAACGCTGAATTAGTAGAATAGAAATATTTTTAAATCATTAATATTCATTAATACGTTTTTTAAACTTACGCATTATACTTCAATTTTCCGTAATCTTTTAAACATTTTTGTTTTTATTTGAATGCGTATTTTATTCCAATAAGGTAAAATTTGTATAATTCGAACTTCAAGAGAAACGCAAAAGTAGTGAAATTATATACTCAAATTCTATAGTTACCTTAGAGATTTTAAGCGGAATTATGTTGGATTTAAATTATTCCATATTTTGAATGAACCAAGATCTATATTTATTGTTTCTTATGTTTGTTATGATATTCTCAAGATTCTCTCTAGATTCTTTTCATTATCAATATAATATCCAAACTTTATAGAATATCTAGAGACCGTTATAATATTCATATTAAAAATTGACTGATACACTATTAAATATTATATACTTTTAAACTATCACATTACTTTTCAGTTTTTTGGAATATTCAAAACATTTATGGCTGAATATGTTATTCCAATCTTATATTTTGTCTCGATTTAAAAATGCCGTAATTGGTCTATACCTTTTCTTCGCAAAGCGCTGTAGAATTTTTGTAGAAAATTTGCAGTCTCCCAGTTGCTCTTAATTAACTGTTGACATAAAAATATATTAACAACAATTTTTTTTTAATATGTTGCATAAGGCTGCAATTTTCTGTGATACTGTTTAAATATTCTTAATTTCTCATACTATTGTAAAGTTCCGGAAAATCTCCATTCCTTTCTGGACGCATTCCTTTTGGAAATATTTCTCTGTGTTGGGTAGTGTGTACACATTCATTTAAGAGCGATGCGCGTATTGCTATATGAAATGGTATGTGTGGATAAGTATGTAAGTTTTAGAAACAGATGGAATGTATTTTAATTTGCATTATTAGAACTGGAATTAAGATCCGAAAAGATTCAAAATTCGAAATATTCGATTAAGATTCGAAATTTAGGATTTTCACAGCATTATGTCCTGTGGCGAAACTGGGTAATTTCCCAAACAGTGATGGCTCATGCGGAAAAATGATTGTTTGAAATGCGCTATGAATGTAAATGGTATATATATCGGCACAAATCAGCCGAATGCATCGAATCCATTGGCGTCATTAAGCTGTTGCCAACGTGAAAAGATAAACTTATAGAAAACTTTCAAGAAAGTTTTTAAAAGAATGATTTGCTGCAAAAGCTCATAAAAAGATACTTTTTTCTCTCACTTTGATACAGATTATAGTACAATATTTTGTGTTATTCAGTATGTTGTTGATTAGTACACTTTCTCAAGGGGATATCAAGTTAAAATCTGTAGTCCCCTAATTGCTTTTTATTAAACCTAATTGCATATTTTGTTTACGCAAGTTCAAACTGATAATTAACTTTATCGTATATCTTCCCAAAAAACGCAAACTATTTTGTACATTTTTATTTTTTCACACTAGAGTATAGAGAAAGTATTATATTGTCGAAAATTTTCGAATTTGAATTTTTTATGAATAAGCCCGTTTTAAGACGTCCTGAAGAACCTTTTCGAACACTTTTGGAAATATCTCTGTGTGAGAGTGCGAGCACGATAATTCATGAAAGCATGCATCAAATTTTATGTGTGGATACATTATATGAAAAACTAAAACTAGATAGAATTTTTAGCAATTCTCATGATGAGAATCGTCGAATTATTCATTAATTTGAAAAATTTTCGTAATGTATTTACGAAACAGTGATGGTAAAATGTAGTCTATGGGAGAAAGTGATAATCTGAACTAGTCCCGCTTTCTTTTAGGAAATATTGACAGGTTTAGTCTATAGGTGGAATATTTTTAAAAATAAGTTATTAACACAAATAAGTCAAACGCATTCTATGCATCGGCAAGGGCGGATCCAGCGAGGGGCGGAGGGGGCAATCGCCCCCCCCCCCGCCCCGTCGGGGTTATAAATAGTAAAAAATAAAGACGATGAAGAAAATTTTTTGTGTTATTTGTTATATATGACTGCCTGTAATAAACAAAAGTCTAATGTGAAAAATGACTTTCAGGACTAGCATTAATACACATCCATAGAGACATTCATATTGATGTAAATAAAGTGATTGACAAATTTTCAAAGAACCCAAGGCGGCTTGACTTTTCACTATAAACTTTTTTTTAGAAAGTTGCTTGTTATAAAAAAAGTAAAATAATTACAACGTTTTCGTAATTTAGATTTAAACTTGTTCTATTAAATATATTATAAATTATCGTTTTGGTTGTTGTATAAATGTATATGTATTGTATCTTTTATTAGCTTATCCTTTCTGTCATACTTAACTATAATTACCCTAAACCATATTTCCATATAGTTTAATGATAAGCTCAACTTTAATTATTAAGTATATTAATATGACTTAAGAACAACAAAATTTATCTAAACTATTCAACAGCCCAAAATTAAAAATTTTCCAGGTGCGGGTCCCCGGAACCGCCCCCCCCCCTCCGTAATAAAACTCTGGATCCGCCCTTGTGCATCGGTGTTGCTAAGCTGTTGCCAGCTTTAAAATAGAAACTTTTAAATAATTTTAATGAAATATTGTAAAAAGATAACTTTGGTAAGATATCTGAATAAGATACGTATATTTTTCATTTTAATAGTGATTGTAGTACAAGTAGAACTAAACACTATTAAATATAAATGTTTAAGAAAAGCACTCTCTAGATATTTACTCAACGTTTTCTTTGTCACAACATCCAGAAGAGCGAAGAAATCCATAAATTTGTTTAACCTCTCAAGAAATCCGAAAAACGTGCACGTGAGTAGTAAAGTACTAAAAAACATCGCTAAAGTAGAATTTACACACTTTTTACATTCGTTGTATCCGATTTCGGACACCTGTTTCGCCTATTTAGAAAGCTTTTATTAATTTAGATTCTGAAGCCATGTCTGATTTAAATACTTCTGTCATTAGTTCGTCGGTTTTCAGTTTTACGTGCTCTCTAATCGCCGCTAGCAATGTAACGTGTTCCAGTTGTCACGATCCGAGGTGTAATCGATGACATAAATAAATTCGCCAATCAAAAGTGTACTAATATTGTGAGGTCTGTGTTTATGAAATGGCGTCTTCGTTTCTGATTGTTCTGGACCTAGAATTCGCCCCTATAACACCGGATACATTACTTTTTCTGTGCAGTGTATATGTGAAGGGAAAGTATTGTAAAAGGTTAAAAATCCAACTTTTGCAGTTTGATGAGTATAATGATGAGTTTTGATGAGTATTTTGTTAATGGCCCAAATGTGACGTCATCAAATAATTTACGAAATAATATTTTTTAATAAATAATATTTTGTAAATATTTTTTTAATCTTTGTACATAATTCTTGTTTTCTTTAACGCATAAACACATTTGCTACCTTCATGTACAATTTTGAGTTAATCAAAGTTTTACTTTTCCATTTTTGTTGATTTTAACGTCCGTGCTTAAATTTTGGAAACCAGTGTATAATATATAAGGAAAGTATTGTGACTGGGTCGAAAATTCGAATTCGAGTTTTTTATGGGAGAGCACGTTTTAAACATCCCTGAACATGAATCAAACGGTTTTGAGATGATGTCTGTGTTTGTGTGTGTCAGTGAGTTTGTGGAGACTATATCTCACGAACGAAATTTGGTACAACAATTATAATCTGTGAATACTGGAAGCCTATTGTTTTTATACGTAATCGAATGTTCAGAACCCCCCTAAATTTTCGAGTGTAAATTTGAAAAAATCAGCAAAAAATCAAAACTTTCAATAAAGTTACTTAAATAGTCATTTCTTATGTAATTTTTCATTAGAAAACTATTGACACAGATTTTAAAACGCTAGCACTAACCGTTCTTGAGATATTGCACATTTAAAAAAACATTATAAAAAAAATCATATAAAATAAAAAAGAATATTAACTATTATGAAATATGTTCACTTTTCGTAAGTTATATCATTCGATAAATTTGGTGACATCATTCTCGTGGATCTAGCTCATTCCATTAATGAGAAAAGATACTTTGGGTAATACTTTTTTATTTGGACGCAATAGTCATTTATCTGCTATAAGAATAACTTATTTCTCCGTCCTTAACGCTTGGCGAGATTTTGGTGGAATGTCGTCAACTTGGCGGCTTTTTTAAATGTTGCCAAATTAACGAAAATGTCCCCAAATAGATAAAAATGACTCTAAATCAATGAATATGACGACTAATTGTTAAAAGGTCAATATCTTGGAAAGAACATAAGAGTAGACTATAAGAATAGCCCATTTCTCCGTCCGTCCGTCCGACCGTAACGCTTGGCGAGAAATTTAGCAGGACGTCGTCAACTTGGCGACTATTTTAAATGTTGCCAAAGTGACAAAAATGTCGCCAAATTGATAAAAATGACGCCAAATAGAAAGTAATGTTTCGCAAATTCTGATTTCCGTTATATGATGGCCATACCTTTTAGTATATAAGAAATGCTCTTTTCTCCTTTTGTCTGTAACACTTGGTGATGCATTTGGCAAACTTTGAAAATAATTTAGCAAAGTATCGCCAACTTGGCGATATTTCACCCCAGATTGATAAAAATATCGTCAAAATTTCAAAAATGACGTTAAATTAATGAAAATGACGAATTAATGAATTAAGTATTAAAATATTTTAATATATGGACTGTATCGCTTATTGAAGATGCTATCAATATTGATAATTGTTTATTTTTATTTATAGTTGTACGAAATATAAGTTAATTGGATATTTTGAAATAGTTTTACATGTTGTCATCCGGAAATTATAAATAAATAAAAACAGAGAACAAAAGAAATGATAAGTCGGCATTTAAACTAGCAAAATTTGAGGCAAAATGGAAAGCACAGAACAAAACAAAATCTCGTACAAAAGGGGGAAAAAAACAGAGCACCCACAAGGTCCTCTGTGCCTCATTTTCGAGACCCTTTACTGTACTTCAAAATTTATTTATTTTGCGGAGAAGTAAAAGGAAATTATGAAAAAGATCGATTTCGTAACAAATATAATATATATAGTATTATAACAAAGTATTGTAGTAGTTTTATTTTATTTTTGTTCTGTGTATAAATTAGCTTTCCTTACTAGGTCCTATGTGCTCCAGTCTCCTCTATATGCATTTCATTTGCAAATCCGATTTTACCAATTGGCCTCTGGTTCAGGGCCTAGGGCGCCAGGTTTAAGGAGTTGCCAGACTGGAGATATTTTTTGTAATGTTTTAGTACAATCACCCAAGAAAATTTTAACTTAATTTGAATAATTTACATTATTTAAAACTTATGAATAATTTACATTATTTAAACGTACGAGTACGATACAGCAGTTCTTTAGAAACTTTTTGGCCACAAACCAAAAGGCCCATAAAGATTACTTGGCTACAGCTTGTAAAATAAATACTTTAATAAAATGTATATATTGTTATAGCGTACTAGAAAATGTACCTGGTGTTGCTTGGGATGTAAAGCAGGAATTAATTGAATTCGTTCATTTAATTTTTCAAACGGCGTAGTCGCCCGTTGCGCGGAAACGCGCGTGGCTGCCATTCTGGAGAAGTTAAAAATTTTATTTCACATTTGCTCACCATCAAATTTCATGAAAGTCAACTGGTATGGTTTTCATTTAGTGTTAATACATTGTGTAAACATACATACACAGGGAAACGTTTCGTTAAAAATTGTTTAATAGTGTTCTAGAACGCTAGAATCCATTGAAAATTGGAATTCCAACTTTTGACCCCATTTCAATACCTTCTATGTATATGTACTACGTATTTTAAGGAAAGTAAACAGTTTCAAATCACTGTGATTTATTGAGCAATGAAACACAAAGCCTTTCATTGGGATGAAATCTCAAATTTCGCAAATAGGTAAAACGATATAAATTTATCTTTTTAGGTTGTTGATTAGGAGCAATGGCGCGAAATGACCGTCCTATAATGTCGCTCTTACTTCAAGAGTCCAATTTTGGTTCTTATGACCACACGTTCTTGCCGCCCGTGGTAATGTGTCAAATGTTTACAGGTCGGTAGGTCACAGAATTCACCGCTCTGATATTGCGTGACAACTCGGGGTACAATAAATTCTATGTTCACCCGGATTCAGATCTACGCGACCTGATATTTAGCCATTTTATTCTAATTGGACGTTAATAATCCAAATTTTCGCAACCCGATAGCTTAGACTTTAGCATGTTGATACTGTTTTATTCCCTCGAATTTTGTAGCATAAAAAATACTCTGCTGTTTTTAGCTACCGTAATATTTATGCTACTCTTTCAGTAAATATTAACGCACGCGTAAAACTACGATGCTCGCCACAAGTCTAACTGGAATACATCATGGACGCTATTGTTAATTACTTATTTTATGTCTTCATACGTCCGTTTATGCGTACATATGTCTTCATACGCCCGTTTATGCGTACATATGTCTTCATACGCCCGTTTATGCGTACATATGTCTTCATACGCCAAATTTATCCATACATTGACTACATGATTTCCATAACAATGGAATTGGAATATAACTCTTTAATGAAGTTATTTTAGTTGTATTTCTTTAGGAGCAGTTTGAGCTGTACGTAACAGAATTAATTTTGAATATCAATTTAGAATTTTTTTTTGTATTGAAATGTGAAAGAACTTGAATATAATTTTGAATTTTAATTATGGGAATCGGCTGATTTTTATTCAAATCGTAGGTATAATACTGAAAAATTTTAGTTTTAATTGTTAAAAGCGTTTAATAGACAAAATTATATAATTTAGGAGGTTTATAGTTTTCCCTATACCTCTGAAGTAAGTTAGGTTTGCCGCAAGTATAGCCTATATTTCTGGCAAAGCTAACTTGACAGTAGAGATAGGGAGGTATAGGAAAATCTGTAAGCCTCCTCTTAATTATATAGTCAATCAATTGAACGTTATAATTATAGTTAAAAGCTAATACTTTGGTATACAAAATCAATAGTTTGAGTTCAAATCCATCGATTTCTAAAATAAATATTGAAAATTCTACTGAGATTTTGTCATATTTCAATAAACAATGTTCTAAATTGATACTCAAAGATATTCTGCTGATATATAAGTGATACTTTAAAGATATTCTGCTGTTACATAATTGATACTTCAAAGATATTCTGCTGATATATAATTGATACTTCAAAGATATTCTGCTGATATACACTCTTAAGACAAAAAAATCGACGCACCAAGAAAGAATTATCCAAATGAGACAAAATTTGGTACGTGTAATGTGGATGTACAGAAAAAGAAATGATTAGAATTTCAGAACAATTGGATGATTTATTGCACAGAAAGATCTACACAACGTGAGCACGTCAATATGGCATTGGCCCACCTCTGGCCTTGATACAAGCTGTTACTCGACGTGATATTGATGCATAAAATTGCCGGATGATGTTCTGAGGGATGTCGTTTCAAATGGCCTTCAATTGATGAGCTAATTCGTCTACATTTTGGGATGGTCGCAGGCAACGCCCCATCTCAGCCCAAATGTGCTCAATAGGCGAGAGATCTGAGGATCTGATTGACCAAGGAAGTGTGTCGTAAGCACGCAGACAATCAATAGAGAGGCGTGCCGTGTGTGGCCTGGCATTATCTTGCTGAATAGTTTGTCCGGGGTGTCGCGAAAGGAATGGCAATACAACGGATCGTAGAATGTCAGCAACGTACCGCTGTGCTATGATGGTGCCACGAAGGACCATCAAAGGGTTCCGGCTATCAAACGAAATGGCACCCCAGACCATAACTCCCTGTTGTCGGGCCGTGTGGCGTGTGACAGTAAGTGCAGGATCCTGACGATATCCGGGCTGTCTCCAGATACGTCTGCGCTGGTCGTTGGGACTCGGTTCGAAACTGGACTTATCACTGAAGACAATTCGTTCCCAATCCGAACAATTCCACGTTGATCGGACCCGGCACCATTGCAATCGCAGTTGACGGTGTATACTGATCAGTAGTAGGCAGCGTAATGGGCGCCGCAAGTATAGATTCCACTCCTGTAATCTTCTATTAATGGTCCGGGTGGCCACTTCCGTGTTTGTCACACGTTGGATGGTTAATGCTCTGGCAATTGCTCTATTTTCCCGTTCTGCCGTCGCTCTAGGCCGTCCGCTGCTCGCTGAAATCTGCCATTCCGAACCCATTCCTGCCAACATCGTCTAATTGCTGCGTCGCTCCTACCCGAATGCCGAGCGATTCGGCGGTGTGCCCATCCCGCCTCATGCAGTCCGACCGCACGTCTCTTTCAAACTCCTTCATATGCCCGTAGTGGCCGTGAATTCGCCGGCGAGGCATTGTTGCAATCAAGGTGCGTAAACGCAATCGAAATCCACTGCATATTTTGTTCCTGAAAGCGAGGTTCGCTCCTTATATACACCACCATGGTGCTCAGTTTCAATGCGCTGTAGTTCCGACTAGTCATTCATTGTCTGCGAATTTTTGATCATTTGCATATTCGGTCGACAGGTGTTTGCATGTACAGTTTCATTACTATCCGATTATTTTGCTGGGTGCGTCGATTTTTTTTCGTCGACACAAACCCAAACCGCCCGGCTCCCCTGAAGATTTAGACCAGCATGATGAACGGTTGGATCGTGTTTACGCGGTGTTCGTGCGCGTTTTATTTGCAGGTCTGAAAGTCCTTCCGAGAGATTGGTGGTGGGAAAAGGAGGGTATGGTCTCTATGATTGCCTTCCCCACTGAGTTCCGGTTTACATTGTGTGGCATTGTCCCGGCCATCCAAACAGATGCCTTATACCTTCGGGTAAGTCGGACTGTCTGGGTCGAAATAGAGAAAGACCCTAATAGGTAAAAATGTAAACAATATGTTTATTTTGTCGGAATTGGAGTATCATTTATGGATATACGAAACAAAATCTATATTTTAATATTTTGAACAATTTTTTTTTTCGGAAAACCGAAAGAAGTTTTCCTTTCGTTTTGATTACCATCACTCGAAATATCTCCTAAACTGTAAAATATAGATACAGTAAGCAAAAAATATATTCAAAAGAAATCCAGTTTCTAGACTAATAATTTGTTTTTACAATGCTCTTATAGTTTTCGAGCAATCATATTGTCAAAGTTGAAGAAGATTCAAAGTTATTCTTTTTTAAAGTTTGTTGCTTATATCTAGAAAACTAAAAGTGCTAGCTATGAACACTAAGCCAGTAATTTACAGTCCATTGAAAGCCCTAAAAGGATATACACTGGACTGGATTTTGAGTCGGGTTCTTAATTTTCTAAATATATAGTGGTAAGAACGAATATATATATATGAATATAGTGGTAACAAGGAATATATATAAATATAGTAGTAACAACGAATATATATGAATATAGTTGTAACAATTGAACTTCATTCGAGCTGTATTCCACGAACATTGGTTACGCAAAACCAATTTGGTTCCATCGAACTGGAGCCACCACCGATTTTTTTCAGTATACAAAGGAAAAGTCTTGTATATATACTTGTTTCTAATACAGAATATACTTTAATGTATGTATTTTGGTTGCTTAAGTTGCTCCTATGTGTATAAAAAGAACTGTAGAGTGAGAAAAAAATACATAGTTCAATTTGAGAGCTGCAAGCCTGGATCGTCGTTGAAAGTTGTTTTGCTAAATTGTTTAACAATAAAACTTTCTGCTTCTGACAGAAAATCAAATTTCTCCATCCTACAGGATAATATGTTTTTTTGCAGCATATGCTGTTTGTGTATTCATTCGTATAAAAACTGATTTATTATCTAGTGAGTATGGTCATTTAAATTATATATAAAACCAAAAGCCAAATTATAAAGTTTAGCTAGGTTTTAAACTTATCTTTATAAAAAAGAAATATTGTAATTTTTACTTTCTCATGTTAATGTAGAGAAAGTAATTTGCCCGAAAACAGAAATAAGCTTTTTACGATCTCTGAAACAAACTTTCACAGCTTTTGGAGAGATTTTTGTTCGTGTGTGTGCGTTTCCGTTATAGTATGTCTGTGAAATTTATGATGCGTAAACATCAAAAACTGTAAGGGGAGGGGGGGATGACCTTAGTGAATAAGAAATAGAACCCTCTAAGTAGTCATGAAAGGTATTTTATATTCAGCCTTATCATGTCTGAGTAACATTGTTCTTGAAATTACTTTTATGTTCCCATGAACATTTTTCTTTCAACATTATCAGTGTTTTTGCTCCCGGCTCTTGAACTTGAGTGGGAAATCAAACCAGAATTTCTACTTTTGGAATGTTCTATTCTGGTATTTTCGAAACTCTTATTAAGACAACTGATATTTATTCGTTTCCCCCCCCCCCCCCCACACACACCAAATAACAGTTTGTGTTATGTAATGGTTTATTTTCTCTCTTTCACATATTTCTGTGGGATTTTCACATTTGAAGGGAGATAAAAGTTAGAATTTCGTTTTAATCTCCCATAAAATAACAGTTTATGTTATGTGATGGTTTATTTTCTCTCTTTCACACATTTCTGTGGGATTTTCGCATTTTAAGGGAATTAAAGCCAGAATTTGGATTTTATTTCTTTTAAAATAACAGTTTATGTTATGTAATGGTTTATTTTTTCTCTTTCACATATTTCTGTGTGATTTTCACATTTTAAGAGAGATAAAAGCCAGAATTTGGATTTTATTTCCTTTAAAATAACAGTTTATGTTATGTATAGTTTATTTTTTCTGTTTCACATATTTCTGTGGGATTTTCACATTTTATAAAAAAAAAAAAAGAAATGCCAGAATATAGTTTTTATCTCCCTTAAAATAAAAGTTTACGTTATGTAATGGTTTATTTTCTCTCTTTCACATATTTCTGTGGGATTTTTGCATTTTAAGGGAGATAAAAGCCAGAATTTGGATTTTATTTCCTTTAAAATAACAGTTTATGTTATGTAATGGTTTATTTTTTCTCTTTCACATATTTTTGTGGGATTTTCACATTTTAAGAGAGATAAAAGCCAGAATTTGGATTTTATTTCCTTTAAAATAACAGTTTATGTTATGTATAGTTTATTTTTTCTGTTTCACATATTTCTGTGGGATTTTCACATTTTATAAAAAAAAGAAAATGCCAGAATATAGTTTTTATCTCCCTTAAAATAAAAGTTTACGTTATGTAATGGTTTATTTTCTCTCTTTCACATATTTCTGTGGGATTTTCACATTTGAAGGGAGATAAAAGTTAGAATTTGGTTTTAATCTCCCTTAAAATAACAGTTTACGTTATGTAATGGTTTATTTTCCCTCTTTCACATATTTCTGTGGGATTTTCACATTTTAAGGGAGATAAAAGCCAGAATTTGGTTTTTATCTCCTTTATGTAATGGTTTATTTTCTCTCTTTCATATATTTCTGTGGGATTTTCAGATTTTAAGGGAGATAAAAGTCAGAATTTGGTTTTAATCTCTCTTGAAATAACAATTTATGTTATGGAATGGTTTATTTTCTCTCTTTCACACATTTCTGTGGGATTTTCAGATTTTAAGGGAGATAAAAGCCAGAATTTGGTTGAACGATCTGGTGATGAAAATTTTACCACGCATATTTATAGTTTTTAAATTCTATAAAGTCTCGTGTAGAGGTAGGCCTATATGGGTAGCTTATTACATTTTTATCCGACCGATTCCAACAGTAGATCGGCCTAAACTCGAAGAATAAAATCCGCAATATAAAATCCGATTCGGTTGAAAGATGTGTGAGTCTAGACCCACCTGGCCCGGCTCAAAACATTATTTTTCGGATATATCTAAAATTACAAATGCAATTTATTTACGTGCCAAAATTTCTGTTAAAATAATTTTAATTCCTTGCCGCATTTTAATATAATTTTACTTACGTCTTCTGTTGCAAATTTCTAACCTTTGAAAAATAGAACATTAAATAATTTTTGATCACTTATAAAAAGTAACTGGAATTATTCAACTTTGCATCTTTAAGGCAGTAATTCCCAATATTTTTGGTTTAGAGGAACCATGAAATATTTCATAAAATGTCGGGGAACTCCTACCTGACTCGACCATATCAAGTTCGTCAAGGATATGTTATAAAATAGATGTGTAAAGCAGTAGGGATAATAGATGTGTAAAAGCAGTAGAGATAATAGATGTGCAAAAGCAGAAGCCTTTTGTATCAAGTGTAAAAGCAATGTGTAAAAGCAATAGGCTTCAGCTCTGTATCAAGATTTGCTGTACATCAATTGTAAGACGCTATCGATTCTTCCTTCCTTTGTTAGAAATGAAAGTATGAAATTTCACTCAAACTACTTTCGAAATTAATCTGCATCACAAATACTACAAATACAACAATATAAGAAGTTGATAAAAAGTGTCAACTGGTTTCAAAAACAAATCATCAGTATTTACCGATATTTTGAAAGTGGATATACTAGAGTGAATACATACGATTATTGCTGGCCATTTCGGAAAAAAAAAATCTGATGTGGGCACCACATGACTTTCCTTATATAATGCAATGTATTTACTACTTTTACAGTAAAAACAAAATAGGTTATTCTTTTAGTAGATACTTATATTTTTTCCAAGATATTGAATTTTCGTCAAATAGTCGTTATCCATTTGGCGAGATTTTCTTTGATTTGGTAATAATTAAAAAAGTCGCCAAGTTGTCGAAATTCCACCAAATTCGTCGACAAAATCTCGCCAAGCGTTATGGACGGGGAAATAATTTATTCTTATAGCAGATAAATGATTATTGGCGTTCAAATTCAAAAGTATTACTCAAAGTATCTTTTTTCATGAATGGAACGAGCTAGGATCCACGAGAATGATGTCACCCAATTTATCGCAGGATATTACATAGTAAAAGTGAACATGTTTCTCAATAGGAAATATTTTTTTTTATTTTATATAATTTTTTTGAAAAATGTGCAATATCTCGAGAACGGTTCATGCTAGCGTTCTAAAATTTATGTTAATCGTTTTCTAATGAAAAATTACATGAACTAAATAATTTTGTGTTAAAGAAATGCAACAATTCTTATAAAACTCATTCTACATCTTTTGATGTTTACATTCTCCATAAGTGAAAATTAGGCTTCGATGTAGAAATAATCAAAGTTTGATGATCATTTAAACTCAAATATATTGTAATTGCATTGTTTCTGTATGTAGATGCACAGAATTTAAGCAAGGGCCAACGGCCGTACCGTGCTGAAAACAGCGGTTCTCGTTAGATCACCGAAGTCAGGCAGCATTAGTACTGGCGCGGTTAGCACTTGGGTGGGTGACCACCTTCGAACACCGCGTGCTGTTGGCACATTTCGGGCGCGGTAGCCCGGTGGTTTGCGCGCTGGATTTGCACGTTGCCACAACTGCCGCCGTGTTCATGCGGAGTACGATCACGTTAAACATGTGGGTCGTTAAGTCCTTCCGAGTAGTTGGTGGTAGGGGAAGGAGGGTACGGTCCCTGTGGATGCCTCCCCCACTGGGTTCCGGTCTAAATTGGGTGGTACTTCTCGACCGTCCAAACAGTTACCTTAAACCTTTTTGGTAGGTCGGACGGTTTGGGTTTCAACAACAATAACAGAATTTAAGCAAAAATAAAGCGGTTTTAGGATGGATACAACATTAAATATGAATTAAAAAGAACTTTAAAATCACGATTTTGACACAAGATGGACGCCGGGCCAACGGCCGTACCGTGCTGAAAACACCGGTTCTCGTTAGATCACCGAAGTCAAGCAGCATCGGGCGCAGTTAGTACTTGGTGGGTGACCACCTCGGAACACCGCGTGCTGTTGGCCATCTCGGGTGCGGTATCCCCGTGGTTTGCGCGCTAGATTTGCACGCTACCACAAATGCCGCCGTGTTCATGCGGAGTACGATCACGTTAAACATGTGGGTCCGTAAGTCCTTCCGAGAGGTTGGTGGTAGGGGAAGGAGGGTACGGTCCCTGTGGATGCCTGCCCCACTGGGTTCCGGTCTAAATTGGGTGGCACTTCCCGGCCGTCCATACAGTTACCTTACACCTTTCTGGTAGGTCGGACGGTCTGGGTCTCAACAACAACAAGATGGACGCCATATTTTATTTTAAAGTGGGTCACGTGATCTCATTATATAAAGAGTATAATTATTATTTTAATTTTTATATAAAAAACTACTGAATATATTTTGCTGAAATTTGTTTTATTTATTTTACGGGATAATTTGAATATTTCCTAAAACTTTCGAAGCAATTTGTAAATTTTAAATTCGCTTAAAAAATGTTTAAAAAATTAGGTCTCATAGGGTTCAATGTGTATTTCATTTTTCCAACCCGGGTTCAATCCAAAACTAATTGGGTGATATTATTGATTATGAAACACTTTCCAACTTCAATGCAATTTTATTTAAACATGTCTAAAATGCAATACATTCCTCGGTAATATTTTAAAACTTATCACAATACTACATTAATTTATTATATTTGAAAACTTAAACATTCATCGAAAAAAATGAACTTCATTCAAATGACGGCATTGAAATATAAATTGCCTGGTTTAAACATCTCTAAAATGCGATACATTCCTTGGTAATAATTTTAGCATTATCATAATGCTACGATAATTTATTATATTTGAAAACTTCATCGAAAACAACTGAAATTCATTCAAATGACGTCATAGAAAAAATAACACGCCTGGCTCTCTCTATAAAAGCAGCATTTCATTCATAAATAATTTCCTATTAATTTCATTCATCACAATACTATAATAATTTATTTTATTTAAAAATTAAGACCATGGAGCTACAAGTAATTAAACTCTATGCTTAAAACATCATCGAAAAAAATCGTCCTTCTCTTTGTAAAATCAATGAATATTTCATTCATATCATCTATGCAGACTCCATGATCTAAATAATTTTGTGTTAAAGAAATACAGCAATTCTAATACAACTCATTCTACATATTTTGCTGTTTGCATTTTACATAAGTGAAAAATAGGCTTCGTTGTAGAAATAATCAAATTTGGATAATCATTTAAATTCAAATATATTGTAATTGCATTGTTTCAGTATGTAGACGCACAGAATTTAAGAAAAAATAAAGTGGTTTTAGGACGGATACAACACTCAATATGAATTAAAAAGAACTTTAAAAATCACGATTTTGAGACAAGATGGATGCCATATTTTATTTTGAAGTGGGTCACGTGATTTTTTCATATCATGGTCACGTGATCGCTTCATATAAGAGGTGTAATTATTATTCTAATTTTTATTTAAAAAACTACTGAATATATTTCATTGATTTTTTTTTTTACATATTTTATGGAACAATTTGAATATTACCTAAACTTTTCGAAGCAATTTGTGAATTTTAAATCCGCTTAAAAAATGTTTGAAAAATTAGGTCCCATAGGGTTCAATGTATTTCATTTTTTCAACCCGGGTTCAATCCAAAACGAATTGGGTGATATTGTTCATTTATATTCCCATAGGTCCTACAGACCGTCTGAACAATATACTAAAATTTCATTTTGATTAAGTCATTTTTACGGTAGTTATCGTGCTAACGGACAAACAGACAGACAGAATGGACAAAGTCATAAACACTTTTTAACTTTGTTGTAAAGTGTTAATTGTAAAGTGTTAAAAGTATCTTAGCATCAGTATTATTACATTCTGAAAGAGAACGTTATTATTTCATGTTTTTTCACACGATGTTCAAAATATATGTATGTCGTCATATTTTAAAGATGTTCTATTTCGAGAAAATTGTAAGTGGATTTCTCTTTTTTAACATTTTACAACATAGTTGAAAAGTGTTTATGACTTTGTTCATTTTGTCTATTAATCTGTGCATCGTCTATAATTCTGTGCATCTACATACTGAAACAGCGCAATTACAATATATTTGAGTTTAAATGATCATCCAAATCTGATTATTTCTACAACGAAGCCTATTTTTGACTTATGGAAAATGTAAACAGCAAAATATGTAGAATGAGTTGTATAAGAATTGCTGTATTTCTTTAACGCAAAATTATTTAGTTCATGGAGTCTATTATATAGCTGATATGAATGAAATATCCATTGATTTTACAGAGAGAAGGACGATTTTCCCGATGAAGTTTTAAGTATAGAGTTTAATTACTTATACCTCCATGGTCTTAAGTTTTTAAATAAAATAAATTATTATAGTATTGTGATGAATGTAAAAATGTTTATGAATGAAATGCTGCTTTTATAGAGGCAGCCAGGCGTGTTATATTTCGATGACGTCATTTGAATAAATTTCAGTTGTTTTCGATGAAGTTTTCAAATATAATGAATTATTGTAGTATTATGATAATTTTATAAATATTACCGAGAAATGTATCGCATTTTAGAGATATTTAAATAAAATTGCATTGAAGTTGGAAAGTGTTTCATAATCAATGCTTTATGCATGATTGATCTTTCTTGTTTTATCACTCCCATGGGTAAATTATTTTCAAAAATCATAACCAAGTAGGTCATATAGTAAGAAAGATAGAATCGATACACTATAAGTAGAAATGGGTGAATAACACTTTTCTAGAATTCGAGGATTCTAATCAGACTGTGAGCTAGTGAGTTTGTCGCTCATGTTAATTTGACGCAAATGAGCGCTATTTTGTAAAAATGTTAAGATATTACATAAAATAGTTCTTCACTTCTGCTGGATTGTCAAATTGTGGGCTGCAATCAGAAATAATTTTACCATCCGCAAACCCAGCAAGCTTTTAATATAACGAGAAATTTATACATTTTAATTTTCTACAATTTCTGAATGAAATTCTAGCACAAATTAAAAATATTTTTGTGTGTGATTTTTGACAAGGGGAGGCGTGTTTTCATGCATTTAATTAGTATTCTTATTTTTCAAATGTTTGTAAAATGTATTTAAACTTTAAATGTTATTAAATTTATTTTCTAATCTACATTTTAAACGTGTAAAAAACGTATAAAAAAAAGAAATATTTCCTATTGAGAAACATGTTCACTTTTCATATGTAATACCATACGATAAAATTGGTGACATCATTCTCGTGGATCTAGCTCGTTCCATTCATGAAAAAAGGTACTTTGAGTAATACTTTTGTATTTGAACGCCGATAGTCATTTATCTGCTATTTGAAGAATAACTTATTTCTCCGTCCATAACGCTTAGCGAGATTTTGGCGACGAATTTGGTGGAATGTCGCTATCTTGGCGACTTTTGAAATAAATTAACGATAAACTCGCCAAATGGATAAAAGAAAATGACGCTAAATCAATGAAAATGACGACTTATTGACGAAAATTCAATATCTTGGAAAGAATATAAATATCTACTATAAAAATATATTTTTCTTTTTTGCTGTAAAAGTAGTAAATTCATTGCATTATATAAGGAAAGCCATGTGCTGCCCACATCAGATTGTTTTTCAGTATTATCTGTTTATTTAAATTCTGAGCCAACGCAATTACAATATTTTTTATTTTATATGATGAAATAAATATTCGTTGATTTTACATATAGAGGCAGACGATTTATATTAAAATGGCGTTATTTGAATAAAGTTCATTTAGTGTAACTAGCATGGAGTTAGAAAGAAGGAAATAAAACTCCTATGGAAGAAATGCTTAAAAATGCCATAATGTTTTGAGAATTATATGTTGGTGTCGTTAGTGTTAGTAAAGTGACTGCTATTACTAATTGACACAACAGAAAGGCGTAGTATTTAGTATATGTATTTTTGATTAGTTTTAAATTAAGAGTTAACTAATTATGGGTATAATTAACCAGTATTTTTTCATAGTAGTAGGATAGAGTACAGATGGAGATAAAAATAAATTGAAAGGTAAAATAATTTTGAATGAGTAGGGATTTTCGTTATTGTTTCAGTTCTAACTTGCATTGCATTAATTATTTATTTTTACAAAACTGACAGTTTAAAAAATATTTTAAGTTTTCCGCCATAGAAATTCACGCAATGCAGCTTATTCCAGCGCCACCTAAATTATTGTCTTACACGATATTGGTATTTTCTTAATGTGAAGTTTTAACTCCTTACTTTTACCTCCATGGTTACTGGCATTGTATTTTTTGATTGTCTTTTTTGAAGTTTTAAGTTTTCAAATATAATAAATTACTGTGATATTTAAAAAAAATATCAGCGCTGAATGTATCACAATTTAGAGACGATTAAATAAAATTACATTTCTGGTTGGAAAGTGTTTTAATTAATGCTTTATGCATGATTGAACTTTCTTGTTAATTTGTGAGCTAGCTCATGATGAAAACTCTTTGGAACTTTACAGAATCAAAGTTTGATTTTTTGATGATCTTTAATATTTTTGCAATGTTAAAATGGAATTTTAAAGTAAAACATTTTAAATGCTGCAGCGGTTGTGTTTGAATATTTATGCACTAGCAGCACACCCGTTCTTCGGAGTATATAATATAAAGAAACTTATAATTCGCAATCATGTGCAAATTCTGTTAAAATATTAAATTTATTGCTCCTAAAGGGAAGTTTAAGAATATATGTTCTCACAATGCAAAATTATCTTCACGGGCAGATCTGAAGAATAAAACATTCTGGCCCCTTTTGTAAGCAAATTTACAAAAAAAAAAAAGGAATTGAGTCAATATATGCAACCTCGTACTACTTATATTGTCGCAGATTAGAAAATATGCCAGTGTGTTAGTAGGAAATTACCCGTATTACAATATGAGTCTCAAAAATATTTGCCAAAATAAAAGAGATGACGTAATAAATTGAAATTATCAATAATCCCCGTAATCTTTATACCAGAAGGTCGTAATTGATTCCAATATATATCAAAACATGTGCCAATATACCTGTACTACTTATATTCTCGTAGGTTAGAAGTGTTAGGTAGTTAGAAGTTACGTTATCTGTGCATTTGTAGAAGATTACTCGTACAACATGAGTTTCAACAATTTTTGTCATAAATAAACAATGGCATAATAACTTGAAAATATCAATAATCCCTGAATCAACAATCCCCGAAAATATCAATGATAATAATGTTTAAACCTGAAGACCGTAATTGATACGTTTTATCCAGTCAAAAATGCAATGTCAATGAAATTTTTTTTATATACATATCTTCATTATTCAAATCGGAAAAGATTTAATAAAAATCGTATGGCACATAACACATTGGATCCGTTGCTAAGCGACATGATATCATTTGCTTCAAATAAACTGATGGAAATCATATCGTCTGAATAATGCGATCTCCATGGAAGGTTTGGCGATATTTTAGTCAATTTAGCGATAACTTAAAAAATCGCCAAATTTATCGCCATGTGGGACTGTAGAACTGATAGTCCCATTTTGCGACAAATTGACGAAACATCATCGTAATACTATTCCCTAACAAAACACAATTAATTTCATTTATTAAGCGCAATTTTATCAATTCCATGATGTTTTTATGGATTTATAAATATTTTTTATCAATTTGGTGATATTAAAAAAATTCGTTAAATGTGTTACTAAGTAGGATGGATGGACTGACCGACAAATGCTACCGAAACATCATTTCAGTACTCTGATCTAAAAAAAAAAATTTAATTTCTTTGATTTACGTCATTTTTATCAATTTGGTGACATTTCCGCTAATTTGGTAATGTTTAAGAAAAGTTATCAAGTTAACGATATTCCGCCAAATTCGTAGTTCTGAATTTGCAGATCTGAGGAATAAAATATCCTGATCCCGTTTGTAGATACTAAATGAAAACACTAAAATTGTATAAGATACACCCGTTCTACTCTTTTTCTGTTTCAACAATCGGCTAAATGAATTTATTGGGTTAACACAATATGAGTTTATTAGCTAAAGACAATATATGAGCTTGAAACCTCTTTGCTAAAATAAATGAAAGTGATGTACGCAGTCCGCAATTTATATAATTAAAAGAACAATCAAACCGTTCATTTATAAAATATATTTTTACATCCATTTATTTATTATTCAAATGGAAAAAATAATAATAAATATTAACAACACATTTAATTTCATTCCGTTGCCGAGCAACATGATATGAGATAGATTCTTCCTCATAAAATGCGAAATTAAATAACCATTTTGATTTCTTTATACTTTTCATCGTTGAGTAAAATCTTGTGAAAGATGACCCATGGAGGTAGATTTTTCCATTTAAAACCATGTTTTGAACAATTCATGTTTTCCGATAGTGACTAATTAATGCAAAAATCCTGCACCAAACTCGGAAATAAAGTTTTATTTCATTTTGACGTTTTAAACAAACGATTTTCATCCTTTCCGTTTGGATAAACCACTGAGTTGGAGAGTAGAACTCTTAGGGAAAAGTTCCGTTTTTTATTAATATCTTGACAACTCCTGGTCTTAGAAACTCGAAACTTGGACTAAATTTTTGGGGGGCTATTTAAAGGCTATCCACAAAATTTCACTAAATTCGGTTTAGCCGTTTTTCCGTGATGATGAGACAAACGAAAATTTCTTTTTTTACTAATGTCTTGAGAACCACTGCTCGTAGAAACTGAAAACATAGACTAAATTTTAAGTGGGGCTATTTCTAGGCTACCCACAAAATTTCATCAAATTCGGTTCAGCCGTTCTCCCGTGATGATGGGACAAACAGACAGACAGACAGATTTTCAATTTTATTTATATAGATTTACGAAACTAGATTTAATTATCTTAGTCCTCTAAGATCTGAGGCTTTCTTTTATATTTCACAATTTTAATTTTGAAAGCCTTTAAAGGTATGAGAATTGGTCAGATTTCACTATTTAATTAGCTTTTAATTTATAAAAAAAATTTCCAGCTGAAGTCAATAGATTTGAAATTTATGCAACGTTTATAGATTTTATATGCTTTTCTTTGTATTTGTTGGTAGGAATAAATTTTGTTGAATGCGACTATCCATTTCTTAGATTGTAATATTGCATTGTCCTCGTTCAATACATGAATGATAGATTAAATCATTATGGTATATGATGATAGGTTTCAATTTAGAGTAGATGGTATAATATGATGGTAGATATCAGTAGATGGCATGTGAGTAGATCAGGAGTAGATCATGCTGAAATTTGTACATCACCTTATTAGTGTATGGGGCACATTTTACTCATTGGAAATGTTGTTGTACGGGGGCCGTATAAAAATTTAAATTTTGCAATTCTTCAAATTTAATCCCCTGAAAATGTTTATCAATTTCATAAAATTCTGTACCTTTTTACGCAACTTTGTAATTTATTATATATGTCTAAGATCGATATTTAAGTAATAAAAGCCGAAGTCAATGTTTTTGGGACACCCTGTATATATAAGTGAGGTCGCATATTGAACTATTTAACTATCTTACAACAACGGGATTATGCAAAGCAGAGGAGATTTTTCGCGGGCAATTTCGTGTAAAAGAAAATATGCTGTTTCTATTTCTTGAGGATCTACCAAATTTTAATAGCTTAAAAGTTTCCACTGAATTAAGCTGTGTGTACCAAATTTCAGATATTTCTGGCTTAAGGAAGTATGTTTAAAATGACATCAAAGAAGTTGAAACAGACATCCAGACAGACAACCATCGGTCATGATGAATTCAATAAAAGATTTTATTGAATATTTGATGAAAAGTTGATTACAAAGTCCCAAAAGACTAAAAAGTATAAAATAAGGGTTTTTAAGTTACATTGTTTTAGTGAAATGCACTAAAAAAAAATCTAAACATTCTTAATTATAAGCTACTAAAAATAAAATCGTGGGGAGCCCATGATATAATTACATTTGGGCATTAACAGAATTTTATGGAACGATAGAAGTGATAATGTAGAAATGACAATATAAGAATTATTACATTCAATTCATTTCAATTATTCCTTGTCAATTTTTACTTTCCTTATATACAATAATGTATATTACTTTCCTTATATACAATAATGTATATTACTTTCCTTATATACAATAATGTATATTACTTTCCTTATATACAATAATGTATATTACTTTCTTTATATACAATAATGTATAAGGAAAGTATTGTGACGGGGTAAAAAATTTGAATTCGAGTTTTCGACGGGAGAGTACGTTTCAAGCATCGGTGATCACGAATCAAACATTTTTGAGATGATGTCTGTGTGTGTGTGTGTGTGTGTCAATGAGTCTGTGGAGACGATAACTGACGAATGAATTAACCGATTCGAACGAAATTTGGTACAAAAATCACAATCCATGAATACTGGAAGCCTATACGGAATCGAATGTTCAGACCCCCCCCCCCCTAAATTTTCGAGTGAAATTTTGAAAAAATCATTAAAAAATCAAAACCTCTAATAAAGTTAAGCAAATAGACATTTCTTATGTAATTTTTCATTAGAAAACGATTGACATACATTTTAGGGCGCTAGCATAAACCGTTCTCGAGATATTGCACATTTTTTAAAAAAATTATCAAAAAATCATGTAAAATAAAATAAAAAGTATTACCTATTGAGAAACATGCTCACTTTCCATATGTAATATGATGATCTAGCTCGTTCCATTTATGAAAAAAGATACTTTGAGTAATACTTTTGTATTTGAACGCCAATAGTCATTTATCTTCTGTAAGAATAACTTATTTCTCCATCCATAACGCTTGGCGAGATTTTGGTGACGAATTTGGTGGAATGTCGCCAACTTGACGACTTGTTTAAATGTTGCTAAATTAACGATAACCTAACTCACCAAATGGATAAAAATAAGGCTAAATCAATGAAAATGACGACTAATTGAAGAAAATTCAATATCTTGGAAAGAATATATCTACTATAAGAATAACCTATTGTTTTTAACACTTTACAACAAAGTTGAAAAGTGTTTATGACTTTGTTCATTCTGCCCGTCTGTCTGTCTGTCCGTTAGCACGATAACTGCCGTAAAAATGACTTAATCAAAATGAAATTTTATTATGTTGTTCACACGGTCTGTAGGACCTATGGGAATATAAATGAATAATATCACTCAATTAGTTTTGGATTGAACCCGGGTTGAAAAAATGAAATACATTGAGCCCTATGGGACCTAATTTTTCAAACATTTTTTAAGCGGATTTAAAATTCACAAATTGCTTCGAAAATTTTAGGTAATATTCAAATTGTCCCATAAAATATAGAAAAAAAATTCAGCGAAATATATTCAGTAGTTTTTTAAATAAAAATTAAAATAATAATAACACCTCTTATATGAAGCGATCACGTGACTATGATATGAAAAGATCACGTGACCCACTTCGAAATGCTGTATGGCATCCATCTTGTCTCAAAATCGTGATTTTTAATGTTCTTTTTAATTCATATTGAGTGTTGTATCCGTCCTAAAACCACTTTATTTTTGGTTAAATTCTGTGCAACTACATACTGAAACAACGCAATTACAATAAATTTGAATTTAAATGCTCATCAAAATTTGATTATTTCTACAACGAAGCCTATTTTTCATCTATGTAAAATGTAAACAGCAAAATATGTAGAATGAGTTGTATTGGAATTGCTGTATTTCTTTAACACAAAATCATTTAGTTCATGGAGTCTGCATAGCTGATATGACTGAAATATTCATTGATTTTACAAAGAGAAGGACGATTGTTTTCGATGAAGTTTTACGCATAGAGTTTAATTACTTGTAGCTCCATGGTCTTAATTTTTAAATAAAATAAATTATTATAGTATTGTGATAAAGGACATGAATGGGAAATTATTTATGAATGAAATGCTGCTTTTATAGAGCCTGGCGTGTTATTTTTTCTATGACGTCATTTGAATGAATTTCAGTTGTTTTCGATGAAGTTTTCAAATATAATAAATTATCGTAGTATTATGATAATTCTAAAATTATTACCGAGGAATGTATCACATTTAAGAGATGTTTAAACCAGGCAATTTATATTTCATTGCCGTCATTTGAATGAAGTTCATTTTTTTCGATGAAGGTTTAAGTTTTCAAATATAATAAATTAATGTAGTATTGTGATAAGTTTTAAAATATTACCGAGGAATGTATTGCATTTTAGACATGTTTAAATAAAATTGCATTGAAGTTGGAAAGTGTTTCATAATCAATACTTTAAGCATGATTGATCTTTCTTGCTACTGTTAAAGTAGTAAATTTATTGCATTATATAAGGAAAATCATGTGTTGCCCACATCAGATTTTTTTTATTTTATAATCTGTCATTCTTATATGCCATTTTTATGTTATCACTTCTATTGTTTCTTAAAATTCTGTTAATTATCAAATACAATTCTTTTATGGGCGCCCCACGATTTTATTTTTGTCGTTTGTGAAAATGAATGCTGTGATAACTAAAAATTATTTTTTTACTTTTTAGGTCATTTTACTAAAACAGTGTAACATAAAACAATTTTTTACAAAATTTTGGTCTAACGCTGTTGACTAGACACTAAGCCTATATCATTACAGCTGAAGAGCTAGCTACCTCGAATATCGGCGAATACTAAGCGTGAGCGAAAGGTCGTCTAAGGGTAATTTCAGATTTTTAAATCGCCACATCTAGCAGATTAATTAATCCCTGACCGGGATGACCGTTAATGTGTACCTATATTCGTGAATAACCACTAATACAAAACTGAAGTGACTGTGTATGGCACTACCAGCACCAGCCACTGGCAACGCCACCTAGGTAGCGTTGCCACTGGACGCTGATGAAATTTCTAGGAAAATTGTGGGAATGCAAAATATGAATACCAATACAAGTGACACATGTGAGTTGACCCCATTGATATTCAATGTCTAATCTGTTACTGTTGCAATCATTTCGAAAGACAAAAGTCAACAAAAACACTCATAAATTCCACAGTAGACCATAGCTTTGTGTGAAATATAGATGGTTTTATGCAGATTGCATGGGTTCTTTTGCATGGATGCCCACGTAGATTTTTGTAGCAAAAATCTGATGTGGACAGCACATCACTTTCGCGACTGACTCAAATTCACTTTCTTTTTCTTTCTTTCATGAAATTGCGTTCAATAGCACAAAATAACCCGGATAATTAATTGAAATTATACACTGAATTTGCTGTTTTATTTCATTTTTCATCTAGAGTTATGGGGTTAGTCTTATAATTTTCGTCGTAAAAAATTATGTATAAAGTATTTAATTGATACATTTGAGCATACATAGTTTTTTATTTTAGATTTTGGCAATTTTTGCTGGCCATTTCGTGAAGAACGGCAGGTTTTTCTTTCGGAATCGTACCAAAATCTAATTAACATAAGAGGTGATTTTTCACACCACAGGTAATTTTTCTACTAAATTTTGGTATATTCGGTCAATTAGTTTTTCAGCTAGAGTGGATACATACATTAAACAAGCAGACAGACAACACGCTAAAAATGGTTTTCTCGTATTCTAGAGGTCTCGAAACGTGTAGATCCGTCGAAAAACCGAGTTGCAAATTTCGATATGATTTCAATACGTTTCCTATAACATTATCACGTATGTTAAGGAAAGTAAAAATCTGATGTGGGCAGCATATGACTTTCCTTACATAATGCAATGAATTTACTACTTTTACAGCAAAAAAAAAAAAAAAATAGGTTATTCTTATAGTAGATACTACATTCTTTCCAAGATATTGAATTTTCGTCAGTGAGTCGTCATTTTCATTGAGTAGCGTCATTTTTATCCATTTGGCGAGTTTTTCGTTAATTTAGCAACATTTAAAAAAGTCGCCAAGTTGGCGACATTTCACCAAACGCTTCGCCAAAAACTTGCCTAGCGTTATTTACGGAGAAATAAGTTATTCATACAGCAGATAAATGACTATTGGCGTTCAAATACAAAAGTATTATTCAATTTTTTTTCATGAATGGGACGCGCTAGATCCACGAGAATGATGTCACCCAATTTATCGCATGATATTACATATGAAAAGTGAACATGTTTCTCGATAGGTAATATTTTTTTTTATTTTTTATCATTTTTTGATAATTTTTTTTGAAAAATGTGCAATGTCTCGAGAACGGTTCATGCTAACGTTCTAAAATTTATGTCAATCGTTTTCTAATGAAAAATTACATCAGAAATGTCTATCTGCGTAACTTTATTAGAGTTTTGATTTTTTGATGATTTTTTCAAAATTTCACACGGAAATTTAGGGGCTTCTGAACATCCGATTGCGTATAAAAACAATAGACTTACAGTATTCATGGATTGTAATTTTTGTACCAAATTTCGTTCGAATCGGTCCATTCCTTCGTCAGTTATCGCCTCCATTCGCACACACACACACACACACACACAGACATCACCTCAAAAATGTTTGATTCGTGATTAGGGATGCTTGAAACGTGCTCTCCCGTCGAAAACTCGAATTCGAATTTTCGACCCCGTCACCATACTTTCCTTATACATTATTGTATATAAGGAAAGTAAAAATGCTGATTATTATTGAAGTGAAAGGATGGACTTAGAGAGACTAAAAATTTGAAATTTTGTAAAAAGAACGACTGCAGAAAATTTACATTTCGCAGAT
This sequence comes from Amaurobius ferox, assembly GCA_951213105.1. NCBI lineage: Eukaryota > Metazoa > Arthropoda > Arachnida > Araneae > Amaurobiidae > Amaurobius > Amaurobius ferox. The sequence goes on from OX578136.1 coordinate 86,699,715, forward strand.
ATTTCAAATACAACACCGCTGGCATGCTCGGCACATAAATTTTTTCCGGTGGCGAATACTGGATTTTGCAGTTCCTATACACGTAGACTCGCCCAGGAAATGTATTTCTAAGAATAACTAACTCATCGATTATCGTTTTTAATCCTATTATGCGTGTCGCGTTTAGCTTTGCATGGTTGAGATCTAATAATAGAACGAGATAATCGTTTCAGATTTCTTCAGTGTTAAGCGCTGTGATTAGTTGACATAACCAGTTGCACGCTCGAATAAGTAGCATTCTATTAAATATAGTTGTACACATAATCTGAAGCGTTTTATAGATCTCTAAATATCTGACTATGTTGAAAAGTCATTTGGGTTTCACATTTTGTTTTTGATGTGAAAAATATCTATTATCGGGGTATAGTGTCTGGAATGGTATTGTAGGCATTGTAGTCGGGGTATCCTTTTAAGATCGGAGCGTTACGAAAAATGTGAACACTTTGACCGCTCCAAATCGAATCAGTGGCCTATGAAATTATTTGCTCCAGGGTTTAAAATGTTTCGTTATGCCACTGGGCGCGTAATATATATATAGATGAAATTATAATAATAATAGTAATAACAAATAAACGAAACGTTTTTGTTCGAGTGAGATTTTGCTCCAATTTGCTTGATTTTACTCAAAATATCTTCTAAACTATAAAACGTAAATATAAAAATCTGATGTGAGCAGCACATGACTTTCCCTGCAGACGGTCTTTTTATTTTAATTCAATTTAATTCACTTTTTCACTTTTAATTCAATTTTCGTTCTCATTTAGTAACTGGACTTATTTTCAAAGGTGGCGTAGAGAAAATACGAAAAAACTAAATTCTCTCGAGAATGGCTAGTCCTAGTGTAATGCGGTTGAACTTATTCTTTTCTGCTTCAAAAATTACGTATAAAACAAACATTAATGGGTATATTTGAGCATACGTAGTTTTTTACTTTAGATTTTGACGATTTTTGCGAGCCATTTTGGAAAAAAAAGCAGGTTATTTTTTTCAGAATTGTACCAAGATCTAATCAGCACCAGGGTGACATACAACCAACTTATCTACCGAATTTTGTGAAATTCAGTCCATTAGTTTTTCAGCTAGAGTGAATACAGGCTTTTGCGGGCCATTTCGCAAAAAAAGGCGGGTTCTTTTATCCCGAATCGTACCCAAAACTAATTAGCACCAGATTCGCCCACAAGTGACTTACCTACCAAATTTTATGAAATTCGGACCATTAGTTTTTTTAGGTAGAGTGGATACAAAATCTGCACAGACAGATAGATACACAGACAGACACACACACAGACGTCACGCTAAAAATAGTTTTTTCGTATTCTAGAGGTCTCGAAACGCGTAGATCCGTCGAAAACTCGAGTTGCGATTTTCGGCATGATTCCAATACTTTCCCTATACATTACCATGTATTGCAGGGAAAGTAAAATGTAAGTAACAAAACTGTTCAATAGGAAATCCAGTTTCTAGATCAATAATTTGTTTTTCCAGAGATCTAATAGTTTTCGAGCAACTGTCTCATCAAATTGAAGAAGATTGGAAATTTTCCTTTTTAAAGTTTGTAAAAAAAAAAAAAAAAGTGCTAACTATGAATAGTAAGCAAGTAATTTGTGATAAAATTAAAATAACTTTGTTGAAAGCCGCGTTCAATACAAGATAATAGTATCTACTGGTTTCGATGGAGCCGTTATTTGTGAGAGCAAGATCGGCAACTTATATAAGAACAGCCATGAAGGGTAGAGGAGGAGGGTAGAGTTCCACGAAGGTACCTAATACCCGTCATGAAACAGTAAACGCAACAATAGCAGGAAAAGGATGTTGCCAACGACGAGAGTAGAAAAAAGAGGTAAAAACCCAGGAGCAAGGAATAAGAGATGGGACACAATGAAGGAACTGTAAAACATCGAAGAAGAAAGTGAGCACTCAACAATGGATTCTAAGCACTCGTTCAGTGAGCAAAACTGAGAGCATAAGAACCCTATTCAATTAAAAATGACAACTAACCGGTTTCGAAAGTTACGCCAGTCCACCAAACCAGCGGTAAAACAAAACAAAAGACATATTCTAAACAAATATGAAAAAAAAATGAGAACCGAAAAACGTCAACAAATACTACGAAAAAAAAATTAGAGAAATGATGAAAATTACCGAAATGAGAAGAAAGAAGTAACGAAAAATGAAATAAGAGATTTTCAAGCAGAAACGAAAAAAGGACAGTTATCATTAATGAGAGAATTTGGCTGAGAAACAATCGAGAAACTGTCATAAAAGTTCAATTCAGAAATGGAATTAGGAGTAAAAGTAATCTTAGTTTCTGAAAAATTACAACCGTGATTCGAATCCCAAGAATGAGCAGCAATTGCAGACTTCGAAATTTTTTTCTCTAGAAACATGGCTCATGTATTCCTAATTGCGAAATTTAAGAACTCGTATTCAAGGCCGTAGGGCAATTCTTGGGGGTGGGAGGATCCGTCAGATTCACAGTTGAGGATAATTTTCTTGTTCAAAAAAATATATTACAAATTTTATACGTATGTTTTATGAATTCTGTATATTAGTTTGGGGAACAGAGCGATGCACACAACATGATCCACTTAAGATGATTAATTAAAATCTAATGGCTCTATTTACATACACAAATTTAAATTGAGTTAAAGCAGTCATGACATATCACTGTGCATCCTACTCTAGCTAGATAATAATATATTTAACGCACACCTTGAGGTAAGAACCTCGATCGCCATTGCCAAAATAAATATATATAGTAATCTTCGAATCTTGATATCATTTTGCTCCAATTTTGGCTTCCTTTCCTTCACTCTGGAAGGACACTTATAAAAAAAAACAAAAAACGTTTAGTACTAAATGCACTAAACATACTTATGTCCTTACACATACTTTATGAACTTTTTTAAGGAACTTATGGTGTCTTAGGATGAAAAATAATGTTTTCACTAACTATGAAATATGATAAAACAAAACTCATCTCAAGATTATATAAAAATAAATTAACTGCATTATTTTCAAAGAGCGAAATACACTGGCGACGATTAAATACGTACCACCCAATTATATTTAAATAATATTTAAAAACAAATTAATAATTCACTTACCAGGAAACCTGTGTATGTCAGGACCTCGAAAAAGTGGTCTTGACAGGTGATTGATTAATATTTATGTCGAAAAGAAAATCTTATAGTCAAACATATGTTCATTGTTGCTGCATGCAATGAGAGAGTTATAACCCGTTTAAATTCCTAAGAAATGTTTCACTTAATTTGACAATCTACAGAATGGACCTATAGTACAGTGTGACTTGTGTTATCGGGCGCATTGACATACTTTTTTTTTTTCCTAATAAAACATTTCACTTAGACTATGTAAAATCATTTATTTTTTTAATACTGTTAATAATGTAAAAATTGTTTTATTCCTTGATTACATAGAGAATTCATATAATCTACAAAAAGTTATTTTTTTTACAAAAATTTATAATATTTTCAAAGTTAAATATTTCAACAAATGTATTTCAATTAAAAGTATATCATTCTTTATTTAAAGTTAAAATCCATAGCATTTCGTCTCATGCACTCTTCGAAACCGGTTAGCTGCTATTTTAACTGAATAGGGGTCTTATGTTCATATATTTCACTCAGTGAAAAGCTGCACGACATCCACAAAGCCTATACCCTCCTTCCCCTGACACCAACCTCTCGGAAAGACTTTCGGACCCACAGATTTAACGTGCCCGTACTCCGTGCTACACGGGGATAATTTGGGCAGCGCGAGGAATCAAATGCGGGTCCTTCGAGTGCAATCACCGTACCTTAACCAAGGGCTACCCCTTCCACTGTTCCTCCTGGATTTTTTATCTATTTTTCTCTCACGAGGAAGAAGGCTGTTATTTTGTTTTCGAAAGCAGTCGATACGATTTAGTTTTTGTGCTGTGTGCTGCTTTTAACTAAGTTATTTTAGTTTTGTTACTTTATCAATGGTTTGAGCTGTACGTAAGTAATTTGTAATATTTTCAAAGCCCTATAGGGGGATATATAACTTAATTTTGAATCGGATTCTTAATTTTCGAGATAATGGTGTAACAGCTCATATATATGACTATAGCTGCAACGACGTGAACTTATTGAACTTTATTGGAGTCTTATTTTGCAAGACATTCACACAAAACCATTTTTGCTGCTTATGAGTGGGCCACCACCGATTTTTTTACAGCATATGTGAGTGGAGAGCCTTGTATACATACATGCTTCTAGTTCACAATATACTTTAGTCTGCAGATTTTGTCAAAATAGCTCTTGTGTGTATAAAAATAGCTGTAAAGCGTGAAAATTGTTCAAGTCTTTAACTGTAAGCTATGTATCGATGATAGTTGTTAAAATTGTTTAACAATAACATTTTCGATTTCTGACAGGAAAGCGCATTTTTTCATCCATAGGATGAATATCAAGTTGAAGAAAGTTGAAGATCAAAAGATCAAGTTGAAGAAAGTTGAAAATTTCCTGTAATGTAAATAATTCCGTTGCAAATTTAGTTTTCGAGATGTTCTCGTAAACTAATAGTGCTCTAAAATGTTAGAAGTGTTCAGCAAGCAAATAATTTTTATCTGCCTGTGAAGTCAAATAGCGAGAACAGAGATCCTTATACTTCTTTAGAGGATAATCAAATTACATATTTTAATAGAATGTTTTGAATAAAAATGGCATTTAGAATGTTAAAGGAATTTGCACATATTTTAAATCACGAGCAACGGCGGGTATATCTGCTATTACCTATAAAAATAAAATTGCAGGTCATGCTTCTATCTGTCTGTCTTTTATTTTTAGTGTATGCTAACTGCCCAAGTGCAATCATCCGCTGCAGTGGTGTCATAGGTCAATTGAATTTACCAATTTATCATTTGCGGGGAAACGTGATTAGTCAGTGTTTTGCTGGGATTGTTGCAAACGTCTGTTGCAATGTATTTGTTTTTAGACTCGTTAGGATTCTATTGGACAATTTTTATTTTCTTTATGTATTTATCTCTTCGGTTAGATTCCATTCGTGGCCTTTGCAATATCTAGGAGATTTGTTCATATGTATGCTCCATTAGATATGTAGGTTTTCCTGTTTGCATTTGTCCATTTGTAATTTTTCTGTTTTGATATTACATTTGGGTGCATTTCGTTACGATAATATACAGGATGTCAAGGAAAGTCATAGACTGGGCCAATAAACTTGAGAAGTATTAGGAATATCGTATATATGTTTTGCATGCAGGTGTTGCGAAAACCACAATGGCGCTATACGATGAGACAACTATGGGGAAGAGGTTGACTCTCTTTCTTTAAGGGGCAAAGGCTCGCTTCCTGTTAGAAAAGGGACTTTACGACTTTATAATTAACTTTCCCCCTATTTTTAACAGAAAGCTATATAGCTCCTCTCACTCCCCTGAAAAGGTGAACGGCGCCCCAAAAGTTGTCTCATCGTGTGGAGTCATATTAATTTCCTATACATCTGCATAAAAACATACAGGGTGTCCCAAAAAGATTGAAACGCGCTTTAATTTTTTACCTGTTGGAGATAAGTGGGTAATGAAAATTGCAAAAATGTTGAAAGTAAGGTAGGGAATAAGAAAGACTACGTTAATGAAATAGTCCTCCCATTAATTTTCAAAAAGTTACACTTTTTAAATTTTTATACGACCCCCTTGGACAAATTTGGTCAATCAGAAATTTTTTATTTTTAATGCAACAAGATGATTAAAAAAACCACATATCTGTATCTTTAAAATTGAGCGAGTGAGTTATATTTAATTGAAAATTGAACATTGTGAATGGGGACCATATATCAAATTAGAAATGTAAATTTGTGACATATTACAAAAAAGATAAAGCTGGATGATAATACATAGGATACCCAACCGCGTAGTGAGTACCACTGCTTTATATGATCTCTGTCTGTTGTTGATGTTGAGACCTAGACCGTCCGGCCTACCAGAAAGGTGTAAGGTAACTGTTTGGATGGCCGGGAAGTGCCACCCAATTTAGACCGGAAGCCAGTGGGGGAGGCACCCACAGGGACCGTACCCTCCTTCCCCTTCCACCAACCTCTCGGAATGACTTACGGACCCACATGTTTAACGTGATCGTACTCCGCATGTACACGGCGGCAGTTGTGGCAGCGTGCAAATCCAGTGCACCGAGCTACCGCGTCCGAAATGTGCCAACAGCACGCGGTGTTCCCAGGTGGTCACCCACCCAAGTACTAACCTCGCCCGATGCTGCTTGACTTCGGTGATCTAACGAGAATCGGTGTTTTCAGCACGGTAGGGCCGTTGGACGAGCAGGTGCTTGTGCTAATAGTTGTGTGTTTCCGCGTTTGCGAGCTCTGTTGAAGCCACGCCGGTTATGTGACCGATGATCTAACAAGTTATACTAGACGAAATGTGTACGATGATGATCAGAAGGATGATCTGGTCCACAAAAGTGCCTCCTTGAAGTATCCAGACGTCCACTGATGAATTGGGTAAAAATTTGCTGTCCGTTTTCTATTATTACGAGTAGATCAACTTTCATTTGATCGCCAAGCCCCTGGTTTATCTAAATATACATTTTCAGTCACTATACGGATGTGCAATTTAATGTCTGTTTTACATACAGACTTTTTTAGCTTTTCAACCAGTTGCTGTATCAGTTATATGTGTTGTTAATAAACAGTTTAGATTGAAATAACTTAGTATGCGTGTTTTCCCTTTGCCATAAAGTAAACTGTGACTTAAGACAAAAGTTTGCAGTTGTGTCATTTTTAGATAACCAATCTTTACGAAGCTAACTACATGCTCCACAATCACCCCCGAACAGAGTGCGCACTTCCCAATGAAACCCGTTCAGGCTAGTAAAATGACCAACTTCATCTGAGTTAAAGGCTCAAACTTTAAAAACTCCAAATGTTAATGAAATAGTCTAAGTCTAGTCATGCCATAGGGAATTAATATAACTCCAATTCGGAACTCAAAAGAAATCAAAGATTAGAAATCTAAAACAAAGTTTACGACACTCTCTACTAAAATAGTAGAATAAAAATAGACAGTGGTTCTAGTTCGATGGAGCCGATACGGTTTTGCTTGAATGACGTCTAGTAAAATAAATCTCATAAAGTTCGATAAGTTTATTCTTGTGTTTTCAGCCTCATTTGTTTCATTTACAACAGATAATATGGGCATATAGTAACTGAAATATAATATTCATAATTAAAACAACATTCTTTCTTAAGTTATGAGTGAATAAAGTCTATAGAGGTTTGATCGCGTAGATTTTACAGCACTATACTTAAAACACTAAGAACCCAGTCCGAAATATAATGATATTTTCTTGTAGGGCTTTCAGTGGACTACAAATTGCTCTCTTGTTGCTATAGCTAACACTTTTAATATTCGAGACATAAGCATTACATCTTTATAAACGGAAAATTTTCGATTTTCTTCAACTTGACATGATAATTGCTCGAAAATTTTAAGAGCTTTGTGAAAACAAGTTATTGATCTTGAAATTGAATGTTTTATTAAACATTTTTGTTACTTATTGTTTATATTTATAGTTTAGAAGATATTTCGAGTGAAAATAAGGAAAGTGAAGCTTAAACTCGCTCGGACACTTAACTTTTTAATTTTGCGAAAAATATAGCTCAGAATATTAAATTAGTGAAATTATTTTTGCACATTCATAAATGACACTCTATTTCCAACAAAACAAGTAGAAGTTATTTTCATTTTTATCTATTAGGTTCGGCGATATAAGTATCCGAAGTGTTTGTGTTTTTTATTTTGCAATCTTTCGATTTCAGCTGGATAACCCTACCCTACCATAGATGTTACTCACTTCATAAATATGCTATACCTATCAAAACAAAGTTGTAATAAAGAAAGCCAGATTCTTTAACATTACAAAAAATGTTGCCCATATTATTGATTGAGATGAAAAGCTATCGCTATGTTTATCAAACGTAAGCGAAACGAATATAAAGTTATTTCTTGCATTTCTCCTTAAACTTGACAAATTTATCAAATAACGATTGGAGAAAATGTTCCAAACTTTTTCATTTCATCTCATTTTAGCTCATTGCTGAAAGAAACTCCTTACGGCAGTGGAGGATATTAACAAAATTAATTTATCATAATCTCTCTCTCTCTCTCTCTCTCTCATTACTGTATTCTATTATATAATATAGTCATTCATATATTATTATTTCAGATAAACTAATCAATATATTCCTTTTTTATTTTCCCTACGTACATAGTATAATGTATAGGAAATATTGTGATGAGATGGGGTGGAAATTTTGAATTCGAGTTTTCGACGGAACAACTCGTTTCAAGCATCCCTGTCATGAACTTTTATTAAACATTTTTGAAGTGATGTCTCTCTCTCTCTCTCTCTCTCTGTGTGTGTGTGTGAATATGAAATATCACAAAAGGATGGAACATTTCGAACGTAGTTTGGTTCGATTATTACAATCGATGAATACTGGAACCTTATTGAGTTTAATCGTGATCGAATGTTCGGAAGACTCTTAACTTTTTAAATGATTTTTTGAAAAAAATCATAGAAAAAAAATCCCGGCCGCCGGTTCAACTGCTCTAAACCTTCGAATGAGCTCGGCGGCTTGTGGATTTAAAAAAAAAGAAATCAGGATATGCAATAATGTTAAATAAATAATTATTGCATACCTATTTTTGCATTAGAAAATTAATAACATAAATCTTTAGACCACTAATTTGAACTGTTCACGAGATATTGCACGTTTTTCAAATAAATTTATCTAAAATATTATATAAACTTAAAAAGTAGTATCGTCAAATACGTTTGGCGATAAATCTGGAAAGCTTGGCAATTATTTTCGCGTAATATCGCCAACTTAGCAATTTTTTTAAATGGTGACAAATTGTTGAGAATGTCGCTAAATTAGCAAAAATTACGATAAATTAACGAAAATGACTTCAGATTGATGAATTAATTATTCAATTGTTTTTAATATGTGGACTATACGTTCGCAATATTTCTCATTGCCAAACTAGATTTGCCCCCCGAAATATGAGTTAATTGGGTATTTAGAAAGTTTTACATCTTGCCAGCCATAAAGCACCAAATACTAATGTACAATTTAACGATGAACGATCGCGGATCATTATGTCGCTGTGCATCATTATATTTCGCTGTGAAAGAAGCAAAGTTATTGCATTATGCAGGGAAAGTTGTGTGCTGCCCGCATCAGTTTTTTTTAAATGATTTGATTTCTCAGAAAAATATGTTTTATTTCTAAACATGCGACGAGTAAGTTTCTGTGCAGGTAGCCTCTTTTAAATGCAACATGTATCCTGTTTTAAGTTTCGCAGAATGTTGCGAAGCATTGTGGACCGTTCTTACTGTCCTTTTTGTATAGAGGTCACGCCTGCAATTCACGAATCTTTACCTTAAGGCGCAGTGGAAGAGAGTTCAGCGCTTTCGAAATCTCAGAAAATAGTTGCACAATCCAAAATCCAAAAATAGTTGCACAATGTTTTTAAACAAAAACAATGTTTGTTATCATTGTTATGTGAACGTTTGAAAAATGTTTTTCACTTCATAATAGTTTGAGGTACTGGGGGGGGATCCTCCTCCTGTTCGCTGCGTCAACCCCCATAACGAATCAGAGGGCTTCGCCTTCTACTCGTTGGTGCTCGATGAGTTCACTTCGCGAGCTTTTTCGTGCCGCCTGTTACGCAGGCATAGTAAGCCCATTGTGGGTCCTCCTATTATTCGATGGCACTTATTAACACGTTCACTGCCAAAGCTGATATGGTGCGTTCGTTCGCAATCACCAAGATCCTATCTGCATTTTTATACTTTTAAATTATTTTCTGTCGTTTTATTTTTTAAATATAGATATAGCAGATTACTTTTACCAGATTACTTACTGGCCAGAAGATAAGGCGTGAAACAAGATATTTTTTCCCGGTATGTGAAGAAAACCCAATACTTTGCGTGGAAAATTGTTTTAAAACTTATCACAAATAATTTTGTTTCATTATACTTATTAAAATTTCAATATAATATAATAAAAATATCTTTTATTTTCTGTGTTCTTGAAAATATATCGTGAATGGATATGTTTTTGCGTTCTAAACATTTAGTTATTGCATCTACGTTTTGAGAAATAAATGAACCATTTCAGTACGCCAAGAGTATTATTTAGTCCCTTCTTGTACGCCAAACACCTAAACACTGCACATTTGCTACGGCAATACTTGCACTCGGTAATTTAGGTAAGACGATCAATCGCGAGTTATCTCGTATCTGGCAAGTAAGCTCAGTTTGCCAACTACGAGTATTCTGTTGTTGTTGTTGCTTATCCTCTTTAACAGATCTGACATAAGTCAGATCAACTCCAGTAGGTTGTTGACCGCCAGAAAATCAATAACTAAAAGGGGGGCAGATGTCAAGTCCTCCTTGGAAAGTCCGACGCAACTCAATATGTGCTCCGGGGGGGCCGGATGGTCACAGCATTTATTACAAGTGGGATGGATTTTTCCACCGCGTTCAAAAGAAAGACACTTAAGGTGGCCACTTTTAAGTCTAGCAAGTGCAGTCTGGGAGCCACGATCACATTTAATTTCTGGTATTCTGGTTAACGATTCTGGTTCTATTTAACGAGTATTCTGGTAGTTGGCAGCGAACGTGTTAAACCCCGTAGCTCGCTTCTCGGGCTCTTTGAACAGTGCTCTCAATCGGCTTGATCAACTAAATCTTTGCCCATACTGAAAAAAAAAATCACTTCGGAAGTGTATAAAAAATAGAATAATTCATAAAATAAATCGAAAATTAAAAAAAAAAAAAATGTCTGCGTCTTGCAAAAATTCAACTATATTCGTGATCTTGCCATTGCTAGTCTGAACAGGGCATAACTCGCAGCTTAAATACTCTCCTTTAAATTTGCTATTAAATGTATCTTAAACTATAAATCGAGAAACGGTTTATTTCAGCGTGTTACTCTACAAAAGTACCGAATTTCATATTTTTGCATACTATAATTTTTAGGGTATGAGACAGAAAAACTCAAAAGACTCGAAATTTATCAAACAGCGGTGGTGACGGCGTCAGCTACTTTTTAACACTTTACAACAAAGTTGAAAAGTGTTTATGACTTTGTTCATTCTGTCTGTCTGTCCGTTAGCACGATAACTGCCTTAAAAATGACTTAATCAAAATGAAATTTTAGTATGTTGTTAAGACGGTCTGTAGGACCTATGGGAATATAAATGAATAATATCACCCAATTAGTTTTGGATTGAACCCGGGTTGAAAAAATGAAATACATTGAGCCCTATGGGACCTAATTTTTCAAACATTTTTTAAGCGGATTTAAAATTCACAAATTGCTTCGAAAATTTTAGGTAATATTCAAATTGTTCCATAAAATATATAAAAAAAAAATTCAGCGAAATATATTCAGTAGTTTTTTAAATAAAAATTAAAATAATAATTACACCTCTTATATGAAGCGATCACGTGACCATGATATGAAACGATCACTTGACTCACTTCAAAATGATATATGGCATCCATCTTGTCTCAAAATCGTGATTTTTAAAGTATTTTTTAATTCATATTGAGTGTTGTATCCGTCCTAAAACCATTTTATTTTTGCTTAAATTCTGTGCATCTACATACTGAAACAATGCAATTACAATATATTTGAGTTTAAATGCTCATCCAAATTTGATTATTTCTACAACGAAGCCTATTTTTCACTTATGTAAAATGTAAACAGCAAAATATGTAGAATGAGTTGTATTAGAATTGCTGTATTTCTTTAACGCAAAATTATTTAGCTCATGGAGTCTGCATAGCTGATATGAATGAAATATTAATTTATTTTACAGAGAGAAGGACGATTTTTTTCGATGAAATTTTAAGCATAGAGTTTAATTACTTGTAGCTCCATGGTCTTAATTTTTTAATAAAATAAATTATTCTAGTATTGTGATGGATGAAATGAATGGGAAATTGTTTATGAATGAAATGCTGCTTTTATAGAGAGAGCCAGGCGTGTTATTTTTTCTATGACTTCATTTGAATGAATTTCAGTTGTTTTCGATGAAGTTTTCAAATATAATGAATTATCGTAGTATTATGATAATTCTAAAATTATTACCGAGAAATGTATCGCATTTTAGAGATGTTTAAACCGGGCAATTTATATTTCAATGCCGTCATTTGAATGAAGTTCATTTTTTTCGATGAAGGTTTAAGTTTTCAAATATAATAAATTAATGTAGTATTGTGATAAGTTTTAAAATATTACCGACGAATGTATTGCATTTCAGACATGTTTAAATAAAATTGCATTGAAGTTGGAAAGTGTTTCATAATCAATGCTTTAAGCATGATTGATCTTTCTTGTTTTTAATAGCTCTTAACTTGCAGTAGCTATCGACCGTTCAGCCGATCTCCTCGCGGAGAGGCCTACTCTCATCGCGGAGAGGCCTACTCTCATCGCGGAGAGGCCTACTCTCATCCTACAACACCAGACTCCACAGACCAAAATGATTTAATTGATATGATTCCCGGGCATTTTATCATTGCGGCATCATTGACAGAAATTCGTGAAAAAATATTAATGAAGGAAAAACGACACATTTGAGGAGATAACAGCTTATAAAGCAAATGTTACAAGGGTTTTGAAACGTTGGCCCAACTCCAACAAAGAGCAAAATGAAATGAAGAAAGAGAAGACATAAAACCGTATGCCTTATCAAAGAGGAAAATCAGCCCCTTAAAATAGAGGGAAAATCGACCACCTCAGTCTGAAGTGGAAATTCGGGCTAGTATTTGAATTATATGCAAGTATAGAGAAAAGGGTACAAGTGGTTAAATTGAAAACTTCAACAAGAGAATTGAAATTCCCTATAATAAAACTATCAAGATTGCCTATTTGTTAAAAGGCTCCTTTTACTTCTTTCAGATTGACCCTGCTTCCATTTCATTTTTAAATTTCTTCCCCTTTTTTATGCCTTCTCCAATTCTTCTTTTATCTCCAATTACGTAACTTTACTACTGTTCCTCATAATTTAAATTCTTTTTCATTTTTGTATAGCTTGGATTCTTATTGCATTTACTTCCATCTAATTACCACGCTGTGATGTTGATGTCGTGTTGGCATATTTAAGACATTAAAAGTAGCAAGGAAAACATCAGTAGCAGGCTGTAATAAAAACTGTCAATTATTTCCTGCATTGCATCATGTGGGAAAACACTGCATTTAGGAAAGCATATTTCCGTAGTCTATTTTCATGCTTGATCAACTTTTGCTACGTCACGAAGTTGCTAATGTTTGATTAAATGTAAGTAGTTGAGTTTCTTTTCTCACCATGTGTAATATTTGCATCGGAGAATATTTCGTAAAAGTGGCGGGAAAATATTCTCTTAGTTGGACTATCAATTTAATAGTTTATGGAATGGAAATTGTTCATATATAAATCCTTGGTGTCTTATTCTGACACCCATATTTCATTCATATTACATTTTATGAATAAGTAATTATCAACCAATTAAGAAAGTAAACAAGAAAGATCAATCATGCATAAGCATTGCATAAGCATTGATTATGAAACACTTTCCAACTGAAATGTAATTTCATTTAAAAATTTCTAAAATGTGATACATTCAGTGGTGATATCTTTTACATTATCACAGTACTACAGTAATTTATTATACTTAAATATTTAAAACTGTATCGAAATATAAATCACCTGATTCTTTATGCAAAATCAATGAATATTTCATTCATATAACTTGTATTCCAGACTCCAGAGCTAAATAATTTTGTATGAAAAAAATTCAGCAATTCTTATGTAATTCATCTTACAATCACTTGAGATATTTGCATTCTGCATATGTTAAAATTAGGCTTCGTTGAAGAAATAATAAAAGTTTAGGGATCATTTAAAATCACAACTATTGTAATTGCATAGGCACGGATATTAGATACATAGATAATACACAGATACACAGATAATATATGTGTGTATGTGTATGTACTCAAAGTATTGGAATCGTGCCGAAGATCGGAACTCGAATTTTCGAAGGATCTACACGTTTTGGGACTTCTAGAACACGAAAAAACTATTTTTAGGAAGACGTCTGTGTGTGTAAGAGTGTGTCTGTGTATGTTTCTGTGTGTCTGTGAGGATATTACATCCACTCTAATTGAAAAACTAATGGACCGAATTTCATAAAATTTGGTAGGTATGTTTTTTGTGGGAAATCCTGATGTTCATTAGATTATAGTACGATTCGTAATAAAAGAATCTGCCTTCTTTGCGAAATGGCCGCAGAAATTGCCTTTATCCACTCTAGCTAAAAACTAATGGAACAAATTTAACAAAATTTGGTGTATAATATTTCAATAACCTACAAGTGATTTATATACCAAATTTAACAAAATTTTGTATATAAATCATTTGTAGGTTATTGTAGTACGATTCGTTAAAAAAGAACGGGCTATTTTTGCGAAATGGCCCGCAAAAATCGTTATATATAAAAAATAAAAGACTACGTGTGCTCAATTATATCAATTAAATTCCTATTTTATACGTGATTTTTGACAACAAAAAGAATAAGACTAACCCCATTACTCTAGGACTAGCCGTTCTTGAGATATTCTAGTTTTTTCGCGTTTTCGCTACGCCACCTTTGACAATAAGTCCAGCTATCAAATGAGAACCAAATTTAAGTTTAACGTGTAAATTCAATGTCATTTAAAATACTTATGGTTGTTATTTTGTGCAGATAAACACAAATTATTATTGAATAAATAAAGAGAACGAATATGAGTCTGCAGGGAAAGACATGTGCACATCAGAATTTTTAACAATATTACAACAATGATTTATAGAAGTGAACGGGGATTATTTTCAGGCCATTTCGAAAAAAATGTATGATCTATATTTAAGGATCCATCAAATTTTTGTCGAATAAAATGTTCAACAAATTTAAGCTGTGTACCAAATTTTAACTCTCTAGGACGTAGGAAAGTGCATTAAAAATGCCATCAAATAAGTATATCATGAAGAGTTATATAAAATTTTAAAAAAATGAAATATTGTTATCTACTACTGAATTTACCTTAAAATGTGAAGCCTCTCCCATATGCAAAACGTTTAAACAAATGGAAAGATATTTATTATATAATATATCTCTCTTTTCTTTCTGGAAGATATCCCAAAGTCAGAATTTAATTGAATTTGTTTTTTTTCACGATATTTAATAATTTTTAATTAAAAAACTACTTAACATATTTTACTGAATTTTTTTTATATATTCTATGGGATAATGTGAATATTTCCTAAAAATTTCGAAGCAATTCTTGAATTTTAAATTTACTTAAAAAATGTTTGAAAAATTAGGTCCCATAGGGTTCAATGTATTTCATTTTTTCAACCCGGGTTCAATAAAAAACTAATTGGGTGATGTTATTTATTTATATTCCCATAGGTTCTACAGACCGTCTGAACAACATACTAAAATTTCATTTTGATAAAGTCATTTTTACTGCAGTTGTCGTGCTAACGGACAGACAGAATGAACAAAGTCATAAACGCTTTTCAACTTTGTTGTAAAGTGTTAAAAAAAGCTGCCGATTGAGGTGTATCAATGAATATTTCTTATCTCTATTCCCTTGTGTCGCGTACTTGTAAAAATAAAATAGTTATTAACTGCCAGAATTTTTAAGTACTTCCGTTTCTCGAAATACACCTGCTCGTATTAAGTCTTTTCTTCCTACTGTTGACTCAGTATTATTAATCCAATTTACTTCTCAACCCGACACGGCCCATTTGCTGATTATTTAAATAGGTTTAAAATTGAATCCACCACTTTTTAAGAATATTGGTAATGTAGATCATTATGTCCACAATTGTCCGCTTACAAAAAACTTCCATCTTATGAAGCCTGCAACAGAACTTATGCCTCTCTGGTTTGATAGTGTTAAACGGAACAAGAAAGATCAATCATGCTTAAAGCATTGATTATGAAACGCTTTCCAACCCCAATGCAATTTTATTTAAGCAAGTCTAAAATGCAATACATTCCTCGGTAATATTTTAAAACTTATCACAATACTGCATTAATTTATTATATTTGAAAACTTAAACCTTCATCGAAAAAAATGAACTTCATTCAAATGACGGCATTGAAACATAAATTGCCTGGTTTAAACATCTCTAAAATGCAATACATTCCTCGGTAATATTTTTAAAACTATCATAATACTACGATAATTTATTATATTTGAAAGCATCATCGAAAACAACTGAAATTCATTCAAATGACGTCATAGAAAAATAACACGCCTGAATCTCTCTATAAAAACAGCATTTCATTCATAACATTTTCCCATTCATTTCATTCATCACAATATTATAATAATTTATTTTATTTAAAAAGCCGACGTGGTTGTCGAGTGGTCAAGGCAAGCGTTTCCGTAGCAATCGTTCGACCGCCACGTTGTGGGTTCGAGCCCCACGTAACGCATGGATGTTTGTGTTGTGGACGCAATGTGATTCGCCCCCCTCTGGTGCGCCTGGGGCAATGTCAATGGACGGCTAAATGGTTCACACTCTGGCCGCTGTAATAAAGGCAAATGACGAAGGTCAAAGTGCCTGGGCATTTGAAAAAAAAAATTATTTAAAAATTCAGACCATGGAGCTACAAGTAATTAAACTCTATGCTTAAAACTTCATCGAAAAAAATCGTCCTTCTCTCTGTAAAATCAATGAATATTTCATTCATATCAGCTATGCAGACTCCATCAGCTAAATAATTTTGTGTTAAAGAAATACAGTAATTCTAGTACAACTCATTCTACATATTTTGCTGTTTACATTTTACATAAGTGAAAAATAGGCTTCGTTGTAGAAATAATCAAATTTGGATGATCATTTAAACTCAAATATATTGTAATTGCGTTGTTTCAGTATGTAGATGCACAGAATTTAAGCAAAAATAAAGTGGTTTTAGGACGGATACAACACTCAATATGAATTAAAAAGAACTTAAAAAAATCACGATTTTGAGACAAGATGGTTGCCATATATCATTTTGAAGTGGGTCATGTGATCTTTTCATATCATGGTCACGTGATCGCTTCATATAAGAGGTGTAATTATTATTTTAATTTTTGTTTAAAAAACTACTGAATATATTTCGCTGAATTTTTTTTATATTTTATGGAACAATTTGAATATTACCTAAAATTTTCGAAGCAATTTGTGAATTTTAAATCCGCTTAAAAAATGTTTGAAAAATTAGGTCCCATAGGGCTCAATGTATTTCATTTTTTCAACCCGGGTTCAATCCAAAACTAATTGAGTGATATTATTCATTTATATTCCCATAGGTCCTACAGACCGTCTGAACAACATACTAAAATTTCATTTTGATTAAGTCATTTTTACGGCAGTTATCGTTCTGACGGACAGGCAGATAGACAGAATGAACAAAGTCATAAACACTTTTCAACTTTGTTGTAAAGTGTTAAATAAAAAATTAAGTTTTAACAATAAACATTGTGTAATAAAAGCTAAAGAAATTGCTGATCAGATTACTTAAGCACTGGTCTGGGAGTGGCATCGTTTGAGGCTTTTCATAATTTATCTTGATTAATTGAATTATGCTCATTTAACATGCTGTATAAAAGTTATGTTTTGGCTTATTTCATATTCATGTATTATTTATATTTTGACATTTTTAATTGGTTATTGTTCTATTGTAAAATTGTTTTTAGTTTAAATTGATTTATTTTTTCTGTTTCTTGCCTTATTGAGTGTATAAGGAATATATTATTCAGTTGTAAGATACACAATTTTAATAAATTTCTCCCGGCCGTCCAATCGCTACTCTAAACCTTCTTTTTCCACCCAGACCGCCCGACCCGAAGGTGTAAGGTCTGATTGGACGGCCGGAAAGTGCCACCTAGTTTAGACCGGAACCCAGTGGGGACGACATCCACGGGAACCGTACCCTGCTTCCGTTACTACCAACTTCTCGGAAGAACTTACGGATCCGCATATTTAATGTTCCCGTACTCTACGTGAACACAGAACGTGAACAGTTTGACAGAATCGAACCGCGTGAACAATTTGAGAGAATCGAACCCGGGTTGTCATAGTGCAATCAATCCCCGCGCGCTTTCCCACACCTTACTTCCGTACTACTTACGAAAACCCACTGGGCTTTCTCACCCCTTACTCTAAACCTTCGAGTGAATTCGGATGAGTAGTAGTTGTTGTTGTTGAGGCCCAGACCGTCCGACCTACCAGAAATGTGCAAGGTAACCGTTTGGACGGCCGGGAAGTGCCACCCAATTTAGACCGGAACCCAGTGGGGGAGGCATCCACAGGGACCGTACCCTTTTCCCCCTGCCACCAACCTCTCGGAAGGACTTACGAACCCACATGTTTAACGTGATCGTACTCCGCATGAACACGGCGGCAGTTGTGGTAGCGTGCAAATCCAGCGCGCAAACCACCGGGTTACCGCGCCCGAAATGTGCCAACAGCACGCGGTGTTCCCAGGTGGTCACCCACCCAAGTACTAGACGCGCCCGATGCTGCTTAACTTCAGTGATCTAACGAGAACTGGTGTTTTCAGCACGGTAGGGCCGTTGGCCTTTCGGGTGAGTAGTGTAAGGACATATTATATTGGGTTGAAACAAATCATGCCCAAACGCCCGAGTTATTTTGGAATGATATTTATTTGCATAATGTACTGGTATTACCAAGAATTAATTCGTGGTAGTCAAAGAAGTGGTAAATGTCAAAGCAATGTTCATCTGCTTCCAAAACAGTATTCTAACTGTATTGTTACTAATGTAACTTTAATAGCTTTTTAGGACAAGAACAGTAATTAAGAAGAAAGCATTTGGATTATTGAGGAAAAAGTATTTGACAGCAAATGGAGGATAAAGCTACGTAAAATAATATAGAAAAATGACTACAGAATGTTTGAAACACGGACATACTCTATGTGTAAAGAAAACTACTACTATGTGTAAAGAAAATTTTTTATGAAACACAGAATATCAAGGTCGATTAAAGGTAATAGCCGGTTTCTAGGGTAAAAAAGGTGCCTTAAATAAGACAGAGCACCCCAGCACCAGCAAAGCTAAGAATGAGTCAGCCATTATTCGCGGAAATCAAAGAAGTGGTTAAAAATAAAACTAGATAAAATATTTTATTTACATGATTGAATTAAAATCCAGTTGAGATATAATATTTTTATAGCATTATTGTTTGTGGCTAAACAATTTTCATTTTCGTAGATGAAAATAGTACTCATAGTATTAATTAATTCTGCCTTAAAATTCAATGTAATGTGCATCTACAACACGGAATTAAAATAATAACGGAGTTATTTTAATTCTGTGATCTACAATGTAGATATATGCACTCGGCTGTCCTGTAGGAGGAAAAATACCAGCTACCTCATAGTATGCAGAAAGTTTTCTTGTTAAATAATAATGTTACAAAATGATCGTTCAATGACTGCAGTTATCGGATTGAACTGAATCGGATTAATTTGATGCTCTACCTCTTCCTTTTATATGCACAGACGGAAGGGTGCCGCTTTAGAACTATCAAAGAGGAATGAATATCTTTCAGTACTATTTCTATACACAAATGACTACGACTAAAAAGGGCTGCATGTGATTTAAAGGAGGATTAGGATCCTTCACCAGGCTGCCATAGACCTGAACGTACAGCTCCATGCGCGAACTGACGCAAACCATTTTAAGATTTCATAACTTTGTGGAAGGAGGTTTTTAATTTTTGTACTTTTTGTAGAAATGTTTATCAAAATGATTATGCAAGAATGATATAGCAATCACTAACAATTTTACTTTAGTCCCAAGCACCATTTATTCATGTTTTTTTAATTTTTTCAAATTCTATATCAAATTTAACTTCAAGTTTAAACAAGAACGTATGTATTGCCCAGGACACATAAAAGAAGCCATTATTAATTAAAACCAGTTTAGCAGTTTAGGCTATGGGTCTGTGAACGCTGAAGTAAAGGGCCAAAAATTATGTATGTGTGTGTGTATATATATATATATATATATATATATATATTTCACCAAAGCACACAAAATGAGTCATGATTTATTAAAATTTATTCAGTAGTTAAGGCTGTAGCTCAGTCAATACTGAAGGGGTAAAATAGACAATCGTAACGACACTCGTAAACAACAATCGTAAAAAGTGTTATTTTAATTTTTTTTTCACGTGCTACAGCATCAATTGGAATTTTTTTTAGCTTTGTGAAGTTATCACAAGGAAAACATAACCAAGTCTTTATATTGGGGGTGGGGGGAAGCTAGAGACATCTGAAAATAGGGATTTCTCACCTCAAGTACAGGGTGGTTAGAATTAAAGCATCCCTGTTCAGAGCACTGTTGAAAAAAAACCAGTGGTCATAAAAGCGCCAAATCTGAGTGGTATGCATTTCAGAAAATGGGGAAACGAATGACATATAAAAAACTGTTCCAAAAATGACTGACAGGAAGAGAGATGGCCCTGCGAACAGTCCCTAGTAGAAACATAATTCAATAAAACCGCTTGGTATTCGTGATGCATATGAATTACGAATTGTAAGTGGTATAAACGTGCGATAGATACTGACAATAGTCATGAACACTCAAATGTCAATTCAATTTATGTGTCTAGAACATGTTACATATGGAAAGCTTGGACTGTTCACAACGCCCGAAATTTCTCCCCCTATTGGTCACGTTCGGAACTTTTTTTTTTTCTTTTCTGCGCCATTTGTCTCCCCATGTTCTGAAATATGTATCACGCAGGTTTGGTGTTCTTATGACCACTGGTTTTTTCTCTACAGTGCTCTAAACAGGGGTGCTTTAATTCTAACCACCCGGTATATATACTCTGTTGCAAAAAATATATGCACCCATAAAAAAATGAGCCCCAGCCGCGAAACTTGGCATGCGAATGTCATTTCAAGAGTTATGTAAATGATCAAACTGTCAGTGCTAATGATGTTAAAAGGCTCATGCAACGCGCATGAGAACGACGCATCGTGCAGCATTTAAAACGACCGGTGTTCTCACTCACGGTGAATTAAAACTGGTTTTCTTCTTTGATACTGCAAGTTGTGTACAAAGATGCCTTTGAAACGTGCGCGAAGGCACTGTGAACAATTGTCGAATTTAGAGAGAGGTCGCATCATAGGCCTAAAGGAATCTGATTGGTCCAACAGACGTATCAGTCAGCATCTTGGTCGGAGCAATATGCTAAGTTCTCAGTGTTGGTAATAGTAGATCAGAAAATGCACATATAACCGTCGCAGGGGTTCAGGATTCCCCAGACAGACAACTGCTCGAGGGAATCATGCAGTCAGGAAGGGAGCCACGTCCACACTAATGGCGTCGCTATCAGCCATTTGAAGGTATTTGCCATCCTCCATGCATCCTGAATGAAGAGATATTTACTGTCCATATACTCGTATCAAGGGACTTACACGTCCCTGCATCAAATGATGTGTGTGGAGGAGGACTATCCAACTTTCCAATCCCGCATTTGTTGTTGAGCGGCACACGGCCATCTCACGTGGTATGGCAGTCTGGGGAGCTATCTCGTTAGACATACGATCTCCTCTAGTTGTCCTACAATCCAATGTGACGATTCGCTTGTACGTCGACAATATTCTTCAGGCGATTGTTCTTCCTATGTTGTCAAGTCGCGCAGGTTCCATTTACCAACAAGACAACGCTCGACCACAGACTGCGCGATTTTCTCAATAATGTCTTCGAAGATTTAATACCTTCCCATAGCCATTCGGGTCCCCAGACGTCTGGGACATGCTGGGACGACAATTTCAGCTCTCTCAGAATATCACTGAATTAGCTGACCAGTTTTAACATTTGTGGTAAAAGCTTCCGCAGAGGGACATAATCAACTTAATTGACTCTATGTGGCACCTTATATAGCTGCCATGGAAGGATTTACCACTTACTAAAATGTAATCTTATTGTTGGCACCATTTCGTAAAAAACGTTTTTTTTTCCACCCAAATTCTAATCATTTGCATATCTCCACAAACGATCCATACATGCCGAGTTTCATGGCAGTAGCTCAGTTTCTTATGTGTGCATATATTTATTTGCAACAGGTTGTATTATACTTGATTATAACAACTGCATACGTATTATATAACATACAATTGCTAGCTACGGAATCGGCATGGCGTTTTGGCATTCTCCCGCGTTCCACAGCTCTCTTCATTGTAATGAAGAGGGCTGTGCGCGTTCCTAAAATTACGTCCCACATAAAGACAATGATAATAAGGATACTATGTAAAATGAAACTAACAATGAAACGAAACTAGGACCCATAATGAAAATAACCAAATGTGGGGTTTCTTTTTGTTGTTGTCCTAGAGACTTCATTTCTAATATATATATATATATATATATATATATATATATATATATATATATATATATATATATATATATATATATATATATATATATATATATATATATATTTATATATATATATATATGTATTTATATATATATATATATATATAATTGAAGATTTTTATGATTACTTGTAATATATATATACCCGAGAAATACCAAAGAAAATTGCTTGTAAACTAAAGGTAAAGGTAAAAAAATTATATATATATATATTTATATATAATATATATATATATATATATATATATATATATATATATATATATATATATATATATATATATATATATATATATATATATATATATATATATAATTGCGAACTGCTATAAAAAGAGCAGGAATTTTTTTTGTCCATTTCTGTGATTTTATATTTTATATAAAAGGAAAATAGAAGCTTTCAATTAATGAGGTTACTCTAAATTCCTGCAAAATTATTTAACGTCATTTTACATAAGATAAAAATTATACATTATAAGGTTACAATATAGGATGTCATCATAGTCCCCCCTCCTTCAAAATAGTGCCGCATAGGGCGTCCAATCATGTATAAATCCGTCCCTTAATGTGCGTTCTGAATGTTAGCATTCTCTGTAAAGTCGTATTTTTTTTCACGGTATACTGAGCGTATATAAGTGTTCCAAATGAGCGCCTTTCGGATGATTTTTCTTCAGTTCAGTGTAGTAAAGGGGTGACACGGTCACAAAGTCTCGAGACAATAAAAATTCCTTTCCAGTGTAGCGCAAGTATGTTGTAAAGCTGTATTGTTGCAATATTTTGTTTGCGATCGGAGACAGAAATAGCTAGTACCCTTAACATTTGTTAAACTTGGTCGAAGCTGTTAAGTAACATTCCAAAAATATTCTATCTGAGCAGTATTGAGGGTTTCTGAATTTTGTATTTCAAACTGCACTCTTTTCATTTATTTATTAGAGACAAAGACATATGGATCAATATGAAACGTATGGAAGTTAATATGAAAAGGAAATATATTTTATGATTAATTTATGCAATTTAAAAAGAAGTAACTTTCAATTAAGATATTAGGCATGAACGTCTCTATAAATAAAAGAAATGTATAAAATAAATAGAAAAGTCGGCGGTGGTTTCAGTCCGATGGTAATTTTTGTAATATCAAAAAAAGAAAAAAGAACGCGATCCAAAATCTGATTATACACACTTATAGAGCTTTCAATGATCTACGAATTCTTGCTTATTGTTTGTAGCTATCATTTTTAGTTTTTAAGATATAGGCATTACAAACTTGAAAAGCGTAAAATTTTCATACTTCTTCAAGATGTTAACTTGAAAATTATGAGCTTTTTTTAAAAATAAATATAGATTTAAAACCTAATTTTCTCATATTTTTGTCGATTATTATTTATATCTATTTTTTATAGTTTCGAAGCTATTTCGAGTGAAAGTATGAAAAACAAGAAAGATCAATCATGCTTAAAGCATTAATTATGAAACACTTTCCAACTTCAATGCAATTTTATTTAAACATGTCTGAAATGCAATACATTCCTCGGTAATATTTTAAAACTTATCACAATACTACATTAATTTATTATATTTGAAAACTTAAACCTTCATCGAAAAAAATGAACTTCATTCAAATGACGGCATTGAAATATAAATTGCCTGGTTTAAACGTCTCTAAAATGCGATACATTCCTCGGTAATAATTTTAGAATTATCATAATACTACGATAATTTATTATATTTGAAAACTTCATGAAAAACAACTGAAATTTATTCAAATGACGTCATAGAAAAAATAACAAGCCCGGCTCTTTCTATAAAAGCAGCATTTCATTCATAAACAATTTCCTATTCATTTAATTCATCACAATACTATAATAATTTATTTTATTTAAAAATTAAGACCATGGAGCTACAAGTAATTAAGCTCTATGCTTCAAACTTCGTCCTTCTCTTTGTAAAATCAATGAATATTTCATTCATATCAGCTATGCAGACTCCATGAGCCAAATAAGCTTGTGTTAAAAGAAATACAGCAATTCTAATACAACTCATTCTACATATTTTGCTGTTTACTTTTTACATAAGTAAAAAATAGGCTTCGTTGTAGAAATAATCAAATTTGGATGAGCATTTAAACTCAAATATATTGTAATTGCGTTGTTTCAGTATGTAGATGCACAGAATTTAAGCAAAAATAAAGTGGTTTTAGGACGGATGCAACACTCAATATGAATTAAAAAGAACTTTAAAAATCACGATTTTGAGACAAGATGGATGCCATATATCATTTTGAAGTGGGTCACGTGATCTTTCCATATTATGGTCTCGTGATCGCTTCATATAAGAGGTGTAATTATTATTTTAATTTTTATTTAAAAAACTACTGAATATATTTCGCTGAATTTTTTTTTTATAAATTTTATGGAGCAATTTGAATATTATCTAAAATTTTCGAGGCAATTTGTGAATTTTAAATCGGCTTAAAAAATGTTTGAAAAATTAGGTCCCATAGGGCTCAATGTATTTCATTTTTTCAACCCGGGTTCAATCCAAAACTAATTGGGTGATATTATTCATTTATATTTCCATAGTTACTACAGACCGTCTGAACAACATACTAAAATTCAATTTTGATTAAGTCATTTTTACGGCAGTTATCGTTCTAACGGACAGACAGACAGACAGAATGAACAAAGTCATAAACACTTTTCGACTATGTTGTAAAGTGTTAAAAGATTTTAAAAATCATGCGCCCCTTACAGGTATTTTGCAAGAATCCCCTGAAGCAGGTTTGTAAACCTTCAAAATTGTAAAAAATTTAGAATGAAAATTCGTTATTATAAAGAGAGAGAGAACAGACAGACAGACAGACAGACAGACAGAATGAACAAAGTCATAAACACTTTTCAACTTTGTTGTAAAGTGTTAAAAATGAAAAAAAAAAATCCCCTTTCGGACAGATACTTTTTAAATTTTTTTTTTTTTTTTTTTTTTTTTTTTTTTTTTTTTGTAATAGAGCTTAATCCATGATCCAATTATATTCACTTATAGGGCTTTCAAAGAGATACAAATTCTTGCTTATTATTCAAAGCTAACTAGCTCTTTTAGTTTTGAGATATAAGCATTATAAACTTGAAAAACGGAAAATTTACAATTTTCTTCAACGTCACAATACGATTATTCGAAAACTATAATAGCTTTTTTTAATAATAAATATAGATTTTAATACTAAATTTTCTAGTACACATTTTTGTCGTTTACTATTTATATCTATCTTTTATAGTTTCTGTATTTCGAGTGAAAGTTAGAAAATTCAAAAATAATTACTGGATCGAAGAGCTAGTTACTATTTTAATTTTTTCGGACGAAAAAAAAAGTTCAAAATATTAAAATAAAATTATTTTTATGTATTCAGAATCTGGACCATTGGACCATATTTCTGAAAAAACAAAAAATAGATTTACATTTTTATCTATTAGGTTCCGGGGAATAAGCGTCCAGCGTGTTTACATTTTTCGTAACGCTCCGTTTTACCGCCAGAAAGACACCGCAACCCTAAATGGTATTCACATCAAAATATCTAACTGTTGTGACAGCATCTAATATTCAGAACGAAATGACTGCGAACATCGATGTCCCTTAGTGCAGGTATTGATTATTCCATGTTGACGAAAGTATATTACAAGGTACGATCAAAAAGTTCGGAGACTGTGCCGATATCTCCAATCCTGATTGGAGGAGAGAGGAACTATTTTACTGTGACGTAGAGGCACCCGTGACGCGAGATGTAAAAAGGAAGAAGTAGGTCCGCAGAGCAGGGTTTTTCCAGACAATGCGTGTCAGTGAACTGTAGTCGTTCGCGTTCGTCGAAAACGGAAATGACGTTTGAAGAACAACGTGCGAATATCAAATTCTGCCAGCGTTCAGGGAAATCGCCGACAGAAACATTGCACCTACTGCAGCAGGTGCAATGCAGTATCTGAAGAGAAACTCGTTGCCAGAATTTCAGCCGCTGCTGCCGAAGTGCACGACACGCCTGGTCTGTTCGAGAGAGTTCGCTAATCCCTCCATCGCCGCTGCGAGACATGTATTCAGGTTGACGGTCACTCTTTTAAACCATTACTGTAATTATTGTTTATTAAATGTCATTTTATAACTTTTAAGTCATTCCTGTGTTTCCGCCTCACCTCATTGGTTTCACTATTAAGCGCCCAATGGCGACTTTATGTGTCATTCCCGACTCGATAAACTATGACGAAAAATGCTTAGTAAGGTGTGTATTACCACCTCGTAAAGTTTGGCCCATCTTTTATGAATCACCATGTATATATATGTATATATATATATATATATATATATATATATATATATATATGTGTGTATGTATATATATATATATATATATATATATATATTAGTGTTGCTTAAATCTTTACATGTAATTTTACATTCGAATCTGCACTTTATACTTACATTTTGATATTCTGAAAAGGTTTTGATTAGTTGAAAATAGGAGTTTCCTATTTTAATTCTCAAAATCCGTTCGAACAGCTTTTAGGCAAATTGAATGCATTGGTGCACACAAGTGTGCACATTAAGGGCATAATAATAGTGTACGCATATGGTAATAACAACTTAGTATGTGTATGTAAAGGGTATTCATTCATTCTTGCACTTTTGTGTCCACATCTCACAGTCATATATGCAGAGAAAAGGCTTTTCCGTCAAAATCCCGAATTGGAAAGTTTTGGGGAAAGAACTTCATACTTTATATAATAGTATGAGAAAATAAAAATGTATTTGGATATTTAATTACGAGCTTATTATAAGCACTTTGAATTTTTAGCTTCTCAGTTTCATAGAATAAAATTGGCTGATAATATAATATCCTGAAAGTCAAAATGTAGAATAGAAGATATACCTTTATATCAGCGAATTAAACACCTGCTTCTGATTCAGCAAATTTTGTTGTCTAATTCGGGAAACGAAATTGAGTCCGACGTCTGCTCCAACCTGACATGTGAAGCCATGCATCGCATTCTTGTGAGTATAGAACAGTAGTGCTCAAGCCGTCGCCATAGTTTGCTAAGCCGATATTTGGATGATTTCGGAGGAAATGAGGAGTTTTGCGCTATGTTTTACGGAAATGAAAATTAAATTTTAATTTAAAATTCTTAAGTAAACGAGTGAGGTTAAATACCTTTATAATTTGATTAACTTTTCATTTTAAGTGTTGTAGTTCACAAAAAATTAACATACTTCAGCAAGGTAGGTTATAGTTCAGATGGTTCAGAGCACAAGAACAAATTAATTAAATAAATTTATTTTATTAAAACGGTAGATGTTTAAGCAGAATTTTCTTTTTCTGTCAATTTCCATACCTTCTATCAGTACAACATTTGCAATTTAAAGAAACAGTAGTCTCTCCCTTTCTCTTAAATTTTGAGATATTATGATCATATTTAGAATAAATATTTTCGTCTAAAATATCTATTCTACTGTACATCTATTGTAATAACTTTTGTTGCCTGGTAAATGTACGGCTGTATGCAGTAACGTGTTCAGAGCTGTTCTATTCCGATTGAAAATAATTATAAAACTGGTATTGTCGAGAAGGAAACTTTAGTTGCTTAAAGTTCTAAAACTTAAGCAACAAGCGACCTCTTCGTTTGCATGTTAAATGGTAGGTATTTAACTTGTCTAGGGCAGTAAATAAAATTTTTGAGAGAAAATATGCCCGGAAATTGACGTTGCAAAATGTAACAAGAAAGATCAATCATGCATAAAGCATTGATTATGAAACATTTTCCAACTTCATTGTAATTTCGTTTAAACATCTCTAAAATACGATACATTCCTAGGTAATATTTTGAAAATTATCACAATACTACATTAATTTATTACATTTAAAAACTTAAAACTTCATAGAAAAAAATTAACTTCATTTAAATGACGGCATTGAAATATAAATGACCTGGTTTAAGCATCCTTAAAATGCGATACATTCCTCGGTAATATTTTTAAAATTATCATAATACTACAATAATTTATTATATTTGAAAACTTCATCGAAAGCAAATGAAATTTATTCAAATGACGTCATCGAAATATAAATGGCCTAGCTCTCTCTATAAAAGCAGCATTTCATTCATAACATTTTTCCATTCATTTCATTCATCACAATACTATAATAATTTATTTTATTTAAAAACTTCAGACCATGGAGGTACAAGTAATTAAACTCTATTCTTAAAACTTCATAGAAAAAATCGTCCTTCTCTCTGAAAAATCAATGAATATTTCATTCATATCAGCTATATTGCAGACTCCATGAGCTAAATAAATTTGCGTTAAAGAAATGCAGCAATTCCTATACAACTCATTCTACATATTTTCTTGTTTACATTTTCCATCAGTGAAAAGTAGGCTTCGTTGTAGAAATAATCAAATTTGGATGATCATTTAAACTCAAATATACTGCATTTGCGTTGTTTCAGTATGTAGATGCACAGAATTTAAGCAAAAATAAAGCGGTTTTAGTACGGATGCAACACTCAATATGAATTAAAAAGAACTTTAAAAATCACGATGTTGACACAAGATGGATGCCATATTTTATTTTGAAGTGGATCACGTGATCTCTTCATATAATGGTCACGTGATCACTTCATATAAAAGGTGTAATTATTATTTTAATTTTTATTTAAAAAACTACTGTATGAATATATTTTGCTGAACTTTTTTTTATACATTTTATGGGATAATTTGAATCTTTCCTAAAAGTTTCGAAGCAATTTGCGAATTTTAAATCCGCTTAAAAAATGTTTGAAAAATTATATCCCATAGGGTTCAATGTATTTCATTTTTTCAACCCGGGTTCAATCCACAACTAATTGGGTGATTTTATACATTTATATTCCCATAGGTCCCACAGATCGTCTAAACAACATACTAAAATTTCATTTCGATAAAGTCATTTTTACGGCAGTTATCGTGCTAACGGACAGACAGACAGAATGAACAAAGTCATGAACACTTTTCAACTTTTTTGTAAAGTGTTGAAAAGGTGCATTCAAAACCATATCGCCACTGTTTGATCACGTCTATCTCTATTCTATCTCTATTCTATCCTAGATCACGTCTATCTCTATTCTGGAAATGGAACATATTAAAGCCTCTGATTGACTACTGAGATTTCTTATCGTAGCAGAAATAGACCCTCCTTTAGCCTACCAAAATCTCATTTTTGAAAGAAGTGAGTTAGATCTATAGGATTTAACACGATCCAAATTATAGTATTAAAGAACATTTAAATAAATACTGCCATTATGAAGAAATGAAAGATTGATAGGTTCGCCGAACACATTCGTTGCTTGTGAAGAAATATTTGCCAAATTCACTTTCAGTTCCTCTAACTTTGAAGAAATCCGTCAACGTCAAACGCAGTTTGAAGTACTCTCGCAAACATTAAATTTTTATACAAAATGGGACTTGGATATATCTTATTATACGGCATGACGTAATTGTTTTCTTTCTGCGATTCATGAATCGTAGAAAGAAAATCGTAGAAAATGAATATCGATTCGTAGAAAGAATCGTAGAAAATGAATATCGATTCATGAATCAGGGCCCCCGATACAAATTTCGAGCCCCTCTATAAATGTTTATCACTACACTCTTGCCTATTTGATGTTCTCCTCCTTGTGAATCTTTTGCGGAAGAAGAAGATCTAAAAGAAAAAAAAAAAAAAAACGGTCGTCCCCCCCCCCCCCCCCCGCCTACTCGAGTGGTATCTGTCCTCCCTATAGACCCTGCATAAATGTTCCACACTTTTCTGTAAAATAAGGCAGCGATTTATGATAAATTTTATATTATGATTACAATATTTTTTTCAGCAGTTTGTGTAAATGTAATGTATCACTGTTTCATTTTTATACAATTCCGAACTAGAACTCTTAGTCATTTTGAGACATTCGAAAATATCGTACTCATACAGACAGAGGCGGAACTACTGTACCGCGAAACTCCGCAATGCGAGGGATGGGGCCCGAGCTTTGGAGGGGCCTCAGTGAAAATTGTGGAAATAAATATTTTAAGAATAATAAGGGGAAAAGAACTCAGACTGGAATTTTGCAAGGGGTATTATTTGAAGTTCCGTCATTGTCCATAGATTTAAAGTTATGTTCCGGAAAGAACTCAAACCCCTGACCTCCGGTTCTAGAGATCAACGCTCTGTCGACTCAGTTACTCGGCCTTGAGCAATAAACTCACATTCTGCAGCCTTAATTTGAGAGCAAGAATCCTTGTCTGCAATGAATTAACCTCATTATTCTCTTCCTACACTTCGTTATCACTATATTTTTTTAATTCGTCGCTATCTTTATGAAAGATTAGAATGTTTATGATGTGTACAATTTTTGGAAATCCCTCGTTAAGAGGTTTCTTGGGTTAGAAAGGTTTGCATTGCTTCTCAGAAAACAAAATCTCTTCTTTTATAATAACGAATTTTCATTCTAAATTTTTTACAAATTTGAAGGTTTACAAATCTGCTTCAGGTGATTCTCGCAAAATATCTGTAAGGGGCGCATGATTTTTTTATTCTTTTTAACACTTTACAACATAGTTGAAAAATGTTTATGACTTTGTTCGTTCTGCCTGTCTGTCAGTCCGTTAGCACGATAATTGCCGTAAAAATCACTTTAATCAAAATGAAATTTTAATATGTTGTTCAGACGGTCTGTGGGACCTATGGGAATATAAATGAATAATATCACCCAATTAGTTTTGGATTGATCCCGGGTTGAAAAAATGAAATACATTGAACCCTATGAGACCTAATTTTTCAAACATTTTTAAGCGAATTTCAAATTCACAAATTCCTTCGAAAGTTTTAGGAATATTCAAATTATCCCATAAAATATATAAAAAAAGTTCAGAAAAATATATTTAGTAGTTTTTTAAATAAAAATTAAAATAATAATTACACCCTTTATATGAAGAGATCGCTTGACCCACTTCAAAATAAAATATGGCATGCATCTTGTGTTAAAATCGTGATTTTTAAAGTTCTTTTTAATTCATATTTAATGTTGTATCCGTCTAAAGCCGCTTTATTTTTGCTTAAATTCTATGCATCTACATACTGAAACAACGCAATTACAATATATTTGAGTTTAAATGATCATCAAACTTTGATTATTTCTACAATGAAGCCTAATTTTTACTTATGGCGAATATAAACATCAAACGATGTAGAATGAGTTGTATAAGAATTGCTGCTTTCCTTTAACGCAAAATTATTTAACTCATGGAGTCTGCAATATAGCTGATATGAATGAAACATTCATTGATTTTACACTGAGAAGAAGACTATTTTTTCGAAGAAGTTTTAAGCATAGAGTTAAATTACTTGTACATCCTCGGTTTTACGTTTTTAAATAAAATAAATTATTATAGTATTGTGATGAATGAAAGGAATGGGAAAATGTTTATGAATGAAATACTGCTTTTATAGAGAGAACCAAGCGATTTTTATTTCGATGACGTCATTTGAATAATGTTCATTTGTTTTCGATGAAGTTTTCAAATATAATAAATTATTGTAGTATTATGATAATTTTAAAAACATTACCGAGGAATGCATCGCATTTTGGAGATGTTTAAACCAGGCAATTTATATTTCAATGCCGTCATTTGAATGAAGTTCATTTTTTTCGATGAAGTTTTAAGTTTTCAAATATAATAAATTAATGTAGTATATTTTAAAAATATTACCGAGGAATGTATCGCATTTTAGAGATGTTTAAATAAAATTGCATTGAAGTTGGAAAGTGTTTCATAATGCATGATTGATCGTTCTTGTTTTTTTTCCTGATGACGGAGATGCATATACAAAAGCAATAATTTTACAGAATGCTTAGGACAGAAGAAAATATAGAGAATTAATAATCAGAGAAAACTGCAACATTAACAAGAAGGATCAATCACGCTTAAAGCATTGACTATGAAACACTTTCCAACTTCAATGCAATTTTATTTAAACATCTCTGAAATGCAATACATTCCTCGGTAAAATTTTAAAACTTATCACAATACTACATTAATTTATTATATTTAAAAACGTAAATCTTCATCGAAAAAAATGAACTTCATTCAAATGACGGCATTGAAATATAAATTGCCTGGTTTAAACATCTCTAAAATGCGATACAATCCTCGGTAATACTTTTAAAATTATCATAATACTACAATAATTTATTATATTTGAAAACTTCATCGAAAACAACTGAAATTCATTCAAATGACATCATAGAAAAAATAACACGCCTGGCTCTCTCTATAAAAGCAGCTCGCCTGGTTCTCTCTATAAATTATTTCCCATTCATTTCATTCATCACAGTACTAAAATAATTTATTTTATTTAAAAACTTAGGACCATGGAGCTACATTCTATATATTTTGCTGTTTACATTTTACATAAGTGAAAAATAGGCTTCGTTGTAGAAATAATCAAGTTTGGATGATCATTTAAACTCAAATATATTGTAATTGCGTTGTTTTAGTATGTAGATGCACAGAATTTAAGCAAAAATAAAGCGATTTTAGGACGGATACAACACTCAATATGAATGAAAAAGAACTTTAAAAATCACGATTTTGAGTCAAGATGGATGCCATATTTCATTTTGAAGTGGGTCACGTGATCTTTTCATATCAGGTCACGTGATCCCTTCATATAAGAGGTGTAATTATTATTTAAATTTTTATTTAAAGAACTACTGAATATATTTTGCTGAAATTTTTTTTATATATTTTATGGAATAATTTGAATATTACCTAAATTTGTCGAGGCAATTTGTGAATTTTAAATCCGCTTAAAAAATGTTTGAAAAATTAGGTCCCATAGGGTTCAATGTATTTCATTTTTTCAACCCATGCTCAATCCAAAACTAATTGGGTGATATTATTAATTTATATTCCCATAGGTCCTACAGACCGTCTGAACAACATACTAAAATTTCATTTTGATTAAATCATTTTTACGGCAGGTATCGTGCTAACGGACAGACAGACAGACAGAATGAACAAAGTCATAAACACTTTTCAGCTTTGTTGTTGTTGAGACCCAAACCTTCCGACCTACCAGAAAGGTGTAAGGTAACCGTTTGGACGGCCGGGAAGTGCCACGCAATTTAGACCGGAACCCAGTGGGGGAGGCATCCACAGGGACCGTACCCTCCTTCCCTTACCACCAACTTCTCGGAGGGACTTACGGACCCACATGTTTAACGTGATCGTACACCGCATGAACACGGCTGCAGTTGTGGCAGGCGTGCAAATCCAGCGCGGAAACGACTGGGCTACCGCGCCCGAAATGTGCCAACAGCACGCGATGTTCTCAGGTGGTGACCTACCCAAGTACTAACCGCGCCCGATGCTGCCTGACTTCGTTGAACTAACGAGAACCGGTGTTTTCAGCACGGTAAGGCCGTTGGCTTTTCAACTTTGTTGTAAAGTGTTAACAAAATGGAGTAATATTACTTAAAGAAACGTACACCGAGAAAGTTAAATAACTTCTCTTAAAAGTAGTTCCAAAATGAATTAATTACTTTTCAATCGGAAAGTGTTGCTCTACACCGGAGAAATAATTTATCACTAAAGTGAAATGTAATTGATTAATTAATTAATTAATTAAAATAATTCAGTTAAAATGCAATTACAGCAAAAGGTTAATAATTACATTTCAAGTAAATGTTTATTATATAAGTAATTCGTAATTATTAATCATTATTTGTAATTGTTGCAATTATTTTTTAAATTTCTCAACCTCTCACCTCCGTTATTTTCATGAAATGGCCAGTCGTCAATTTCGTTATTCGTGTCTTTTTAGTCGCACAATGTTTCTCCCAAGTTTCTCAGAAGATTCATACAATAATAATTATACGTTTTTAAGATGCATACAATAATACATATGTATTTTTAAAATGCATACAATAATACATATATATTTTAAAGATGCATAGAATATTTTGCGAATCTAATAATGATTTTTCTATTTCTTGAAACCTTTAGGAATGTTCCAATGTATTAAAATAAAATAAAAAATAATAATAATAGAAAGTCGAATACTTAAAGTTTTACAATCGTAATTGATTAACTGTAATTGTAATTAAACTTAAAGAATCGCAATTGTCATGTTGTTGTTGAGACCCAGACCGTCCGACCTACCAGAAAGGTGTAGGGTAACTGTTTGGACGGCCGGGAAGTGCCACCCAATTTAGACCGGAACCCAGTGGGGGAGGCATCCACAGGGACCGTACCCTCCTTCCCCTACCACCAACCTCACGGAAGGACTTACGGACCCACATGTTTAACGTGATCGTACTCCGCGTGAACACGGCGGCAGTTTTGGCAGTGGCTGGAATCGAACCCGGGCGCAATTGTCATGTGTAATTACTTTTATCATTTACCGTGTTTAATTCAAGAATTCTCGCAATTGACCACCCATCCCCACGTGTGGACTATGATTTCACTGTCATTGCCGCTCATCAGTAACGGGAGGTGATGAAATGACCACCGAGCTCAAAACTCTTTAAGCATGGATTTTATAATTTTTCTGGTGCAAGTATTTATACTTCAAATCCAGCAACAATGCAAGGTAATATTTTAACCCTGTACACCGTTCAAAATATTTAAAGTGCTCAGGATTTTTGTGAAACGACTTCTGCCTTATAATATGCTGTTGCGTACAAACAAGAAAATAATAAAAAAGTCCGCTTACAATCAACACATGAAAATAATCAAAAAACTACTTGCGCTTTGCGGACAACAGTTTTACGGTTATTGCAGCACGGCGCACGCAATAAGATGACCGCCGAACATTTAAGCTAAGGCTCCTAAATATACATGCTGGCGCTACCGTCATTTTGATTCTAACCGGTCCAGTCTGCCATCATCTGCTTGTATTATTTCAATGGTGCGCATGTTACAGGGCTGATATCTGATACTTGATTTAGCTGTAAAATAGGTGCTTTTGTTTTAAAAAAATAATGTACCAATCATTCAAGAAAGTACTCTAAAATATTTTGATTTTCTCTATATCCTAAGAAAAGGACAAGAATATACTCTTTTTGCCATATACAGCCATCGCTTCCACTGGGAGTTATGACCGCTGTTGGGCGTCAGCCTGTATATTTAGGAAGCTTAAATTAAGCTAGGATTTTAGACATTTCTCCTGGTTGAAACATTTATTTCAAATCCAAAAGCAATGCAAGACATTATTTGAGCCCTGCCCACCGTTGCTCGGAATTACAGGAAAGCAGCTTCTACTGTATAGCAGGACGTTGCGTTCAAACAAGAGCGCTTAATTTGAGCACTTTCTTGCTTGTATGAGGCGTCTTGTTATGGGGTAACCTTTTTTTAATCGTCTACCCTATAACATGGCGTAACAGTTAATTATTAAGAAATATGATTGTTAATTGAATTAATAATTAAATTTTAATCGTGATTGTTAATTATTATTAATTAGATTAAATTTTGTCTAACTGCTCTAAGCTCAGGGTATATTTAAGCGGGAGTATCTGGGAGTTTGAATTCCTGAACCGAAAAATTTCAAGAAAATCTCTGTAAAATGGCATTGTATGTCTGCTTTATTAGTTAATTTTGGATGAATTTTTCTCTAAACCTCTTCTAAATGGTTATTCAAAATACGTCGCTGGCTACACTCAAGGACGTTTGTACTACCGAAAAAATCAAGAATGAAGATAATCTAAAATATATCTTTTGATTTTATCTATAGATTTCAAAAACTAAACGAAGAAACATGTTTTATCTTAAGGAGATAATGAGTGACAAACTTATTTATCCTTCAAAAAGAATTAGGCCAGTAAGGATTAAGTTGTGCTTTGAAAGGTTTTACGGAAATTTATCTTCACCGTTTCAACCATGCTTATCGTCTAACCGTGACGGAGATAAAAATGACGGGGAAAAATTTTTAACAATAATTGCATGTAACAAGTTATTTTAAAACTTGTTAAATTAATTTCATATTTTCCTCTACATAACGTGTTAGCATCGAGCAAAAGAACGGAGTAAATTGTGATGGATTTCCAGATTGAAAAGCAAGTGCATTTTTCTAGAATATCTTATGCTTTTATTATTTAGTTTAATCTAGTTTAATTCTTATAATATAAGTATTTGAATCATTAATAGAGAAGCTGCACCAATAAAATAGTGACTTGAAAAAGAATTCTACTGCCGAAAATTTGAAAGCAGATTTTGATTAAAGATGGCGAATAACGCTATTTTCGATTTCAAATATCGAATTCAAATATTAACTAGATCTCGAATATTCAAATACCTTGAATATTTGAATACCCCGAATAATTCTTTCGAATTGTCAATAAGTAATATCTCCATGTATTAAATATTAATCATTATTAGTAAATAAATTAATAAAATCTAAAAAGTGTTATAAAACCACATTAATTTGGAAATGAAACTCTCAAATTTTAATTTTTTTACAGTAGCATTTTGATTTTAGAAACTCTTAGCTACGATAATTAAAAGTTGTAAATGTTTTTCACCTACTGTCGCTTTTTAGCACTTTACAACATAGTTGGAAAATGTTTATGACTTTGTTCATTCTGTCTGTCCGTTAGCACGATAACTGCCGTAAAAATGAATTTATCTAAATGAAATTTTAATATGCTGTTGAGACTGTCTATGGGACATATGTGAATGTAAATGAACAATATCACTCAATTAGTTTTGGATTGAACCCGGCTTGAAAAAATGAAATACATTGAATCTTATGAGACCTAATTTTTCAAACATTTTTTATGCGAATTTAAAATTCACAAATTGCTTCGAAAGTTTTAGGAAATATTCAAATTATCACATAAAATATATAAAAAAAATTTCAGAAAAATATAGTTAGTAGTTTTTTAAATAAAAATTAAAATAATAATTATACCCATTATATAAAGAGATCACGTGACCCACTTCAAAATAAAATATGGAATCCATCTTGTGTCAAAATCGTGACTGTTAAAGTTCTTTTGAATTTATATTTGGCGTTGTATCCGTTCTAAAACCGCTTTATTTTTGCTTAATGTCTGTGCATCATTGTTCTGAAACAACTCAATTACAATATATTTGAGTTTAATTGATCATCAAACTTTGATTATTTCTACAACGAAGCCTAATTTCCACTTATGGAGATTATAAACACATCAAGCTGTAAGATGAGTTGTATAAGAATTCCTGAATTTCTTTAACGCAAAATTATTTAGCGTTGGAGTTTGAAATATAGTTGATATGAATGAAACAGTCATTGATTTTACATAGAGAACATACGATTTTATAGCAGACTTTTTTGGTGAAGTTTTAAGCACAGAGTTAAATTACTTCTACCTCCATGGTTTTAAGATTTTAAGTAAAATAAATTAGTGTAGTATTGTGATAAATGAAAAGAATAGAATAAATATTTATGAATGAAATTTTTACTGCTTTTTCTTAGAGAGTCAGGCAATTTATATTTCAATGACGTCATTTGAATAAAGTTCATTTTTTTCGATGAAGTTTCCAAATATAATAAATTATTATAGTATTGTGATAATTTTAAAAGTATTACCGCTGAATGTATCGCATTTTAGAGATGTTTAAATAAAATTGCAGTGCAGTTGGAAAGTGTTTCATAATCAATGCTTTATGCATGATTGATCTTTCTTATTATTTAATTAAACAAGCATTCAAAAACACTTCCAGGATCTGGTTTTTATTGTTTTTTTTTATTTTTGTTGCAAATAAAATTGAAGAGTCGATCTTAAAAAAAAATTTGACGTTGACGTGATTAAAAACTTCCTTCAAGCAAAAATAATTTCTCCAAGCGAAGATAGAGTTTTTTTTTCTTCGGTAATCGAATATGTTTTCGTTTGGTGGAAGCAAACTTTCTTCAAGGTACTTTCGAATTTCTTCTTCTAAAGTATCATGACCTTTGATTCCAAAGCCTTTTTGTTAATCATGGCGCGATATTCGAGGGATTCGAATTTCTTTTAGTGACGTTATACTTGAAATTTCGAATCTCGAATACTTTTGTAGTATTAAAAATAGTTGAGTATTCGCAAATAGTATTCACCCATCTCTAATTTTGATTATTTTAAATAAAATCGCTTACACTGATGAAAAAAAAAGTGTAAAAATTTCGTTAATAACAAAACATATAAAAAATTAGTAACAGTTTCAACCAGTTTCAGAGGCAAAAACTGCCTCCTTCTTAAGAACAAAAAGACAGAGCAACCACACCATAAAAGTTTTAATTTCCTTATAGTTTTGGCAACTCTGTTGGCTGGGAACTTCTCTGTCACTGACCTTGGTGCTATTTAAACTTTGGATTTATCCTTTTCTACTCATATTACTGATGTGTGTTAAATATTATGGAAAACGGTTACGTAAAGAGAATTACTCTGGATTTTATAAATGTTGGTACTGTTATTGTTTTTTAATGACTTAGCTTGAGTATGCTATCATTATATGGAGTCCTTTTCATCAAGTTTGTATTGATATAATTGAAATAATTAAAAATAAATTTTTTAGGTATTTATATTATAAGAAACTGGTAGATACGCGTAATACTTTATCTGCTACCTTTTTCACAGTGACGGCTCCAGTGTGTGTGTGTGTGTTATAACTGCTCCCAAGAAGCAATCAGAACTTAATGAAATTCGGAGGAATGAATTTGTGGGGGGGGGGGGGGGGGGCAAACACAATATTTGGTTGTTTCCCCACCCAAATTTTCTTCTGGTGACGATACTGTTCCTTTGAAATAAGTTTATTGTTAAAATCTTACAGAATAGATCAGATTACATGCCGTTTTCTTCAATATGTTGAATAACAAAATTCCCTATATATCCCTCTCCTTAATCAGAGATCAGATTTCATGTTCCTCTGTACTCAACTAGGTCTATGACAGTATTTGTTAAAAGGAAGTTTGGTATTAATATCGGTTGTTATAAACTTTTCAACAGTTTTGCTGATAATCTTGATGTTTTTCATTCATCTGCCAGTACTATTAAAGACAATTTGTTGTACATGTTTTGTATCTTGCAAGCTGTTACTGGAACTTTATCCTGTAGTTTGCAATCTGTTAAATAAATAGAAAAGTCAGACGTCTTCTTATTTTTAATGGGGTTCTTACTTTGTCTTTGTCAAGAAAAAAAAGGCTGTATTTTTTTTTTTTCTGAAACTGGCGGACACCGTTATTAATTTGCTATGTGTTATGATATTAATAACGTTTTCATTGTACAGTATTTTTTACTTGATGAATTAAGATATAGTCAGATATTTCGTATTATGTCATGAGTTTTAGGAAGTGTTGCATATTAACAGGATTTTATTACCAAAAACGTACTTAGGACGTCAGCGAAGCCCCAAACTGAGAGAAGGTGCAAATTATAGATTTTTTAAATTAAATGTTAAAACCATTATATGTAAATACTCGTATTTTTAAATTGTTTATTAATTATATGCGATTCAGCGATGTATTTAGCAGCGATTTATTTAACAGTGATTTATTTAGTTTAAATATTATAATTCGTAATTATTTAAATATTATATTTTGTAAACGTTAATAAAGTCTATTCTAAATTACTGTTTACATCGAACCCTTTTTATAGCATATTGAAACCCCCCTGAATACCTACATCTCTCTCTCTCCATGCATGTCTTTTTTGATTTCGTTTCTTGCTGTTACTGTTTCTTTTCTCATAGGGAAGAAAGGGATTTTATACTCTCAAGGAAAAATAATTGTTTAGTAATAAATAAATCCAGTAATTTTTATCTGTTATTTTATGAATTTTGCTTCATTAATAGTAAGATATGACTGTGCCATTATCAAAAATATATATAGCTCAATTGCTGTTATTAAGAAATCTCAATTTTAAATCAGGTTGATATGTTGAAATTCAACTTTAGTATCTTTTAAAACCATTGGGTTAAAAGATACTTCAGGGGAAAAAGCACCCATATTTTTGGTGCTTTAGGGCTTTTAATCCGGGGCCCTGCCTGTTAATATTCAAAGTCTTCGATTTATCTGGTGAAAAAATGGTTACATTGTAAAAATGACTTTGTAGCATATAACAAAATAACAGTTTTGGAAGCAGAAAAAGTGATAAGAAAAATAAAGCAGCTACACCTGCAAGAGCTGAACTTGAACAGACAGTTTTTAGCAATTGCTGACGCAATTTATTTATCTTTCTTATTCTGGCGGAGGAACTTAGTTTTGATCCGAAGTATGTTGCTATCGTTAGTTTAATTATATAATACATTATTAATAAAATGTTTTTAACAGGTGTTTCCACCTCTTGGAGCATATGTATTAAAAGTTTGCTCGGATAAAAATTTAAATTGTCATTCTGTTTCACGAAGCCAATACCGGACTGGGTCTGTTTTTATTTTTAAATATTAAACTCAATGTGTTATACTGATAACTTTTAAAACGTGGAGTTCAAATTAGAACTTGATTTTAATTAACTTAAAAAAAGCACAAAGACCGCTGTAAAAAATGAATATAAAATATTCGTATAAATGCAGCATACAATTACATTTATATGTAGTAGCATACGAAACAAAAATATGCATACATTGAAGATATGCAAAAAAAAAAATTGAGTTTTTAAAACATGGAGTTCAAATTAAAAATTAAATGGGGCAACACACGAAAAAAAAGTATATATATACGCAGAACGAAATCAGAGTTTTAAAAAAATGGAGTTCAAATTGAAACTTAAAGGTGGTAAGCATAAAATAATAATGCATACGATGCAGATACTCAAAATGCCATGAAAATGCGAGAAAGTCAAATGTTTTCTTAAAATTATTTTTGATAATTTTACTTTGTTTTCCCTTCAAGAGCAGTTAACGTTTTCATTGATAGGTACTTCAGTATTAAATGTAAGCGTAATGTATTTGTAATGGCAGGGAATTAACGAAAATGTAATAAACAGGCTTTCGTTCATTAAGTGTCTCGCTAATTTGTAATAGCATTTCCTTGAACCTTTGTTTCGCTTCACATTCGCGGAAGCGATTCTGAAACGTTCTCGGAATGGCTGTTAATTTTCTCAGTTCAATGCTTCATTTTGCGAAGGGAAGTTCTCTTGATGATCTTTATTGGGAGCATGTGGAAGCAATAACTAAATTCCCATTTATCCTTATCATTTGTTAAATATATATATATATTCCTTTCCCTATTATATTGTTTTATGTATGTAAAAAAAGTATAGTGACGGGGTCGAAAATTCGAATTTGAATTTTTGACGGATGTACAAGTTTTGAGCCTGTTTGAACTCAAATGATATGTTTGTAGGTGTAGC
Source organism: Amaurobius ferox (assembly GCA_951213105.1). NCBI lineage: Eukaryota > Metazoa > Arthropoda > Arachnida > Araneae > Amaurobiidae > Amaurobius > Amaurobius ferox. The sequence continues at coordinate 86,741,639 of OX578136.1, forward strand.
TATGTGTAAGTGTGTGAAATTTGAACGAAATGATGTGGAATATGTGAATGTCGGTAACCCTACCGATTTTGATCGAGAAGGTCCTTAAGTTTCAGATATTTTTTTTACAAACCATTAAAAAATGCTAGCCTAACAAATATATTAAAAGTCCTATTATATGTAGTATTCCATGTTTATATAAATTTTATAAATCCTATATAATTTTTAAATATTAAACAAATATACACCTTATTATTAACTATAAGAAACATTAAAAAAAAAAAAAATAGGCGATGACTGGTTCCAGCGTGATAGAGCCGAAATGGTTTCGTGTGAATAACATTTTGTAAAATAAAACTCCAGTAAAATTCATTAAGTTTATTCAATTTGTTAGATTCATTTGTTTCGCTTGCAGGCTTTCAAAGTGCTACAAATTATTCGCTAACTGTTTATAACTATATTAACACTTTTAATTTTCGCCCTGATTTCATCTGGATACTCCGATCATAGATTTCACATCGAAATATCAAATTATTTTTGTAACTTACTTAGAGGTATACGAATTAAACTTATACAATATATCTGACCATATTTTAGATTCCAGTTAATTTATAGACTTATCTTAATTTATAAACCAGTATACTTTAATTTATAAACCAGTTAATTTATAAACTTATCTTGTGGCGCATAAATATGTACTCGAATATGTACATTCCCAATCATTCTGTTCAAACCTTATTAATCATTAAACATCTTTGGAATCCCCAAGTTCATTTAACTTCCTAATTTTTTACAACCAAGAAGAATATCTCGTGCTTGTAAAATAATATTTCACCAAGGACTGTAAACACATTGATCTGCAACACTCCTGGCATTTTAAATATTACAGCCTTCTCACCCATCGGAAAACCCAGCTTAAAATACTAAAATCTTGAAATTATAACCACTATACTTTGAAAACAAAGAGCTCGATCTAAAACCTATGTATATACACGTGCAGGGCATTCAAGGAGCTACAAATTCTATCACTTTTAGTTACGTTAATGATAGCACTTTTAATCTTTGAGATGAAAGCATTGCGAACTTGAAAACGGAAATTTTTCAATCTTCATCAACTTATCGAGACAATTATTCAAAAATTTTAAGAGCTTTTTTAAATGTACATATATATATATAGATCTAGAGACTAGATTTCCTAATACATATTTTTGTCGCTTGGTATTTATATCTATCTTTTGTAACGTCGAAGATATTTGGGGTGTGAGTAAGAAAAATGAAAATAATACTCACCCGGATAGATACTTTTTTTTTAATTTCTCGAAAAATCAAAGTTCCAAATATTTAAATATCGAAATTATTTTTATATATTCATAAATTTTGACATGAAATTATTTACGATTTTATCTATTGGGTTCGGTGATATAAGTATTTGCATTTTGCGTAACGTTCCGATTACCACCACAATTGTCCCAAGCATGACATCAAATGTTGGTATTTTTCTCTATCATTTTTACAAAACAAAGCTTTTAGTGAGAAAAAAAAAAGTACTTACAAACCACTGTTTTCAATAATTTATACAATTTTAAGGATTTCTTTTGTCGACTTTCTTGTTAAAACGAAAATGTAATTGGCGTTTAATAGAAATGAAGTAAATGACTAATGGTGAATTGTTTGACCTCAAAAACAAAAAAAAAAAATCTGATATGAGCACCACACACTTTCACTGCAGACTTATATCCACGTTCTCTTTATTTTAATTAAATTAATTCACTTTTAATTCAATTTTCGTTCTCATTTGGTAAATGGACTTATTTTCAAAGATAGAATAGAGAAAATACGAAAAAACTAAAATATCTCGAGAACGTCTAGTCCGAGTGTAATGGGGTTGGTCTTATTCTTTTCTTCGTTAAAAATTACGTATAAAACAAGCATATAATGGGATATATTTGAGCACACGTAGTTTTTATTTTAGATTTGAAGATTTTTGCGGGCTATTTTGCAAAAAAAGGCAGGTTACTTTTTTCCAAATAGTACCAAAATTTAATCAGCACCAGAGTGACCCACAGGCAACGTATCTACCGAATTTTGTAAAATTGGATCTATTAGTTTTTCAGCTAGAGTGGATATAGGCTATTTTTACGGGCCATTTTGCAAAAAAAGGCAAGTTCTTTTATCCCAAATCGTACCCAAAACTAATCAGCACCAGATTCGCCCACCAGTGACATATCTATCAAATTTTATGAAATTCGGTCCATTAGTTTTTTAGTTAGAGTGGATACAAAATTTGCACAGACACACACACAGACGTCACGCTAAAAATAGTTTTTTCGTATTCTAGAGGTTTCGAAACGCGTAGATCCGTCGAAAACTCGAGTTGCGATATTTGACAGGATTCCAATACTTTCCCTACACATTACCATGTATTGCAGGGAAAGTAAAAGTGTCTTTCTCGTGAATGGAATGCTCTTAATTCTCGAGAATAATGTTAGTAAATGTGTCGTATAATATCGGATATGGAAAGTGAACATCTTTAACGATACTTATTACTGCTTTCTTATATAACTTTTTTTTTATAACTTTAGTCGAAGAACGTGCTATATTTCGAAGATGGCTCAAGCTAGCATTCTAAACCTGGAGCCAATCGCTTTATAATGATACTTCACGTATAAAATTATTTATTTAATATTATTGAATGTTCTGATTTATTTTAATTTTTTTAAAAATTCATTCGAAAATTTTGTGGTGTTCCGAACGTTTGATAGCGTTTTAAATCAACAAAGTTACACTATTCACCGATTGTATTCATCATTCCACATTTCTTTCGAAACATACACGTTCGAAATATATTGCGTATACAGACTCACGCACATACACAAATACACATAGACATCACATCAAAAACGTCCGATCCGTCTTCAGGGATACTTAAAGTATGTAAATCCATCGAAAACTCGAATTCGAATTTTCGACCCTTGCACGATGCTTTTCCTAATACATAGAAAGTATGCAGATAAAGCAATATGCAGAAAAAGTATTCAGGTGACTACAATGGTTTCAAGGGCAATTTGCATTATGCCAATTGGAGATGATGTATTTATAGATTGATAGAATATATGCCATTGCTATGTAAGGGAGTTTCGAATTAGCATGATTCCATGAATTGTTTTTTCTGAATTGGCTGTTTCTTCTTTTCTTTTTACTCTACAGCTGTATTATGCAGTCAAGGACTAATTTACATTCAGAACAAAGTGCTTATTTAAAGGGAAAGGTATTCAAAATTTCGAAATCATTGACAGCACAACTTTTGTAGCTTGACAAGATATGAAGGAAGGAAATTTTTACATAAAAACTAAGCACTGATATGCATATCTCGTTATGTATTTTACTGCTAATAATATGAAATATATGTTGGAAGAATATTTAAGCTATTACAAGCTGTCTTTTAGGCCAGAAAGCTAATGTAATAAGAAGAAGAATGTGCAATTGCTTTCAGTATTTTCCTCAAAAAATTGATGTTATTTTCCTAATTGCTCAAGGAAAATTTCTTAATGAATCTAAGTGGTTTCCAGAAGGCAATTTAGCTAGTTTCTGACTTAATGACATTTTCACGCGAAATGAAAAATCTATTTCTAGGCATAAATTTCTTTCAAACAAGGGATTTATTCATGAATTATTTTTTATGGTTAATATTTAATTGTTGTTGCTTTTTCCTTCTGATCTTGCCATAGCTAGACCAAATCCTTGGGACCATGCACTTTTTAGAAGTCGTAAACTAGAATGGGGTTCTAAAGAATATCCCTTGTCTCCATTCCTATACAGGAAAGAAGATGATTTGAAGAGGACTGGTTGTTGTTACATTTAAGCCAAGTTAGGAAAACTTAATGCTCCTGGAGAAACCTGAAGGATCTAGTATGACCACTTATAAGGCGCGATAGGGCATTAGTACTTAGTATAGGTGATAAACATATATTATTAAAGTCACATTTTATTGCAATTAGTAAGGAGTTATGAAAAATATTTTGAGTCTTTACTTGACTTGAGTTTGAGTCTTTACTTTGAGTTTGAGTCTTTCATATATTCATATTCCGTTGTGTTTAGTGTTCTAAAGTGTTTAGTGTTCCATAGTATTTGGTGTTCACAGTGTTTGGTGTTTTGCATGCATCACACACATTATTAGAATAAGAAAAAGTACCTTTTTCGGATTTAGGACTCAAGTTATTTGTAGAATTTTTTTTTACTTTATTTTTTTCAAGTTGGCAACAGCTTATAAAGCAATCCATGGCTGCGTTTGGCTTATGTTTGTTAATAAAAATTACTGTGAGACCTTTAGCATTCATAACGTAGTTTAAATTATCACCCCCCCCCCCTCATTTTTTGTAGAAATTTTATTTTTTTTTTCGAATTATTGTTTATACTTTTTCGTATTATAATTTATATTTTTTGCTTATTTATATTTTTTCGAAAGAAAGTACCGTATGAAAAGTATCTACGGAGCTCACAGCTAGCAGTTACTTATTTAGCAATTACTTTTTTTAAAAGCAAGTAAACTAAAATTACACGCCTGTTACACAGGCGCATAAGCCGCTGCGTAGCCCCGCTGCAAAAATAAGGATATAATATGTATAGAATATGTGAGGGATGCTTGAAACATGCTCTCCCGTCAAAAACTCGATTTCCAATTTTCGACTCCGTCACAATACTTTCCTTATACATTATACTATGTATATAAGGAAAGTAAAAATAAACTTTATTCAAATGACGACTTCGAAATATGAATCATCTGACTCTGTATGTAAAAGCAGTGAATATTTCATTCATACACTTTTATTCCAAACTTCAGAGTTAAATAATTTTGTGTGAAAAGAAATTCAGCAATTCTTATACAATTCATCTTACAATCACTTGTTTACATTCTGCATCCATTAAAATTAGGCTTCGTTGTACAAATAATCAAAGTTTGATGAACATTTAAACTCAAAAATATTGTATTGGCGCAGAATATAGATACGCAGAAAAAGCGCAAAAATAAAACTGTTTTAGGACAGATGCAACACTAAATATAAATTTAAAAGAACTTTAAAAATCACAATTTTTACTCTGGGAAAAAAGATCGATGCCATATTTCATTTTGAAGTGGGTCACGTGACCTCTTCATATTATATGTGCGTCATTATTATTTTAATTTAGAACTACCGAACATATTTTGCTGAATTTTTTTTTTTATATATTTTATGTGATAATTTGAACATTTCCTAAAACTTTGGAAGCAATTTGTGAATTTTAATTTCGCTTAAAATATGTTTGAAAAATTAGATCCCATAGGGTTCAGTGTATTTCATTTTTTCAACCCTGCTTCAATCCAAAACTAATTGGGTGATATTATTCATTTGCATTCCCGTATGTCCCACAGACCGTCTCAACAACACACTAAGATTTCATTTTGATAAAGTCATTTTTATGGCAGTTATCGTGCGAACGTGCAGACAGAATGAACAAAGTGATAAACACTTTTCAGCTATGTTGTAAAGCTTTAAAAATATGTTATTCACTTAAAATCATTTCAAATTCATCGGACTGAAGCACCTGCCGAATATTTCTTTTTTTTTTTCCCCTAACAAAATGGTTTTGTTAGTATTCTTGTAAAAAATTGCGTATGAAAACCTTTAATAGGTTCTCTAAAATACGATATTGTACTAATAGTGTTCTATTTATTTGCAGGGCGGCCTCCACCCCAACTGAAAGAGCCAAACCTTTCCTGAGTCTCGGAAGCAGAGGAATTCGCATGAGCCCTGTTAGGGAAGTTACCACTCCGCCCAGGGAATCACCACGTAAGGAGAGATTATTTTTTAAAAATAAATTATAAAACTAAATGCTGTTTCACGCAGAGTATACTATTTTACTCTACCTTTTTCACAAAGGGTGTTCGGTGGGCGCGGTAGCTCATTGGTTAGCGCGCTGGAGTTGCACTCGGTAGGCCCGGGTTCGATTCCAGCCACTGCCAAAACTGCCGCCGTGTTCACGCGGAGTACGATAACGTTAAACATGTGGGTCCGAAAGCCCTTCCGAGAGGTTGGTGGTAGGGGGAGGAGGGTACGGTCCCTGTGGATGCCTCCCCCACTGGGTTCCGGTCTAAATTGGGTGGCACTTCCCGGCCGTCTAAACAGTTGCCTTACACCTTTCTGGTAGGTCGGACGGCCTGGGTCTCAACAACAACAACAAAGGGTGTTCGAAGGAAATGCATAATTAACTGTTGGTCATAGAAGTAAAGTGAAATATAAAAAAATAATCGGCTGTTATGGCGGTTTTTGGCCCCCTTCTAAAATTTCGAATTTTCAAAAGTTTTAAAAATTATGAGTTTCAAAAGTGTCTAAAACTTTCCGATTTAAGTGCCTATACTCAAGGGTGAGACTGCCCAGTGGTTAGAGCGCGAGGATTGCACTCGGACGACCCGAGTTCGATTCCCGGCTCTGCTTAAACTGTCCCTGTATTCGCGTGCAGTACGGACACGTTAAATATGTGGTTCCGGAAGTCCTTCCAAGAAGTTGGTGGTATGGGAAGGAGTGTACGGCCCCCGTGGATGCCGCTCCTACTGGGTTCCGGTCTAAATTGAGTAACACTGTCCCTGCCGTTTAAACAGATACCTCACACTTTTGGGTAGTTCGGACGGTCTGGGTCGAAGAAGAAGTGCTTCTGCTCTAAATTATCTGTGGTTAAATTTATCTAAAATGAACCAATGGGAGTTCTTGACGCTTCGGAGTTTGGAGTGCTGTTAGCCTTTTTGGCCAGAGAATGGATCGAGATTTTTTGGACGCAGGTCATGTCATCGGTCGCTTTACTAAAAGCCTTTGTCTGAGTAGGAGACCATAGGACATAACAAATCAAAATAACCTACCAGCTTTCAAAAATTAAATCTCATTGAGTGCTTCTTAAGTGATGAAAAATGTCTAATTAAAATTCGATCTTTGAATTATTAATTCTCCTACTGAAGAGTTTTTAAGTGACACTAAAATTACGTCAAGCAAAAGACCATCCCAATTTTCGACAAGATTTAAAATTGATGTGTAAATAATACTTAAATATGTTCATGGTGTTTTGTCGGCGGTAAACATGAAGGAGTCGCCAATTTTTATGGCAGTTATGTATCTGTGTCTTCGTCATAGTTTCACCAAATTTATACCAAAATGGGCAGAGTCTCAAAATTCTACACTGCATTCCCCATTACTGTAACTTGTGGCGTTACTAGTTCAGCAAAAGCCTGAATAAGGGCTGGTGATTTATAGTGTGTTCAAGTTTCGGTATATGTTGTGTATTTGTCACCCATTACATTCTGCGGATTCAATATAATTTGTCTGGACATTCAAACGACATTCTGTAATTAATTTTATTGTTTACTCTGTAGCAATTTATCTTAACATTATCATGTCATCAAGGAATCTTTTAGTTTAATAAACTTATTGACAAAATTCAAAAGAAACTAATAACTTTTGAACATTAAATTGAATCATAAATGTATCAATGAATATTATTTTGAAGATTTAAATATATATATTTTTTTAATTTTCCCTGGATGTGTCTGTTATGAATAAAATAATTTTGATCGTATTTTTATTGTAAATCTCATTTCCCATTAGTGATTTTTACTGTATTAATATTCTTTCTGAAAGATGTTGTGAAAGTTGTTAAAAATATTCTTGTACCATCTGATTGGCTTAGCCCTAATCGGAGCGGAACAAATCTATTCCTGGTGTTTTGCAAGTTAATCTAAAATAGGTAAGAAGTAGTTTAATAAATCATTTGTGATGTTCCATGTTGGTGTTTCATAACGAAATCCATACCACCTGATCGCTATCGACCTAAACTCTTTAAGTTAATCTGAGCTCTTCCTCTCTTCTTCTGTTGTTTGGTCAGTTACCACAACGCTGGCCCATCGTTTGGTTCCAGTTAGTTACCCAACAGCAAACAGAGGTAAATTTACCTATAATGGTTATACCTCTCAAAGTGAAGGGATTGGTAATTTCGTAAAAATGCAAAATTTGGTATTTTATATGACACCCCAATAAAAAGAATGTAAAAAAGTAACATTTTTGCCACATTTAATTAGGGCGAAATAAATGTATTCGGTACTTTTAAGAAAAAATTCACTGAGATATTCCAATTATTGTTGTTAGGTATTTTTCGTTTGATTACAAGGGGCCAGAAACTAATATAATATTCAAAATTCAAATGTAAAATTTGAAAAACCCAATCAAAACCGTTTATGCTATAAGTTTCGTCATATTTGTGATGAAATATAACTAATAAAATGTGCATTGTGTATATAAAAATCAAATAGAACGCTATGATGCCTGAAAAAACAAAATTTTGGTTTTCTTGTTTTAAATAGGTTTGTGGATGCCCCCCCCCCCCAAATATTTACTTTCAGGGGAATTTAACCATTCACACTTCCAAAATTTCAGGCTAAATGGAATAAGTTAAGAATTTTAATTATCGATATCTCAGGGAATTTTTCATCAAAATGTTCCAAGTCAATTTCTTTTGTTTCAATTAATCACAGCGCAAATTTTACTAATTGGCATTTCTTTTATTGGGGGAAAGGCGCATAAAAAATGAAATTTCGAAGTTCCGGAGTGTATAACTATCATAGCTGAATTCGCCTCTGTTTGCTGATTATTTTTCATATTTCAGTTTATTCCCACAGCCAGCCGTTGGTTTTTATATTCCTTTTAGTCACTGTTCTTGAAACACGTGGTACATTCTTTAACTTATATTTCTTTATCATAATAGACGTCAGTATAAGTAAAAAAATAACATCTCTTTTGTGTTTAATGTACTACAAAACATAGTTTGAAACTATGATTGGTATAGTGGTATAAAGTGCATAAATATATCAATAAATATAAAAATATACACTGTGTCAAGGAGAATCAGACCATTACATTAAATCGAGAAGTATAGTATAGTTTTAGTAGAACAAGTATTTATTCATAAAACACAATACCCGCCTAGAAGAAACGTTTTCAAAAATATGGAAGATACTTTTATTGCAGATACCAGCATCCATGGACCAGTTTCGCGATTATGCGCTCGTCGGCATGGAATCGCCGATATCTGCAATGTTGTTGTTGTTGAGACCCAGACCGTCCGACCTACCAGAAAGATATCTGCAATGGTAGTAATTTTTGCGAGCCTCTAGAAACTGACAATTTCAGTCCTTATACTTGGCGAGTATAAAATTTATTTGCAATTTAGCTCAGGCCACATAAAGCCACAAAAATTGTGGCTTATAGCAAGTTTCTTGCTGCCAGTACAATTATCGTATATTCCTTGCTGACGAGCGCATAATGATCGTGAAACCGGTCCAGGTATGCTGATATTTGCAACGAGAGTATCTTCCATGTTTTTGGAAATTCCCCTTATAGGCGAGTTTTCTATTTTATTAACTTTGCCTTTGCAACTTCGTGTGACCTGGGCTAAATTGTAAACGAATTTTATGTCGGCCATGTGGAAGAACTGCAATTGTCAGTTCTCATAACAGCTCGCAAACATTGCAGCTTATAGCAAGTTTCTTGCAGATATCAGCTATTCCATGCTGACGAGTGCATAATAAGAGTGAAACCGATCCATAGATGCTGGTACCTGCAATGGAAGTGTTTGTCATAACCAGTATTTGCATTAGTTGTTATATTATGCAGGTGGATAGGAAACACTTATGGCTCTACACGATGAGACAACTTTAGGGGAGGGGGGGGGGGGAGACGATCCCCCTTTTTTAGAGCGGTGAGGGGTCTCGCTTCATGTTAGAGATAGGGGTAAAAATTAATCACAAAGCAGTTTTGCTCCACATAAAAAATGGAAAGGAACCCTGAAAACCAGTGTATGTAATCCAACCCTCTGTGCTTCCTTCAAAAAAGAATTAACAATGCGGTAGAAAAAAAAATTACTATATTGTACACAAAAATCAAAATGTTCACCTTCAGCAATGATACATGCACGCATGTAATAAGATGTCTGCGCGTGTCCAGGTCTACAAAAATGCAGGCTAAAATTAAAAGAAGCCATGCTAAAGGTTTGTATGTTGTTGTTGAAACCCAGACCGTCCGACCTACCAGAAAGGTGTAAGGTAACTGTTTGGACGGTCGGGAAGCGTATTAATCTGTGTGTAAAACCCTACACAACAAACAATCCTTACACAATACAATGGTCATCACACACAACTAACATCCGACAGACTGACATACTTAAAATCAAGTAATGCACAAGAAATTCAAGGAGTCTTACACCAAAGGGGGAGAACCCAGGAGCAAAAACAGGATTAAGAAATTCATAGATCACCAAAAATTAAGAGCAGAGAATACTCACAGAAGTGTCACTTAACAGAATTTGAAATCTCTCTCGCAGTTTGAATACAGTCCTTCAGTTTGTTTATTAATACTTTATTTCTGCGGACACCGGAAAACCAAGCTGCAGAGTGGGCAGGGGAAGGTTTGACGAGGTGGAATTTTTTAGAAAAGGGACAGGAAAAAACATAGTGATCAGCGTCACCAAAAGCATTACAGGGACAGTTAGAAGAGGTTTTGTGCTTAAAGAAATTGAGGTAATCAAGGAACGGGCCGTGTCCGGTAATAAAATAAACAAGAAATCTGTTACAAATAAGAAGAGAAGGGTCAACCAAAGGGAGGAAAGAAAGAATACGGGCCGGGTCGTGATTACGGGGAGAGATATAGTCGTTTAAGTAAGTTTGCCACAGATTATTTAGGAATATTTTACAATGACGAGTGAGAAGAGAATAAGGGAAAGGGACCGTAAAAGGGGAACCAGAAAGGGAGGCAGCTTTGGCATGAGAGTCAGCAACTTCGTTTCCCAGTATTCCAGCATGGGCTTTAACCCATTGAATGTTAATTAATTTAGATGCCGAAAGGGCCAAGAGTTTAATATCACATAAGTATTTGGATCTATTTTTAACAGATTTTAGAGCCAGAATGGAGGACAAACTGTCCGAAAAAATATTGACCTTTGTATTGTTGTCCAACGCCCATTGAATAGCGACTTTAATGGCAGAGATTTCCGCTTGAAAGACCGTGTTTCCATGAGAGAGCTTAAAAGAGAACGATTCGACCAGGTCATCTTTTTTAAAAATGCAAACTGCAAATCCAATATTTTCGTCAGTTTTAGAGCCATCTGTGTAGATATTAAAAGGGGAGAATGAAACAGGGTCAAAGGAGGGAAGATTAACAATACGATGCGAGGGAGGGAGACTGGAAAAGGGAACGTTTGTATCAAAGCTGGAAGGGTCAGGAAGGGACGGGGATGAAAAAAGGTCAGTTTTAAGGCGCCAGAAATGAAATTTTTTGTAAAGGGTCTGTATAACAAATTGAACAGGGGGGATACCAGTAATTGAGTATAGAGAAATGCTCGAAGTTGTTCTAAAACCGGAAGAAATCTTCAAAAGGAAAATCCTTTGGAGAGAAATGAGACGTGAAGTTTGATCCCCCGTAAGACATTTACCCCATATTCCTGAGCTGAAAGTGATAATTTTTTCTATAACTGTAAGGTACCAGATTTTAAGGAAAGACCTGTTAACCCCCCAATTTTTACCCGCGATTTTCCCGAAAGTAGAAGAGAGCTTGAAGCATTTCTCTTTAAGATAAAATACATGAGGACTCCAGGTTAAGTTGTCATCTATTATAATTCCGAGATATTTAAGATGGCGGGTAATTTTAAGGGGTTTGTTTAACATTTTAAATCTTGGGTTTTGTTTTCTCTTGGAACGAGTTTTATTGAAGATAATACATTGTGATTTTTCGGGTGAAGGAGAAAGTTGAAGGGAGGACAAGGAGGATTGAAGGGAGTCCAGGAGGGAATTGGTTCGGAGTGTAAGTTGTGAGAGGGAATCACCAAATGTCACCACTGCAAGATCATCTGCAAAGGCCTGAAGATAGAAAAGGTCATTATTAAGGAGGAGAACTCGGTTGAAGTAAATGTTCCACAGGATAGGTGACAAGACCGATCCCTGTGGAGCACCGAAGGAAATGACTTTAGAGGAGGAATGGATATCGTTTGAAAAGGTAATGGACCGTGAACTGAGGTAAGAAAATATAAAAACTTGAAATTCGACGGGAAGATGAATGCTTTCCAGTGATGAAGGAAGGATATGCCAATTAAGGGAGTCGAAGGCTCCACAGATGTCCACAGTGGTGAGTGAAACAAAATGACCTGGTCTAAAGTCTCTAATAGAGGAGACAAGTTTGTGAGTAGCATCTTCGCAACTGACCATTTCCCGAAAACCGAATTGGAGCTGATGAAGGGCGTCATTGGTTTTAATCCAAAAATTAAGTTTATTAGCAAATAATTTTTCGAGTATTTTTCCGAAAGTAGGTAAAAGACAAATGGGACGGTAGGAGGAGCAAAGGGCAGGATCTTTACCAGGTTTATTAAGAAATAGAATTTTAGCGTTTCGAAGACAAGCGGGGAAGTAGCAATATTTAAAACATAGGTTAGCAATTTTTGAAAAGATGAAGGGGAATGAAGTAAAAAGTGATTTCCAGATTTTAAAATCAATAGAGTCGAGACCAGGGGCTTTACCGTTTGGGAGATTGTTAATAACCAATGAAAGCTCTTCATCAGAGACCGAGCCCAACCCATCAGAAGGAGGTGAAAAACAAGGAAAGCTGGTAAATGTGGGATCATCTTTGAAACAGTGGTCCAAAAGACGTTGAATTTTTGTTTTATAGTCTAAGTTAATATCATCAGAGAAATGCAAATTAATATGATTAAATTTGTTTTGTTTCTGAAAAGCAAATTTGAATAGTGTGCCGAATTTAGAAGAACAGTTAGTACAAAATTTACGCCAGGATTCCGTTTTAGATTTATTAATTAATTTTTTGTATTTGGCACGATTTAATTTATATTTAATCTTTGCCTCTGTAATAGTTTCTGAAGAGGCGGAGTTTCTCTCGAGTGATTTTATTCGTTTGCCGAGGGCTGTTACGAAGTTTCGGAATTTTGCTAAATTAGGATTCCACCATTTAAAGCCAGAGCGAGTAGAAGTTTTCTTTTTCCTGATAAATTTGAAAGCACATGATTGGGTGGTATCAATGAAGGATTTTACGAAGTTGTTAAGGGAGGTGGAATCAGAAATTTGATCAAGGGAGCGGGAAAGGGAAGGAATATGAGATCTGAAATTAAATAGAAATTTACCTAAACTATAGTTCGTTTTAAAGAAAAAGGAGTTGTCTGAAGGAGGATCAAGTCCAAGGGTTAATTTTATGTATTTGTGGTCACTGAATGTATCACAGGAGAGAATCTCCCATTTTTGAATAAGATCATAAAGTCCAAAAGAGACAAGAGTTAAGTCGGGGAATCCTTTACCTGAGTGGGAGACGAATGTTGGACCAAGTGAAGGATCATTTACCACAATTAAGTTATTATTCATACAGAAGTCAATCACACTGTATCCCCGGTGATCTATGAAGGAGTAACCCCACATCAGGGCCCTGGCATTAAAATCTCCAAGTATCAATGATTCTGTTGCAAAAAAATTCAGATTTGAGAGTTCGTTTAAAATATCTACGATAGGATCATGGGGGGGACAGTAAATAGAAATCAAGTTAAGGGATTTATTATTTGGAAGAAAAATTTCAACCACCACAAATGAGTTGGATTGAAATTTAAGGGAGACGGGAAAAGACGAGTTCAGGATTAAAAGGGAAGCTTTATTGGACAATGAATTAAATTGTTTAATTCCGAGAGGAGGGCGAAGTACCGACCCCTCGGAAAGGAAAGGTTCTTGTAAGCTTATAATGTCCAAGGATTTCTCAACTGCAAACTGAAGAACATTATTGTGTGCAGAAAGCGAATGATTAGTATTTGTTTGTAGAATTTTCAGAACCATCGCGGGAGGATCAATGCCCGGGAGCAGAAGTGGGGAAAGCAAGGATAAAAATAAACAGATATATAATATACAATAACAATTTAATATTTACAATATTTACAATATTTACCATAATGGTGAGTTCAGATTGATTTTTGAAGTTCCCTTATTCTATTTAGTTCACTTTGCATCGAAGGGCAATTAGCCCGGTCTCTGGCATTGTGATTAGTTTTCCAGTTTAGATTAGCGTTCTTGACGTTTGCCGTTGAGCAGTTAATGCATGATGGAGTCTGGAATGACGTTCTGATATTTTGCAGGACCTTACAAGTCTTGAAGGTATGATCATCATCGCCACATTGCGAACAGTTACCAGTAACCCAGTGACAGGCTGCAGCCGAGTGACCAAAACCTTGGCATTTGTAGCATATTTGGATTGAGATGTATTTTTTAATGAAATAGTACTGGAAATGATGATATAGTTTTTTGGTGTTGATGAGGATTTTAGCAGAAGAGATGTCCACAAGTATAACCCAGTTGATTGATCCCGCTCTGTTTCTGAAGTTTTTGATGATTTTGAACTCCTGAGGTTCGGATGGAAGGTTTTTAGTCAGAAGGTCTTTTATATCCTGTTCCCGGAGAGTTTCTGGAATATTGAACAGGATCAGTGCTTGCTTACGTATTGGTGGCTTAAAGATAGTGAATTTCTGACCAATTTCGGAGTTTGTAAATTTGGGGATAAGATTGTCTGCATCTTTATCTCTGCATGTTATCTTGAGTGTTCCATTTCTTTGAGATGAGACGTTTTGGATGCGGATGCCCGGAGGACACTGGAAAGAGAGAAGGTCTTTATGCAGTTGTTCCATATTTCTAGTACGGTCCTTTCCCTGTAGCAGGACACTGGCAAAAGATGGTTTGGGGGGAGCAGGAGGTGGTAGATTGGTTGATTGAGTCAGATGTTCCAGGTTTTTCTTTACTGCCTCATCGACCAGGGAAGGCAGATCCTGCGTCAAGTTCTTGGAGAAGTTTTCTAGATTTGTGGCGATTGCATTTTTCAGTTGGTTGAGGTCTTCGTTAAATGACGTTCTGATATTTTGCAGGGTATTTGAAGCTTCCTGGTTTTGTGAGAATATGACTGAAGGGATCTGGTTTTCAAAGTTCAGGCAAGCTGCTTTCAATGCTTCAAATTTATCGTCCAAGTATTTCGTTTGCGTTGCATTAGGTTTTACATATCTAGTTAGGTAATTCTGGACCTGGTTACAATGACGCTGTACTTTAAGGAGGAAGGTGTTGCAGAATTCTGATTTCTCCTCAGTCATGTCTGTGGTTGCAACTGAAGTGGTATCATCTGGTTCGTCCGTATTTGATGTTGGTTCTGGTAGAGTTGGTTTACTGGATCGAGACATAGCCAAAGGAGGGTTGGAGAATACAGTAAACTGCGTTTTCGGTGTTGAGAGGACTGATGAGCGAAGAGGAAGAGGGAAATTCGATGGAGAAGAGCGGGAAAGCACTGTTGAGAATGATGGAGTTGTTGAAGAAGCAGAAGCTTTTAAATCAATCAGTTTAGCAGTGGGTTGCAGTAGTGGATTGAATGAAGATGATATGATGGTAGAAGGCAGAGTTGATGAAGTAGAGGGGTCACCAGGCTGAGCCTGAGCACAGGAGTAATTCGATGTTTGAGACCTTCTATTATAGTTTGATGCCATAGTACGGGATTGATGAGATAGGTCACTGAGAGAATCAGTTGTGGGATTTGAAGGATGATTAGGAGAGTTTCTGTTATAGTTGGAGGCAGAAGAAGTTGATGCATTGTCAGGAGATGTTCGAGGAGAAAGATGTTGGGAAACAAGAGGAGGGAAATCTGGGATCGGAGATGAGTATATGTCATTAGTATCCATGATAGAGGTAGTGAAAAACTGGTATCTCTTAAAAAGTTTCTTGTTGATAATATAAAATGCAATATTTCTGATAATTCGTGAGTATATAGTATCGAATTTCACTAATAATCTTAAGACACTGAGTAATACACTGTTTCAAACATAACATTAATTTTAATACAATATGTATATACAGTATCACAAAAATCACCAAAATAACATATAATAATATATAGATTGTCCATTTTCTGTCATATAATTTACAAAAGTGAAGGGTACGACAAGTTGTATTTAATATCAATTACAGGAACGAAGGCAAAATGATGCGACGGGTGAAAACAATAATAAAAAAAAAAAAAAAGCTAAAACAAACTAAAGACGAAACCGGTCAGCGGGAAAATCCCAAATCCAAAAAACTGTAAAAAAATCCATGATAAACAAAACAACCAAATTTTGAGACGATAGCAAAAGAATAACCGGAGAAAATGAGAATAAATGAAAAAAGGGGATGGGGAGCAGAAAAGAGCAAAATAAAATTTATAAATCAAAAGAAAATAAAAAACAAAAGAGTGCAACCGCAAAAATTGGAGCTCTAGCACCTATGGGACACAAGATATAAAGAAAAAAAAGAATACTGTTAAAAATTACAAGTCCCACTGGGACAATATGTTAATTAGAATTAAAATTAGATTTAAAAAGATATCAATGTTATCCATAGCATGAGATTCAATAGGAAAGTACAATATGAATTTTACAAAAGGGCTGAAAAACGAAGAAGAGGAAGAGCGCAGCAAGCTACGAAGGCAGGGAGAAACCAAAGCCGGGCGAAGGGGTGATTCGCCGAAATACCACTACAAGGAACGAGCAAAATACAGGGAAGGGGGGGAAAATGAAATCAAAAGTGTGAAGCATGAAAACAACCAATTTTAAAATACATAATACATATCGAAAAAATGCTCCCAGGTTCTAAAATTTTTACAATAAACAGAGTTAAAACTTCAAATCATATGAATATATACTTTAAATTAACAAATTACATAGATTACAATAGGTACATAGATTACAAAGGTTTGTATGTGTTATAATCGACCTTTATTGGCTTTTGAGGTTTTTAATCTATTTAAGCATTTTTATTTGAAACAATAACGGTTCAATGATTAATTTTAATACTTAACCGAATTTAATGACATTTCACTGAAAATATAACGTAACAAAAATATGTATTTTTCCAGTAAATAGTTTAGTGTGTACTTTGGTATTTAATACAAAGACCCTTATTAACATTAGCATTAAGAAAAACAGATGCATGAATGACTTTTACTGAATTATTTAAAAAAGGACAAAGTTCTATTTTTTTAACGATAGAGATTTAATAACAGTTTTATTTTTTGTTTATCAAATCATAACTTTTTTCAAATTCTAGAAATTACAACAAAATAAATAAATATTTAAATTAGTTAAAGAGCTATCGTGTTTTTAGCTTAGTAGAGTATTTTTAAAATAACTTCAAATAAAAATAATTTCGAAATTGTGAATCAGAACCTACTGATTACTGCAATGAAATAGCTGTACTCGTATGTTTTATGCAGTACAGTTCGTCTCCATAAGGTATGTCTGATACCGATTTAATATATTATTAACTTTGACGTCTCAAAAATGATTTTGCTTTAATTAATGTAATTAGTAAAAGTAAAGTAAATTAGATTTGTTTTTGCAAGTATGATGACTTTTGTTATTTCTTTAATACAATTTTAAAATACGTACAGTTTTTTTACGTACAGGATTATATAGATTATCAAGTAAGCATATTTTTTCTCTACAATATAGATTTATTTAGCCAATTTCAATTGACAGTTGTCATAGTTTATTCTTATTACTACTAGTATATTTATATGTCATTAACTTTGACATCTTAAAAATGATTTGCTATAATTAATATAATTAGTAAAAGTAAAGTAGATTAGATTTGTTTTTGCAAGTACGGTGACTTTTGTTATTTCTTTAATACAATTTTAAAATTTGAGTACGTACATGATTGTACAGATTATCAAATAAGCATATTTTTCCTGCTCAATATAGATTTATTTATCCAATTTCAATTGACAGTTGTCGTAGTTCATTTTGATTGCTACTAGCACACACTCGCTAATCTGTTAACATTTAATGCTTATTAAATGTAAAATTTAACAGCTTTTTTGAAGTTGTTTAATAAAAACTTTTAAGAATGCATTAAAATTATTTTGTGTAAACTTTATTTTAATCACTTTTTTAAAATCCAGCTTTTTGATTTGAAGGAAGCTATATTTGTCAACTTTTTAAAAAAAAAAGACTGCATTTTTAAGCGGTTTGAACCAGAAAAAGTTAGTCGGCATGTTTTTTAGTCGATTCAAAAAACTGTCAACCCTGCTCTATACGTTTACACTGTAACCTGCAGATTAATAGCATCGTCTCCTTTAAAATCGGTACTTAGAAAGTTCTTTTGCATTTTGCGCTGGGAGGGGAAATGTTTAGTACGAGTGTGATACTCTATATTTTTGTAATTTACTTTTCCTTCCTATCTCTAACAGAAAGCGAGATAGCCCCCTTACCAATGCCGGCTCGTGACTTCAGGAATAGGTGAAGCAGATTCAGCGGCACGATTTCCCTCCTCGACAACGAACATCATCAAAACACATCACGCTACTGGCACAAATGTTGTAAATATTATCTAAAAATAGCCAAACGAGTCTGAAAAATTTGCCAACTAATAATAATAACCCATTCAGCCGATAACTTTAAGTGAAGCAGAGATCCTGCGTC
Organism: Amaurobius ferox; assembly: GCA_951213105.1. NCBI lineage: Eukaryota > Metazoa > Arthropoda > Arachnida > Araneae > Amaurobiidae > Amaurobius > Amaurobius ferox. Next base: position 86,760,161 of record OX578136.1, read on the forward strand.
ACCTCACTAGCCGCCACTGCCCTCCCCCTCTAAAAAGGGAGTTAGCCCCCCCCCCCCCCTCTAATGTTATCCTATCGTGTAGCTCTAAAGGGTTTCCTGTTCATTTACATAAAAAATATACGAGAACCCTAATACTTCTCAAGTTATTGGCCAGGTCCGTTACTTTCCTCGACAGCCAATATATAAAAGCTTTTAGTAAAATCAAATTTAGAAATATTCTTATCGTGTCAAATAACTAAAAATTTTGACACGATTATATTATTAGCTATTAACTCTTGGACTTCCTTCACCTTTTACAAAAATTGTCACCTTTTACAAAATACTTGAAATGTAGCTTAATTTAATTTCTTCATTAGCCTGTTATGAACGTGTAATTTTCATTGACACTCTGTAAAAGCAATGCACGTTTTAGGTTTTAAAACTAAAATATCCATGCTCCGCACAAATTTAATCTGATAGGAAGTGAATTAATATGAAAACTTTTACTATACAATAGTGTGTCACACTCTATTGCATAGTTGTTATTATTAATCCCGTATTTTCGGTAGAAAACTGATAGCTTGAGCATAAATTAATATATTTTTAAAGCTCAAAGGAGAACTCGTATACAGTTATGCAAACAGTGACACAAAATTTCATGTAAGAATAGTCGTGTAAAGGCAATCACAAGTTTTGTTTTTCCACCATCATTGGTACTACAGCCTTCAATGGATATCAAATGAAATGGATATCAAATGATTATGAAATTTGATGCTGGCTGCTTGGTAATACTGAATTTGGGTAGTAAGACAATTTTGCGAAAAACATAGGTTCGATAAATTGTGGTACAAAGCAAGGTTTTTTTTGTTTGTTTGTTTTCACTGCAGATATTAACTATTCCATGAAGAGCGTATAAAAATGCAAAACTGACCCGTGAATGCTACTATCTGTAATGGAAGCGTGATATCCCCTCAATGGGTTATGATTCGTTTTAAGGTTTATCACTGGCTCCTGTACAGCGCGCGGTAGCCCAGTGGTTAGCGCGCGGAAATTGCACTCGGTAGACCCGTGTTCGATTGCCGCCACTGCCAAAATTGCCGCCGTGTTCACGCGGTGTACGATCACGTTAAACATGTGGGTCCGTAAGTCCTTCCGAGAGGTTGGTGGTAGGGGAAGGAGGGTACGGACCCTGTAGATGCCTCCCCCTTTGGGTTACGATCTAAATTGGGTGACTCTTCCCCAAACAGTTATATTACACCTTTCTGGTAGGTCGGACGGTCTGGATCTTAATATCAACAACAAGCTCCTGTACGTGACTGGTATTTTTATTATATATCCAGACCATTTCTTTCTACAAATGTTATTATATAATCACAGATGTTTGGTCACTTGTAAAATTGGCATAATTCAAATTTAGAATATTCTATCTCCGCAATTGACTTTCCTGTTGTGCATCACCATAAACATGGCGGAGTATTTAGAATTTTTTTCCTTAAAGACTCCAAGTGATCTTTCGTCAGACAAAGTCCAGCATTCGGAGTCATAAACGTAGCATGACCAGAAATATTGGAAAGGGGAATATATTTTCAACTCTTAATATGTTGAGTTCTCTTTAAAAGGACCTGAAACACAAAATGTATCGAAACATGCGAAGAAAATGACTTTTAAAACTTTACTTAACCTTTCTTAAATGTAAATTTAAATTTTTAAATTATTTTAATTTATTTATTTTATTGCTTTAAAATCAATGAGTGTGAAGTAATTATTTAAATTACTTCACACTCATTATTACTTCACACTAATTATTTACATATTAAATTACTTACACATTAAACACATTAAATTACTTCACACTAATTATTTAAATTTTAAATTGTATAAAAGTATATTTCTAATTATCGCATTCGCGATAATTAGAAATATACTTTTATACATTTTAAAAAGTATATATTACATATACATGTTAAAACGTAAATTTGGATGATCATTACGATTTCCGTGTGATCCGGGAACAACGATTTCTGCATGAACGGTTTATGCATGGATTATTGAACAATGGTTTATGCATTGGGAAATGAAAAGAACTAGCTTTCTGCTATGAAAAACATCGATGCCGGCTAACAGGCATAAATATTGTTAAATAAAATTAGAGAGATATTAGTTATTAGAATACATAGATAGTATATCATATTTTGAGAAGACAATAGGAGTTTAATTGTGTTTTTAAAAAGACTACTGAACAATCATAGACAATCTTAATTGGTGAAAAACGACAAATCTGGTGAAAATAATGTACCTTCATTTCTCTTGAAATTTTAAGGAGTACACGGTGGTTCGAATGGTTCTATTTGGTATTTCGATTTCAGATGAAGAAGCTTTCTTTATAACTTTAAACAAATTGTTAAGAATTTTTTTTAACTTTTTTATTTAGTCTTTATATGATTTCAATTGTCATTGATTTTTGACATATTTCTGTTTATTCCGGTGATTTATTCTTGTCGGCTACTTGTCGCAGATTGAACACTGTTATAAAGTAATATACTTATTACCGAAGAATTGTTCTCTAAATTCTTCATATTTTTACACTTTAACTTATAGGTTATAATCTTTAGGAAATGTTATAAAATTCTGAACTATTATGAATCCTGTCTTTTTTTTCCAGCTATGCCATGGTTTGGAATTGATATTGGCGGCACTCTTGTGAAAGTAGTCTACTTCGAACCAACAGACTGCTTGGAAGAGTCTGAAGCCCACAAGAGCTTGAAAGAATTTGTTAAAAGCAGGTCTGCCTATTGCAATACTGGAACAAGGGATGTGCACTTACAGGTGTGACACTTGGAATATATCTAGTACTAGAAAGTCCAAAACAATGTTTTGGGTATTTACAGAAAGTTCATTGTGTTTTTATGTGTGAAAAAGTGAAATTTATGATGTTTATTAGACAAACATGCTTCATAGCTCATAAAGCGTTTATAACACGTTCTGCTTTAAAACTACTTGACAACTTTGACTCATTTTAATCCTTTATATTAGTATGTTATTACTCTGGTATGTTGGTACTAGAATGAATTGCCCGGTGTTGCCCGGGAAGCAAATATTTAATACAGAAACAGATAACACCATTAAATTTCCAACTTACCTGTTTCGAACTCACATCATTCCATTGTTCCGTTTTTTACAAGTAGAATCATGTCAGTTGTACAACGTTTTTGTAGATAAGCTCCTATAATATGTCAAAGGAAGCGCTCTGAAAACACTTAAAACTCTCAAATGAATAAAACGTACCTTTGGCCCGTTGCACGGACGTTTCGGCTCCAACGCGGCATTTGTTAATAAAAGCCCAATTTATGCCAGCGAAACTTGCATATTAGGCGGATTAACTGCCACTGAGATATATCATACCACAGATGAAAACTGATAAAATAAAAGAAAATCATATGCTATTTCAGCGAATTTTCATCTGAATTTTGTCATTTTTCAGTACAATACACATAAATTTGCATATTAAATTAAGTGGATTAACTGGCAGTGAGATATAACAAACCACAGATGAAAACTGGTAAAATTAAAAAAAAAATTAAATGCTCTTTCAGCGAATTTTCATCTAGATTTTGTCATTTATATAGCACAATACTCATACCTTACACTTTCGGGTAGGTCGGATGGTCTGGTTCGAAAAGAAAAAAGTACCCAGTACCGAATTTCGCCGCTGTTCGAAACATTCATTTTTCGATACAGACGGCACAGATGCACAGGCAGACATTTTTAATTAATTTAATTGATATTGCTTGAATTTTAATACTTTAAAAATGCATTATATAAACTGCTGAAATTTTAACATCCTATACCATATACGTCTAATTCTACGTCTACATCTACGAAATAGGCGTATTAGGACCTCGAAAATGGAGGGTCGACAATCGAATGGGAGTTGATATTATTTAGATGTAGTTCAGCACGTGTGATTGTTTAGCTAACCCCTTTATATGCCTTCCCCCTATTGGTTACGAGCTACAATGTGAACATTTATCAATATGAAATTTATACATTCCTTTAGCTTACACTTTAAAAAAAATGGCATATACCATTAGTAGTTTTCGTTATGCTGGCTGGAATAATTTCTCGAATTTCATATTCATTAGGAATTTTTAACTTTTTATTGTATTTCAGTTAAATATACGATATTTTATTTTATAAAATGCTTCCCATATTTACATCAATATTTCTGTTATTCAAATCTTGGAGAATTTTAACCAGTACATACATAAATCATAAGTAAAAGATTAGGAGTAGTAGTAATTAGCACACAAGTAAGAGAATTTAAAGAAGCAACGTATGTAACAATAAGTATATTTCTTATTATACAGTATATTGCAATGAAGCCACTTCTCTCTCATTACAGGGCGTTTCACACATAAAAGTGCTTAACTGGTCATCATCCGTGGGTTATGATTTTCCCCTGTTATAAGGTAGAAGTCACTTCATTGTAATCCCGAGTTCTTAGAATTTTGTGAACGATGGGTCCTGTTAAAATAATTCTTTCCACCGGTCCTGGCTACGAAGTAAATGTTTCGACAAAAAGAAGAACAAAATCTTAAATCTTTGCTTTACGGAGTTTTGTGTTCAGTGGTCATCTCCTCTGCTGCCTTGTGTTAACGAACGGCAAAATCCGTGAAACCATGGTTCACAATTGATGAACAGATGAATACGTTTTTTCTTATATACAGTATTTTATTATGTGCTGATTAGTTGAAGATCCAGACCACACAGCCAACCCTAGGGCTTACGGCAGTTTAATGTGTGGCCGGGAGAATGTGCTGATTAGTGAAAATGTTAAAATGTTATACATATATTGTAATTTAGCTCCTTGTTGAATGTTGATGAAAGCCACAATCACAATGCATGTGTTATACATATATTGTAATTTAGCTCCTTGTTGAATGTTGATGAAAGCCACAATCACAATGCATGTGTTATACATATATTGTAATTTAGTTCCTTGTTGAATGTTGATGAAAACCACAATCGCAATGCATGTGTTATACATGTATTGTAATTTAGCTCCTTGTTGAATGTTGATGAAAGCCACAATCACAATGCATGTGTTATACATATATTGTAATTTAGCTCCTTGTTGATCTTGATGAAAGCCACAATCACAATGCATGTGTTATACATATATTGTAATTTAGCTCCTTGTTGAATGTTGATGAAAGCCACAATCACAATGCATGTGTTATACATATATTGTAATTTAGCTCCTTGTTGAATGTTGATGAAAGCCACAATCACAATGCATGTCTGTTGCAGATGGATGACGTCAAGTTGAACGCCAGACGAGGCTCGCTGCATTTCATTCGCTTTCCGACCAGTGAAATTCAAGCATTCCTCCAGCTTATGAAATCCAAACACATTGCTTCTGTCTCCAGCACCGTTTGCGCCACAGGAGGAGGTGCTTACAAGTTTGAAAATGATTTTCAAAAGGTAATGGGTTCTTTGATGACCAACTTTGAATTTCTATTATTACCTACCAGGATGGTCTGGGAAAAGACGTAGCTGGTGCAGATGCACTAAGCTAAACAACAACAACAGAAAAACCGCTCATTAATTCAGCTTCTAGGGTCGTATATTCAAACCACATTAGACTCTGAAGAATGTCTACCATAAATATTAAATATGCATCTAATTCGCATAAAGGGTCGTCTTCATACTTAGTTGCTTATTATTTCCGAAATGGCAACACTCATCTTCTTCTTCTTCTTTTTTATCATCACAAGATTTCTTATGTCAACAATATTCTAAATATAAATTTTTGGGAGATTTCGATCATAAATATGGCAGATATACCAAAAAATCCATTCGGAGTCTGTCTCCATATTTAAGGTAGTAAAACGAAGGTCACGCATACTCTGCAGTTATACCTTTTCTATTTCGTTAATATGGTGCATTCTTTACTACAACATCGTATGAATTTTAAAGGCAGCGTAAACGACATTTTTGAGCACCGATATGTTAATATAAAATGAGGTTTTCTGAAGTCGCAAAATTTAGTTCCCTAATACATTTTCCTCACGAAGTTGGATGAAAATTATTGGCAGTTTATTAGAATCAACCAAAAATGCATTTTCAATTGTTACTTAAACTGATTTAATTAAAAATATAATTAGAATATATTTCTTTGACTATTGACTTTTATTTTGATAGCACACGAATGCGCATTATATTTAAACATTAAACGGCATTAACACATTGTTTTTTCATTTATGGCACAATTTGATTTAACTTATTAATTAAAAGATAAAACTTAAAATACTTACTAATATATACAAAAAAGCTCAATACTAGCTATTTAATTTAATGCAACTTACTATAATCGCTAATATATACAGGAAACATTACAACTGAATAATACGTAAGGTGGCTGCTCCTGTCAATAACTTCTTGGATATGTTGCGGCATAAAATTTACAGTGGTGCTCAAAAAAATTTCAGCACCCTAAAAGGTTCAGTATTTTCCAAATGAATGTTTAATATAGTGTAATAAACCCGAATGGCATCCTATTCAAACATAGTTATAAAACATAAAATTTGCATAAAAAATGTTCTTTGCAGTCATCGTTATGCCTTCTAAATGCATTTAATAATTCGAAAGTAATTAAAAAAATTATATTATTTCTATTTTCAATAAGATAGCTCAAATATCTTGTACACCACATAAAGTTTTAAAAATTCAAATTTAGACTAGACTTCAAGGGCAGTATACTGATACTGAAGAAATATATGCATTTAGTTTAATTTGCAAATTTCCATTTATTGTTATTGATTTCGACTTTTGAATGAAATTTGAAATTAAACGTATTTTATATGAAAAGTTTGCATAAAATATTAAACGGAAAGATCAAGTTATATAACGAGAAACATACATAGCACACATTGATCGACTGATCAACTTCCAAAAGCACCAATTCATAGCACACATTGACTAGCTGAATCAACTTTCAAATTTGTCATTTCACTTTACATTATGGATTTTCTCTTAGCACAGATGCAATAATAATGTCTCATCACTTGTTGCACAAATGCCAAGAGTCCAAACTTTGCATCTCGCTGCAATTTTGAAATTTTTCTTCTGAGTATTTTCCTTCGGAGACTTATAGATGGTCCCCCAAAAAAGCTTCAAAATGATGTCGTTTTAAATGTAGGTCTTTATTTCTATAACTACTGAAAAAAAATGAATTAAAATTTTGCACACCAAGGTTTCCTGCAGTGCTGAATCAATTGCCGTCAAAATTTACCCACGTTTTAATTAATATATTTTTTTCAAATATGATTTTCATAATTAATAATTAATATTAGAAATGTGTTTGAAGATGGAAAATGGTACATATTTTGTTTGGGTTAGCATTACAATATAAAATACGAATTAATTTGATAAGGCTAATTATTTCAGAAAATATAAAAGAAAAACCGTAGCATCAAGTTAACATTAACAGCTCGTAATTTCATGTAGTTATAATCCAATGGCTTGAGTAAAATATATACATGTTATATGCATTCGGGGTGCTTCGACCTGGGAAATAAGAATATGTAATCAAAAGGTGGTCTTACCCTTAGAAAATATCAAGTTGGTGCAAAATTAAATATGAAGACAATCTCTGATGTAAATTAGTTGATCATATATTTATAGCAGGCATTATTACGAGTCTAATGATGTATTTGATTTTACTGTACGAGCTGAGGGGCCGGAATAACGGGCGATGTTCAGATTTATTTTTGACCGGCTGTACATTGTTTAGATCATAATTAAAGTATTTCTATATAAAAATGCGATCAAACTGCCATCTTAATTAATCTGAAATGAAAATACGTAGTTAGTAACAGCATAAAAAGTTTATTAAAATCATCAACGGGTTTCGAAGGGGGGGGGGGGGGAATAGTCACCTTAAAAGGCTAGAGGAACTACACCAGCGAAGTCATGAAGACGTCTGTCAAACAGTTTGATGTCACTGAGTTGTAAAACTTGTAGCATGTAACAAATTCTCTAGTTATCATTGTCATATACGGCTATTCGGTTCAGGTGAGCGCTAGAACGCAAGGTCCGTAGAGTATTTTAATATTCTATTAACCTTGGCTAGAACGTACGAAATCGGTTCCTCAATGCTGGCTTTTGCAATGGGAGCGTGATTCCAAGTTAATTGCCTCTGATGTCATTGCTATAATTCTTATTAATTCTGTAAAAGAATTATGACGATACATGCATTTTCCTCTTTTTCAAAATAAATTAAAACAAGAAGCTATCATTATATTGCTATACCTGCAGTCAGCTACTAGTTTTCAAAATATAGTGGATTAAAAATTTCAAAATTTTTTAATAGACTTTGTAACTCTACAGAGCATTAACTCTAATTTAATATAAGCAGCGACTTCCAGGAGAGAAAGAGAGTTAAACAGTTAAACTTCGCAGAGTTAAACCCCAAATATGTATACGTAGATAAATACACAGACAGATATGTGGACATGTTTCAATAGTGTAGATTTATTGCCCGCTTAGTGAAATCTATAAAGGGATTTGGAAACCACCTATTAGGAACTATTATTCTTGAATAATGATTGACAGATGTTGACCTAAGACTAATATGACCCATTCAATGTCTGTATTTTTAATCTATATGCATTCTTTGACTCTTTACAGGAAGTTTTTCTGAAGATACACAAGTTTGATGAAATGGATTCTCTGATCCGAGGCTTGCAGTTTGTCGAACAGCAGAATCCTCGCGAATGCTATTATTGGAGTGATCCAGTTGATGACGAACGTTGCAAAAAAGTTCCTTTTGACTTCAGCAATCCCTACCCCTTCCTTGTGGTCAATATTGGTTCCGGTGTCAGCATTTTGGCAGTGCATTCCGAGAACGAATACAAGAGAGTCACGGGTACTAGGTGAGTTGATTGTTATACAGTCACACACGCAGTGTGTGTCGTATATCGAGTTGGTTTGCTATTTTATGAAAATATCATTCCGATCAAATCATCTCACATAATAGTGAGCTTCTTCAACTGATTACAGCAAGAGAAATTATTTAAGTTCTACTTAATATTAAGGAGACTAACTTCATCATAAAACAACTCATAAATTCTTCTAAATAGAAATGCACCCACTCTACATATAGTTTCTTTCTAAATAGAAATGCACACACGAAACTTAAAGAACGATGAAGTTTGTTGTCTTTAGATAAGCACTAATAAAATAACTGTATGACAAAGCTAACAATTTAATAACAACAATGTAATAACAGAACTAATACACCAATTTAATATATAGGGCGCGGTAGCCCATTGGTTAGCGCGCTGGAGTTGCACTCGGTAGGCCCGGGTTCGATTCCAGCCACTGCCAAAACTGCCGCCGTGTTCATGTGGAGTACGATCGCGTTAAACATGTGGGTCCGAAAGTCCTTCCGAGAGGTTGGTGGTAGGGGAAGGAGGGTACGGTCCCTGTGGATGCCTCCCCCACTGGGCTCCGGTCTAAATTGGGTGGCACTTCCCGACCGTCCAAACAGTTACCTTACACCTTTCTGGTAGGTCGGACGGTCTGGATTTCTACAACAACACCAATTTAATAATAATTTAACACAGATTTAATAACAGAAATTTAAAAGCTACTCAAAACTCCTACACTTTTTTTAAATACAATAAAGAAAAGCTGTAATATTAAACATTTACTTTCTGTTCTCTTTCTTTTTAAAACCAATATAATCTATAGTTTTACTTTCCTAAATTCTCCTGTCTATCTTTCTTCTGTTGAGATATGCAAACTTTGAAAGCCGAAATAGCTGAGGTGTGGCTACTCAAATTCCCTCAGATTCGCATATACTGGAAATATTCGTGTCTGATTTACATATCCAAAAAAGTGTTATTAGCAAAAAACATGTAAAATTCATAACGTAAAAAAAACATCATAATCCAAATAGATATATTCTTCATATACTGTACCTCGTTAAAGCAAAAAAAGAAAGTGATGCCCTTTTCTAATACATTCAATCGAATTCTAATTTTATCTTTTTCAATTCTTCTCAAAAAAGTTTTCCTTATCTTTTAATATATACTACCAGGTCCCTTTATAATTAGATTTCGCTCCTCGTTCGATTCCTCGTTATAATTAGATTTCATATTCAACAATTGAACATTCATTACACTTGCATAATCTAATTGGTAATCCATCATGTGCACCACAATCTACTGATTTCTGCTCTTTTCTCTGATTTCGCGACGTAAAAGAACAACACTATTTTTATTTATTTATTTATTTTTATTTTAGAAAAATGAAATATTCAATGAATAGTAGAAATATGGATGAAGTGTGTGTGGAGAAATATGATTTAATTTTATTTCAATAATTATGTATTTATCAGAAATTGGCTATATTCCAAGTAGTTTAGGGATAAGAAACTTGTCTGAAGGCGAAACTGAGGAAACCAGGTCAATCAGAGCGATTTAATTTTCATTGGCTCCCTAACGTGTTTAAACCTTAGAATTTGTTACGTAAAGATAAATGATTACACGAGGGAAAAAATAAAAGAAATTCCAGAATTTAATAACGTCGACTTTGCTGTACAACCTTCAACTACTAGAGCAGAGACATAGATACAACATCCGCCAATAGCGTGCGCTTCCAAATATTGAACTCAAACTACAGGCGCTTAACAAGCTTGGGGTCGTGCTTGCAGTGTAGAAAGCTACATAGATGAACGGGTTTCGCACTTGTTAGCGTTCTCCATCACCGAATCGCCAATTACCGTGCACTAAGCAAACAAACTTATTTGGTGTCAAAATGCTGCGAACCTTTGGTAGCCAACAAAAGTAGTCATACCACGCAACTGGCTATCTGCAGATCAACGCTGAAGAGCATTAACGAGCATGAAACCAATCGCACTGATGATGATCATCACTGGGAGCTGGATTCTTGAGCAGGGATTTACAATCTTTTTCCTCCTGAGCCTACAATGGCTGTCTATTTCCTTCAGGTATTCCCAAATTGACCACTTCAGGTTGAAAAACTCTGAACTAGGATAAACATTTTAAGAGAAATTGATAGTCGTCGTCCTCCGTGCTTCGCAATCAAACACTCGTCTAAAGTCCAAGGAACTCACGTTTTTATTCTATTAAATTTCCAATGCATATGGCAAGAACCTCAGTTTTTATCACTTTCATATAAGAACGTAAAATTTTTTTAAGAGAATTAAGTATCCACCACATATATTCTCTAAATGTATAGCAAATGTTTTACACTCAAAATTAAAATCAAGGTACTTGTAAAATTATTAAAACCGTCATCTTTTACTTTTATTCTCCAAGAGAGAAATTTTTTTAAATGATAAAATTTGCTCAAATGAAATGTGTTCAATTTAAATTGCACCTACCGAAGTTTTCATAACATTGTTATTTAGTAATTGTTTAGAGGTATTATTAGCAACAAATACAACGTATATAAGTAATAAGCACATCATATACGTATCAACAATAATCAAAACGAATATGAGCAACAAACACAACGCTCATCAAGAAACTAAATTGTACTATATGTTAGTGTTGAAGACCCAGACCGTCCGACTCATCTTGAGGACATGAGCAACTAATTGGACGGCCGGACTATATGTTAGTGTGCCAGAATGATGCAAAGGGTGTTATACATTTATAGATTCGATTCAAGAACATCTCAAACTTTATATTAAAATGGTACATTGTGGTTTAGTTCGGCAATATGTTTAGAAATATTTTTAGACAGTTACATGCCCTGCTGCTCAGCCAATCCGTAATAACCAACTGAAAAAATGCCAGCGCATCAGAATTTTGGCACAGTTTAATATTGCAATAATTTCAATGGATATTTCCGTTTCAGACGTGAAAGAAATTCGGCAGATATCTCACTGGCGCCTCGCAGTCCAAACGCTTAAGATCTGGTCATCAATATTCTTAAATTAAAATTTTAAGGTTTAAGCGTTTGACGCAAAAAGCTGAAGCTCGACGAAATGAGAAGTAAAACATTTTCATTGCCTTTCCCCTTCCCCCCCCCCCCCACACACACACATCCCAAAAAATTAGCAAAGCTATTATATATGCACTGTATATCATGCTTCAAATGCCCATTCAAATGTAAATAAAATTTGATTTGACCTTTTATTGCAGTTTGGGAGGCGGTACCTTCTTGGGTCTATGTTGTTTGTTGACGGGTTGTGATACTTTCGAAGAGGCTATCTCATTGGCAGAACAAGGAGACAGTACCAAAGTTGACAAACTTGTGAAGGATATCTATGGTGGGGATTATCTCAAATTTAATCTTAGAGGAAATACTGTTGCTAGCAGGTAAGTGTCTAAATGTTTCACTCTCACTATTTATTGCATCCGTGAGGTTTTTCTTTAAACTTTTCAAGAACGGGCAGTTTGAAATTCTATCAATGTAAATTTTATTACTTTCCTTATATACATAATGTATAAGGAAATTATTGTGATGGGGTCGAAAATTTGAATTCGAGTTTTTGACGGGAGAGCACGTTTCAAGCATCCCTGATCACGAATCGAACATTTTTGAGGTGATGTCTATGTGTGTGTGTCAGTGAGTCTGTGGAGACGATATCTCAAGAACGAATGGAGCGATTCGAATGAAATTTGGTACAAAAATCACAATCCGTGAATACTGGAAGCCTATTGTTTTAAAACATAATCGAATGTTTAGAACCCCCCTAAATTTTTGAGTGAAATTTTGAAAAAAACATCAAAAAATCAAAACCTTTAATAAAGTTACGCAAATAGTCATTTCTTATGTAATATTTCCTTAGAAATTGATTGATATAAACTTTAGAACGCTAGCATAAACCGTTCTCGAGATATTGCGCATTTTTCAAATAAATTTATCAAAAAATTCCATAAATGAAAAAAATATTAACTGTTAAGAAACATGTTCACTTTTCATATGTAATATTATGCGATAAATTTGGTGATATCATTCTCGTGGATTTAGCTCGTTCCACTCACGAGGAAAGATACTTTGAGTAATACTTTTGTATTTGAACGCCAATAGTCATTTATCTGCTGTAAGAGTAACCTATTTCTCCGTCCAAAGCGCTTAGCGAGATTTTGGCAACGAATTTAGTGGAATGTCGCCAATTTGGCGGCATTTTTAAATGTTGCCAAATTAACGAAAATCTCGCCAAATGGATAAAAATGACGCTAAATCAATGAAAATGATGACTTTGAAGAAAATTCGATATCTTGGAATGAATATAAGTATCCACTATAAGAATAACATTTTTTTTAACTGTAAAAGTAGTAAATTCATTGCATTACATAAGGAAAGTCATGTGTTGCCCACATCAGATTTTTTTTTAATATTAAAGAGAATTGAAGTTATCTCTGGTATGCGTTGCATAAATTCCTGGGATTTTTTTTGTTTTGCCTATATTTGGGCTGAAATCCATAATGGTCAAGCTGTGCCAGATTTATTTATTTTTATTTTTTTTCAAATTTAATAGTGGACCGAAAACCTTCGAAACGAGACAAATTCTTCTCGATATGCTTCAATTAATAGCTTTCTACTTTTTACTTATCTTACTTGGGCTAGTCTGAGCTAGACCAAATCCAGAAGACCATTCGCTTTGAGATCGTTTAGAACCAGCATTGAATTTTTCAAGAAAGCCTCTCTGGTGACGTGCACATCCCACAAAGTGGGAATATGAATTAATGGCTTTTTCTGAATACCCTGGTACGAAGAATAATTTGGAAAGATAATTTCCAAAATCGCTATCTGAGTCCTACATCGTCCTCTTAGTTAGACAGTATGCTTTTATATACGATTTTAGATGCCTGAAAAATAACGATTTGGACTGGCCGCGTCGAGAATCAAAGAGATTCGTGTGGGATCGAGAACCGGATTTAGAAAATGTTTTCGGATTTGGACCGCGTTCAGGCTCTGTTTTCTGATCGGGCCGAGTAAAAGTCTAACATTTCAGCATATGCAGCCTTCTCATTTCTAATGTGACATGCTTTTGCAGACCTTTGACATGATGTGCCTGTGAATTAAATGCTGGGTTTACCTAAAACAGGTATAAAGCCCCTATCACACGACAGTAATTTGGGACAACAAACTGTTCGCAAAACAGCTCAGACAGCAATCATCCACAACATTTTAAGTTTAGCCCAAAAATGTTGTTGTTGAGAGAACGGCTGTGCGAAAATCGACTCATCAGAAGTTCGTAAATCCGAAACGTCACAGTCACGCTAGAGCTCCTCTACTACAGGCTGACTTACCAAGCATATTGAAGCCCATAGGGTTCCATACTACAGTTACAGAAATTATAAAATAAGTGTTTAAAATAAATACCTTATATTGTAGAACTTAGCTCGTACAAGTATGCTCCAGTACCTGGTATCCAATTATTTATTAGCCATTGTTTTCTTCTTTCTTCGTTTCTAGGAAAGCGAAATAGCCTAAAACCCTTTCTAGAGTGATTAGATCAGTTCGGTGCAGAATTACCACCCATAATTATTTCAATTATACTTCCTAAAGTAAAAATATGAATAGAGCTAATGCTAATGGATTGCGTATCCAGCTATGATGGGCTTCAATATGCTTGATGAGTCAGCTCGTATATAGAGGAGCCTCAGGTCACTCGCTTTCGAGTTATTTTATTTCTTACTTTAATGGCGACCAAGATGGCTGATAGACTGTTTTGAAATGCAGAAATGGAAGCTGATCTTATTGAACTTATTCAATCCAAACGAAACCTTTGGTATGTTAAGAGTACTCTATACAGTAAGAGAACTCTAAAATTCCCCCATTTGCTGTTTGTAGTGACGTCACTTTCGTTCTGTACTGTGTGGTAAGGCTCCTCTATATACGAGCTGACTCATCAAGCATATTGAAGCCCACCGTAGCTGGAAGCGCAGTCCATTAGCATTAGCTCTATTCTTATTTTCACTTTAAGAAGTATAATTGAAATAATTATGGGTGGTTGTTCTACACCAAACTTCTATTCATTCTAGAAAGAGTTTTAGGCTATTTCGCTTTCATAGAAACGAAGAAAGAAGAAAACAATAGCTAATAAATAATTGGACACCCGGTAATCGAGCATACTTGTGCGAGCTAAGTTCAACAATATTCTAATTGAAACTTCTTTTTTTATATAAAGTACATTTTAAACACTTATTTTATAATCTCTGTAACTGTAGTATGGAACCCTATGAGCTTCAATATGCTTGATAAGTTAGACTGTAGTAGAGGAGCTCTACTTTGTGGAGTGACGTCACAAACATCCCAAAGCTGCTCTGCGAACGGTTTGTTGTCCCAAATTACTGTCGTGTAATAGGGGCTTAAGAAACGAATGAATTTTCTTAATACACGCCATTTTATCGCACGCGTTATTTGCGTATTCTGTATCACATGTGGTAATCTGGTGCACGTTGCTTATTTTATCGATATTACATTTACATGTTCAACAACTCTCATTGTATTTCGTTCCATACATCGAGAGTTATGCAGACTTGTGTATATTATTCTTTCTTTTTGAGCTCTGATGCAAAAGCGTACCCGGGGAGGGGGCGGGCGGGTTGTGAGTCTCCCCACCCCCCAAAAAATATACAGTTGCCAAAGATATTTGGACGATTTTAGAGTATTTTGAGGGTACTGAATCCAAAACTGATTCTAATTTCGTTAAATTGATTTAGTTTCGAGAAAATGGATACACCTTCAAATTATGATTTTTCCCCAATGCGACCGGTACAAAGATGGCGATTATTTCAAGCACACTACACTTTTAGACCATTCTTTGAACTGGAAAACTAAAAGAACTTTCGTATGGAAAAGCTGAAAGAAGCAATCTCTTAATTCTCAAATTCGTATTATCAACGATTCGCATTTCTCAAAATTTATGAAGGGTGTTGAACTTTCTGCTTGGTGCAGTTATAACTCATTCGTCAAGAGCTTATTGGGTAATTGCAAAGCAAACAACTGTAAATAATTGTATGCTTGTTAATTTTAGAACTTTGGGTAATGAGCACGCTGATACACTATCTCCATACACTATCTCCATTTCATTCCCTTATCATCATCATAAAAAAAAAAATTAGAGATAATCTAACAAAACGGATGGCATCAGCGCCACAAAGTTACCATAAAACCGCTTTAATATGATTGACAATAAAACTAGTGTTGGGCAGTGCAATGAATGAAGAAAATAAATAGAGATTTAAAAGGCTATTATATTAAAGCCTTACAAACTAATACTAACTACTATTGCTAGAAGATGCTTAATAAATTAATAATGTTACAATTAAAACCATAATAATTACAATGTCTATTTAATAATGGTTTTAAGAAAATCGGTATCTTAAATCTCAAACAGAAAATAAATTACAAATCCCACATTGATTGATATGCAATGTTTTTCCTTTTAAAATGTAAACAAATGTTCTTCTGTCCTGATCTGTGCGCTTAATTTCTTCTTTTACAGCTTTGGTAACATGAATAGTAAAGAAAAGAGGGCTGTATCTGCAAGAGCAGACCTTGCCAGGGCAACTCTTGTTACTATCACCAACAATATCGGTTCAATTGCGAGGATGGCAGCTCTGAATGAGGTAATTAAGACTTCTAACTTATGCCATGTCCAACCAAGTATATATATATATATATATATATATATTCCTCAAGTACAATCTAAATAAAATATAAAATATAAAATCCAAAGAATAGTAAGGCGCATTTGCTGCACTATCTAAGCCTCAAAGTACAATATAAAAAAATGAAATTAAAAATGGAATAATACAATTAGAAGTTGTGTGTTTACGGGATTGTAGAGAGGTCAAGGGGGATTGCGACCCCTTTTCCTGGTTTAAGCATGCTTTTAATCCCAGGAAACACTCCCAGAAACCACTACACGCCCGAAACAACAATCAACAGTATGCCAGGGGAAAAAACGAAATCCCGAAATGAAGACCCTAAAGTCACAAGAACATATAAAAGTATATAAAATGAAACAAGAATGAATAAAAACATATATTCTAACCATGTATAAAGTTAAAAAAGGATGTTACAAGATGCGCTACGTCGTTAGAAGTCCATAGACGAAACCCATGATGAATACCAGATGTAAAGATACTTTAAGTCGCAAGAAGATTATATATATATATATATATATATTTCAATTTATATATATATATATATATATATATATATATATAAATTGAAATTTTTTACTCGAAAACTGTGCATAAACTATGGTAAGTACAATAATACCCATCTCTAGCATATCTGTTACAAATAAGTAACTATAGCCCAAAACTAAGGATGAAAATAAAAGGTAACTTATCACTATAATGGAAAGGGGGTGAGGGGAATATTAGTATACAAAAATCATAATTAAAAAGAGATATATATATATATATATAAATATATAAATATATAAAATAAATAAACAAACACGGCAAAAATGAGAAAAGGCAATAATAATTAGCTCAAGATTAAAGATCAAGACATGGAGAACAATCAATAGAAACTACACCAAAAATGATGGTTAGTTCGAAATTGCATTCTCGTCAGGACAGCCATACAATTGGAAGTAAAACCGATAGAATAGCCAGCTTCTGACAATGGCGACAGTATTTACCTATGGACACCATTATATATATATATATATATATATATTATATTGAATACACTTGAGAGTCTGCTTCTCTTTATACAAACGAGAATCCTCTTTGCCTGAGACCTACAGTTGGATACAAATCACTATTAACATGCATCTATATAGATACTCAAGGTTCCTCACCAATACCTGGTTTGAACCCAACTCTCATGGATATATTATAGTCAGAGCGTAAACCGTTCGGGCAGGGGTAAGCCTTACAGCTTGCGAAAATTGAACGAGGAGTAGAATGCCTGTTTTTGGTAGGTTTCTTGGTAGAGATTTTTTTTCCTGGCAGAAAACAAACATTTTCTTTTCAGTAAAGGAAACTCCATTTTTTTGCCTTAAACGGAATTCAGGAGACCTGATAAATTTTCCGTCTTGAAAAGGTTTCCGTTTCATGCAGGTTATTTAACGAAAAGCTAAGTTTAAAAGTTTAGCCTAGAAATGCTGATAGTCCATATGTAATTCCTTACCTATACATCAGACTTTAAAAATTCTGAAAAGTGTAGTTAGATAAATCCGATTAATACTATACCATAATAACTAATTTAATTATTTTAAATATGCATATACGTACATTTTTGCATACTGCGATCACAGGCGTATATGTAAATAAAAATATTGTGTACTTTATGTCCTTTACTGTTAGCTTTTTACCATACCTTAAAACCTAGATGAATTGATTTACAAGCAAAATTTTACTGCTTACCAAAGAACAAAAAAATAAATTTAAAGAAAAAATGTGAGATGAACTTTGAAAATCCAACATGGTTTCTTAGACATGTGTCTTATTAATAATGTGACTTTCAGTTAAAAATCGTGCATTAATTAATATTTCTAGCATTTCAGAGTCTTCCTGATTAACAGAAAATTCTTGAAGTTCTGAAATGGCTTTCAGAAAATCGTGATATAATTTAATAGAAAGTTCTGCGAAAAATGGTTCTCATGGAAATAAATGGCTAAAATAGTTGAATGGTTTTTTTCGTTCTCTGTTCATATTACAACAGGTGCTCTTTATTAACAAAATATTTTAAATTGGCCGTCCGTTTCCGCGTTGGGCAGGTTCCGTTTCACACAGGGAAAAATAGCATGAATTTCCTATATTTTTGAACTGCGCAAAAAATATTTTCCGCTTATTACAGTATTCCATTTCCTACAGATTCCGCTTCGAACAGGTTAAACTATAACATTTAAAAGTCGTTTTTGGAGATTGTGTGAAATGATGTATAAATATAAAGAAAACATTTTGTTCTTTTGAGGAGGAGGGGGATCTCTTAGTAGTTGAATATTAGAAAAGTATTTATTTTTTCTAACACGAATATTTAGAATTGTTTTTTTAAATAAGGTGTATTGTTTATATTAGATTGTAAATATTATTTATTACTTTTGCAGGGAATTCAAAGAGTCGTATTTGTTGGTAACTTCCTGCGGGTAAATACCATTTCCATGAAGCTATTGGCCTATGCTATGGACTTCTGGTCCAGAGGAGCTCTCAAAGCACTTTTTCTAGAACATGAGGTACGACTTATTTATTTTCTGTTTGCCGTCAAGAATGCTTGTTAATTGTTCTTTAGTTAGTAAATAAAAAACATGTGTTTCTTCTTTTAAGTAGTTTTACTTTTCCATCATCTTAGCAACAAAAATGTTTTTGATTATCATTTAATTTATAAAATTTTATGTCGGATCATGTCTTGTTTAGTAGCAATTTATTGGCTTTGTGTAAAATTGGACAGTTTTTCAGGAAGAGGGAAAATTTTACAGAGGAGCCCAATGGAAAATTTATAATATCTCCTATTTTCTGAAATTTTAATTAGAATTAAGTAATTACGAAAAAGAAAATTTTAAGGAAAAAGACAGAAAAATGATTTTAAATATTAATTCAATCATATAATGATAAGTTAAAGACTATTGAAAAGTTAATTTTTCATATCTAGTAAACATAAATCTATATTTATTTTTTATATCATAAATACGTTTGTAAACCATAAAATGTTTATTTGAAATGTCAGTTTAGCACAATTACGTTTTCTTATTTTATTGAATTTTCTATTTTAAAACTTTCATTCCTTTAATTTGTGAAAAAAAATATGTTAGTTAGGCAGTTTTCTCTTATTAGCCCAGTTTACTTGATTTTTCGCGCTGTACAACTTGTAATTGAATTTTTACTTAATATATTTACTGTAGGCTAAGATTAAGGCAGCATCTACTCTTCTTAGCGGGAGGATGGTTTTCAAGAAGGGCTCAAATATGTACCATGGTATAACCCAGACATGTATTAGTATATATCATGAAATATTCATACTTACTTCCACACTGGAGAAATAGGGCTATTAAGAAAGTCTTGTATAATTTAACAGTCTAAAAGAAGACATTAATTTTAATGTTAATGTTTATTTTATTTCAGGGATATTTTGGTGCAGTTGGGTGTCTACAGGAGATGATGAGAACTCCTTAATGACAATTGTCTTTTTTTTACATATCCACATATTTTTATAATTTGTTTCTGTACAGTTTATCATACGTCCAGTAATATCTATATATCATTTAATAAAATACTTATCATTTTTAAATTGTGTCTTGCTGAATTGTAATTTGTTCCTCACTTTCACTAAACGTATGCCAATTGAAATATGTTTAGGGGGAAAAAATACATATGTTATAGAAGCCGTTCTCAACGGGGCCATAAATAAAAAGCAAGATATTAGGGGGGAGAGGGGTACAGAGACTCCTGAGTGAACCACAAAAAATCATTTCTGCAATATACATTACTGGAATATTTAAAAGAATGTAGTACTAAAATAATTTCATTCCATAGAAAATTAAATAACGCAACGTCGTTCTCACATGCGACAATTTAGTAGCTGAAAATTTCCCACCTACGTGTGATTGGTGCAGTCGGCTGAGTAAAAAAATCATTCCTCAAACTCTGCATTAAGAAGTTCTGCACTCATAGATTGGAGATCTACTTAGGAAAAAGAGGAATATATGATCGGCCCTTTCAACTTCGGCCCATCGTACACATGATCGATAATAAAAGAAATTAAATTCAACGGACACGGCTAACTCGAAAATCCTCCGGACCTGTCTGTACTCTTTTTATACCCCGCCTTGTTTTCCATCACAGATTTTTCCATCTCCAGACTATAAAGAAAAAGAAATTCTTATGGCCGCGGTTCTCGTGGATATTTCAGGGGACTACGTACCTGTCCGAATAGCTAACATCAGCGCCAGTCCCAAAATAATTCATAAATTAGACCAGTTAGCTTCATACTCTGCGGTTACCAGAGTAATGCATTGGGTCCAAAAGTGGAGACAACAGTCCTGAACATCTAAATACCATTTTAAACAATCCCGGTGGACTAAATCGTACAGCACACGAGGCGTGTAAAAGCCTCATTTCGGAATTCTGTGCAATCTATTCGAATGCTTTAAAACACATGGGACGGACCGGACTAACTAAACATTGAATCGACACCGGCAATTAGTTTCCGATTAAACAAGCTCCCCGACGATTTCCACTGGCAAAGAAAGAAGAAGCAAATAAGCTTTTAAGAGACATGAAAGCGCAGTGATCGAATCATCGCCAAGTCCTTGGGCCTCGCCAATCGTCTTAGTGAAGAAGAAAGATGGTTCTACGAAATTCTGTTTTGATTATAGAAGACTCAACTCGGTGACAAAGGACAACTATCCACTGCCAAAAATTGACGGCACTTTAGATACCCTCTCTGGGAGTAAATGGTTTTGTATTCTAGATCTTAAGAGTGACTATTGGCAAGTGGAGAATGATCCTGATGATAGAGAAAAAACAACTTTTACTACAGGACAAGGCTTCTGGCAGTTTAAAGTGATGCCTTTTGAACTTTGTAATGCACTCGCAACTTTTTAATATCTGATGGAGACCGTGCTGAAAGGACTCTCATGTGATTCCTGTCTCATCTATTTGGACGACTTAATCATTGTTGGGCGGTCATTTGACTAACATCTACAAAACCTTAGGCAGATATGTAAAAGATTGAAGAATGCTAATTTAGAACTAAATCCTTCAAAATGCAAACTATTCCAGAAAGAAGTCGCATATTTGGGACATATCGTTTCTGAAAAGAGTGTAAGGGCCGATCCTGACAAAATCAATGCTGCAGAAGAATGGTGCAAGCCGCAAGATGTTCATCGACTAAGGAATTTCCTCGGTCTCTACCTATTACCGTTGTTTTATTAAGAACTTCTCAAACATTGCCAAACCCTTGCATCGGTTAACGGAAGGAGACAAGAAATTTAAATGGACCGCGGAATGTTAAGACGCCTTCAATCGTCTTAAGGAAATGCTAGTTTCAGCCCCAATTTTGTCATATCCTCAATCAACAGAGAGCTTTATACTTGATACCGATACTAGAAGAGAAAGAATCGAGACAGTTCTCTCCCAGGAAATAGGAGGGAAAGAACGTGTCATCGCATACTTTAACAGGTGATTGTCGAAGTCCGAAAGAAATTACTGCTTAACAAAGAAAGAACTGTTGGCGATTGTTAAATCCGTAGATCATTTCCATCATTATCTCTACGGAAGGAAATTCCTGTTGCGGACAGATCACGCTGCTCTGAGCTAGCTCCTCAGTTTTGAGAACCCTGACCGTACAGCTCACTCGAGAGTATGGAACAGTTGAATGAACTGCCGGGAAGTCAATTTTAAGAACTCTGAAGGATAGATCGCAAGATGGATTCAGCGACTTCAAGAATACGACCTCGAGGAGACCCTATCCTGTACTCTCGTGATGAAATAAAATTTGGAAGCCAGATTTCAGCGACCATCCGACAAGTTATCACCGATCATAATTCAAATTCACCACCAGATCCCTGGAGTAATGAAGAATTTTCTCGATCCCAAAAGAGAGGACAGGGCTATCGAACCATTCCTGATCCGCAAAGAACGAGTTAATGAGAAGCCAACCTGACAAGAAATTCCTTGCTTCTCACCTGAAACAAAACGGTACTGGGCACTGTGGGATTCTCTGCACGCACTTGAGGAACAGGGTAGTATACCGCAAATGGGGGAGCGATGACGGAAAGAGCATCAGATGGCAGTTGCTGCTCCCCCGTTCCAGAGTGTCCTGCGTGCTGAAGGAGATACATGGCAGCCCCACTGGGGGACATTTTGGCATCAGCAAGACGTTGAACAAAGTTCGTGAACGTTTCTTCTGGAGCAATACGAGATCCGATGTTGAGCGGTGGCGCAAAGAATGCACGAATGCGACTCTCGGAAAGAACCGAAGAACAAAACACGTGGGCCACTTCAGTGTTATAATGTCGGAGCTCCTTTCGAGATAATTGCACTCGGCGTTTTGGGGCCATTACCACGAACTTTAGACAATAATAAATACATCCTAGTAGTAATGGACTGGCTACTTCACGAAGTGACCAGAAGCTTGCGCAATCCCTGACCAAAAGTCTACGACCATCACTGAAGTTTTCACTCGGAACTGGATATGTCATTACGGGGTTCCCTTTCTCATCCATTCCGACCAGAGAACGAACTTTAGCTCTGGCATATTCAAGATATTGTGCAAATTACTCGCTATAGATAGAACTCGAACTACTCTTCTTCATCCTCAATCCGACGGCTTGGTAGAGAGATTCAACAGAACGGTACTTAATCATCTCTCTATATTCGTATCCAGAAACCAGCAAGACTGGGACCGTCACCTACCTTTGTTCCTGCTGGTCTATAGAAGTGTTGTCCACGAATCGACCGGTCATTCTCCATCAAAAATGCTGTTTGGTCAGGATCTACGACTACCATGTAACCTAATGTTTTGAAAGACCATGTGATGCTCCTTCATCGTCTGATGAATATGGGCAAGATCTGCAGGCACGGTTGGAGGAGGTTCATCGTTTCGTTCGTGAGAGGATCAACATTGCTGCCGATAGAATGAAGACCCCGTACGATACTAAAGCTAATGAAGTACGATTCCAGAAAGGCGACAAAGTGTGGCTGTTCAACCCTCGGCGACGACCTGGATTTTCGCCAAAACTGCAGCACAACTGGAAAGGGTCCTACGTCATCAATAAAAGAATAAATAACGTCGTTTATCGAATCTAGAAATCGTCTTCAGTCAAGCCAAATGTTATCCATGTCGACAGATTGGCTACATATTCTGGACTACAGTAAATTGATACTGCCCGTGACGTGCAGTCTTAAGGAGGGCCAATGTTGCGAACGCGCAATATTCCCTTTGGTGCTTCCTCTTTCATCTGTCTCGAAGGCCAAGCGAAGAAAACACAGTCCTTGACGTCAGAATGGCGCGAGTCCAGAGTTTCCAGGATTCCCGAGTTAGAAGAAGGCGTGCCAGATTCGGCAATATATCGTCAATTTGGCAACTTCCGGAATGTTCCAGAAACTTCTCGATAGAACGATTTTTCATTGAGATAGAGAGTTCCAGAAGTTTCTATGGAGAAACTATTAATAGGAATCGTCCCTGAATCGTTGAGTTGACGAGTTGACAATATACGAGTTACAGTAAACTATGACTTTTGTCAATGTTTTGAGAATAGTCGCAGTTCTTTAGTGAAATTATTTTCGCCAGTGTTTTGAGAGTATTATCGCTTATTCTGTGAAATTAGGGGAGCATTTAAATGCTGTTTGATTGTATATTGTTCCTTACTTTGTGCTTGTGAATAAACGTTAGTTATTCAGAAACTTGGACTCGTTCTTGTATCCTGTGTATACATACACCCACGATTCTAGAGGAAACGTTCGTGACAGTACATTTTCCCCACTAAATACGGGCAAAAATATTGGGGGTTCGAGGAACCCACAACAAAATTAATGGGGGTTCAAAAAGTGCCTCGAACCCACGAAGTCGGCATCCCTTAAGAGGAGTCATCATTCAGTTGGAGAGCAGTTGACGTGATATGAGCTATATTGAACTGTGACATATGTCAATGTTTTGATAATAGTAGCGGCTGTTTTGTGAAATTAGTGCATTTAATTGCTGTTTTACTGTACTTGACAGTTGTTTAATCATCTTGTGAGATAGTTATCAAGCTATTTGCTGTATATTGTTCTTGTTTAAGTTGTGCTTGTAAATAAACGTGCTAGTTATCCGGGAATTTAGATTTATTCTTGTATCATGAGTGTACAGCCACGATTTCAGAGGATGCGTCTCAACAGAGGGCGTATATTTTACCTGGCATAGAGCTTTTTACTTTGAATTAAATAATACCAGTGGTGTGTTACCAAATACAGTTTATTGGTTTTAAAATCTTAAATATTGGAAATGGAGATTGGTGAATGTGGTGGACAAGAAATTGCTTTACGTCTATTTGTAGCACGATCAGAATCAAAGCATAAAACATCGGCAGTGGCTCCAGCCAGCCCGATGGAGCCGAAATGATTTTGCGTGAATAACATATTTCTTTGTGGGTAGTTTGTTTTCTTTGAACATTTTGAAAACAGTTCAGAATATTAAAACATCGAAACCACTATATTTTGAAAACTAACAACCTGATCTGAAATCCAATTATATATCCACGTAAGGCTCTCAAAAGACTACTAATTACTGCTTACTGTTCATGACATTTTAGTTTTTTAGATATAAGTATTACAAACTCGAAAAACAGAAAATATTCAATCTTCTTCAACTTGACTGGACGATTACTCGAAAAGAAAACTATAAGATCTTTTTTCCCCCCTAAATATTAACATAGAAATTACTGAACAATAAATCACTTATTATTTATATCTACCTTTTATAATTTAGAGAACATTTCAAATGAAAATAAGCAAAGTGCAGCAGAAACTCTCATGAAAAATTTCTTCGGAAAAAATTGTTCATATTCATATCTATTAGGTTTGGAAATATAAGCGTCCAAAGTGTTTGCATTTTTCGTAATCCGTCTTTTTAAGACAGAGATACCCCCAACCATAGACGTTATTCACATTACACTGCTCACAACTGAAATCGCAACACCATAAAGTTGTAGGTGTAGCTTTATGTAAATCAAGCAATAGAAACAGCAAGGCGAGATATGCAAATGATCACAGTTTCGTTACGCATAGTGACGTAACACCGTGCCGAGCAGCATAAAAGCGTCAGGTCAAGAAAGAGCTATATCATAGCTAAATTGTAGCGTTATTGGTTTCAGGTTGTAAGAATCATCACAGTATGCTAAGAGTATGTCGACGTACCGCATACGTTCAGTTCTCGTCAAAGGAACGGCAGTAAAGCATTGTTATACGTGAGGGTAGGATGAGCTTTCGAAGGATCGCTGAACTATTGGATTGTGATGTGAGCACAGTTCAACGGTGTGTGTTACGGTTAGTGAGAGACAACGAAACGACACAAAGATCAGGTAGTGGATCTTCCAGGTGTACCACGCCACTTGAAGATCGTATGTGTCTGAGAAGCGTTGCGCGGGAGCTGTTTACCATAGCAACCGTGTTACAACGACATTTATCCCACACTGCAGGTAACGTGGTTTCAATTCGAAACCGTTTGCATGACGCAGGACTCCTAGGTAAACGTCCTTTTCGACACCTACCGTTTCAACGTCTTTACCGGTTACGTTGCTTCCAGTGGTGTCAAATGAGACACAATTGGTCGACAGAATGACGAAACATTCTGTTCACGGATGAATCACGATTATGTGTGGGCATGCCAGATGGCCGTACTCGCGTATGGCGCACTTTCAACAACGCCGGTATGAAACCTTTTCTATCAGTCGCTACACAGTCCCCTAAGTGGTACCATAGTTTGGGGTGGTATAACATTTGGTGGACGAACACCTTTGGTCCACATTTCCGGCAGTATCACGGCACAACGATACCTCTCTGATTTTGCGAGACCTGTGGTACAGCCATATTTGTCAACCAGGCCTGGACTGCTTTTTCAGCAAGATAATGCCAGGCCACATACTACACGGGTAACTATGAATAGTCTAAAAAGTTTTGATATCCTGCCTTGGCCAGCATAGTCTACAAATTTGTCGCCAATTGAGCATATCTGGGACATCAAGGGTCGTCGATTAAGAGAACTACCAATTCCAGCAAACCGTGTTCAGTTACAAGCCCAATTGCATGCTGTGTGGAATGCCATCCTTCAGCTCACCATTGACCAACTAACTCACTGACGGGATGACTCGTCGTATTCAACCTTGCATAACCGCTCGCTGTGGGCCTATTCCATATTGATCTAATGTCAATAAAGTTCAATGCTTTCATTTTCCTGGTATGATTTTTTGATCATTTGCACATTTCCATATTACAATTATATTCTGTAAATTTCATAAGGATACATCAATTTTTTCATGGTGTTGCGATTTCAGTTGTGAGCAGTGTAAAAAATGCATGAGTTTTTACTTGCAAGTTGTCTTAAAATTGCTAATTTAATATATATATATATATATATATACATACATATATATATATATATATATCAGTTAAGAAAAAACAATTAAACACAGTTTATGCTATTTTCTTAAAGTTAAATCTTACTAATGAACATTTTAATCATATTTTCTATGATTTGCTCATTACTAGATCAAAATATTTAAAAATAAAACTTAATCAATTTCATCATAATAACTGTTCCAATTCTTATTGTGTAATATCATTTAAGCATCCTATTTATAATTCCATAAACTTTAAGAATTTATTTAATCAATTTCATCATTTATTGCCTGTAAAGGATTTGAATGTTACAAAAACTTTTAAATATAACAAGCCTATTGGAAGAACCATTTTTAATTACAATGCAATTTCAAAATCTCTCTCAGTCGACATAGATTCCTCAACAAATTTAGATGGTGAATGTATTTGTAGTGCTGATAATTATGCTGAATTTATAAATCCACACTTGGGTCATATAGTTACTGGAGACTTAGCTATTGTAAAAGATAAATCTTTAAGAACTATAATGTCATTTGGCACTAAATTCAGGTTACCTTCATGTAATAATTCTAAACAAGTGTTAAAGTCAATCAATCTGGACCTTGATAAATTTATTCATGGATTAGCTTCTAAATATGCTCAGCCTTTAGAGGCATTTAATATGTGGAAATTTACTATTTTAAGATCTATTAAAAATACCATTTGTAGTATTAATTTATCTAGATCCATATATAATATGGATAATATAAAGCATTCTGTTAATGATTTACATAGATCTTTTGTTATTACTTATGTAGATAAAGCCTCTAATAATTATGCTATTATTTGTAAAAAATTCTATATTCAATATCTGCTAGATTATTTAAAAAATAATAGTCTATTTAAAATTGATTCACACTCTCTTAATAGTATCAAATTGAAAATTATCAATATGTATAGTGATTTAGATATTAATAATAAATTTTTGACATTTCCATATATTGTGCTTATACCTAAATTTCATAAAAATCCTATTAAATTTAGAACTGTTACTAGTGGTCATAATTCATACTCTACTACTGCTAGTAAATTATTACTAAATTATTTAAATGTACTAAATAGCAATTTACGAGATTCTGGTGATAGCTACATTATTCTAAATTACAGTAAGGAATTAAAAAATAAATTAAAAACGCATGGTAAAATAATAGGATTTCAAACTTTTGATTTTAAAGATCTATTTAATAATATTAAGATCACTGATCTATATGATGTCATTTTAGCTTTATATAATGCTTATATTACTAAACATTCTAATCTTACAAAATTTACCCATTTTCCTAAGCTTCTCCATTTTTTTCTTTTCAATAATTATATCTTTCAAGGTAATAAATTATACTTACAAGTCTCAGGTGTTCCACAAGGTGGCTGTAGTAGTAGTATGTTAGCTAATTTATACCTATATCATTATGAAAAATTCTTTACTTCAACTGATTATAAAATTTATAGATATGTAGATGATCTGATTTGTCTTGTATTTACTGATAACTATGTCATAGATATAGATTTCTATCCGGATAATTTGGAATTAATACCTAATGAAACTTCTATTAGTAATAATGTTTATTATTTGGATTTAAATCTAATTATAGAACCTGCTCATGGGATAGTTACTAAATTATATGATAAAAAAGATTTTTTTAAATTTAATATTAATAAATTATTACCTTTTAATACCTGCAACTCGATTCAATTGTTTAGAAATATTATACTTAATCAACTTTTTAGAATTTATAGATTATCAGATAAAAAATTTCATGCTTTGCACATTAATAACCTCAAAATTACCAGTAAAATGTATCAATATCCTGCATATTTAGTCAATAGTATAGTTAATAAGTTTCGATTAGCCTAAAATTCTCATATTCTCCCCTTATTATCTTATTTTAGCCGTACTTCTTCATTCTCCTGCAATTATATTTTCATCTTTTTATCTCGAAGCTTTAACAGTTGAATAACTCATTTTATTGCCTTTGCGCAGTACTGTTTTTATTACTCTCTTTGGCAACAGCAAATCACATCTTTTCATTTTGGCATATGGCAACGATGATCCAGTCATATTTTGCTCGTCATGGTTGCGCTGAAGAGGTGCGTTTTGAGGTATTTATGTTTCCTTTATTGTTCCAATCTTTATGCTTGTCGTCCATATAACACAAGTTTATAGATAAAATCTATCTTGTGTTTCAGAAACAAGCATTTTTGTGTTCATTTCGAAAAGATATATGGACCCGATGAGAATTTTTTCGAAATGAACTTTTCGTAAGCCTCATCTCGTAAGCCTAAATCTCCTCCATGTGCAAGCTTTTTTGCTTGATTTTTTTGTTTTCTTATTTGCATTCCTCATTTTTGAAATTTGTTGATTGTCTTTGCCCTTATGACTTGCATTATGCTTTATTATTTCCTCTTTTTGTCTTAATTTCTTTGTATTTGTAGAAAATTTTGGAATAGTGTATTATGAGTTACTACATACATTCTAACTTTGGATTTAATAATTTATTTTTATATTGAAAACATTTTATTTATTAGCTGCATTTGCGCAATAAATTAAATGTATATTGCATTGTCATTCACATTCTTATACTACGCTGTTTAGTTTATCTAACTTTTCATTTATGAACTATCCTTATTCCTAATTCCTTTTGTATGCTTCGTATTAAAGAAACATTCTATTTGCTATCTATTCAAATTTATGCTGCATTTGCGCTAAATTTAGTAATAGAATTTATTTTAATTCATTTAAAAAAAATTTTATTATGTATTACTTTCTCTACTTTCATCCATTGTTAATTGTAGTTTATTGTGGCTCATTCTCCTATTTTATTCTTTTCTTTTATTTGCATAGGTTACTTATTATATTTTTGCTTAAAGTATTATTAATTATTGTCTTCCTTTCTGTTTTATTATTTGGTAAATATTTGTATTGCAATTATTCTTTAGCTATTAGTAATTTAATATTAGAATTTCCTTAATCTAGTGCTGCCATCTATCGTTTTTTAAATCTAACTGCAAATTTTCTTCGCTATTAGTAATTAAATATTAGAAGTATCTTATTCTAGTGCTGCCATCTATCGTTATTATTTCTTACTAATTTATTGGTTTTGTGTTTTTATGACTGGGTAACTGCAATTGGGATTTTTGTATTGATGTTATAGATACCTTTTATAAACTGTACTTTTTAGTGCAATCTTTTTATTACTTTTTTGGACAGGATTCTATGTGAATTCCAGATTTACACAGTATATATTTTATTATACCTTGTGTTTTAATTAATCTAGTTTAGAACTGATTATATTTATATTGTTAATCAATTCTTTTTATCTTGTAATATCCTACTTATTACATTTTATTAGGTTTTACATGGACTTAGTTGTATATATTTTTATATATAAGCAATTATTTTATTTTTATTTATATTATTTATAAATGTTAATGCTATTCTCTTTATATTACTTTAACTCTTATGAATTACACATCTTATTTGATTTAGTGACTGGCAAATATATTTATTCTTGTTATTATATAATTTGATAAATATTGCCCGGTATTTACAATTTAGTTGGGAATTGTTTAGACCGTTATCATTTTACCAACAGAGTGCCATGGATTGTTTTGGATATAATAATTGCCCAGCTAAAAATTATAACTTCAATAAATGTAAGAATAAAAATTGTAAAACCTGCCCATATGCTTCTAACTCACAAATTACTAATCTAAATAGTCATAAGACTTTCTGTAAAATTTTTAATTGCATCTACAAATTATCTTGTAATATATGTAATATATCTTATATAGGACAAACCAGTAATCCTATTCATCTACGTATGAATGTACATAGAGATCATGTTAAAAAATATATCCACAATAATAATTTTCTTCCTACTTCTAATAAAATCGAATATAAACACTTTGCTCATCATGGTTTTGAAAATATAACTATACATATTTTGGACATTAAAACAAATACTGCTGATAGATTATTCTTTGAAAACTTCTATATTAAATCACATTGTACTCTGTTTCCATATGGATTAAATCAGTTATATCTCAATGGTAATATTGTTAAGAATAATTTTGTAGATAATAAATATTCTATTTTTAATCACCTTTTTTTTAAACCTCTTTTACATAATAGTAAATTGGCTAAACTCAAAAGATTTAAACGCGGTAAAGGAAGCTCCTCCCAATATGATATTAAAGCGGAGATTAAAAGTATGCATCAACAATTCAATAACACATATCAATGGAAATTTATTAAATCATGGGTATTTGCAGTTAAGAAAAAACAATTAAACACAGTTTATGCTATTTTCTTAAAGTTAAATCTTACTAATGAACATTTTAATCATATTTTCTATGATTTGCTCATTACTAGATCAAAATATTTAAAAATAAAACTTAATCAATTTCATCATAATAACTGTTCCAATTCTTATTGTGTAATATCATTTAAGCATCCTATTTATAATTCCATAAACTTTAAGAATTTATTTAATCAATTTCATCATTTATTGCCTGTAAAGGATTTGAATGTTACAAAAACTTTTAAATATAACAAGCCTATTGGAAGAACCATTTTTAATTACAATACAATTTCAAAATCTCTCTCAGTCGTAATAGATTCCTCAACAAATTTAGATGGTGAATGTATTTGTAGTGCTGATAATTATGCTGAATTTATAAATCCACACTTGGGTCATATAGTTACTGGAGACTTAGCTATTGTAAAAGATAAATCTTTAAGAACTATAATGTCATTTGGCACTAAATTCAGGTTACCTTCATGTAATAATTCTAAACAAGTGTTAAAGTCAATCAATCTGGACCTTGATAAATTTATTTATGGATTAGCTTCTAAATATGCTCAGCCTTTAGAGGCATTTAATATGTGGAAATTTACTATTTTAAGATCTATTAAAAATACAATTTGTAGTATTAATTTATCTAGATCCATATATAATATGGATAATATAAAGCATTCTGTTAATGATTTACATAGATCTTTTGTTATTACTTATGTAGATAAAGCCTCTAATAATTATGCTATTATTTGTAAAAAATTCTATATTCAATATCTGCTAGATTATTTAAAAAATAATAGTCTATTTAAAATTGATTCACACTCTCTTAATAGTATCAAATTGAAAATTATCAATATGTATAGTGATTTAGATATTAATAATAAATTTTTGACATTTCCATATATTGTGCTTATACCTAAATTTCATAAAAATCCTATTAAATTTAGAACTGTTACTAGTGGTCATAATTCATACTCTACTACTGCTAGTAAATTATTACTAAATTATTTAAATGTACTAAATAGCAATTTACGAGATTCTGGTGATAGCTACATTATTCTAAATAACAGTAAGGAATTAAAAAATAAATTAAAAACGCATGGTAAAATAATAGGATTTCAAACTTTTGATTTTAAAGATCTATTTAATAATATTAAGATCACTGATCTATATGATGTCATTTTAGCTTTATGTAATGCTTATATTACTAAACATTCTAATCTTACAAAATTTACCAATTTTCCTAAGCTTCTCCATTTTGTTCTTTTCAATAATTATATCTTTCAAGGTAATAAATTATACTTACAAGTCTCAGGTGTTCCACAAGGTGGCTGTAGTAGTAGTATGTTAGCTAATTTATACCTATATCATTATGAAAAATTCTTTACTTCAACTGATTATAAAATTTATAGATATGTAGATGATCTGATTTGTCTTGTATTTACTGATAACTATGTCATAGATATAGATTTCTATCCGGATAATTTGGAATTAATACCTAATGAAACTTCTATTAGTAATAATGTTTATTATTTGGATTTAAATCTAATTATAGAACCTGCTCATGGGATAGTTACTAAATTATATGATAAAAAAGATTTTTTTAAATTTAATATTAATAAATTATTACCTTTTAATTCCTGCAACTCGATTCAATTGTTTAGAAATATTATACTTAATCAATTTTTTAGAATTTATAGATTATCAGATAAAAAATTTCATGCTTTGCACATTAATAACCTCAAAATTACCAGTAAAATGTATCAATATCCTGCATATTTAGTCAATAGTATAGTTAATAAGTTTCGATTAGCCTAAAATTCTCATATTCTCCCCTTATTATCTTATTTTAGCCGTACTTCTTCATTCTCCTGCAATTATATTTTCATCTTTTTATCTCGAAGCTTTAACAGTTGAATAACTCATTTTATTGCCTTTGCGCAGTACTGTTTTTATTACTCTCTTTGGCAACAGCAAATCACATCTTTTCATTTTGGCATATGGCAACGATGATCCAGTCATATTTTGCTCGTCATGGTTGCGCTGAAGAGGTGCGTTTTGAGGTATTTATGTTTCCTTTATTGTTCCAATCTTTATGCTTGTCGTCCATATAACACAAGTTTATAGATAAAATCTATCTTGTGTTTCAGAAACAAGCATTTTTGTGTTCATTTCGAAAAGATATATGGACCCGATGAGAATTTTTTCGAAATGAACTTTTCGTAAGCCTCATCTCATAAGCCTAAATCTCCTCCATGTGCAAGCTTTTTTGCTTGATTTTTTTGTTTTCTTATTTGCATTCC
Source organism: Amaurobius ferox (assembly GCA_951213105.1). Lineage (NCBI taxonomy): Eukaryota > Metazoa > Arthropoda > Arachnida > Araneae > Amaurobiidae > Amaurobius > Amaurobius ferox. The sequence goes on from OX578136.1 coordinate 86,793,830, forward strand.
TCATTTTTGAAATTTGTTGATTGTCTTTGCCCTTATGACTTGCATTATGCTTTATTATTTCCTCTTTTTGTCTTAATTTCTTTGTATTTGTAGAAAATTTTGGAATAGTGTATTATGAGTTACTACATACATTCTAACTTTGGATTTAATAATTTATTTTTATATTGAAAACATTTTATTTATTAGCTGCATTTGCGCAATAAATTAAATGTATATTGCATTGTCATTCACATTCTTATACTACGCTGTTTAGTTTATCTAACTTTTCATTTATGAACTATCCTTATTCCTAATTCCTTTTGTATGCTTCGTATTAAAGAAACATTCTATTTGCTATCTATTCAAATTTATGCTGCATTTGCGCTAAATTTAGTAATAGAATTTATTTTAATTCATTTAAAAAAAATTTTATTATGTATTACTTTCTCTACTTTCATCCATTGTTAATTGTAGTTTATTGTGGCTCATTCTCCTATTTTATTCTTTTCTTTTATTTGCATAGGTTACTTATTATATTTTTGCTTAAAGTATTATTAATTATTGTCTTCCTTTCTGTTTTATTATTTGGTAAATATTTGTATTGCAATTATTCTTTAGCTATTAGTAATTTAATATTAGAATTTCCTTAATCTAGTGCTGCCATCTATCGTTTTTTAAATCTAACTGCAAATTTTCTTCGCTATTAGTAATTAAATATTAGAAGTATCTTATTCTAGTGCTGCCATCTATCGTTATTATTTCTTACTAATTTATTGGTTTTGTGTTTTTATGACTGGGTAACTGCAATTGGGATTTTTGTATTGATGTTATAGATACCTTTTATAAACTGTACTTTTTAGTGCAATCTTTTTATTACTTTTTTGGACAGGATTCTATGTGAATTCCAGATTTACACAGTATATATTTTATTATACCTTGTGTTTTAATTAATCTAGTTTAGAACTGATTATATTTATATTGTTAATCAATTCTTTTTATCTTGTAATATCCTACTTATTACATTTTATTAGGTTTTACATGGACTTAGTTGTATATATTTTTATATATAAGCAATTATTTTATTTTTATTTATATTATTTATAAATGTTAATGCTATTCTCTTTATATTACTTTAACTCTTATGAATTACACATCTTATTTGATTTAGTGACTGGCAAATATATTTATTCTTGTTATTATATAATTTGATAAATATTGCCCGGTATTTACAATTTAGTTGGGAATTGTTTAGACCGTTATCATTTTACCAACAGAGTGCCATGGATTGTTTTGGATATAATAATTGCCCAGCTAAAAATTATAACTTCAATAAATGTAAGAATAAAAATTGTAAAACCTGCCCATATGCTTCTAACTCACAAATTACTAATCTAAATAGTCATAAGACTTTCTGTAAAATTTTTAATTGCATCTACAAATTATCTTGTAATATATGTAATATATCTTATATAGGACAAACCAGTAATCCTATTCATCTACGTATGAATGTACATAGAGATCATGTTAAAAAATATATCCACAATAATAATTTTCTTCCTACTTCTAATAAAATCGAATATAAACACTTTGCTCATCATGGTTTTGAAAATATAACTATACATATTTTGGACATTAAAACAAATACTGCTGATAGATTATTCTTTGAAAACTTCTATATTAAATCACATTGTACTCTGTTTCCATATGGATTAAATCAGTTATATCTCAATGGTAATATTGTTAAGAATAATTTTGTAGATAATAAATATTCTATTTTTAATCACCTTTTTTTTAAACCTCTTTTACATAATAGTAAATTGGCTAAACTCAAAAGATTTAAACGCGGTAAAGGAAGCTCCTCCCAATATGATATTAAAGCGGAGATTAAAAGTATGCATCAACAATTCAATAACACATATCAATGGAAATTTATTAAATCATGGGTATTTGCAGTTAAGAAAAAACAATTAAACACAGTTTATGCTATTTTCTTAAAGTTAAATCTTACTAATGAACATTTTAATCATATTTTCTATGATTTGCTCATTACTAGATCAAAATATTTAAAAATAAAACTTAATCAATTTCATCATAATAACTGTTCCAATTCTTATTGTGTAATATCATTTAAGCATCCTATTTATAATTCCATAAACTTTAAGAATTTATTTAATCAATTTCATCATTTATTGCCTGTAAAGGATTTGAATGTTACAAAAACTTTTAAATATAACAAGCCTATTGGAAGAACCATTTTTAATTACAATACAATTTCAAAATCTCTCTCAGTCGTAATAGATTCCTCAACAAATTTAGATGGTGAATGTATTTGTAGTGCTGATAATTATGCTGAATTTATAAATCCACACTTGGGTCATATAGTTACTGGAGACTTAGCTATTGTAAAAGATAAATCTTTAAGAACTATAATGTCATTTGGCACTAAATTCAGGTTACCTTCATGTAATAATTCTAAACAAGTGTTAAAGTCAATCAATCTGGACCTTGATAAATTTATTTATGGATTAGCTTCTAAATATGCTCAGCCTTTAGAGGCATTTAATATGTGGAAATTTACTATTTTAAGATCTATTAAAAATACAATTTGTAGTATTAATTTATCTAGATCCATATATAATATGGATAATATAAAGCATTCTGTTAATGATTTACATAGATCTTTTGTTATTACTTATGTAGATAAAGCCTCTAATAATTATGCTATTATTTGTAAAAAATTCTATATTCAATATCTGCTAGATTATTTAAAAAATAATAGTCTATTTAAAATTGATTCACACTCTCTTAATAGTATCAAATTGAAAATTATCAATATGTATAGTGATTTAGATATTAATAATAAATTTTTGACATTTCCATATATTGTGCTTATACCTAAATTTCATAAAAATCCTATTAAATTTAGAACTGTTACTAGTGGTCATAATTCATACTCTACTACTGCTAGTAAATTATTACTAAATTATTTAAATGTACTAAATAGCAATTTACGAGATTCTGGTGATAGCTACATTATTCTAAATAACAGTAAGGAATTAAAAAATAAATTAAAAACGCATGGTAAAATAATAGGATTTCAAACTTTTGATTTTAAAGATCTATTTAATAATATTAAGATCACTGATCTATATGATGTCATTTTAGCTTTATATAATGCTTATATTACTAAACATTCTAATCTTACAAAATTTACCAATTTTCCTAAGCTTCTCCATTTTGTTCTTTTCAATAATTATATCTTTCAAGGTAATAAATTATACTTACAAGTCTCAGGTGTTCCACAAGGTGGCTGTAGTAGTAGTATGTTAGCTAATTTATACCTATATCATTATGAAAAATTCTTTACTTCAACTGATTATAAAATTTATAGATATGTAGATGATCTGATTTGTCTTGTATTTACTGATAACTATGTCATAGATATAGATTTCTATCCGGATAATTTGGAATTAATACCTAATGAAACTTCTATTAGTAATAATGTTTATTATTTGGATTTAAATCTAATTATAGAACCTGCTCATGGGATAGTTACTAAATTATATGATAAAAAAGATTTTTTTAAATTTAATATTAATAAATTATTACCTTTTAATTCCTGCAACTCGATTCAATTGTTTAGAAATATTATACTTAATCAATTTTTTAGAATTTATAGATTATCAGATAAAAAATTTCATGCTTTGCACATTAATAACCTCAAAATTACCAGTAAAATGTATCAATATCCTGCATATTTAGTCAATAGTATAGTTAATAAGTTTCGATTAGCCTAAAATTCTCATATTCTCCCCTTATTATCTTATTTTAGCCGTACTTCTTCATTCTCCTGCAATTATATTTTCATCTTTTTATCTCGAAGCTTTAACAGTTGAATAACTCATTTTATTGCCTTTGCGCAGTACTGTTTTTATTACTCTCTTTGGCAACAGCAAATCACATCTTTTCATTTTGGCATATGGCAACGATGATCCAGTCATATTTTGCTCGTCATGGTTGCGCTGAAGAGGTGCGTTTTGAGGTATTTATGTTTCCTTTATTGTTCCAATCTTTATGCTTGTCGTCCATATAACACAAGTTTATAGATAAAATCTATCTTGTGTTTCAGAAACAAGCATTTTTGTGTTCATTTCGAAAAGATATATGGACCCGATGAGAATTTTTTCGAAATGAACTTTTCGTAAGCCTCATCTCGTAAGCCTAAATCTCCTCCATGTGCAAGCTTTTTTGCTTGATTTTTTTGTTTTCTTATTTGCATTCCTCATTTTTGAAATTTGTTGATTGTCTTTGCCCTTATGACTTGCATTATGCTTTATTATTTCCTCTTTTTGTCTTAATTTCTTTGTATTTGTAGAAAATTTTGGAATAGTGTATTATGAGTTACTACATACATTCTAACTTTGGATTTAATAATTTATTTTTATATTGAAAACATTTTATTTATTAGCTGCATTTGCGCAATAAATTAAATGTATATTGCATTGTCATTCACATTCTTATACTACGCTGTTTAGTTTATCTAACTTTTCATTTATGAACTATCCTTATTCCTAATTCCTTTTGTATGCTTCGTATTAAAGAAACATTCTATTTGCTATCTATTCAAATTTATGCTGCATTTGCGCTAAATTTAGTAATAGAATTTATTTTAATTCATTTAAAAAAAATTTTATTATGTATTACTTTCTCTACTTTCATCCATTGTTAATTGTAGTTTATTGTGGCTCATTCTCCTATTTTATTCTTTTCTTTTATTTGCATAGGTTACTTATTATATTTTTGCTTAAAGTATTATTAATTATTGTCTTCCTTTCTGTTTTATTATTTGGTAAATATTTGTATTGCAATTATTCTTTAGCTATTAGTAATTTAATATTAGAATTTCCTTAATCTAGTGCTGCCATCTATCGTTTTTTAAATCTAACTGCAAATTTTCTTCGCTATTAGTAATTAAATATTAGAAGTATCTTATTCTAGTGCTGCCATCTATCGTTATTATTTCTTACTAATTTATTGGTTTTGTGTTTTTATGACTGGGTAACTGCAATTGGGATTTTTGTATTGATGTTATAGATACCTTTTATAAACTGTACTTTTTAGTGCAATCTTTTTATTACTTTTTTGGACAGGATTCTATGTGAATTCCAGATTTACACAGTATATATTTTATTATACCTTGTGTTTTAATTAATCTAGTTTAGAACTGATTATATTTATATTGTTAATCAATTCTTTTTATCTTGTAATATCCTACTTATTACATTTTATTAGGTTTTACATGGACTTAGTTGTATATATTTTTATATATAAGCAATTATTTTATTTTTATTTATATTATTTATAAATGTTAATGCTATTCTCTTTATATTACTTTAACTCTTATGAATTACACATCTTATTTGATTTAGTGACTGGCAAATATATTTATTCTTGTTATTATATAATTTGATAAATATTGCCCGGTATTTACAATTTAGTTGGGAATTGTTTAGACCGTTATCATTTTACCAACAGAGTGCCATGGATTGTTTTGGATATAATAATTGCCCAGCTAAAAATTATAACTTCAATAAATGTAAGAATAAAAATTGTAAAACCTGCCCATATGCTTCTAACTCACAAATTACTAATCTAAATAGTCATAAGACTTTCTGTAAAATTTTTAATTGCATCTACAAATTATCTTGTAATATATGTAATATATCTTATATAGGACAAACCAGTAATCCTATTCATCTACGTATGAATGTACATAGAGATCATGTTAAAAAATATATCCACAATAATAATTTTCTTCCTACTTCTAATAAAATCGAATATAAACACTTTGCTCATCATGGTTTTGAAAATATAACTATACATATTTTGGACATTAAAACAAATACTGCTGATAGATTATTCTTTGAAAACTTCTATATTAAATCACATTGTACTCTGTTTCCATATGGATTAAATCAGTTATATCTCAATGGTAATATTGTTAAGAATAATTTTGTAGATAATAAATATTCTATTTTTAATCACCTTTTTTTTAAACCTCTTTTACATAATAGTAAATTGGCTAAACTCAAAAGATTTAAACGCGGTAAAGGAAGCTCCTCCCAATATGATATTAAAGCGGAGATTAAAAGTATGCATCAACAATTCAATAACACATATCAATGGAAATTTATTAAATCATGGGTATTTGCAGTTAAGAAAAAACAATTAAACACAGTTTATGCTATTTTCTTAAAGTTAAATCTTACTAATGAACATTTTAATCATATTTTCTATGATTTGCTCATTACTAGATCAAAATATTTAAAAATAAAACTTAATCAATTTCATCATAATAACTGTTCCAATTCTTATTGTGTAATATCATTTAAGCATCCTATTTATAATTCCATAAACTTTAAGAATTTATTTAATCAATTTCATCATTTATTGCCTGTAAAGGATTTGAATGTTACAAAAACTTTTAAATATAACAAGCCTATTGGAAGAACCATTTTTAATTACAATGCAATTTCAAAATCTCTCTCAGTCGTAATAGATTCCTCAACAAATTTAGATGGTGAATGTATTTGTAGTGCTGATAATTATGCTGAATTTATAAATCCACACTTGGGTCATATAGTTACTGGAGACTTAGCTATTGTAAAAGATAAATCTTTAAGAACTATAATGTCATTTGGCACTAAATTCAGGTTACCTTCATGTAATAATTCTAAACAAGTGTTAAAGTCAATCAATCTGGACCTTGATAAATTTATTTATGGATTAGCTTCTAAATATGCTCAGCCTTTAGAGGCATTTAATATGTGGAAATTTACTATTTTAAGATCTATTAAAAATACCATTTGTAGTATTAATTTATCTAGATCCATATATAATATGGATAATATAAAGCATTCTGTTAATGATTTACATAGATCTTTTGTTATTACTTATGTAGATAAAGCCTCTAATAATTATGCTATTATTTGTAAAAAATTCTATATTCAATATCTGCTAGATTATTTAAAAAATAATAGTCTATTTAAAATTGATTCACACTCTCTTAATAGTATAAAATTGAAAATTATCAATATGTATAGTGATTTAGATATTAATAATAAATTTTTGACATTTCCATATATTGTGCTTATACCTAAATTTCATAAAAATCCTATTAAATTTAGAACTGTTACTAGTGGTCATAATTCATACTCTACTACTGCTAGTAAATTATTACTAAATTATTTAAATGTACTAAATAGCAATTTACGAGATTCTGGTGATAGCTACATTATTCTAAATAACAGTAAGGAATTAAAAAATAAATTAAAAACGCATGGTAAAATAATAGGATTTCAAACTTTTGATTTTAAAGATCTATTTAATAATATTAAGATCACTGATCTATATGATGTCATTTTAGCTTTATATAATGCTTATATTACTAAACATTCTAATCTTACAAAATTTACCAATTTTCCTAAGCTTCTCCATTTTGTTCTTTTCAATAATTATATCTTTCAAGGTAATAAATTATACTTACAAGTCTCAGGTGTTCCACAAGGTGGCTGTAGTAGTAGTATGTTAGCTAATTTATACCTATATCATTATGAAAAATTCTTTACTTCAACTGATTATAAAATTTATAGATATGTAGATGATCTGATTTGTCTTGTATTTACTGATAACTATGTCATAGATATAGATTTCTATCCGGATAATTTGGAATTAATACCTAATGAAACTTCTATTAGTAATAATGTTTATTATTTGGATTTAAATCTAATTATAGAACCTGCTCATGGGATAGTTACTAAATTATATGATAAAAAAGATTTTTTTAAATTTAATATTAATAAATTATTACCTTTTAATTCCTGCAACTCGATTCAATTGTTTAGAAATATTATACTTAATCAACTTTTTAGAATTTATAGATTATCAGATAAAAAATTTCATGCTTTGCACATTAATAACCTCAAAATTACCAGTAAAATGTATCAATATCCTGCATATTTAGTCAATAGTATAGTTAATAAGTTTCGATTAGCCTAAAATTCTCATATTCTCCCCTTATTATCTTATTTTAGCCGTACTTCTTCATTCTCCTGCAATTATATTTTCATCTTTTTATCTCGAAGCTTTAACAGTTGAATAACTCATTTTATTGCCTTTGCGCAGTACTGTTTTTATTACTCTCTTTGGCAACAGCAAATCACATCTTTTCATTTTGGCATATGGCAACGATGATCCAGTCATATTTTGCTCGTCATGGTTGCGCTGAAGAGGTGCGTTTTGAGGTATTTATGTTTCCTTTATTGTTCCAATCTTTATGCTTGTCGTCCATATAACACAAGTTTATAGATAAAATCTATCTTGTGTTTCAGAAACAAGCATTTTTGTGTTCATTTCGAAAAGATATATGGACCCGATGAGAATTTTTTCGAAATGAACTTTTCGTAAGCCTAATCTCGTAAGCCTAAATCTCCTCCATGTGCAAGCTTTTTTGCTTGATTTTTTTGTTTTCTTATTTGCATTCCTCATTTTTGAAATTTGTTGATTGTCTTTGTCCTTATGACTTGCATTATGCTTTATTATTTCCTCTTTTTGTCTTAATTTCTTTGTATTTGTAGAAAATTTTGGAATAGTGTATTATGAGTTACTACATACATTCTAACTTTGGATTTAATAATTTATTTTTATATATATATATATATATATATATATAAGCGAGTAGAAGGTTAGTCAAGCTAATACTTTGAACTGATGCATTCAAAAGGTTTGATACGTATTATTTTATTTTCTTTTGCATGAGTATACATAATGATTTCAAACTATCAGTAATTTGTATTATATTACTGTCGTTCCTAGAATCATTATTGTTCTTCAAGAATATGTGATGGCATGAAAATCTATGGAAGTAATGATAAATGTGGAGATGATGGTATCAAAATCTTACATTTAAATTAATTCGTATTTTAATTATGCGAATTACAAAAAATAAATAAATACAATATTTTATCTAGTTCTATCATACGGGATTCCAAAAAAATTCCTAAACACCCTATTAATTTTGTAAGGAAAGATTCATGAGTGTACACGTTAGGTAATAAAGTGGCCACGCCCGATCGAACAAGTGGCATTTCAAAGCCCCTAGCGTAAATTAAAACATTACGATAACGAACTCGGTAAACAAAGCGTGATTAAAAGTTAATCACAAAGTTGTAGAACATTGTCGGATGAGTAAGAATCGACAGTTAGAGCCAACGAAACGCGTATATGATATCTCAAATATCTGCCAAAATGTCGTATCATCGATGTCTGTAGAACGGCGGCGACACATACAAAGTTTTGTCAAGATACACGTACACGATAATATTCTTTCTCCTATTCAAGTATGCATTATTGCTGACGGAGGACATTTTGAGCAGGCTGTACATCAGATTCCCGGGCGTGTAAGTGTTGCTTATTTTATCCTTCTTGAATAAGATATTAATTTGACAATAACCACATTGCGTGAAGTAAATGTCTTCTGTAATCGTTTTAGTATTGAGTTCTACTTATTAGACATTGCTCTGTAATTTTCGTTTTTTTTTCGTCTACCTCGCTTGGTTTTTTTACGAGTTCATTATCTTCATTTTTTAAATTCTCTGCTGGAGCACTGTAATCCCTTTTATTCGATTGAGCGGAGTCTCTTTGATATAGATATATCTAACGCGGACCTTTCCTTACAAAGTACAGGGTGTTTCATTTTCTTTCAGCCCTGATTTTCTCTTATAACTTTCAAACTAATGGATTTCATTCAGTGAGGTTTGATACGGCAGGTTTTCAAGAATTTTTGGCCGGGGGGTAGGGCAAGTTTTCTATTTTCCCTATATAAATATATCTAAATGCTGTCACATAAATAGAAACTAGGTTAACATAAAATGTCTCCGAGATGTTTGTGTGTTCGAAAAATAGGTTCCCGGGGGGGGGGGCTTCACCTCTCCGAATGTATGCTTGAAAGAAACACTAGACATACCTTGGTGTATGAGAATCAGCTTTGCTTTTCATGCAGTTCATGTTCTTGTGAAAACCCCTCATCTCCTGTGACAGATTACATAAGGACTTCTGTAGGCAGGCCAGCAGTCTCAAGGTATATCCATGTCAAGTTTCATTGAAGTGGTGTCCATTAGTTTGAAAGTTATAAAGGAAAATCAAGTCTCGAGATCGAGTGAAACACTCTGCAATTGAGATGCTTAAGGGCTTGTTTAAGAACCCTATTTGCACATAAAATGTGATGACGATGCGAACATTTCTTTTATATTTATGCTGAGCCAAGCTTTTCAACAAATTGTCTAATCTTGGGGGAAAAACTCTGATATAGCTCTGATATTATTTTTCCTGCATACTTTTCCTATAACCGTTCTCAATGCATTTCCGCGTTTTTCTTTTCCTACATATATACACTCATGTCTAAAAGTTAAGCATAATTCGTAAAATGCGAAAAATTCGGAGTTAATATTGATACAATGATTCACACTCAGTTGTGGAGAATCGTGGGACGAAGGTAAATCATTGTGCATATACAAAACAGTTCAGTCAACGTCAACATGCGCAAAGCACCGGTGCACGTCGGAACTAGTATAAAACAGCCTCGAGCGACATGGCCAGTTGTGGCAGAATTTCGCAAATAATGTTGTACGGAGCGTTGTTAACAATAAAAAAGGACGAAAGATGTCACAAAGATGCCAACTGGGCATGTTTTTGAAGGGACGAATTATTGGAATGCTGCAACCAAAGCGTCTCGAATTCTGAATGTGCCTCAGTGTGTGATCTCCAGACTGTGGCAGATGTTCCAAATCCACTGGAGATGCTACCCGACGACAAGTACCAGGTCGGCCAAGGGTAACAACCGCTCGGCAAGACCGATATATGGTGATAACTGCGCGACGTCAGGGGAATCGTTCTGCCAGACAACTGGGTTCAGCCGCCACAGGAGTCACTGTTTCGAGACAAACTGTTTACAGGAGACTCAGACACGCTGGTCTCTATGCCAGACCACCAGCAGTTTGCATCCCCCTGACGTCTGCACAGAAACGCGCGCGTTTATAGTGGAGTTTAGAACATCGGCAGTGGAGTGGACAACAGTGGGGCAATGGCATGTTCAGTGACGATCCAGGTTTAGCCTGCAAGCTGATTCTCGTCGTACCACGATCTGGAGAGAACGTGGACCGCGTTTTCACCCTGGAAAAACATCGTTTTCCGTTTGGGGGAGTCATGGTCTGGGCAGGCATGGTGGACTGCCGCACAGACCTCCACATCTTTGACATGGGGTCGGTTACCTGTCAAAGATACAGAGACGAAATCTTTGAGCCTACCGTTCGAATGTTTCGAGGTGCTGTTGGTCCTTATTTCATATTCATGGATGATAACACGGCTCCTTACCGTGCGACCTTGGTCGACGACTTCCTTCAAACTGAAGATATCCAGCAGATGCAGTGGCCTGCCAACTCTCCTGATCTGAATCCAATAGAGCATGTGTGGATATGTTCGGGAGACATCTTACAGCCTTCCGCTACCCACCAAGCTCCGTTCTGGGATTGACAACTGTTCTCCGTGAGACTTGGAACTCTTTTAGCACACAACTCATCTAAACCCTTATCGAAAGTATGGGAAATCGTTGTGCCACATGAGTGGCTACCCGAGGTTCCCACACACCGTATTAAACTATAGCATCACATTGTTTTAAGCATTCTGTTTCACTGAGGTTAACACTCGTATTGTGACCCTTTTTCTTTCAACCGTTTTCTTTGGATAATGAAAGTCATTATTATCCTTGTTTTGCATTGTTTTCTTCTTCTATAACCCTATTACACCCGCATACCGCGTTTCCTTCCATTCCAATGTAGATTTCCTGAAATTTTCACATAAACAGCAACTATGCTTAACTTTTGGACGTGAGTGTAGTATAATGTATAAGGAAAGTATTGTGACTGATCGAAAATTCGATTTCAAGTTTTTGACAGAAAAACGCGTTGTAAGCATCCATGAGCTCGAAGCAAACGTTTTTGAGATGGTGTGTGTGTGTGGATGCGGTATCTCACGAACAAACAAGAGCATTTCGAAAGAAGTTTTATATTAGATAAAAGCTTGCAAAATTTCTTTGAATAAATCAGGCTTGTGTCACTAAGGTGACAAAAGATTCTTCAATGGAATTTTGCAAACTTACAAGCAGCAGCTTGATTTATTATACCTACAATTATTAGAATCGGTAAATAATGGAACTCTTTCGAAATTGAACGTAATCGAATGTTTCGAAGGCTTCCCCCAATTTCCGAATGGAATTTCGGAGGGTGGTGGGGGGGGGGCGTTAAAAATTCAGAACTTTCAATGATGTTACATAAATAGACATTTCTTACGTCACTTATCATTAGAAAGCGAATAACATAAACTTTAGAACGAACGATGAACCATTCTCGAGATATTGTGCGTTATGACGAAGCAAAATTACATAAAATTAAAAATGTATTTACTATTGTGAAATATGTTCACTTTTAATATGCAATATTATAAGAAAAATTTGTTAACCTCATTCTCATGAATCTAGTTTGTTCCGTTCACGGAAGAAGATACTTCGTGGAACAGTTTTGTATTTTGACGTCCAATTCCCCAATTGTCATTTATTGATATTTTAGAAGAGCCCATCTATCTGCCTGTCTGTAACGCTTGGCACTAAATACGCCGAACTTGGCAGCTTATCATTGCGAAATATCGCCAATTTGAAGACTTTTTAATAGTGCTAAATTTACAAAAATACTGCCAAAATTGCAAAAATGTCGCTAAATTAAAGAAGATGTTGCCAAATTGATGTATTAAAATCTTTTAACATAACTATATATTGCCTATTCTTCAACAAGCATAAATGAGGACGAGGGCGCCGGGACATCGGGGACCCCGGCGATAAAAGGCAGCGAATGTCCCACCAGAGCCAAGCCGACTCGTATTGAACTTATACAGGGTTCCAAGGTAAGTCCTTAAACACCTCAATAACTTTGTAAAGAAAGGTCCATGAGTGTATAACGTTAGGTCTAGCTATAGTGAAGTGACAATACGCGATCTAATAAAAGTGACTTCAGCACTCTTAGCGGCTAACTTAAAAAGTTAGAATAACGAAATCATCAATAAAGCGAGATAGAAATATCAATTAAAGTTAAAGTTGTAAAAAAAAAAACAAGTAGGAATCGACAGCAAAAACGCAAGGAACGCTTATATGGAATGCAATAAATACTTGCCAAAAAGTCTTATCATTAAAGATCGAAACACGGTGACACCTGCAATGTTGATCAAAGTACGCGGTCATATTCTTTCTCGAATTTAAATGTGCATTGTTGATAACAGAGGGCATTTTAAACATGCTGTATATTAGATTCTTGTGCGTGTAAATGTTGTTTATTTTAGCGTTCCTGAATAGGATAACAATTTGCCAATAACTATATTGTGTGACATAAATGCCTTCTCTAACAGCTTTATTAACGATTCCTACTCATTAGACAATTCTAGACAGCTTTGCAATTGGCTTTTTCCTCTACCTCGCTTTGTTACCGAGTTCGTTATCTTCACTTTTTAGATTTTCAGCTAGGAAAGCTGCAATCACTTTTATTTGATAGGTTATGATCACTTTACTATAGATGAGTTTAACGTATACACTCATGGACATTTCCTTACAAAGTTATAGGGGTGCTTAAGGATTTCTTTAGGAACCCTGTACATCTGGCACATAAAATTTGATGGCAATACGAACATTTCTTTTTGTATTTATGTAGTATGACAATTCAGCCAATTTTTCAAAAATGATCTAATTTTGGTAAAAAAAGCAGTTTCATCCATTTCTCTGTGGAAATGGTAGATTGTTTCCTTCATGATGCTTTCCATTTCCTCCTTAGCAGTTAATCCAGCATTTAATCCTAGCTGTTAATCTAGCATTTCGCGAGTCCAAATCAATCATTCGTATTTTCCGTCTCTGACGTCTTTCAACTACAGTATTTCATTCTTACCGGATATAAGTCCTTCTTCGAGTGACTTACTGACCAATACTTCTCTTTCATTATGAACTTGATCTCGGTGAGCTTTTAAAACCAGAGCGACATTGTAGAAATTCATATAAGAATCCTGCAACTCTTTTTGAATACAGTCAATGGGAATGAGTACTATCTTCAAAAATGCTAGCAAAGTCAGAAAATTGTAGCTGCCTTGCATCACTTATTGTTTCATTGATTTCGTTTCTACTGTCTATCATGTCTTAGAGAAATAATAACAAGCGCGGCGTTTTCGAGTTTTTTCCAGCACTGTGTTGAACGAAAGAAAAACAGAGCTTTGGTAGTTCCAAAAAATGTGATCATCATTGTATCCTGTATGGCTGCATATACTCCTAATAAATTGAATCAGTAATTGTCGCCATTTCCAAACACTACCAGGTCGTTTTTTTCACATATTCTTTGATTAACAGTACCTTCTGTGTCCTGCCATCGTTGTTATAGTACTGCGACGAATAATCCTGTAGCTCCATTTCGTTCTTTTCTAGCTATCTCACAGCGTCTTTATATTCATAATAGCAAAGAAAGCCTCTCTAACACGGAATGTTTTCCTCTCAGAACCAACTTCTATGTATTTCACTGGTTCTGACATTTGTTCACGGCGTGTTTGGTCAGGAGTTGAGTCAAACATGAGACTATAGTATTTAGCTTTACAAACGTTTCTCAGAAAGCTCTGGCGAACAGTGGATGCCATCATGTGGATTAATTTATTCTGGACACCTAGTGAAAGATAAGACGTGAATCCAAAATGACTTTCTACATAAGTGAGGCAATAGTGTCGCCAGAAAAATTTTCCGGAGGGGCGTTGGTAACCAAATATCTTGTTTTTTATTTCTTCATATATTACTACTTCGAAATTCAATAAGTTCGATGCGTTCCTGGGGGTGGGGGGTTATGACTCTCAAATCACCCCCCTTAGCAACACTACTGGAGTGGGGTGTTCTGGCACGACAGGGTCAAATATGGCCATCAGTTCCAATAATCCCCAGAATTTTTCTAAATTGGAGTCATCGTCTGGCTAAAGTGACTCCCTGTACCCTCGCGAAGCCAGGTTTTGAATCATAAAGGGATTTTATGTAATGAAGAATTATCATAAGATACCACACCACTTCTACATTTTCGTGCGATATTCTTTCCCTAATCACTGTGATGTTTGATTTCCCACCCTGCCTTGTTCGATGAGGGTGAGAAACGCTGTGAAAGCATTAAATACATAACAATGAATATAAATAAAACTTTCAATGAAAATTGGGTGAGTACAATTGTTTTAAGGGCGTTTTAGAGTCCTCTTCTTCAGCACTAAGAAATAAGGAAGGACTGCAGGAGGGATTTAAAGTATAAACCGATTTTCGAATCAAAGATCAACCACCTTTTTCAGAATAAGTAGACAGAACTCTATCACTAACAAAAGTAAAAATGAGTCTTTCGACTATTTTTTGCCTTCGAAGCCGGTTGATATTTCATCAACCTTTTATGCTGAATAAAGTTGTTGTTGAGACCCAGACCGTCCGACCTACCAGAAAGGTGTAAGGTAACTGTTTGGACGGCTGGGAAGTGCCACCCAATTTAGACCCAGTGGGGGAGGCATTTTAGACCTAGTGGGGGAACCCAGTGGGGGAGGCATCCACAGGGACCGAACCCTCCTTCCCTTACCACCAACCTCTCGGAAGGACTTACGGACCCACGTGTTTAACGTGATCGTACTCCGCATGAACACAGCGGCAGTTGTGGCAGCGTGTAAATCCAGCGCGCAAACCACCGTGCTACCGCGCCCGAAATGTGCCAACAGCATGCGGTGTTCCCAGGTGGTCACCCACCTAAATACTAACCGCGCCCGATGCTACTTGACTTCGGTGATGTAACGAGAACCGGTGTTTTCAGCACGATAGGGCCGTTGGCTCCATGCTGAATAAAGTATTTTTGTTCATTGTTCTAGACAGTAGTGTTAATGTTATACATAGTTACTCTCAACACGGTTAACTTGAGTATGCTACGTACGAATCACTCAATTTCATTAGCATCGCCAAAGAGGGGTTGAGTGTCAGTCAACCCTCCTCCCAGGAATCCATCGGAACATATTGAAGTCTGAAGAAATGCTATTTGGGGAAATAGGAAACACAATATTTAGTTACCCCCTTCCCTTATTATTATACTGGCGACGCTACTATTCAGTTTTGTGTTCATATGTCCATTATGCATAACCTAGCGGAGGTTTGCAGTTTTCATACACCTATAGAGGTTTAGAAGAAAAATAATGATTGCATTCATGATCTGGTCACCTTGCGTCGTTGCTCGGGCGAAGAGCTTCACTCCAAGGCTGACTAGAAATACTACTAGTCAGACTACTAGTTGACTTTATAGTCAGCCTTGGGTTCACTCATGGATTTAGAAGAGAACTAAAAGGATATCATAATGTTAAAAAAAACGAGATCAAGCCTAGTAGACGACGCTCCAATCAGTGGCGTTGCCAAAGAAAGGATTTTGGGGCCATAACCTCACTTAGGAATCCAAACAAAATATTACCAAACCCCATCCAATTGTTTTTTCCTCTGACAATACTACTAGGACCAAGCAAAGCATGAACGGATCTCCGCAAAAGCTGTAGGTATTCAAAGGTATTGAGCTTTTTATATTTTTGTTATTTTTTGCTATATATTGATTACTTTTTTAATCACTTTGTTAGAAAATAAAGCAATCTAGCTGCTTCTATATTTTGACGTTAACTATTATACTAAATTAATAAAATGAATATTTATCGGATACCATAGACAAGTAGATGATTCCGTCCACTGGGAGATCAGTGGCCTCGCCATGGATCTGAAAATAACTTTACTACTTCGACCCCGCTCAATGGTTTAAATATTATATCAGACTATGAAATTGGCTGTGAATTTAACTGTAATCTAAAGTTGCTCAGCTGTCTGCTTTTACCAATTGGCTTCTACCTGTGTGTCATGTATATTATCTTTGTACGTAAAAAATAAATAGTCTTAAATATATTTTTACTCGACAATATATTATTAATAATATTTTCACATTTTTAATCTAAACGTTTTTATTTTATGTTATTTCAGTACTTTTCTAGATATGATTGCTTTAAAATATTGTGTGAATGCCAATTTGCTTATGTGTATGATGTATAGAATGCAATTTTATTTTATTTGCCCCTCGTTTGTTATATGAATATGGAGGCTTTATATGTGTAACAGAAACGAAATGGGAGCTAAATGATGCGTGTGAACTATACGGAATTGGCAAGCATTACTGAAAGAATATATTTCTTTACAATTTAATTCCATTCCAGTTCCCTTTTTAAAATAAAAGTAAGAGATACATTTCCTTAATTAAGACTCATTTATTTTGTGCTTATATGGGAACTTTAATTAAGGAATTTTATTAGCATGAATACTATCTCCTGAACCACTTGACTATATAAAACATTTTATTGTTATGCATAGGCTATTTTAAAATTATGAATATTTTTTTTACTGATGGCAAATTGTCAGACTTTTAATATCGTATTTGTAAGTATGTCATCCAGTATATTGTTCGATATTTAATATTTCAGATTACCTGTGTAATATAACTCATTGTCATGCATGAGAACAAGAATCATCTATTAGCAGAAATTTTAACTAGATTGGCACTAGGCATCGTTTTTTTGTAAGTATGTTTTCATTTAATTGGTAAATAACTAAGACCCTATAAATTATGAGAAAATATGTTCGAAATTATGCAGACTAGGAAAGAACTGTACTGGTATACATACGTAACAAAGAGAAAGAAATCAACTTTGAATGCAATGTTCATTGATAGACTCTTTATTTGCATTCTTGTTGTGGTTGCAAAAAACAAATAGACTCCATAATTATAATAATCCTTACCACTGCAATTACAATTTGTTAAAATAAAGAGAAGTAAGTTCCATTTCACTATCAAAGAAATCTATATAAACGTCACAGTATGTTGCATGGTACTGAACTAATTCGAACCAGAAATTTTAGTATGTTATCAGGGGTACTGGGTATAGTTTATCATGTTTGTTTCATTCTACCAAAAACCATAGATAACACCATTTTCTATCAGAATAATACTTGAACAAATTCTTAAAACATCCAGTAAACTTATTCATTTCAACAAATTGAAGATGCCTTTTGTTAGAGGCTAGGTTTACAATATGAGTATTGCAAGTGATGTGCACCTAATTGGGAAGTAGAGTATGTTAAACTTATGAACTCCAGTCATACAGGACACAATGCCATTTCTTCTTAGCTTCCTCTGTCCCCTGCCTGGCTATGACCCTGGTATACGGTCGTCTTCTTTGAATCTTTGGGTGTTTATCTCATTCCACGCAAATGCAGTTTTGGTTATGTTGATCAAACAAAAAGTTA
Organism: Amaurobius ferox; assembly: GCA_951213105.1. Lineage (NCBI taxonomy): Eukaryota > Metazoa > Arthropoda > Arachnida > Araneae > Amaurobiidae > Amaurobius > Amaurobius ferox. The sequence continues at coordinate 86,812,278 of OX578136.1, forward strand.
TTAATTAATTGATCTTGAATTTTATATTAAGAGACATATAAGCTATGTCTGTAAATAAGTATCAAAGTCTTCAGTTGCTGAACATTCTTGGAACTTTAATTACATTTTTAATTTTTTTGGAAAACTAAGATTAGTTGTACTCCTAAATTCATTAATGGATTAAACTTTCTTTAAAGTTTCTGATTGTTTCTCCGTCAAACTCACTTCTTTGACTAAGAAACAATTGGAAAGTTCGTTACTCAAAATTTTTCCCCTCTTCTCTTCAGCTTGGACATAGAAATATAGCTATAAATTATGAAATGATTTTCTGTTTCAGCAAAAGAATTTGTTTAAATGTTCATGTATGCATTTTAAATAAAAGTTTCAAAACATGTTTCATTCTTAAGCATTAACAATTGTACATTAGAAATATTTGTTATTCTAAATGTAAGTAATAAAAGGTTATTCAAGACTAATATATTTTTTAGTTGTATTTATAAAATAATCTCTTAGATTCTTTAATACTATAGAATTTAGTCAAGCATCTATTATTTGAAGTTTGACAGAGTTTAATACAATTTTGTATTTTGTGAAATTTTAATAGTGTTGATACTAATAAACTGAATAAAAATTTGCTATTTAAACTAATTAAAAATAGATACACTATAAATCAATTATGTTGTGGTTATGCATTAAAATTTTATTAAAGTACTATAAAATGTGTATAAATACGGCATACAAAACAATTTAGGAGTCAACCAGTTTTAAAGGCAAAAAACAGCCTTCTTTGGAACAAGCAAGAAGCATAACTTTACTTATTCAATGAAGTTCAGCATCTGCAGTAGAATAGCACATGCGGCTGAAAGTAGGAGAAAAGTTGTCATCACTGTAAGTAGAAATTAAAAGAGGTAAAATCAAGGAAGCATGAAAACAAGTGGCAGGATACTAAAATTAAACAGTTAAAACCATGACGGAAAGAAATAATAGTAGAAATTGAAATTGTATTTTTTTCTTCTGCTCTTAGAAAAAATTTCTCCTAATTTATTTTTAAGCTGTATTTATATTGATTTTTTTTATAAGATTTTATATTGATTTAGTTTCTGTTTTTGATCTTATTTTAGTGAAATTTTGTTGAAAATGAGAGTAGAAAATATGATAACCCATTATAGTAATTGTTTTGAGATTTTTCCAGTTACTGTATAATATTCGTACATTCATTTTACATACAATTCAGTATTTATTTTATTTCTAGATATTTGGAATATGCCGAGCCTTTCCATAGAAAAATTCAGCCAGAAGAATTGTGGCTTTACAAGAATCCAAGAACTCTCAGTTATGTTCCTACGCGCATTTTATGGGTAACTTCATTTTTACAACCTTTTATTTAACTTAATTTGGTGCTTGTCAGTGTGATTCAAATCTTTGAAACTCTAGCTCATCAGGTTCTATTAATTATAGTACCATGAAATTTGGTATGTGGTTGTTTTTTGTGGTACATTTGAACTCTTTGGGTTTTTAACCTTATAAGTAGGGTTTTAAACCTTATTGTCAGTCATGGGCCCTTTTGTAGGAATATACTCATTTTGAAGGAATACTTCAAAAGCCAGAGCAACTAAGAAATCCAAATTGGTATATATTATCTTTTGTTGCATATTTTAATTCTTTAGATTTTGAACCATATTGGACTTGAACCATTTGAACCATATTCCACTGTAGGAGTATACTCAGTTTTTTTTTTTTTTTTTTTAGAATAACCCAAGAACTAGAGTAGCTAGAAAGCCCAAATTTGGTATGTCATTATCTTTTGTTGTATATTTTAATTCTTTGAATTTTGAACCTTATTGGGCTAGCTCATTCAATCCTGGGCTCACTATAGGAATGTACTTGTTTTCGAGAATAATTCTAAATCTGTAGTATCTAGAAAGCTTATATTTGTTACATCACTGTCTTTTGAGGTGTATTTTAATTTTTTAGATTTTGAACCTCATCAACTCAGTCTATTTTTATTTTGTGTGTGTGTTGGGGGGGGGGGGGGGGGATAACTTGAGAACCAAATTAGCAAAAAAGCCTAAGTTTGGTATGTTGTCTTTCATACATTTAAATTACACACATTTTAGTAGATACATGTTTCATACATTTAAGTTACATACATGTAATAAAAGGGGGTACTTTAAAAAACTATGTTTTTTTGTTTTTATTTGTTCCATATCTAATGATTCAAAATTGAACTCTTTGCTACTACTTGATCATATTTACATAAAATTATACCAAATAAATTATTTTTTTAATTATTTTTGTGTATGTTTTCTGTATTTCTTATGTATAAATGAAGTTTAGAAAATAGTGAGTGATAGAGACTGTTTTGGTGAAAACATTTGTTTACATTCTTTTGATTGTTAAATTCTTAGTTTTGAATTAAATAGTTCTTATATAGCTTAACAAAATGGTAAAATTTTTTGTTCCAGCCTTTCATTTGCATAATTCCCTTCTTCATAATTTTCATTGTAAATTTGCTCAACAGAAATAGGGTTGATGGACTGCAAGCCTTCTTAGGTAAAAATATTTGTTAAATTATATTGAATTTAAATATTATTTTCTTAAAAGAATATTTGTATATATTTTGAATCAGACCTATTGCTGCTGCTTTACTTTGTTTGGAATACAGACTTTCTTAGAAAATGACTCGATTTCTATCAAAATCTGAATCTGGATTAAAGTATTAGTGTAGGATTTCACTCACATGCTAAAATAAAAAATATAGACTTTTTTGTATGCTAACTATGGTTGTATCTATGTGGGTATGGATCTAAAGGTGTATCAAGGTGTGAGAGAGATTTGGGAGTATGGTCTTCTCCCAAATCCCCTCCTACCCCCAAAATTAGGATTTTTTTTATTATATATATATATATATATATATGGGATATTTTGCATGCAGAATATAAACAGTGTTGTTTGGTGTTAACAGCTTGTGTGACCCCACCAAAAAAGAACAATTCTGGATATATACTTGAATGGGTTCATGCTATAAAAAAAACTCTTTTTTACTAAAAAATATAGACCTTTTTATTGTTAATGTTTCTCATACCATATTTTTGTAGTTAAATAAGTGGAAGTAATTTGTTTTATTTTAAAATTTTATTACAAATGTACTTTTGTTTTTATTATGAATGGTATTTTATAATAAAAACAAATAATTTATTCAATGCAGAAAACATATTAGTTTTGTATAAATTTTTTTTTAAACATAAATCTGTATGCTGTTTACAAAGGTGCACTACACTGCTTTATATGTGGTAGTTAAGTAACCATATTTGTATAGTTATTTAACATCCCTTTAAGAGTAGTATTAAACCCACTCTTGAATCTATTTTATATTTGTTACTGTTTTCTTACTTGATAAATAAATATATATTCAATGTTTTGATTTAATGTTTTCACTTTTGTATTAGCTTTGACCTTGGCTTTCGGAGTTAATGGTGTTTTAACTAATTCTGCAAAGCTCATAGTTGGCAGGTGTGTATATAATTTCTTTCTACTTGTTTTGAAATTTCCTTAAAATTGTAAAGTGTTTTCATTGTAAATATAATATATTCTATTAAATTTGTTTAAAATAAGTTGATTTTTTTAGGGGCTTTATAAGAAATAAACAAATTTTAGAAGATTACACAAATATAAATATATTTTTTAAAAGTAGTTATGTATTTACATTTAAAACATTTATTTTATTTATCAAAAAAGTATAATTAGCATGTCCATTATGTGTTAGTCTTCATTTTATTTATTTTGTATAACAGTATTTTATTTATGAGTCAGAATAGTTGATACTCATTGTTCAACTTGAATATAAAAATTATTTTTTTATATAGTTTTTGCTGATTTATATTGTAATTATATAGTTATCCCAAATTGATATGTATTGGATAATTACTAATCCATCATATTGCAATTTTGATGTAAGTCAAAGTTGCTATATGATGGTATTCAGAACTATAAAATGCACATGCAAATGTCAAACACCAGGAGTGTCCACAAATTTTCCTGTAAAAATCGATTTGTGATCTATTTTGAAATGAAAAAGAATTTTTCTATAAAAAATATAGTATAAAACAATATTGGCACAGTATTTAAACTTCCATATTTAACAAGTTTTCATGGATTTCAAAACATTTAATTATTACTTAAAATGAAGTACAATTTGAATTTCAAATTTACATAATAGAATAAAAAATAGATTTTATAATGTTCATTTGTAAAAATACTGATTCACACAAATATGTTGTACCCAAATAGATGTATATGTTTGCAGAACATTTTCTCAAATTAAAATACTTATCTTCTAGTAAATATTATTAACGCTTGTCTTGTTGAAAATTAGTACTTCACAAATAATATATCCATATTCCATTTTATTGACCCAAAATGCATTACACAATGGGCCAGTGGATTGGGATCCCTGTTATTCACATCACATCCCTGTTATCCACACCCTTGTAATACACAAATAGTTTCTACATTTATAGCTGATTCTACAGATATTTTTCAGGTAGTAGAAAATATAATATGTAACCCATTCATTGTGCATACCGGGGTGCTTCAAAAAGATTGCACAGCTAAATATGTTTGAACGATTTGTCGCAGACCCATAGTATCAATTTAAAAAATGCTTCAAATAAGATGTATTTAAAGCTACGACAGCTTTGGTCACTCGACATGTTATAGTAAGCAAACACAAAATTTAACTTTTTAAACGACCGTCTACAAAAGAAATTCAAATTAGCAAATTATTCTTTATTCATTTATAGATCTGTTGAAAAAAAATCTTGGTTTTCTACTGTGCAAAATTAGTCGTGAAAAAAATTGTCAAAATTATTGGACTTAAACCATTTCACGATTAAAAGAAAGGGCAAAAACATGAATTTAAGAAGTCGTACAAAAGTTAATTTTCTGAGATAAAATTTTCATTCGAAAACTTAATGCATATCTATTTTTAGTAAATCTCACATCTATCTTTTGTAATTCTCATAATTAGAACACAATCATTTAAATTCTAAGATAGTAGATGGAAAACAATGATTATTCCAGAACAATGATGGTAGTATATATTGCATGGCGGAGATAAATAATTTGAACTAATATGTTTTAGTTGCTAATGGTGTAAAAATAGTTTATATTAACACTAAGCAGCTATTGGTATAACTATAAGCTGTTGTCATTTTGAAAACATCATCTTTAAAGAAAATTTATCAAATGTTTTAAATGATTGGTTTCAAAATAAGATACATTTTTTCTTTTTCATTCTGATAATGATTGGGATACAGTAGAACTAAGCATTATGGAATATGAATGTATGAGAAAGTTGAGTGAAATCTCTCACTAGAGATATTTCTTAATTATTATATCTTAACTTTTTACTAGAAAAGACTAGAAATGTGAGAGATGTTCTTTCAAGTAATGTATTGGTGTGCAAAATGCCGAATGAGATAACTAAAATGTTGAATTTAGAGTGAGAATGTTGCTTAACATATTATCACAATTTTGTAATAGGAGTAATAGATATTTTCCTGCTTAGGTAAACTAACATTTGCTATCCTTTCCCCTAAGCATTAAATACAAGACAAGCAAAAAAATCGACAGTACCTCCAGTCTGATGAAGCCGGAATGGTTTTGTGTGAATTTGAAAAATAAAACTAAGTTCAATAAGTTTATTCCATTTTTTTCAGATTTATTTGTTTTGTTTACAGGCTTTCAAAACTTTACAAATTTCTGGCTAATAGTTTATTGCTATCTAGCACTTTTACTTTTCACCCCGATTTCATCTGAATACTTTGACCAGAGACTTCATGTCAAAATATCAAATTATTTTTCTAACTTGCTTGGCAACATATAAATTAACCTTGTACAATATATCTGGCAAGATTTTAGATTCAAGTTAATCTATAAAATTGCCTGATGGTACATAAATATGTATTTGAATATGTATATTTCCATCTATTTTGTTCAAACTTCATCAAACATCTTTAGAATCCCCAAGTGCATTTAACTTCCTAATTTTTTTTAAACATAGCAAAATATCTCATGCTTGTGCAGCAATATTTTATCAAATAATGTAAACACATGGAGCTGCAACATTCATGACTTTTAAATATTACAGTTTCCCATTCATTAGAAAAGGCAGGTTAAAATACTAAAATATTAAAATTAACTACTATACCTCGAAAACTAAGTGCTCAATTCAAAATCCAACTATATACACTTGTAGGGCTTTCAAAGAGCTACAAATTCTTGTTTATTGTTCATCTTATGTATCATTCACTTTTGGTTTTTGAGATATAAGCATCGCAAACATGAAAATTGGAAAATGTTTAATCTTTTTCAACTTCACAAGATGATTACTCTAAAACTATTAATGGCTTTTTTTTTAAATATGGATCTAGAAACTGGATTTCCTAAAACATATTTTTATCACTTGCTATTTATATCCAACTTTTATACTTTTAAAGATATTTTGAGGCAAAGCAAGTAAAAAAAAAAATTTTTTTTTTTTGCTTGTACAGATACATATCTAAGTGTAAAAAAAAGTTCAAAATATTGAATACATAATCTGTACCATATCTCCATCAAACAAATAAAAATTATTTACATTTTTATTTATTAGGTTTGGAGTTATAAGCATACATTTTTTGTAATGCTCCGATTTCATCACAGATACACCAAGCATAGGTGTTATTCCTATCAAATTTATTGTATTGCAGAAATTTTGAATAAAAATGCTGTGCAAAGTGCTTAATTTCTTTTTTGATGTGTAATGCGAATAACCATCAGTTGTAGAATATATGAACATGCAAATACATAAATATCATCTGATAATATATTTTAATTAACTACAGCATAATGTGAAACATTTGAGCATCATTCAGGGATTAATGGAAAGCACTTTAATAAAAGTTTGAGTTGTGTTTAGTGAAAACTGACTGCCACAGCTCAGCTTATTTTTATAGTCTTATCTAAATATTATCAGCATAACTTTTTAACTGAATTATTTACTATATTATTTAAATGCATTTTAGGCCAAGAAAGTAGCACTTTTCATATAAATTCAAAAAATCCAAAAATTTTTATTATGTTGTTTAATATACAGAATTTCTGATTTAAAACTTTGTGAACATATATTTAAAATATAATTATTGCATAATCAAAAACTCAATGAAACTTGGGTAATTCTGTGATAGCTTAAATGAAGTTGACTAAAGATAATTACTAATTTAAAAACAAATTTTTATACACATACTTGTACAGTTGGAATACTGAAAGTGGTTTTATGGACTCAAATTTATATTTTAGCTAGTGTGGAATCACTTGAGTTTTATCTGCATCGCAAAAAAATTACCTGATTATTATCATCCAGTATGCAGTTATGATAAAATACTAAATATTATATTTAAAAAAAAAAAGTCTAGAAAGCTTCATATAAAATGATTTTAAGCATTGATTTCAGAGATGAAAAAAGTTCCCTTTTTCAGGTCAAAAAGACTGTGTGGCCAACATTCACCAGAGCAACACTGATTCTGGTGAATGTTGGCCAGGCTGTTTATTTTTTGTCATGAAGAAAGAGGCTATTTTTTGCCTTCGAAACTGGTTGACACCTTTATTGCATTATACTGTTTTATCCCTTTTTGTCTTTTGATACCTATTGTGTGTATTTTGAACAAAATATTACATTATAAAGTTATGCCTAATTTAACCTTTTACTTGCATTTAAATTTTTATTTCTTATTAGACCAAGGCCCGATTACTTTTACCGATGTTTCCCTGATGGTAAAGGAGATCTGCAGTTCCCTTGTACTGGAAAGAAAGAAGATATTACTGAAGGCCTCAAAAGTTTTCCCAGTGGTCATTCTTCATGTAAGTTATGTATTATGGAGATTTTGTGGTGACTGATGTAGAATTCCAATACTCTGAAATTATCAGAGAAAACACGAATTTCCTCAAAAGTCAAGAAATTGCCAGGAAAAAGCATAATTTTCCTTCAAAATGCTTCAAATCGTTGTTAGCATTGTTACATCATACTAATAAAATAAATTCGGACATTCAAATTGGATTTTCACACTGCCTTATTGAATTTTCAAATTATAAATTCATAAAAAAATAATTGAGTCTGATAGAATCAGGATTGAGTCTGATAGAATTGAATAAATGTGCTTAAATTATAAATTGTTATAACATTTATAATTAGGACACATTTTATTAAAAATAAAATGAAATTTAATGCTTAACTTTCATATTTCAAATTAATAAACTATTAAAATAATTGCATGCTAGTTTTCTAAAACATGGATGCTAGTTTTTCAAAGATATAGAAGGGTAAAGTAAGAATAAAAGGGAAATGCTGTGTTTTCTTATGTAAATTTTCAGTTCTAAGTGAAAATTTTAGTTCATAACAGAATATTCTGGTTCAGAGAAAGTAAACTAAGCCATGTGAGTTTTATTAATTTATTATCATGTTGTGAAAAGTAAAGGAGAAAAAGCTTGGAGCGTAGGAAAGAATTTGGAAAATTGTGTGTTAAACTTGAGAAGCAATTATGATGCTAATATGGTATTTATGCTGAATAATTTGTGTGACTATTGATATATTGAGGTCAAAAATATTTTATTTCGTTAATACGCTTTTAATATTATATTTTTATTTTTTTGTAATATTGATGTAGGAAAAAATTTTGAAAATTGTGTGTCAAACTTGAGAAGCAACTATGATGATAATATGGTATTTATATTGAATAATTTGTGTGACTATTGATATATTGAGGTCAAAAGTATTGTATTTCATTAATAAGGTATTAATATTATATTTTTATTTTTTTGTAACATCAGAGAAGAGTAAAGTAGAGGTGACTTCTGCACTATAAGAGTGTTGCATAAAAGCAAAAGGTGTTGAACTGATCTTCCCTTATCCCCATGGACCCTAGTTTTATGGTCATTTCCACTTGGGAGTACAGTACAGAGCCAAGCCAAGACGTTACATTATGGGGGCCTGTGCGTCAGCACTTATACCCACATCGAATTTGTGAATAATATCCAATTTTGTATTTTTCCTCGGTGAGTAGTGATCTTTCATCATTCCTCTTTAGTAGGATGTTGTTCTGGATCTTTCGATGTTGCTTGATGGTGACTTTGTCTTGGGATTGGCTGACAGTCTAGAAGAGGTAATGGGGGCAGAGGATAAAGGGAAAGCTCAAACTTGGTAGAATATACCATAGTCAAATTTAGAGTTTAGAAAGGTGACAAGAAAGCATAAGAATACATAAGTTGAATTAAAAATTAAAGGAGACAATTAAAGTGGATTGCAAGCGGGCTGGCGTCAAAAACAGCTAGCTAATAAGCAATCACGCCATGTCAGTGGATTTTGATCTAATGACGAACAGGCGCAGCTGTGGCACCATCTATCATCGTCATTCAGATCGAATTCAGCTGGGTTGGGGAGACGCAAATCTCAGCATTTTCCAGGCGACCTTTAGAGGGCCAACTAGAAGATTACGAGGATGACACTTCCTTAGATAACTAAGAGAAGTGTTGTCGTAGCTTTGATCTGCATCCCTCAAACATAGTTTGTTTGAATTCTTCTTGTAAAAATTTTGAGTATAACACCAAATCTGCTCTTCTACGCAAGAGACTTTGAGGTCATGGTGAATGACTTCATTTTGTACAAATCGAGGAGCATTCACAATGCATTATAATACTTTGCTTTGGAATACTTGCAATTTCTCAATGTGCATTTTTGCAGCTGATCCCCAGGCAGGACAGGCATACAGAAATGCCGGTGCAATGATTTGGTTGTAAACAATAAGCTTATTATGGATGGAAAGATGGAATTTTCCACTGAGAATTGGGACAAGGGCGGAATAGGATTTATGTACAGTTTTCAGTTTATCAGTAATATGCTCTGAAAATAGCATATAGACGTCAAGAGTGATGGCCAAATACTTTACAGAGTGGCAGAAAGGGATAAATTCGTTGAAAATATTTAAGATGAAATTATGGTTAAGTTCTCGGTAGATGGGTTTGAATATACATACTGTACTCTTGAAGATGTTAATTTTGATTCTCCAGGTCATGAGCCAGTGCTCAGGGCTATTTTTTATGTAACTTTATAATAGTATATTGATAGCATTGTGTGGTGAACAGCTTCGTGCAATCAGTGCTGTGTCGTCTGCAAAGAATGCCAGCTTAACTTGGGATATTTTCAGTAAATCATTGATAAAGATGTTAAATAGCAGTGGACTGAGATTTCCACCCTGTGGAACCCCGTCCCTGATTGGTCGAATGGAAGAGAGTTTATCAACTCGTAGGCGGAAAGAACGTTTAATGAGATACGAGTTGATGATCACCAAAAGTTGTGCCAAAATGCCAAGTCGCACCAGCTTGGAAATAAGCCCAGGAATATATCTTTTATCAAATGCCTTGCTGATGTAAAAAAATACTATGCTGGTATATTGCCTGTTGGAAGTGTTTTCATGGATAATTTTGACTACACCCAAAAGTTGGGATTGTGTGGAATGAGCAGACCGAAATCTATGCTGATCTGGAATTAATATATTATTCAGTCTACAGAAACTATTCAAACTTCTTAACAACACCAATTCATAAATTTTGGAGAAGCTTGATAAAAGGCTTATGGTCTGTAGCTTTTTGCTAGGGTTAAATTTAGATTATTTTTGGCCAAGGGAATAATGATGGCAGTTTTCCAACTTTGGGGAAAAAAGCAAAATTCGAGCATATGATTTATAAACACGGCCAACCAGCATACATAAATAATAGGAAGATTTCTAATGATGCGATTCCTAATTTTATCAAGACTGGGTGACTTTCTTACCTTGATATCCATGATGATATTTCAGTAACTTCAGTCAATGAGTTGTTGTCAATGTCATTTGGTATATCTGTGTATAGAGCATTGTAATTGATCTGGTGTAGGCCCTCTTCTATGTCTTTGTAGAGATGACTGAAGTTTTGGTCTGTATGTGGTGTGAATTGGAGTTCCAAGCTGTCTACAATGGCATTGGCTTTTTCCTCTGCAGTCTGGGTGAGTCCATTAGGGCTGTTAATGGGCGGAATTGTAGTTTTCTTGGTTCTGAGATTTTTAGCTGTTCACCAGAGACTGTGATCTGTAGGTGTAAGACTTTCTAGGTGTGTGCACCAGCGTTGCTGGGTGTGTGTTTTAATCTGATCCTTGATCTCATTATGGAGCTTATGGAATTGTGCGCCTTTAAATTGGGTACCTGATGCACTGCCAATCCTTCCATAACCAGCTTCGCTGCTTGATTTTGTCCTTTATATCACCTGGAAGAATGTGTTGATTAGGTCTGGAATGATTTGGTTTCGAGACTGCAGCTACTGCCTTGAGCAGAACATGATTCATATCTTGGACACATTTTTCAATATCATCTGTGCTGGTAATTTTGAGAGAGGGTGGAGTGCTAGTGTTCAAGGGTATAATAAAAGTTATCCCAATTTGTATGTAGCTCAGCAGGATCGTTTAAAGAAATTTTATCAAAATTAAGGGTCAGAATTACAAGAAGGTGATCAGACATCAGATTGCAGTCTGCTCTGATCGCATATTCATAAGGAATGTTCCGAAAAAGTGCCAAATCGATAGTTGATGGATTCCTTCCTGTAAAGAAGTGAGTTGGGGTGGACAGAGCTACGATCCTCAAGTTGGTGCTCTAAGCTAATTATTTTAGAGATACACCATACGAGTTTGAAGCTGTGTCCCAGTTCGTATGGCGTGAATTGAGGTAACCAGCTATGATCATATTACTGCAGAGTCCTAAAAGTGCTCCTAGGTCGTTGCTTGGAAATTATCTCATATTTAATGGAGTAATGTACCCAGAAGCAAATGCAATTGGGACCAAATTTGGAATAGGGACTTTGATAACAGTGGCTTCAAGCTTCATAAAGACTGAGACGCTTAGACGATGGTGAGGAATATTATTCTTCATGTAGAGTGCAGTACCACCAGAGGCTTGCCCCCTCCCCTAGGCTTTAGGGCCTGTACTGGAAGTAACGTGTATAAATACAGATTGCTGGGGAGGTGGGCGGAGTCAGATGGGTCTTAGAGATCATAAAAATATCAAAATTATTGTTTACAACATGATCACGTACCTCGTCAAGCTTGGGACACACTCCATTGGCTTTCCAGAAGCCGACTTTGAGAGACTGCAAGCAATGGGAAGCCGAAAGAGAGAATATGGCAAACACCAAAGGAAGGTCAGGAATGAGCGGGGTTTATCCAGCCAGCGCATCATAGTGCTGATAGATATGCCAGATCTTATCAATTTCCATTGATGCCGAACGGAGGAAGAGCAAGTTGGAATGCACGCTGGAACAAGTCCTTGTTGAGCGTGCTTTCCATGTGAATCAGAGCTAAAAGTAGGATGGTATAGTCAACACCAGTGTTGATCATGGTTTTGGAAATTTGGTTGGCGTCTCTGGGGACCATCAGTTCCACAATTTGTTCGCTAATTTGGGGGGGGGGGAGCAGTCTCCTCGATTTGTCCACTGACAACAGCAGAAAAATTTACATTTGGCTTACACCAATGTCTTTGAAAAGATGGCTTTGATTTCCAGCTCAAGTACAGTACAGATGATGAAATGATCAGTGAGCATAAAACTCCTTTAAAGCAAGGATTTTAGAAGTTTTCTGCTAGAAGTATTCATTTCAAACCCAATAACAATGCAGAGCATTATTTTAGCCCTGTCTATTGTTAATAAAGCTCTAAGCACTTAGGATTATAAAGAAGTGACTTCAGTTCTATTATAACAGGGCATTTTATAAAAATTATCTAGAAAGTGCTGACCTGTGGACCATGGTTTCACAATTACTTCCAGTCTCAAGATTAGAGAAATGACTTTTGCCTTATAATAGGGCATTCATAATGTTTAAGCTATTTTATTACTAGATTCATTACTAAGATTTTTAATGCATATATATTTTACCACAATGCATGTTTACATATTTACATTTCCATAACAGCTGTCAACTTTCTCAAATTTTATTTAATAGAAATTTTGCCTGTCAAAATGAAAATATGAATTAAGCTGTGAAAGTATGAATTTGTATAACATTTCGAGTATTCAGTGGAGTTAAAATGTTACTCTGTATTAGAAATTATTTTGATATCTTGATATCAGATGTTTAGAACCATTTAAATATATCATTTTTTACTTTTGAACATTATAGCTTGAACAACATTTTTATGTAAGATTTTAAAATATTCAACCTTTTTACTTAAATGAACACTTTAACACTTATAAACACTTTATAGAAATCCAACATTTATAAAAGCTATGTTTAATTATTATATTAGAAAAAAATATGTTATATTGAAAAAAAGATGCCTTATAATAAAATTTAGTCATGTGGATTAGTAGGTTTAAGAGCATAATTACACTAAAATATCATTTTAATGTGATTTACTTTTGACTGAGTAATTGAAAAATTGACCCTTGAGTATGAGATTTGTATTTTAACAATTTCTGATTCAAGCCTTCAAACTGGCTATCAATGGTTGTGGTGTTTTGGAGTTTATTACATGAATACCATTCAGTATTTTTTTTTTCTTTTTTATAAAGTCATCCTCCTTTTTCAATATAGCCACCTATATCCTTCATATATTTTTTCCCTCTTCCTTTTAGCTAACATAAACTTTAACAAATTAAACCATGTTGTTAAATTTGAAGAAACTTCATCAAGAATGAACATATTAAATATTTCTGATATTTAACTTTTGATTGTATTCTAGTTGCTTTTGCAAGTATGATGTTCTGTACACTGTACTTATTTGGAAAAGTACAAGCATTCAATCAGCGTGGAAAGGGCAAAGCTTGGACATTACTTCTTAGTTTGTCTCCCTTATTTGTGGCATTAGTAGTTGGCTTGAGTAGAACCTGTGACTATCATCATCATTGGCAAGGTAAGAGTATGCTGTTGGATATATTTTAACTTTTAAAACATCTTTCAAGTAAATTGATTTTCTTTAAACTTAAAAATGTTTTAACTTTGTTTTTTAATCTTATTCCGTTTCTTTTATTAATGCGTTGGTCTGCTGTAAATTCGCTTTCTCCTCATACAACCTACTCTCTAGAACAAGTACTGTTTTCACGAAATTTTTTAAATTCCAAATTTTGGCTTAGAAGCATGTTTTAAGACCCACTAAACATGTTTAGGACACTTCTTTAAAGCTATTTATTTGCCTTTGTGTGTGTATGTTGGTTAAGTATTGACAGAATATCTCAAGAACAGATGCATATATCTGACATTTTTTTGCGTAGATACATTATGTACAAATATAGAACTATATGGAATATTCTGTACTTCCTATAATTAAAAGTCAAATTATTCAAAATTTAAGATTTTATAATATTTGCTATGGAGAAACATAATTACTAAAAGAATGGTAGTGTAATCTATATAGACAAATAACAGTTTGAACTAAGCTATGGATGTAAGTGGTATTAAAATAATATATCTTGCATAATACATGAAAATGTCTGCAGGCGGCTCAGTTTAAAATCTAAGAGACCCACAGCCATAAAATTCAGCACAGTGATAGTTCAGGTACGGTTCCGAGAACTGCAGAACAATTATTTAAAAATTTGAATAAGTTATATATTTATTTTATGATGAAGTGGAATTTTGATTGATTTTCAAACAAATCTGTTCTTTAGCAATCAGAAACATTATCACAGAGTTTCTACCTTAACACCAATGCAAAGATCGAAGTACTTTGTTGAAATGAATCTGTATTACAGTTCCTTCATATTTAAATTTCTTTTTAAAAATACATGTAAATAAGTTTATTGTAGACATATTCATTTTTAACACTTTTCAACAAAGTTGAAAAGTGTTTATGACTTTGTTCATTCTGTCTGTCTGTCTGTCCGTTAGCACGATAACTGCCGTAAAAATGACTTAATCAAAATGAAATTTTAGTATGTTGTTCAGACGGTCTGTAGGACCTATGGGAATATAAATGAATAATATCACCCAATTAGTTTTGGATAGAACCCGGGTTGAAAACATGAAATACATTGAACCCTATGGGACCTAATTTTTCGAACATTTTTTAAGCGGATTTAAAATTCACAAATTGCTTTGAAAATTTTAGGTAATATTTAAATTATTCCATAAAATATATAAAAAAAATTTCAGCAAAATATATTCAGTAGTTTTTTAAATAAAAGTTAAAATAATAATTACACCTCTTATATGAAGCGGTCACGTGACCATGATATGAAAAGATCACGTGACCAACTTCAAAATAAAATATGGCATCCATCTTGTCTCAAAATTGTGATTTTTAAAGTTCTTTTTAATTCATATTGAGTGTTGTATTCGTCCTAAAACCCCTTTATTTTTGCTTAAATTCTGTGCATCTACATACTGAAACAATGCAATGACAATATATTTGAGTTTAAATGATCATCCAAATTTGATTATTTCTACAGCGAAGCCTATTTTTCACTTATGTAAAATGTAAACAGCAAAATATGTAGGATGAGTTGTATAAGAATTGCTGTATTTCTTTAATGCAAAAGTATTTAGCTCATGGAGTCTGCATAGCTGATATGAATGAAATATTCATTGATTTTACAGAGAGAAGGACGATTTTTTTAGATGAAGTTTTAAGCATATTTAATTACTTGTAGCTCCATGGTCTTAAGTTTTTAAATAAAATAAATTATTTTAGTACTGTGATGAATGAAATGAATGGGAAAATGTTATGAATGAAATGCTGCTTTTATAGAGAAAGCTAGGCGTGTTATTTTTTCTATGACATCATTTGAATGAATGATAGTTGTTTTCGATGAAGTTTTCAAATATAATAAATTATTGTAGTATTATGATGATTTTAAAAATATTACCGAGGAATATATCGCATTTTAGAGATGTTTAAACCAGGCAATTTATATTTCAATGCCGTCATTTGAATGAAGTTCATTGTTTTCGATGAAGGTTTAAGTTTTCAAATATAATAAATTAATGTAGTATTGTGATAAGTTTTAAAATATTACTTAGGAATGTATTGCATTTTAGAGATGTTTAAATAAAATTGCATTGAAGTTGGAAAGTGTTTCATAATCAATACTTTAAGCATGATTGATCTTTCTTGTTATTTTTGCACATTGGAGAATTGAAGACTCACTTGATTATAATTTAGCATCAAAATGGAGTGATATCTTTGCTTCTAATAATTATCTTTTAATTGCTCTATTTCTCAAATTTTTATGAATTTTTAAGTGGGTCTATTCTGAATTCAATGATTATTATATAATTAATGGCTATAGAAAAATGTTGAATTTTGTATAAGATGCAATAATGATGAATTGATGAAAATGGTTAATTTTTGTTACTGTCTTTTAATATGATTTATAGTTGTACTCGTAGTTTAGAATAAAACTGTAAAAATGGATTTTTATCTATTTTAAAAATAGTTGTGGCTAAGTTTTCATTATACCTCAACTCTTAATTTTCATAAATTGAATATCACTATCTTCTTTTTCAGCTAAAATTATTTTTGCAGAAATCTGACCCAATGAAATAACTTTAGCCAACCCGAGTTATATGCCCCATATAGTGATGGGCATATCAATACATGACATTGATATTTTGTATCAATATACTTTTAGACAATGTGTATTGTGTATCGATATAATAGCTTTTGATATGTATTGTATTGACAATTTTCCTCAATTCATCATCATATTTTCTTTTGTGGGATTTTTTTATTTAAAAAAATATTATAAATGTTCAAAATACCTCAGTTAAATACAAAGATTTTTACTTTTTACAAAGATATTTTTTTCTTTTAAGTTAATTTAGTAATTTTATGAATTTCTGCGAATAAAAGTTATGAATTAATATTTATTATAAATCATAGATTATTTCATTTTAGAGTCATTGAGAATTTTGTTTATTCAGATCACATACAGGACATGTTTGATATGGATAAATGGGATTAGACTCAATCTAAATATGTTATAATTATATATATACATATAACTTTTTCATATATTTTGTTAAAACAAAAATTTGAAATTAGTTTTAATTTAATCTTTGTATTATATTCTAACTTTAAAATTATTAAAGCAAATTATTATAGCAAGTTTCAGAAAATTTAATTATTTAGGTTAGAATATTGATTATGTCGATGAAATGAAAAGTGATATTGATATGGTATCGATACATCACTAAATAATATGCATCAAAATGCCATATTAATGCACTGTATAAGCTTGCATCACTAGTTCCATAGTTATTTTGAGTTTTAGATCTTATTTATGAGAGGATATGCCACATTTACTAAATAATAATTTTATTTCTGTCTTTTAACTGCAGATGTGCTTGTGGGATCAACTCTTGGAATTTGCATCGCTTGGTTGTGTTACTTTCACTACTATCCTCCCTTAAGCCATCAAAATTGTGGCTTGCCCTATAGTATCTTGTTGACTTTACCCAAGAGTGAAATGGGCAACTCGGACCAGCTCAGAAAATCAGAAAGTTTAGAAAGTGTGCAAGTAAAGTGGATATAATTTTGGAATCTCGACTGCCATGCTAACGTTCTTAGCTGCATGTAAATTTAAAAGTTCTAAGGTGATGTGATGTAGCTTTATTGAATGATACCCGGTTTCTTTAAGTGCTCAATATTTATTATAATATGTTTTTGTTATATAGCATTTTCTTTCTTGACTTTTTACTTTAGTTGAGGGTTTGTTTTGACCCAATGTTTTTGTTTTAATTTATAAAAAGTTATTTTTTAACCATCTTGCTAGTTATCTATATATTTAAAACGTGTAAATAGATAAAGTAACTCTCTTACATCAGTGGCTCTCAGCCATGTTTTACAATTTATGGTTTTATGTGAGGCATTAATGTATAATATTGTTTTTGAGAATCTGTTTATCTTACAGTGAATGTTAACATTTATCTGATGAGATTTTATTTTATGCATAACATCTCTATTTATTAAAAAATATTTTCTATAGGGTTTCCACTTTTGAAGAAAAATGAAATTTTAATTTCTTAAAGGTTATATATCTTAGCTTTAATTGCATCTGGATACTTTTCATTGGCAAATTACTTATTTAAATCATAATTTTGTAGTTTATTAAGTGGAATATTTGGGAATTTTTATTTACATTTTAAAAATTTTGGATTATTAAAATGAAATGTTTTTTAGATATTAAAATTCACCATTATACTGAAGTTGGCTAACTTAATATCTTAAAAATTTTAAACAAATTTTAATTTTTTAAAGTAGAAATGAATTTTTAACCAATTTCAAATTTGAATGACTTATTTTAATGAAATGTCTAATATATATATTAAATATATTTTATATAAAATAATAATTATTTTACATTATAGCTTAACATTCTTCCAATTTTAAATAGCACATGAAGACACAAGCTAACATGCTCGCTATAGTTTTATATAATTAAGCATGTCTGATAAGAGATGCAGTCATAAAACAGGAGATATCTTTTAGTTTTCAAAACGCATAAATAATGAAATAATTTATTTAAATGTTTCAAATCAGATTGTGCATTTTTTTTTTATTTGATACATAAGATAGTTTTGGTCAAAGTTTCAAACTTTAGGGGGAGGGGGGTGTAGCAGAAAGACTTTCTGCATGTTTTAAAGTATAGTGAATAGTTATATTTTTAAATGCCTCTGGAAGCGTGCAATTGTGTTTAATTCCATTTGTTGGCTGTTTAGGTCAATTGTAGTTGTACTCAGCATTTGTGTCCATTCTTCAAACTAACATTTTCAAAGTTCTTCATATATTCCTCCCAGTATTCATAAAGTTTGACTTTTTTTTATAATTGTTTTATATTAATCTTATAATAACTATAAATTTAAGATTCAATAATATATAGTAAGATAGTGAACTGTCCAAAGCCCAATTTTATTTGTTGACTTTTCAGATTTATTTTAAAGATCTTATTTTCTAAATTTCTGTGATTGTTTCGCCCCCCCCCCTCATATATTGTAATTTATTTTCAAAGTTTCTAAAAACGTATAAACAATGTGCATGCATTCTGAATTATGTATAATATGGTTATAGAAATTTTAATTGCATGGAAATAGTGTAAATACATAGAAACTTTGTTATTATATGCATTTTATTATGTACATGATTTTATAAGTTTACCTGGTAGCTTTCTTTATATATATCATTTTTGGCTTTATTCAAACAACATAAAATTGCTTTAGTTTTAAAAATGAATAAAATTCCAAGTGGATTACTTAATCAATGAACAAAATGCTTAGAACAAACTTTTCGTATATTTTATTTTAAAAAGGCTTTTTTTAATACTTCAAAAGAAAATAAATGTGGTACAAAGCTTTAAGCACTATGTTTTACAAAAGTAAAAGAATTGAAATTATAATTTTGGGAATTTTAGTTTCCAGTTGGTATAACAAGGAGTAATGTTGTAAATAAGTGTTTATGTAAAACAGTCCCATTTATTACGGAAAATTCTGCAAAATATTGTGACAGGGACCAAAACCATTAGTAAGTGTATAGGATAATCACTTAGATAATCACATAAAAAGAAATGAATAGTGCAAAATTAATCAAAAAATTATGAAACATGTTTTGCATTGTGAGATTTTAAGAACTGTGCATATTGTATAATATATCTAACATCGATAAAAGGAAAGATTTTTTTCTTAAATCATTCTTAAAATATAATTTGTTTAAACAAAAATTGAAATTCTTAAATTAGTTCAAACAGTTATATTTTACGATCATTTATGCTGCCAATTTTGATACTATCACATTATAACTCATTAATATTTAACTGATAAACAGTGTAGTAATTCTAAATTAGAGTATCATTAGCACATATATCCTGTATTTTACTTGAAATTATTTATAATTAATATTGTAGTTATATTTACAGTAGATTAAACTGAACACATTTTGACACATCTCAGTTCAGTGTCCCAGAAAATCTAAAAATCAACTTTTCAGCATTGCTACATTTAAGAGGGTAAAACATACTTTCTCATTTAAGTAAAAGGTGCTCAAAATTTGTCTGTTTTGTAGCCTATATTTATATTTGTCACTCTCTATATATTAAATTATGAAAATTGAATAAATTCTATAGAATCATGCATTCTAAGTTTAAAATTTATTTATGCAATAAACTGAATATATAAAGATCCAAGATTTTTAATTTTAGTATTTACTAGAGATTGGCAAATATAGCACTTTTCTCAAATTCAATATTCGAATATTAATCAAATCTAATTATTTCAACTAATTATTTCAAATTGTTAATAAATAACATTTATATTTATTAAATATTTAATAATTATTGGCAAATATAGTAAAGTAAAGGCAAATATAAAAAAGTAAAAAGTGTAATAAAACCACATTAATTTACAAAACATTTTAGTTTAAATTTTAATTACTTTACAGTAATTTTTCATTTTAGGGTTTAACTACAATAATTAAATAATTATAAACACTTCTCACCTATTACAGATATTTATTTAAGAAAACAAGCATTTGAACACTGAAGCAAACTTTCTCCTAGGTACTTTCAAATTTCTTCTTCAGGAGTGACCTTACTTTTTATTCCAGAACCTGCTGTTAGTCATAGCGCAATATTTAAGGTATGCAAATTTCTTCTAGTGACATTATATTCGAAATCTTGAGTACTTTGAAGTATCTGTGGGTAGTATTTTGCCCAACTCTAGTATTTACCCATTCCATATGTATTTCTAGTGAACGAAAATAACTCTAGTTTGACTAGACTAATAAGACAATGTGTCTTATCTGATTTACTGAAATATAATTTTCAATTTATTGGCGTGTATTGTATTTTTGGAAAATTGGTTTTAATAATGTATGTTTATACTTTGTTAGGCATACCAAATCCAAACTTGTGCCAAAATATGCTATATATTGTATGAGTAAGGTAATGAGTATAGAGTTGCCAAAGGTACTTTCATAGTTGCTCTGTACATATTATAATTGTTCCTTATATTATACATACAGCTGAAACTGCTGCTAATGCAGTAAAACTTCATTAAAAGCAACATCCAATGCAAAACGATAGTGTCGACCAGTTTTGAAGGCAAAAAATAGCCTTCTTTATCAGGACAAACAAGAAGTGCAACCTTTAATTGTTAAAGCAAGGTCAGCAGCTGCTGTTAGAGCAGCAAACATAACTGAAGCAAGGAAAAGGTGGAGAAAAAGTTTAAATTTTTTTGTTGGATGTTTAGTCAAACTACTCATTCCTTCATCCAGGTTTTTTACCTCCTTTTTTTCTCCTCTTGCTGTTGGCAACCTTTTTCCCTGTTTCAGTCATGTTTGATGTTCTAACAGCAGTTACCGATCTTGCTTTGATGAGTGAAAGTTGCACATCTTGCTTGTTCTGATAAAGACTGTTTTTTGCATATGAAACTGGTTGACACTATTAATTTTGTGTTGGGTGTTGCTTTAAACAAAGTTTTATTAGTTTTGTTCATATATTGTTATTTATAATTTGTTATGTATTTTTAATTTAAATAATTTATAATATTTACAAAAGTAATTAAAACCTTTTGTATTTTTTTTCTTGCAATTCTTATGGTAAAACATTGAACGCAAAATGCCAAAGTCAAAGCAGTTGTTTATGATATTAGTGAAAATTGTACTTTTCAAAATAATATGAATCATTGATTTTCCTATAAAGATTAAAAATGGTATCTAAATAGATAAGTTAAATATATAAATTGGAATTTCTCAAACATTTTGTTAATATTAAATATTTAAAGTAAAATTTGTTTTCATGTACAAGTTAATATATAAACAAATGAAGCATGTCTTCAAATAAAATTATATAATATTTAGAATTGGTTGCTAATTTGCATCATATAATGCAAATGCAAAGCTATCTTTTATTTAGATTACTTCTAGTTTAAGGATGTTAGTTACTATTAATAGTATGAATTATACAGAAAATAAGTGCACATGCCATGAAGTTTTTATACATTCCGATATTATTTGAATATCTTTCATGTTATATATTTCTGCATAAACTTCCAAATCTCGTTAAGTGTTTATATTTTTATTTTTTAAATTTTATTTTATGTAAAATATTTAATTCCATTTAAATACATAGGTATTTTGTGTACATTAATATACATTCCACTTTTGGTAGTAGAACACTAAAACTTCATACTATTAATAGAGAAAAGCTTTAATAATTTGTCCACTTAATGAAATTGCCGAATGGTAATATACAACATGTTATTTAGAGTTTTGAAATAGTTTATCACACAAGTGAGTTTTATTCTAAAAAAATCTAATCAATGTGATTTGCACAATATATAAAATTAGGAAGGAACAAGTCAAACTTTATTAGCAAAATACAATGTTACTCCAGCTTCTAACTTGAAGAAATAGCCGACAAGTTTAATTCATATATATATATTTCATTAAAATGGAGTCTAGTCAGTCTTTTAACTCTGATTTGAGTTTCACTTAAGTTAATTAAAAGTAATTTATAAGGCATTATATATTTTGGAGCTGAATTTCTGTATTTCATATTTTCTAATCTATTTTTGTGCATTTCTGGTATTCCGTATTCGGATGCATTTATATTTCTGTGTACATGTATTTGATTATTCTTAGTAATCAAGAAATTATGCCAGTCAAACCAATTATTTCTAGAGCAATTTACAAAATTAATATCATTAGAGATAACATCATATATGTATCAGTTATATTATAATCAAAACCTCAATGCGTGGTTTGGTCATTGGTTGGCCAAAATATAAAATAGCTGGAGTTTGGATAATAAGGCAAAATAATACTAATATTTTGAAACAATTAAACTATAAGTACTTCTTGGTGTAAAATATAAAAGTGTAGATACCTTAATACATATTATTTACTTGCTTTTAAGTTTCAACCAAACAGAAATTTTAAAACATGTTTTAAATGAATAAACATTTATTTTAAATTTGTAAAAATTGAAACATTTTATATAGCTACTACTAGCTGATGCTCTTCTAAGTTTTAAATTCAATTAAAATTGAATAATTCTTTTAATATAAAAGCACTTCAAATGTTTAAAAGAATTAATTAAATTTTGTTGGGAATAAATCCCTATTTTCAGTTCTTTTTTAAATTAAATTATTTATGTATATTTAAAAATCTATAATATAACTTATTTTCAAAACTGTACTCAGATGCTCTTTTACTATGTTTAACGTACATTTTTCAAGTTGAAATAAAATGTTTGGTTAACCCAGTGTGATAAAAGTGCAATGTGTCCTATTTAAGTGATTAAACTTATAACATTACAATGTTTTTTCAGTATTGTTTTCAAACCATGAAGAACAGTTATAAATAAAATGTTGAATTTAAATACAAAGTCTCATTAAAGTGAGTAATAAAGATACTATCAAGTTACAATGTTGTATTGATGTAAAATACAATCATTTGTCAAGAATAAAATATGTTTAAAATGAATTGCTTATTGCTTTAAATATTAATGTTTCAAAGCAAAATCTTTGCGATTTGTAAATGCTGGTGTAAAAATGTTTAAATCACATGAATTTCTTATTTTGTTTCTTCTTGATATATTTATATATACTTCATGTTAAATTTTATTTTTAATGAATTCTTAAAATTGAAATTTAAAGATAAGAATCCACATGAAACATCCAATTGGAGTAAAAGTTCAGTATTTTATGGATTCCAACCAGAGTTTAGTAATGTAACTCAATCTGTTTGTATTTAAACAATTTTGAAATGTTTATTTACACTTGTATTGCTATTTCTTTAAAAAAATAAACAAAACTCAGTATCGAAATAAAAAATTGGAAGTATAAAAGGAATATTTTTTTTATTGGCATTAAATATTTAAATAAGCTTGTGAGTGCCTGTATTCATCAATTAACATTCACTAATCATTAAAATAACTTATTTTAACTACAAAATGTGAAAAAAAATAACTGCTATTCTTTAAAATTAATGTAAAACATTTTGAATGGGCAAAGATAGTTTTGTGTGTGTGTGTTACAAAACTACAAGGTACTTAAGGAGGAATTTCAATATGTTTTGGTTTTTTGATAAAAAAAGTTTTTTAATTATACAGCTTTAATAAATTAATAGAATGCAGTTTATTTTATCCAGTTGTGAAGTTATCGCCGATGAAACATTTGGATGTAGTGTTTACAGTCCCTCCACCATGCGAGTGTGTGGTTGGCACAAGCGATAAGCACATACTGATTTACACATGTAAACTTTAAATTTTTGCAATTTTCTACAAGAATTGTGCTATGACACAGATTAAAAGATATATAATCAGAAGGGAAATTACATTTTGGATTCTGCAATGAGTTAAGCAGTGCAAGTATAGTGGCACTTTCATAAGATAATTTTGTTTCATCCCATTAACACTTTTTTCATGATTTACTCCATACTTTGCACCTTACAATGTTTCATATCAAAAATATTATTTATATGTTAAGTTTATAAATTCAGAATATATTTCTAACTAAAAGAATAGGGGTTCGTATAAAAGTGAAAAGAAGATAATATACAATTTTAAATAATGAATTTTATTAAACTGAAAAAAAAAAAGTATATATAACAATGTACTCATAACAATATGTACAAAATATAATTAACTGCAGATTATATATTGCTTACGCCTGTTTTTTCTACCTGCTCAAGGGCAGCTTGAAGGTTTGTATCAAAAAATTCACATCTAAAAGAGAGAAATGTAGTTATAAAAATGGTTTAAAGTGCTTCAAGTAAATTGTGATTACAGATAAACCTGGTTTAAAGTCACCTACCATCGGACTAAGAAAATTGATTACTATATGAAGTGGGTCACTTCATATATATTTGAATTATGATAAATTAAGCGGTCATTTAATTCAGCTGTTCAGTTTTTCAAGGTCACTAAAGCAGTTTTTTCAAAGAAAAAGTTATTACTTTTCTGCAGAATTAGTAGTAAACAGCATTTACTAAAAATGAAAGTCAGAATTTAAAACAATCACTATCAGGTCCTACATAATTTTAGCTTAGAGATTTTTCTAGAAACAGAATGTGAAATTTGGTACATATAGCTGTAATTGATCTGAAAAATCTTAAATTTCTGTATATATGAAAAGCGATTTTTATTCCTCATATTACCATTAACGGACAAAAGAAAATATCTTATTCAATATTTAAATACATTTCATTGTTCAATTATATATGAATAACGATATTTTTACATAATTAAAAGTTAAAAGTTCCATATTCTAATCTCTCTTACTTGCTACCTTTTATTGTAATTAAATAAAAAACATAATTATGTTAATATTTTAATAATTTTAACACAATTATTACAAAATACATACATAATATTTTTTACCAGTAAGTCAGATGTAAAGTAAAAATATTTATCATAATAAATAGAAACAGACAGGCAATACATATGTTGTAATATTTTATTCAAAAGTATATGTTAATCACTATTTTGTAATTTAACACTTGTTGAACCTAATGTATCAGCTGGGTAGGGGTTTCCCAAGATTTTACAAAATATTCCTCCAAACAGAAAAGTTTGGGAATCGCTGGACTAGAGGCATTATATAAATCACTCAAGATGAGAATGGGCTGTCATTGGTGATTAAGTATATGAAGTACTACTAAACATATTCCCTGATTCACCTAATTATTGGAGTGCCATGCTGAAGAGATCCATTAGCTATTTCCTAGCACAGTCAGTATGTGATCAAAATGGCGATATGTACATGAAAATTTTTCCTTAAAATACTATATACTGTATTAAAATTAACAATTTCAAATAGATTAAAATATAGAAAGTTAGAGAAATTTGTTGTATTAAAACTAAAAAATCAATATTGCCTTGCAATTAACATATGAATATATTCCAAAATATACACAGACCATATGTATGCGATATATTTTATGTGAATATATAAAAGTAATATATTATGTGTGTGAGAGCAAATTTAATTCAAATATCATATTTAAGTGGTTGCTAATAGATGCATTGTAAACTTACAAGCATTTTTTTTTTACTGGTTGTAAAAATTATCAGAATAAATGATTGATATGCATCGTACAATTTTAAATACTTATAATTTAAATGATTAGAAAAAATTAGTTAATGTTTAACAATATACAGCTGAAGATAGCACAACCGTATTTTCTTCCAAGTAACCAAGTTTATAATAATAAAGATTAGAATTTGGACCATTTAGGATAAAAACTAAAATCTGTAATTTATAATACAGTTGAACTTTGCCAGATTCAAATTATATAATATTTAAAATTAACATTCTTAAAATTTTCATTGTCAAATAATTTTTTTGATAATTTAAAGTTAGAATACCTACTCCCTCTTATAATACTCTTTTCAAAAAGGCATGTTAAAAATCTTCCAAACAAGGGATTTTAAATTTCCTGTTAATTACAAAGATACTGCTCCCAGACTTAAAATTATATACTTGTTAATATATAACTGATCTCCTTTAGAGAGACAAAGATATTGTTCCTAGACTTAAATTATGGATTCATTAATATATAACTGATTTTCTTTAGAGCGACATAGTAAAATAAAGCATATTCAGAAAGTATTACCTGATAGGCATCTCCAAGGAATAGAAGGGATTTTTTAAAGCATAATCTGAATACAGCTCATAAATTTTCTTCAGCAAGTTGTCCATTCCTGTTTGTTTTGGGTCAGCCACTACAATGAATTTGGTTCCTAGAAAATCCATAATCAATATATATCAGAAATTCAGAAAAAAAAAGAGAGAAAAAAACAAATATAAGTATCCAAACAGTATGTATATATTTTACTTTATAGAAAAGTTATTAGAATTTGATAAAAAAAAACATGATTTTAACAAGCAATAAAAAATCTATGAATAGTACAAATCTAAAATTATGTATATACAACGAATGTTTAATATAATACATAGGTCATAAACCTTTTTGGACTAGCAGGCCATGTTCTGCTCCTGGATTTAAAGATATAGTCACATGTGACACAGTTAAGTAAACGAAAATGTGTTTGACTTTGTGTAATATTTTATTAGGATACATAACCAGAACAACAATAATAATATACTGAATATAAATAATAATAGTGTTAAGAATAAAATAATAGTAATAACAAAATATAAAAAGAAATGGACATTTATGAAATTAAAATAATTTTTTGAAATTCGACATTTAATACAATGATGATAATTGGACCTTCTGCTATAAAATTAATAAATATGAAACAAAATTTGCTTTTATCTGTGCAAACTTTAGAAGTATTTAAATATATAACACATAGAAAACTATTATGCTGCCCAAAACTGCAAACAAAATATGAAATACGAAATTAATTGTACTCTTCACTCATCACAGAAATGTTAGTTTAATTAATTTCAACAAAATATTATTAAAAGTAGAATATTATGACATGTATACAGATATATTACAAGTTGTAAAGAATAAATGTTGAATTAAAATACTGTAGGTTTGGGGGAAAAAATATGTTGGAATTTATGACACACAGTATTTGTATTTACATCAAGGGCTACAGGTAGTGTAAATACGATGATTATGATCCGATTCCTGATAACAGCATCAATAGACTGATTTTGCACTTATGATTAGCATGGAATAGCTGATATCTACAACAGCAACAAGAAAACTTACTATAAGCCACAATTTTGTAAACCTCTATGGGAACCAACAAATTAAAGTCTACCACATAGTTTAAAATTTCTTTAAAATATAGCTTGGGCTACACAAGGCTGCAATTGACCAAGTTCATAATCATAGAACCCATCTTTAAGGAATGTACCCCCTGTATTATTTTTGGAGACATATGTTAAGAGCAAACTTCCTAAAGGTAGGTTCTGTAATTGTGAACTTGACAGTTACAGCCTCATGTATCCCCAGTTCAATGAAGATATTTGAAAAATCTTGCTATGTAGTAGAGCTGAATTTGTCGCTTCCCATGGAGGTTCACAAAAGTGTGGAACATAGTAAGTCTTTGTGCTGTCATTGCAGATATCAGCGACTCCACACTGACAAGCACATTAGTGCAAAATCAGTCCATGGATGCTGTTATCTGCAGTGGGACTGCAATTTTAATTTGGAGTATGTCCTCTAAAGCCTGTATGTCGCTATAAGTATAAATATGAATCAAGAGTGGCATGAAATTCAGTCAGGGACCATATACGAGTTGCTGGTTACCAGCCCCTCGTCTAAAAACTTCAGGGCTGCAGCAGCACATATGTTGAAGAAAATGGAGTACAAAAATTTAAGAGGGCAGCACATATCTTTTTCTACATAATGTAAGGAATTCACTTCTTAAAAAGTATTCAGGCAAAAGAGTTGTAGGACTATATTAACATTGAGTCAATATCCATAGATTGAAATTTGACAACTTTGTTGGCATTATTATGCAATACCAGCAAAAAAAAAAGTTTAATAACTGAATCTAAAAATTGGATTCATTTAGTTTCATGGGCAATATTCATACAAAAAATTACACTGACTTAATATTTAATAAATTCCAATTTATCTCTTTTGACCACTACGTTTGACTTGTCATGTATAACAGCAGCACAAAAAAAAAAAAAAATGTTTAAATGAATTAATCTTGAAATGAACTCTCAGCTTTATATGTATGCACAACTGATATAAAGAGATGGCATTGACATCAACTTCATAATATGGATTTTAATTTGGTAATTTTGTTTATAAAGTCATTCAACACTATTATGAAATGTGTTCAACAACACTATTATGGAATTGTGCAGGAATGGCATGTGTAGCTGCAAGGGAATAATCTTGATTTGTTGCAGAAATTTCTTATGAAAAAAACTCAGCTGTATTTTACACATTTGGACTTTTATAAGCCTTTTTTAATAAGTAATTTGAAAAATGTGTAATATGTCAAAAAAGAGCTATACCACCACTTTCAAAGCTGTGTCCCTTGTTTTCTAATTTTAAAATGAATGACAAGCACATAGTGTTAAATAAATATTAAAAAAATTACATATGACATGACTACCCTTCGGCAGAAAATTATTTTGCTTTCTGCAACATGCCTCCAACACCCAAATCTTTCTGCAATATGTTATTTTTAATGATTAAAATGTTGTACAATAAACTTACATATAATACAATTAGAAAAGGAGCAGTAATACATTCAGCATTTTAAAGTATTTAGATTTCCTTATTCATCAATCCCCAACTGTAAACATTTCATAAATAGTTTGCGTGTCCCACAGGGTGGTTGCTTTAACATTTTACAGATCCTTTTTCATTTTTTTTTTTTGTTATTTTTACTGCACTATAATGAGTCATAAGCACTGAGGTACTAAATTCTTTCTGCAAGAAGTTATCATATTCTGAGATTTTAATTTCAATTGGCAATTTTAATGTCAGCAGAAGAATAAGCAGATGATTACCATAAATCAAATGCAATATAAAAATATAACTACATAAATTTATTTTTGTGCATAGTTTTAAAAAAATACATATATGCAATCGAATTTAATAGATGTATTGTGCTTAAATGATAGCAGATGCATTGTAAACCCATACAAGCGGGTCTTAATACCACTAGTGGTCACTAAATATAGCAACCCGTTTTTTTTAGCAAGTTCTGTGTCAGCGCGGAAGAGATTCCCCCTGGATGCCCCCTCTCCAAAGAGTCAAAATAAGAGTGAATATTGCCGAAACAAGAAAGATAGAAACATCCCACTGAGAAATAAAAATTCTTACTTTCCCTAGCAAGATTGTGTTTTGAAATGTCTTTACCTCTCTTCCTAATGAGAACCCAAACTCAAATCAAAAATGATAAGAACTTTTTCTGAAACAAACAGGTGACGTGTGAGACAGGCCGAACAGTGACATTATGAAGTTTTTTAAATAATTGTAAAAAATTACCAAATAAAAGCACAGATTATTTTTTTGCATATTTAGAATGATAAGGATTGTATGTAGGTTGTGAAAATTTTTGAAGACAGTATCTTGAGAAGTTTAAGAATAATGATAAATCGAATATGAACAACATGGAGAATTATTGAATAATACAAAATAATCCATTTTTCTTTTATAAAAATCTAAATTTAAAAAAAAACTATCATCTTTTTGGAAGTGAACACACAATATATTTCACTTGAATTAAAAAAATAAAATCGAGATCTTACCTTGAAACTTTCAAATCCACGTACAATCCTTATGAAGGATTAGAATTAATTGAAAAAGGGTAAAAAAATTGAAAAAGGGTAAAAATTTAAAAAGGGTATTTCTTGGCATTTTCCCTAGTTTTTTGTATTTAAAAATCTGCAGGAAAGTAAACTATTGACTTATTTTTTGGAAAAGCTGGCTTATAGAGTCTATGGCAAATTTATCTGACTCTGATTATAAAAAAAAAAAAAAAAAAAAATCGAGGGCCTAACTTAATTTTTGAATTAAAAGATAGATTTTTAGCTCCCACTCCCCACCATAAATCAAAAATAGATACTTAATGTCAGTAGATAGAATTGTCAAAGGTGCAGGGATGGAACTTGTAATATTCAATAAGTGTAGTAGTGTACCAGAATGAAGAGATATAAGTGAGTGACCAGGGATTTGAGGCAAAGTCAGCTGAACACATAAAAGTTTAAGAAGTGCAGCGACAGGGAGGAAAGAAAAAGAGTAAGAAATCAGGAAACTAAATAGTATAGCATAGAGTAAAAATTTTAATATCCAACTAATTAAAATATATTTAATTATAATATGATTGGTTACAATATATCAATAAGATGATGAAGAATATTTGAAATTATTAATAATACTATTCATAAAATAATCAGGATACTTGAAAATTTTACAGATTCTTTTAAGATTATTAATGTGTAGATAGTGATATCGCAGAGTCTATGTATTCTATAAAGCTGGTAAATAATGATGTTCCTAAATAATAAATTGAATTACATGATTGAAAGGATAGCAGCTTATTGATGTTAAAGTTTTAGAAGTATATTTTTTATAAGTTGGTTACAATATTTTTATTATGGGGATCTATGCTTAAATTGATATCTAAATAATTAATATTTTGACTAACCAGGTTGTTTAATTCTAGGTTAGTTTGGTAATAATCAATATTGATATAATTTGTATGGTATGCCATGGTCCCCTAGAGTTACTTAGATGATGGTCAGGGACACCATAGGTAGATGTGATTATTATCATTCAACTTATTTTTTTATTAAACATTAAATATGAAAACTAAATGCAACCATAGGAAAGCCTCCATGGCCATTGCAGTCACTGATATCTCTTGAGACACCAGTGAATGACTGTAACCACAGGGGAGTCATAGACTCAAGGTTGAAAAGTACTGATCTACAGTATTAATTTTGATGAATTAAAAAAAACTGTATTGCTACTTAAGGTAGCTTGGGTAGTTAATAAAACAGAGTACTGAAACATTTGCCATATTAGTCATAGAGATCACAATTCTTACATTATCTGATGAGCACAGTTTAGAAACAGATCCACAAATTACAACAATATATCTAACAAGAAAGATAAATCATGCTTAAAGCATTGATTATGAAACACTTTCCAACTTCAATGCAATTTTATTTAAACATGTCTAAAATGCAATACATTCCTCGGTAATATTGTAAAACTTATCACAATACTACATTAATTTATTATATTTGAAACCTTAAACCTTCATCGAAAAAAATGAGCTTCATTCAAATGCTGGCATTGGAATATAAATTGCCTGGTTTAAACATCCCTGAAATGTGATACATTCCTCGGTAATAATTTTAGAATTATCATAATACTACGATAATTTATTATATTTGAAAACTTCATCGAAAACAACTGAAATTCATTCAAATGACGTCATAGCAAAAATAACACGCCTGGCTCTCTGTATAAAAGCAGCATTTCATTCATAAATAATTTCCCATTCATGTCATTCATCACAATACTATAATAATTTATTTTATTTAAAAATTAAGACCATGGAGTTACAAGTAATTAAACTCTATGCGTAAAACTTCATCGAAAAAAATCGTCCTTCTCTTTGTAAAATCAATGACTATTACATTCATATCAGCTATGCAGACTCCATGAACTAAATGATTTTGTGTTAAAGAAATACAGCAATTCTAATACAACTCATTCTATATATTTTGCTGTTTACATTTTACATAGGTGAAAAATAGGCTTCGTTATAGTAATAATCAAATTTGGATGAGCATTTAAACTCAAATATATTGTAATTGCTTTATTTCAGTATGTAGATGCACAGAATTTAGGCAGAAATAAAGTGGTGTTAGGACGGATACAACACTCAATATGAATTAAAAAGAACTTTAAAAATCATGATTTTGAGACAAGATGGATGCCATATATGATTTTGAAGTAGATTACGTGATCTTTTCATATCATGGTCACGTGATCGCTTCATATAAGAGATGTTATTATTATTTTAATTTTTATTTAAAAAACTACTGAATATATTTCGCTGAATTTTTTTATATATATTTTATGGAACAATTTAACTATTACCTAAAATTTTTGAAGCAATTTGTGAATTTTAAATCCGCTTAAAAAATGTTTGAAAAATTAGGTCCCATAGGGCTCAATGTATTTCATTTTTTCAACCCGGGTTCAATCCAAAACTAATTGGGTGCTATTATTCATTTATATTCCCATAGGTCCTACAGACCATCTGAACAACATACTAAAATTTCATTTTGATTAAGTCATTTTTACGGCAGTTATTGTGCTAACGGACATACAGACAGATAGATAGACAGACAGACAGAATGAACAAAGTCATAAACACTTTTTAACTTTGTTGTAAAGTGTTAAAATATATATATATATATATATATATATATATATATATATAAATAAAAATTGAAATTTTTAATCGAAAACTATGCATAAACTACAGTAAGTGCAAAAACCCGTTTCTAGTATATCTGTTACAAATAAGTAACTATAGACCAAGACTAGGGATAACAAGAAAGATCAATCATGCTTAAAGCATTGATTATGAAACACTTTCCAACTTCAATGCAATTTTATTTAAAAAAGTCGAAAGTGCTATACATTCCTCGGTAATATTTTAAAACTTATCACAATACTACATTGATTTATTATATTTGAAAACTTAAACCTTCATCGAAAAAAATGAACTTCATTCAAATGACGGCATTGAAATATAAATTGCGTGGTTTAAATATCTCTAAAATGCAATACATTCCACGGTAATATTTTTAAACCTATCATAATACTAGGATAATTTATTATATTTGAAAACTTCATCGAAAACAACTGAAATTAATTCAAATGACGTCATAGAAAAAATAACACGCCTGGATCTCTCTATAAAAGCAGAATTTCATTCATAACTTTCTCCATTTCATTCATCACAATACTATAATAATTTATTTTATTTAAAAATTAAGACCATGGAGCTACAATTCATAAACTTTATGCTTAAAACTTCATCGAAAAAAATCGTCCTTCTGTTTATAAAATCAATTAATATTTTATTCATATCAGCCATGCAGACTCCATGGACTGAATTATTTTGTGTTAAAGAAATACAGTAATTCTAATACAACTCATTCTACATATTTTGCTGTTTACATTTTACATAGGTGAAAAATAGGCTTAGTTGTAGAAATAATCAAATTTGAATGAGAATTTAAACTCAAATATATTGTCATTGTGTTGTTTTAGTATGTAGATGCACAGAATTTAAGCAGAAATAAAGTAGTTTTAGGATGGATACAACACTCAATATGAATTAAAAAGAACTTTAAAAAATCACGAATTTGAAACAAGATGGATGCCATATATCATTTTGAAGTGGGTCATGTGATCGTTTCATATCATGGTCACGTGATCGTTTCATATAAGATGTGTAATTATTATTTTAATTTTTACTTAAAAAACTACTGAATATATTTAGCTGAATTTTTTTTTATATATTTTGTGGAACAATTTGACTATTACCTAAAATTTTCGAAGCAATTTGTGAATTTTAAATCCGCTTAAAAAATGTTAGAAAAATTAGGTCCCATAGGGCTCAATGTATTTCAGTTTTTCAACCCGGGTTCAATCCAAAACTAATTGTGTGATATTATTCATTTATATTCCCATAGGTCCTACAGACCGTCTGAACAACATACTAAAATTTCATTTTGATTAAGTCATTTTTACGGCAGTTATCGTGCTAACGGACAGACAGACAGACAGACAGAATGAACAAAGTCATAAACACTTTTCAACTTTGTTGTAAAGTGTTAATAAAAAAGAGCAATTTTTACTGACAACTATCTTAGAAATGATGTCAAAAAACAATGTCCTCAAGGAGTGTTGTCTAGCTTCATGCAATAAATATTCTTTAAATAAAATTATCAGAAATAATTAAATAGTATAATCTCTTATCTCTCCATATTAAAAATATTAGCTGACACAGACACTGATTGATGGATTTTGCATCCCTCTACAAAAACTATTGCATAAAAAATATGACATTTGGTACACTTATAGAGTTCAGTTAATGCATGGAAATAAATGTTTTTTGATTTTTGACTTTAATTAAAGAGATATTTAGGTAAGTTTGTGTTCTAGACAAACTAACAATAAATAAATAGACCTCGGATTTCTGTTGGTATGTACTTACATAGTAGAATTTTTGAATGACAGAGTCCTGTTTTTAATTTTCATTTGATTTATGAGTTATTCTATAATTTATGCAATTTTGAAGTGAAAGTTTTATTCTTCGCACCCTTTTTCTTTCATTTACCTTCAGAATCTAACCTCTCATTGTTCAAAATGTTTTTATAGTTGCTATTTTAAAAGAAGTAATGTAATATTTAAATTATTTAAATAATTAAAAATAAATTTATTACTCTCAGATGAAATACTGAATCTGTCATTAAAGCTTTTCTTATAGTTGGCTGTTGTCATCATTAGATTTTAAATATATGTATGGTGTATATATATATAGAATATATAGATATATAGGTGTATAATATATAGAATGGTGTATATATATATATGGTGTATATATATATAGAAAATATTTTGCATACTAACTTTTTTTAACATGGAAGCATATTAGGTATGAAAACAGCCTGTTTTGTGCAGAATCTGTATCTCTGCATTACGGATTCCAGAAAGGAAATTGAACTAGCCAAATTTTGAAAAATGAGTAGACGACATCATCTGCATGATGCCAGGCGATGGGAAGTAATAGGGTGTCTCGAAGAGGGCTAGCGACAGCAGGAAGTTGCCCTAACCCTAAATGTCAATCGTTCCATCATTTGTCACCTGTGGAACCAGTATCAAAGTGAAGGGACTGTGTCACGAAGACCAGTAAGTGGACATCCAAGAGTCACAACCACTCAGGATGATTATTTCTGTATCTGCGAGCCCTATGCCACAGGTTAATCACTATGCCAACAGCCCTACCGTGCTGAAAACACCGGCTCTCGTTAGATCACCGAAGTCAAGTAGCATTGGGCACGGTTAGTACTTGGGTGGGTGACCACCTGGGAACACCGCCTGCTGTTGGCACATCTCGGGTGCGGTAGCCCAGTGGTTTGCGCGCTGGATTTGTACGCTGTCACAATTGCCGCCGTGTGCATACGGAGTATGATCACGTTAAACATGTGGGCCCGTAAGTCCTTCCGAGAGGTTGGTGGTAGGGGAAGGAGGGTATGGTCCCTGAGGATGCCTCCCCCACTGGGTTCTGGACTAAATTGGGTGGAACTTCCCGGCCATCCAAACAGTTACCTTACACCTTTTTGGTACGTTGTACGGTCTGGGTCTCAACAACACAGGTCAATCACTGTTTGCTTCTGACCTTGCAGCATCAGCAGGAAGAAGAGCGGTATCTCAGCAAACTGTTTATATAAGGCTACATGCAGGTCAGTTGTATGCAGGATGACCAGTGGTTTGCATCCCACTGATACCTTCATACAGAAGGATCCCCTTAAATTGGACTCGAGATCACCTCAACTGGACTCCACAACAATGGGGTACTGTGTTCTTCATGTATGAAACACGGTTTGGCGTGTAGAGCGATTCCTGCCGGTTATTGCTCTAGAGAATGCCTGGAACTCGCTATCACACCAATAACATCCACGAAATGCATGGATACAGAGGCGATAGTTTGGGCAGGGATTGCTATCGATGTCTACACTGATCTCCACATCTTCTCTTACGGTACTGTGACTGTAGTGCAGTATAGAGATAACATCCTTACTCAATATGTTCACCCATTTCTTGTGGCCATGGGTCCTAATGTCATTTTTATGGGCAATAAAGTAGGAGTTCACAGGGCTCGTATTATCAGCCAGTACTTTGAATTGGAAATATAGCTTCATATGGAATGGCCATTAAGATCACCCAAATTGAATAATTGACAATTTTAATATTGTCAATTGAAATTAAAATTAACCGACAATTTTAATTTCAATTGACAATTTTCTTTGCATTTCCGCACACTAGTGTCTTTTATTATACCCCATGATCTGTGAAAGTTTTAATGAATTCAAATACATGCTTTTCTTTTTATTCGCTTTTTTCACTTTGCTGCTTAACTTTTAAACATGAGTCAGCAGCAAATGAGTACAAAAGTGCACTTGCTTTATATAGACATGTACTTTTAAAAAAAGTGGCAATTATTTAATAGATTGTAAAATTATGTAAAATTTCATTATAATTTCATGTAAAATTAGGTAATAATTAGGGGAATAAAACACTTTTCAGGATTGATGTTTAGTACAGTAGTCTTATTCAAAACAAAAACTAAATGCTCGAAGTTAAGAATTCTATGGGGTCAATCATTTATTAATGATCTTAATTATTTTCAACTCTTTGTCAGCATTGTCATTCATTAAAAAAATAGTCTAAAAATAATTTCCCAGTAAAGAAAAATATTAGTTGATGCAGAGATTCCAAAAATGGAAAATATTTTCATAATGAAATAAAATATGTACATGGAAGATTGTGCAATTATGCAAGATTTTTACAAAATTGCTGAATAGTCTTTTAAAAATTACTAACTTAATGAAACAGTTTGAAAATCATTTTCACTACTACGTGACAAACTTCTAGGCTAAGAGTTAATTTCTCTGAATTTTCAATTTCCAAGGTTTTCCAGAAACTTCCCAGAAAGTAAAGAAGAAAAGCAAGATTTTATTTTTTTCCAAGGAAAAAATCAAGTTTTCCAAAAAGAAAAAAACCCCACCCTGATTATGTATGTTTTTGAAAACTGTTTTTTCCTTTTCCAAAACTGTTTCAGTAAACATAAAAAGTAATTTTAATGAAAGTGCAATAAATGATCTATGATAAAAAACAAAACGAAATTTTGAAGTTATGAATTTGATTTCATTGGTGTTCATGGATAACTAACTTTGCCTGGAGCTGCATGCCAACCAGAGGCCACTAGATGCCAACTCTTGCATCACATTATGTATTTAGAAAAAGTAAAAGTAAAAACAAATAAAGAGATACACTGTAGCTAAAGTAAATATTTCTGTAATAAATATGTGTTTAGCTAAATTTCTGGTCATCCAGACGCAAGAAAATAAATAATCAATGTAGAGAACATTTTTTAGAAATTGTTTGGCAATAACTTTCAGTTTACATTGTTAAGATTTAAGCAGAATAGTACAATAACTAAACACTGCAGTATTGTGCATGCTGTATACAATCAGGGCCATCCATAGAAAATGTGGTCCCATCCCTACCCCTACAAACATTTATCATGAGCCTTTCTCCATATTTGATTTTTCTTTTTTTGTGTGAATTTTCCATGTCTTCTCCTGCCTTAAAAGTAAATTATTGTCAGCCCTTACTCCACCACACACACTCTTGTGGCATCCATCTCTACTAGGGCAGCCCTGATATAGAATAAAATATTAACAGTGCAGCTCTTTTGTAATGCCTAGGTAAAATATATATAGTTTAAAACTGGTCATTCTAATTATAGAACTTCTTTACTACTGATATAAAAAATATAAAAAAAAACCAGTAAAATTATAGAAAAAAGTGTTGAAATACCTGTAATGGTTTGATAGCAGTACAGCTTAAAAGTGTCAGCTTCAAGAACTTCAATTCCTGAACAATGAGGTTCAGGTGATAACTGGGATGCAATGGCAAACAATCTGCATAAAAATATAATAAAACAAATTATTTTTGAGAGAAAAAAAAAAAAGAGTACACATTAATCCATCAACATATGGGATTAAAAAAAATGGGTAAATTACATGAATGGCGGAATCAGTGCATTGTAAGTACATTCGAACTTGTCAAAATAGTTTGACAAATGTATTGCATACATATGTTAACAATGATGTATCATAGTTTTAAACTCTATATAACAAAAGTAAACCCAGATGTGAAGACATGTTTCAACATTTAGTTATAGGTTTCTACTAAATATATCTTCCTAATTTTTATTTCAAATAAAAGATCATAAATGACAGTTTTGCAAATGCAGTTTCAGTCATGGTTGCATAAATGCTGCTATTTTTAATCAAAGCTGTATTTAGATAAAATAAAAATAGTATTGATTTCTCAAGTATCCTTTTGACATTCATTATTGTTTATTTGTGTTTTATGTTTGGAAAGGATAAAACATTTAAATTTACATCTTATAATGTTTTTTCAAACTTATCATTTATTTAAAGTATTTTGTGCTATTAAAATTGCAAGATAAAATACATATCTAATAACTCAATTACAAAAATATACGGCTTTGATTAAAAGAAGGAACTCCTTAGACATCTTGAGAATCACATATTTTTCATTTTCAATATCTATTCTCATAAGCAATATGAATTATGAAATTAATATTTGCAAAAAATATGAATAAGAATTTTGGAATATTTTGATACAAATAGCTTCAGAAGGACTTATTTTATGACTACGTAAAATTTCAGCTCTTTTCTCTGTAATTTCTTCATTTTAAGATAATATTTTAAAAAATCACAGAATTACGTTAATTGTTAGGGTATACTTTACTAAACTTTTTCATACAAATTTTCATAATAACTGGGTGAAAAGCAATGTATGTTATATTAAATATAGGGTAAATTTCCGAAATTTTCTTTAAAATGTAATTTTTCAAGCTAGTCATTTCTTTTTGAAACTAACAGATACTCCTTAAATCATTGCAATAATGAAAATTTAAATATAGCAAAAAATCTACCAGGAGGACAGAGCCTAAATTTTGCATAGTCATATATTTAAAGTCTCCCACTGAATAGATTTCTATCAAAATCAAGATTGCTATTCATATTTTTTTCTAATATTACTTTTGCAATTCAGAATGCAAACAAAAACATTTAAAAAAAAAAAATTATATGTATTTTGTTTGGGCCATTTAATAATAACGCAATAAAAAAAAATTAGCGTGATAAGAAGATTATTTTGGAAGATGTGCATAAAAGTTTGAGAAACTAGCAAAAAAACTTCACATATTTATAATTCAAAATCGTCTGGACCAAATGACTTGAAACTTGGATATGTAGATTAAATTTGGACGTAGATTCGAAATTTAGTATCAAAATTGGCGAAATTTAAGCATATGAATTTGTAGAGGATATCATTCCATATTGAATGGTATATTTGAATTTGCTCTACTATAAATGGTGTGCATATAAAGGAGGGGTGGTTTAGGGTTTTGTGACCAAAGCTGTACATTTTAACACCTAGCACTGAATAATCACTTGCACCTTAATATTTTAATTATATTTCTACAGAAAAATTTGTTTTTCAAATACCATGTTTTAAATTTTTCATCAGTAATGTAAAGTGTACTTTGAAAGAGAAATCAGTATTATTAAAATAATAAAATTTGGTCCTAAAAGGAGCTTTACCTTATATGATAAATTGTTCAAAATATACTAAAGTTTCGTGCATTTTAAAAATAGTGCACAATTTTCATAAATGATGAAACATTAACATATTATGAAAATTTAAACCTCTCCCACACAGAAGGGGTATTTAATCAGTTTTTTTACAGGAGTTTTCCACTTCTGTTTGTTGTTGTTGAAACCCAGACCGTCCGACCTACCAGAAAGGTGTAAGGTAACTGTTTGGACGGTCGGGAAGTGCCACCCAATTTAGACCGGAACCCAGTGGTGGAGGCATCCACAGGGACCGTACCCTCCTTCCCCTACCACCAACCTCTCGGAAGGACTTTCGGACCCACATGTTTAACGTGATCGTACTCCGCATGAACACGGCGGCAGTTTTTGGCAGTGGCTGGAATCGAACCCGGGCCTACCGAGTGCAACTCCAGCGCGCTAACCAATGGGCTACCGCGCCCTTCCACTTCTGTTTGTGAAATCTATGATCAAAAGTTCAATGATATATATGTTTTTACTATCCATGTAGAATGAATACTGCTTCTAAAAAACAATGTCAAAATGTGTCTCACAGTGGGAGAAAAAATCATTGAGGTCAGATTAGCAACCAGGTACTATAATTACCCTAATCATGGGCATATGTAGGATTTTTTCAAGGGGGGTGCTAACATCTATTCATTCAAAATTTGGAACCATAACTATCAACCTTTCCATTTTAAGAGTTTCAAAATTAAAAAACTGGCATCTTGTTTACAGATGCCTGTATTAGTTTGTAATCCCCTGCCCATATTTTAAATCTAACTTGTTTATTAAATACCCTTGAAAATTGGCATGCAAATATAGATTTAGAGGTTTAATAACAAACTAATAAAAATTCAAAACATTTAAACTTTGAGAAGGGGGGGGGGGGGGTAAAAATCGGTCAAAAAATAAAACATATATAAACAAATATAATATAGTAGGATATTCAAGAAAAGGGTAAATAAAAACATGGAGAAAAATTCCAAATTTCTCTTTTTTGACTGCATTGGGGGGGGGGGGGGGGGGGGGTGCAAAAATATAAAATTTTCATTTATTCTTAGTTCTGGAAGAAGAATGGTTGAACATTTCTAAAACAGCTTTTAGGAATCCCAACCTAAATATGCAAAGTAACCTAAATATGAAAAGTAAGGTATGTTTCAGGTCGATTAGAAAGAGAAGTTGATCAAAAAAAGAAGGACGTGAGAAAATATGATAAAAGAAATAATAAAAAATATCGAATTGAGTGGGATATAAAAAAATTGAATATTGAGACTAAGAGAAAAGCAACATTTTTCTTTTATGTTCACTGAGAAATAGAGGAGGAAGAAAAAATTTCATTTTTTTTTTTTTGGTAGAAATTGAAAAATTTATTTGGAGACAAACCCAAACACAGAAAAAATATCACGTACACTTCAGGTTAATTACAAAGAAAGAGAGAGAGTGAAAGTAATAAAATGGGGTGGGGAAAAATAAAGAACTAAAATATAGTGGGGTATAAAAAAATCTGACACATCCAGACTAAGAGAAAATTATCATATTTTTAATTTTTTGAGGAGAAGCAAAAGACTATAATTTTTTTTCTTAGTTGTAAAAAAAATAGTAAACAAGTACATCTGAAAAAAAATTTCAGAAGTATCCAAATTCAAGAATAATAACATGGACGTTTATAGTTGCTTTGGAAACAATGGGGTAAAAAATGTAAGGGGATAGGAATATAAGAATTAAATATATTTTATAAAATAGGGATCATTTTAGACAAAGAAAAAATATGATTTCTTTTCATTTGTTCAGTCTTTGAACTTGAACAAACGCATATGAAACACTACTAAAAAAGTGCTTATTTCCCATTAATTTATATTTTATTATTCTCATTCAGATATATTTTATTATTCTCATTCAGATATCCCAAAGAATAACAATTTTGAGGATATTATGCTACAGACTGAAATATAAATTTCCATAATTTGATTAGAAAGTTCTTTTTTCCAATTTTATCTAGATCAGTGGTTCCCACACTTTTTCTTTTCGGCCCAGATCATCCATTCTTATAATGTTAGTGATACAAATAGAACTGAACACAATGGAATGGAAAATGAATATATAAGAAAGTAGAGTGGAGGAGAATCACACTCCAGATACTTTTAAAAGAGATAAATCTTAACATATAACCAGCAATTACTTTCTTAACATAATCATCAGAAAGCAGCATCAATCGCAGGGCAAGATTCATAATCACAAAACTCATCACAGATAAGAGGATTTTTTAAAAATTATTGAAAATACCTCATTTACCATAGAATTTTGACTATAATCAGTTTTAAGAACTTAATTTTCCTAATCACGTTTAAAGATTAATAAGTGAAAGAAAAAAGGTCAGAAAGTGAATTATTCACATATAATATTTAGGGCATAAAAATTATACTTACGAGTGGAATGTACTAGCCAATACAATCTTTTCATTAGTTCCTAATCTGGGACGACCAAACTTGATATTGATTGGGTAATTTTGCTCATTTTTTAAAATTTCCAACACATCTCTGCCATCATTGAGTTTTCGTCCAGTAACAGGTATGCCATTTATTGATAAAACAATGTGACCCACTGGAAAGAAAGAAATCATAATTAAACTTCATTTTGTATATAAAATCTATGATGAAAAAAAAATATTATGGTATTTATGGTCCTCACAGTCATTCCCTTTCCTTCAACTTCAGTCCATCACACCCATTATCAATAAGGACAAAAATTAAATCCAACAGACTCAGCCCATTGGGAAATCTCCAGAGATCCGGCAGCTGTATCCAGGCCTGCATATGCAGGGCTTTTATATAGTGTCTAAAACATTCTTATGCTCCCAGTTTAGAATTTTAGCCTTTGCCTATTTTTGAGCTAATAGTAAAAATATTTGGCATTAAAAAGAAGTTTAAAATTTTATTGTAGAGAATCGACTAAAAATCCACCATTTTAAAGCAAGAGTAACACAAAAAGAAGAGAAAGGAATAATCATCAGCTTCAGATACAAAATGGAACATCAGTGATAAATTGATAAAAATATACCTGGTTAAAGTCATGATGAGAAGGAAGTTAACACTCGAATGAATCCAGGTTCATGTGAAAAATGACTAGGCAAAAATGAATCTGATTTGGAAAACAAAAGAAGGGAGACGAAAAAAGAAATTTAAATGAGAAAAGATAGAGAGAATTTGAGGAATGATCCAGTGAAATACAAAGAAGCAAATGCTAAAAAGAAAGGTTTCACAGAAGAAAACTAGTAATCAAGGATATATCAGAACAGAAACAAAGAGCATCAAAGAAAAAACACAGTGATAAAAAAGAAAGCAAAAAAATGTTAAAAAAATAAGGTTCTTATACAATTTTTCTATGACTAGAAAATAATAAAGACATACCAGTATTTTCAGCATATGAGATATACAACTGTGGTGAAAAGATTAAGGTATTCATTATTTTAGTATACCAGTAAGTAAAGTGGTAGTATTAGTATAGTAATAATTGTCACCGACACATAACCCACATGTTCTGCAGTCCGGCTTCACCTAGCTAAAGCTAAATATCATAAAGAAGAACAATAAACAAACTGGATGCTAAAATTATGAGACTTTTTGGCCACTTAATTATCTCTCTATATTAAAAAAAAGTAGCTGACACCGCCTCCGCTGTTCGACAAATTTCTCGTTTCTCGAGATTCTTTGATTCGTATCGCAAAAACTATTGCATATAATAAAATGAAATTTGGTACACTTGTAGGAAAAGCTTTGGGCAATATGCTGAAATAAACTTTTCTTTTATATATATATATTGTAGTTTAAGAAATGTTTAATGTCAAAGACAAAATATTTGAGCTGCGAGTTTGTGTCTTGGATAGACTAATAGCAAGACCACAAATTTTTGCAGGCAGGTATCTAGATGGGTGAATTTTTGCAGGACGGAGCTTCTTTTTAACACTTTACAACAAAGTTGAAAAGTGTTTATGACTTTGTTCATTCTGTCTGTCTGTCTGTCTGTCCGTTAGCACGATAACTGCCGTAAAAATGACTTAATCAAAATGAAATTTTAGTATGTTGTTCAGACGGTCTGTAGGACCTATGGGAATATAAATGAATAATATCACCCAATTAGTTTTGGATTGAACCCGGGTTGAAAAAATGAAATACATTGAGCCCTATGAGACCTAATTTTTCAAACATTTTTTAAGCAGATTTAAAATTCACAAATTGCTTCGAAAATTTTAGGTAATAGTCAAATTGTTCCATAAAATATATAAAAAAAAATTCAGCGAAATATATTCAGTAGTTTTTTAAATAAAAATTAAAATAATAATTACACCTCTTATATGAAGCGATCACGTGACCATGATATGAAACGATCACATGACCCACTTC
Organism: Amaurobius ferox; assembly: GCA_951213105.1. Classification (NCBI taxonomy): domain Eukaryota; kingdom Metazoa; phylum Arthropoda; class Arachnida; order Araneae; family Amaurobiidae; genus Amaurobius; species Amaurobius ferox. The sequence continues at coordinate 86,856,621 of OX578136.1, forward strand.
AAAATGATATATGGCATCCATCTTGTTTTAAAATCGTGATTCTTTAAAATTCTTTTTAATTCATATTGAGTGTTGTATCCGTCCTAAAACTACTTTATTTTTGCTTAAATTCTGTACATCTACATACTAAAACAACACAATGACAATATATTTGAGTTTAAATTCTCATTCAAATTTGATTATTTCTACAACTAAGCCTATTTTTCACCTATGTAAAATGTAAACAGCAAAATATGTAGAATGAGTTGTATTAGAATTACTGTATTTCTTTAACACAAAATAATTCAGTCCATGGAGTCTGCATGGCTGATATGAATGAAATATTAATTGATTTTATAAACAGAAAGACGATTTTTTTCGATGAAGTTTTAAGCATAAAGTTTATGAATTGTAGCTCCATGGTCTTAATTTTTAAATAAAATAAATTATTATAGTATTGTGATGAATGAAATGGAGAAAGTTATGAATGAAATCCTGCTTTTATAGAGAGATCCAGGCGTGTTATTTATTCTATGATGTTATTTGAATTTATTTCAGTTGCTTTCGATGAAGTTTTCAAATATAATAAATTATCATAGTATTATGATAGTTTTAAAAATATTACCGTGGAATGTATTGCATTTTAGAGATATTTAAACCAGGCAATTTATATTTCAATGCCGTCATTTGAATGAAGTTCATTTTTTTCAATGAAGGTTTAAGTTTTCAAATATAATAAATCAATGTAGTATGGTGATAAGTTTTAAAATATTACCGAGGAATGTATTGCATTTTCGACTTTTTTAAATAAAATTGCATTGAAGTTGGAAAGTGTTTCATAATCAATGCTTTAAGCATGATTGATCTTTCTTGTTTAATTTTGAGTCATTTTACTTTTTATGCATTTCTGAAGTGAACTTTTTTTTTCGTATTGGCATGTCTAGCGATTTCTCTGTCTCGTACCATAAAGACTATAGGAAACAAAAATATGAAATTTGATACATTTATAGAGAAATAATAGAGTAACAAGATGAAATAAAGCGTTTATTGATTTAAACTTTAGTTTGGCATGAAATAGTTCGTAAAATGAGCTATTTCATTTGAGTCAGCTCATGATTAAGGAATTCAGTTTTTGGATTCCCTGGGATAAGAAAAATCCCTGCTTTTCTTTCCTGTAGAAAATAGGCAGGGATAGAAAAGAGATTTTTGAAAGTAGAATTTTTAGGAAAGATAGATATGAAGCAAGCTCTGTGAGTGCAGCGAGTAGGAGATAAAATCTTCCAAAGGGGGCTGCACGAGAGAAGCGAGCAGGGGGCAGAACCCACTAGTTTATTAAAATATTCCCTTTCACTTAAATATTAAATTACACCTTACAGTATACATATATATTTAGGTTTTAATCTAAACTGGAGACGATTGTGATTACAATAATGCATAACTTATTGAAATTCAAATTAAATATCTTAACAGCTCAGTTCCTCAAGGCGATAAAAAGGGTATCTGTTGTTACATCAGGATGCACCACTGTTCGTAGGAATCATCTTTGACCAAGAACTTTTTGAAGCCATCACAGTGTATATTTTTATTATAACACTTAATTAAAAAATCTTTGCCATCTTTTTTGGCCATACTCCACAAGCTTCCTCACTTCATGATTCTTTCGGCAATTCAAAGTATCATCTTATTTTTGTGTCACTGGTCATCTCTACTGTTGAATGAATGAATGAAATGAAGGTGGGTGGCTCCGGAAGAGCCCAGCACATCGACCAGAGGTCTATTGTACTACCCCAAAAAGTGAAGGTCCCTAAGAAAAGAGACCAGTAGCCTAATTGGCTGCTACAGTCAACTCGACTTATAGCAATTTATGTCACAATTGTTTTGAATACTTCTATCTGAAAGTTTTATACAAAGCCATAATTATCTAAACTAAATTACCAAAGAAAAATAACACAATACAATACAAACACAAATTGTGGTAAAAAAACAGTATAGAGATGTTTTGATAATACATTAAATTATTTTGTGCTAAAAGACTAAAAAACCAAAAAGTTAGACAAAATGAGCCCACATCTTGCCTTTCGGTTAATTTTAGGTTAGTGTTTGATTGCATGGTGAGATTTTCTTTTATCCTTCTTTATAAACTATTTTGAATTTTTGAGGAATCAATATATATGTTTATATTTTATTTAACAGAAACATAAAATGATTAAAAAGAGAACATAAGCTATATTCTAAATTAACTGCAGATTTGGGTGATTTCGATATTATTTACCATGACCAAAAACTTAAGCTCTTATTCATACATAACCTAATCAAAATGATATAGATATATTTTGTTATTTCAGTAAGATGTATAGTTAAAATCTTACAAAAAATACTTGTGGTAGTGAAAAATTTATTGATGTTAATCTGTACCAATACTATTTTCTCTTCATTTAAATGTCTTTACTTGCATACAATGTCAAAAGCTGACATATAGAGCATAGTGATATAGCACAAAAATTGGATAAATTAAATATTAGGCTTTGTATTGCCAATTGCCACCACATTTGCTATAAAAAAAAAACCAAGTGGCTTTTTTTTACATTTTAGGCAAAACTTGGTGGCTAAAAAAACGAAACAGGAATTTTTTTTACATCTTATACTAGGCTATTTTTGTAAATATTTCAATGATTGCACAAAACAAATTAACAGTGTTATAACTTCAGAAATTTTCATTTTATTTTCCAGTGCAATGAAGGGAAATTAGATCAGCTAAAAAAAAAAGGAGGGGGGGGGGGGGGGGTTAAAAATATATATCTGTGGCTAAAGAAAAAGATCCCAGAGCAAGGCTTGAAATATGTTAATATTTTGTGTTTCAATTACATTAATTTCTATTGCTCCATCTTGATAGGATAATCTTTGTAAGATGTTGAGCATTTTTATAAAATCTTAGTAACTATTTTGATAATAATTGTGATTTTGTGACACATGGCCCATGGGTACTATTTTTGTAGTTTCTATGATTTAAAATGATTTAGTATGATACATTTGGAATGTCTATCAACAAGTGCGAAGCATCTGGAATTTACGAAGAAATGTCACAGAACAACGTTTATAGTAAACATAAATTAAAATTTTAGATAATTTTTACTCCTGAAATCACTCAAATTTCGAAATTAATTGTAATAAAAATTTTATTCGGTGTGAATTTTCCGAAACGGATGGTAAAACTGACGGATTTTATCAACAGAACACAAACGTCAGAGACCCTAGACCACCCTCCCCCTTTTGTTCACGCCACTCAATGGAGAATGTTGTATAAAAAAAAAAGTAGAAATTGATCATTCTTCGAAACATAAGATAAAATGAAACAATGAATTGTTAAATTTAACGTTTTTCCAAATTATAAAAACTCCCAGTAATATTTCCATTGGAATAAGTGAAGTTGGAATAAAAGTTGAATACAACAAAAGAAATACCTTTTATATTATCCATCTGGCCAAATGTAACAACAGTTCGATTGTTTACACATTCTATGACTAAGTCTAAAGGGTAACTAAATGTTTTTTCACACTCTAAAGGTACAATATTGTAATCGTACTGGTATATCATACCACCAGCTTTACTGACTATGTAAATGCTAACAACTGCCATTTATTCTTGAAATGATGAAATATTTTTAAAAAGAAAATTAAGTAATTTTTGTTTCCCAATATGAACTTAAAATACGGTTTCATGCAGTAAAGCAAATTGACATAAAGCAGACATCAGTAGAAAAAGTAAACACAAGGCAATAAAGAGTTGAGTTGAAAGGCAAATTAGAGATAAGCTTCATATCAGAAACTTGTGAATCACAGCTGTATATCACTGTTATTATCAGTGATATAACGCTCCACCTTCCTTCATTTGAGGATTCCAGCAGCCTGATTTATGCTAGGCACTTCATGTGTTACGAAATTCGACATTCCAGCAGCCAACAGGGGCGGAGTAAGGCGGGCCAACCTGAACCGTCACACTCATCTTTTACTTTCCCTACGCTCATTTACTCTAACTTTACCGTACAGTTGTCATTCAAGTGATATTTACATTCAAAGATATTGATTGTTCTTCCAAGATACAAAAATGAGTCTGAATTTCTGGAGAATTAATAATTTTATTTAAAAACACCAATAAATGCCGACAGGAAAAAATTACATCAGCTATCTTACAAGATCATAAAACAATTATCAGGAGCAATAAAACAGCACAATTAACTCCAAAATAAGCCGAATCTGTTCTCAAAACACTGACGTATCTCACAATTTAATATTATCATATTTACTCTCCATAGAAGTTTCGAGAAAAAGGGCGTATCTCCGAAATTAATGGATAAATCTAGAAAATTCCAATGGTCTTCAAAAATTCTCCAAGAGTCGTCAACTCTGGCACTAAGTTACGAAAAATGTCACCAAATACAGGCAACAGTATTTTTACATAATAATAGCAATGGTGTAGTGTAAATGTGTTTTCTTCTTGTTGAAAAATGGCATGCCAAGAAGTATGTTACACATTCGTTACACTGACTCTCCTTAAAACTGCACATCTCGGTTAGTATCAACCTACTGTGGTCCACAATGTGGGGATGGATCTGTCGATATGGATGACTTTTGGCTTGGCTGAAGACGCTTTCTGTATTCGATAAATGACATTGTTTATTCTCTTCATTATGACGTAGGATTCTCCCCAGTTGTGCTGCAGTTTTGGCGAAAATCCTTGTCGTCGCCGAGGGCTGAACAGTCACACTTTGTTGCAGTCTAAACGGCTGCTCATGTCTTAGACGAGTCGGACGGTCTGGGTTTTCGACCATCCTGGATTCACCCTTCTGGGTTTTCATTCTATTGGTAGCAATTTTGACCATTTCATGAGCGAAACGATAAAATTTCTTCAACTGTGCCTGTTGGTCTTGAACATATTTATCATATGATGAAGAAGCATCGCATAATAGTCCAAACAGCAGATCACCTTACATTTGTAGATCCCTGCCAAGTAGCATTTTCAATAGAAAATGTCCGGTTAAATTGTGGACAGCACTTCTGTAAGCCAGAAGGAACAAAGGTAGGAGACGGTATTAATTTTGTTGGTTTCTAGATACGAATTCAGAGATATGATAAAGTATAATTCTGTTGAATCTCTTTACCACGCCGTCCGATTGGAGATGAAGAGGATGTCGGGGAAATTCCCAAAGGAAGCTCTCCACACTCTTAGTGGAACAAACAGGATGTAGAAGACCCAGGCCACCCGACTCACCTTAGGTATGAGCAGCAGGATGAGTGGCCGGGGACAAACAGGGTCTGGTGTTCTTAAATTATTAAATTCCAAAATAATTCCTTAATTAGGAGCAAAGCCAATTAAAAAATTGACCTCGGTTTTTAGAATAATTCTTCAAGTGCACCCTATTTCTCTCACCGTTAAATAAAAAAATCACCAAAGGTGCATTGCCAGAGCTGTCTGGTCAATCGTGCTAAATAATCAAAACATACATGCAGTGGACGATTCGAATCGAACGCTTTTCTTTGAAATACGTTTTTAATGAATGAAAGAAATTACTTATTTCTAAGCAAGCTATTGCGTTTGTATTCATTACTGCGTTTTTATTCATTATAGATAGCATAATAGTATTTGAGCGAAAAAGAGCCATAGCTATTCTTTTATTACTTTAAATAACATTTGATATAAAACTATATTGGGAAAAAATTTGCAAAATGTCAAAACAACATTTGGGGTAATCTTGCATATTCTGAGTTAACTTATGCAATTTGGATAATTGTGCATGCAGGTAAGTCAAAATTGAAGCAAATTTAATGAAGTTAAAGTCAATGTATCTATATTTGGATACAGAAGTATTTTATTCAGGTAATGTGACACATTTTACACAATTTTATTGCTCGTTTCAATTAAAATGTCATTTCATTAGAAAGCAAATTACTTCTCTTTCTTATTTGAGTAAAATACATATTGCATACGTATTTTTTAAATGAATTTTTCCAATTTTGTGTACTATGTAATGACAAAATGAATATAATACTTACTGTTCCCTTTTTTCCTATTCTCCGTTTTAAATTCAGCTTATTCCCAAACAATAATAATTTATCTTCTAAATTAAGAAATTAAATTATTCATACAAAAATAAACTTACAAAACGAATGCATTCAAAATTTAGTAAAATATACTATTTAAATTCCTATAACAAACTAAAACAATGCATAACTCTTTTTAAATAGATAATTTAATTTTATGATATGTATTGTGATATTAAAATCTCTGTCCGCATAATTATATGTTACATGTCATTTCCTCATACTCCCAGATTTCCCAAAATATATAAATATATATATATTTTTTTTTCGGGGGGGGGGGGGGCGCAATTTCGAACAGTGGGCTTTATCAAATAACTCGACTCACCCGAAATCATAACCTTCGAGTTTTATGGGCTTCCCAAAAAATATTTCTATAATTTTTCTGCTGATATCTAAATGTTGCATCAAGATGTCAATATCTCAGAAGCTCCTTCAAAAGAGTTGGGTTCCAGGTCCTCGAAATATTAAAGGCGACTCTAAGTGTGCCCAAATGAAAAACTCTTGAATATATTGAATGCATTGGGCCTCATTGAATATTTTATTCTATTTATTTATTAATTTGCTATGTTACTTTGCTTTTAGTAAAGGGAAACTTTTTATTAAGCTAATGATTACCTATGTGTTATTGAAGATCACTTTGCATACTTCAATTATATTCGCAGATTTTGACCAGAAATCTAAAAATTTGACGAATTTTCAGGAGGGGGTTCTGGTCCATAAGTATTGGTCAAAATGGGTCACGGGACTATGGGGGAGAAGTCTGCTCATCTTATCTAACAAAGACAGGGGGGGGGGGAGCATTACTGCCTTTTCAAGCTCGAGGCAGGATTGATTCTTTCTTCGAAGGACGCCAAAGAAAGAAGAAGCCCTTCCAGTCCAGTGTTCCTGCGAAGATTTAGACCTCATATTCAAGAGCTTGAGACGGTAAGGAGTTTTAATATAGATGTATTTTTACATTTCATTATGAGCTAACATTTTATATATTTCATCATATAAACTTCCCAAATTAAAACTATATTAGGTTAATATTTAACATTTATAATCGCCGATTAAAATTTAACATTTGTAGTCGCCATTTACAGTAAACAATTATCTTATTGTTATTCTTTTGTATATTGTCGCTACATTATGTAAAAACTACATAAAGCAATTTGTAATTAACATAAAATGTTCTCCATGAGATACATTCTATTCTCAATTGTCCCTCTGAGAGGAAGTTTGGTGAGGTGGTGCAGCACCAGATGCTTCTCGGAGGCCTCTTTCGAAAGAGGCCTGATGAGTCATACCCTCGGAGTGAATTGTCTTGAGAGGGGATGACCTTTGAAAGTGGTTTCAAGGGATGTCGCAATCAGCGATTGCACAATCTGGAAATGACGTGTCGCTGACTGACCTTTCACCGGAAGACATGGCGTCGATTGCACAATCGCAGGAGCTCTTAGCACACGTCCTCCCTCGACGCTGGTCAATGACAAAGTGATAAAAGCAGCTACGGACAGGAAGGCTCCGTAATGTTAAATTCCGAAACCACTAGGTGGCGCTGATGCTGTAGGGAATTTGAGGAATAGGGACATCCTGAGGGAAAATATTCAGTATTGTGTTTTGCACAGAATACTATATTCAGAAGGTTCACTCCCATAGGACCCTATGGCAACATTTTTAACATGGGATGTCGCATAGACACTAGAGCTCGTGAGTTGGACCAACTGAACTACGATGCGTCTGCCAGATTTGGCGCGTTATCGCTCGCTTGGCGATTTTTTTTTAAACGGGAGGGGAACAAAATGTTGAGGACTGTACTTTTATAATTTTTGAAATTATAGAAAGGATCAGGATTTAAAAATACATTAATCTGCAACATAAATATATTCATTAGTTTAAGAATATTTAAATAAACATAGTTATATATTTAATTCAAATAATCATAAAATAGATTAAAAAATAGACATATTGCATTGTCTCACTATAAAACATAATGCACAAAAAATTACAAGCTAACATACTCAAAAGACTGAAATATTATATAATATTTTCAGTCTAAAAAGTATACTAGCGTGTTGATCGTTAATTACTTAATCCTTAATTTATTCTGGGATAGTAAATATCAAATTTACATAAATACACTATCGAAGTTGTGGAACTCAATCATTAATTACCCGAGGGGGGGGGGGGGAATTTTCCACCATAAGGCACTTAATAAAAATTTTACATAAATATATGCACATACTATATCACATTCAACTAAGAAAAAGCTATCCAAATATCAATTATTTCACATTTTATAAAAATACGGAAAATATTTTTTAACTAATTATACCACTACCTCTTAAAATTTAGTCTAATCCGGCAGTAATAACAACACAGCACTAATTTCGTATGATGAACACATGTATACTTATATGAACACGTGTATACTTATGAACACGTATGTAGGATGGTGATAACTAAAATTATTTCAATTTTTATAAACATAAATTACATACCCTGTAACGCAACCAGTTTTCTTTTATCAATCCATTTCTATGAAATGAAATCCTTTTTCACGTTACTCAAACCACGCTAGTCTGTTGTTCTAAGTTTTCGCTGAGCGAAATAGGGTTATAACATTGAAAATCGGCTTGGACTCAAACCAGGCCATCGCCAAGCGCTCGGATCAAACCAGACCATCGCCAAGAGCGCACCAACCCAATGTTTGGTCTATCTCTAATGGCCGCCGCGAAAACGAAACTATCGAGAGTGACAGGTCTGTATAGTAGTCTGTGGTGTTTTGCTTGTGTAGTGTTGGTGTGTTACAGAACACAGAATACTATATTCAGAAGGCTCACTCCCATAGGATCCTATGGCAACATTTCTAACATGGGATGTCGCATAGACACACTAGCGCTAGTCAGATGGACCAACTCACAGAATACTATATTAGTCTGTGGACCAACTGAAGTACCTTATATAGTAGTCTGTGGACCTTATATAGTAGTATATAGTAGACCTTATATACCTTATATAGTAGTCTGTGGACCAACTGAAGTACGATGTAACGAAATACGTCTCCCAGATTTGGCGCGTTATCGTTCGCTTGGCGATTTCTTTTTTAATGCGGGTGTGTGAAAAAACGTGCAGGACTGTCCTTTTATTTATTTTTTTTTTTATTATTAAAGATGAAAGTGAAAATAAAAATATTTTATTAGCAACAGCAGAATTTATTAAATGCATCGCTTTTGCATGCAATACATTAAATTTATATTACAAAATTAAGATAAATGTATTTTGATACATTTAATCACTATGCTGTTATTGATAAAAATATTTATATTTTCAGTTAAATTTCAGAGACATGCACAATCTTTTTGTTTTTTCATATATCTTATTAAATATGGTATTCATGCTAGAAACATGCATTATAATCATATTTTTTTACTTAATATATCATAGTTTGTAATTAATTTAAAAAAAATAAAATGTTTATATATATAAAAATATAGATGTTTTAATTTTATTGGATAAAAAATACAAATACTCAGTTTTCAATTGTAATTTATCACACTTCTTTATTTATCACACACATTTTCAAGTAAAAAATAATGTTACAACTCAGTTCACATCTCATAACAGATCTTGAAGGATCTCCAAACAGATACACAGATTGTCATGTATTAACAATGCTGAATATTAATTATTACTTCAAAAATTGTAGAATACTATATTAACAAATATTGAATATTTCAAATTCTTTGTTGCAGACAGTTAGGTTTGTGAAGTCCTCTTTAACTGATTTTCGCTAAATAATATCCTGCTATTTGTAGCAATTTAAATACAAGGGTGAAAAATTTAAGGATAAGATTAAGATACATTTCATGATGTTTTTTTATTTACATAGTTGTGATTGTTTTAATAGGTAATAAAATTATTTTCTTGACTTGGATTATTTTTAAGGAAATGAAATAACGGTATAGAGGTATGCTCCTTTATTTTTTATGTTTTACATAAATGAAATTGTATCTATTTGTCTGAATTTTTAGTATTGCATCACAGATGACATGAAAGGATTCTTGAGACTGATGATGTTGAATGTGAATTTAATATTTTAAAAAATTGTGGAATTTTGTCAGCAATTTCAGACTGAAAATACCATGCAAAAAAAAAATGTAACCAAAATAATATTTAGCGGAGCATGTTTTTGTTTCAATCAGTATTAGAAGAGTTTCCTAATTTGAAAAATTTTAAGTTTTATACATTTCATGAGGGAAGTTGGTTGAAGACGTGGTCTAAAATTATTCTCTTGTTTATGACTTGTGAGTTTCTGAGGAGGAAAAATGTAGAATTGCTAAAATTATTAGTTTATATCTAAGAACATGGACTAAAAGCAATGTGGGCCAAGTAAAAAGACTATTTTGATATAATTTGCGGTGAGCTGAGAGTTAAGAAGGGAAAACTGAGATTTACTAAGATACATTTCATAATACATTTAAAACATTGTGACTGTTTCAATAAAGTTATTAAAAAAATTTTTTTTTGTTTGTGATATGTGAGTTTCTGAGGAGGAAGAATGTAAGATTTATAAAAACTATCATTTGTATTTAAGAACATGAAATAAAAGAACAGTGGGTCAGATAAAAGGATTATTTACCAATAATTTGCTGTGACGAATTTCTGAAGAGGAAACATTTGAATTTACGAAAACTATTAGTCAGCATTGTTTGAGAAATTTGGAGTATTTTTAAGGAAAGGAAATAAAGGTTTAGTCATCAGGCTAAAGAGATTTGTTGATTGAATAGCTTACTGTGCATAATATTTTTTCAATGTAACATCTTATTTGTAATATAGCATCTTATTTGTAACAATTTAACTATAAGTGTAAAAGATTTAAGTTTCAATGATTTTTTTCATAATGATGGTGGGGGGGAGGTCTTGAAAATTTAAAGTGAAATAATTCTAATGTTTGTGAAATGTGAGATTCTGAGTATTTAAACTGAGACAGCGAAAAATTATAATGGCAAACTTTAGTCAAAATTTCTGTACCTGTAATCCAAGGCAAGGGATCCCTTTGATGGGTACTCACAGCCGGGATCAGCTGCTCCCATGTTTTTTTATAGAGGTATGTTCCTCTATTTTTTTGGATTTACATAAATAAAATTGTATCCATTTATCTGCATTTTTAGTATTGCATCACAGATGACATTAAAAGATTCTTGTGACTGATGATGTTGAATGTGAATTTAATATTTAATAAATTGTGGTTTTTTAAGGAATTTTGGAACTTTGTCAGCAACCTCAGACTGGTTACATTTTTTTCTTTTGTGTGGTATTTGCAAAATAATATTTAGCAGAGCATGTTTTTGTTTCAATCTGTATTGGAAGGGTTTCCTAACTTGAAAAATTTTAAGTTTTATACATTTCATGAGGGAAGTTGGTTGAAGACGTGGTCTAAAATTATTCTCTTGTTTATGACTTGTGAGTTTCTGAGGAGGAAAATGTAGAATTGCTAAATTTATTAGTTTATATCTAAGAACATGGACTAAAAGCAAAGTGGGCCAAGTAAAAAGACTATTTTGAAATAATTTGCTGTGAGCTGAGAGTTAAGAAGGGAAAACTGAGATTTACTAAGATACATTTCATAATACATTTAAAACATTGTGACTGTTTCAATAAAGTTATTAAATTTTTTTTTTTTTGTGATATGTGAGTTTCTGAGGAGGAAGAATGTAAGATTTATAAAAACTATCATTTGTATTTACGAACATGAAATAAAAGAACAGTGGGTCAGGTAAAAGGATTATTTTCCAATAATTTGCTGTGATGAATTTCTGAAGAGGAAGCATTTGAATTTACGAAAACTATTAGTTAGCATTGTTTGAGAAATTTGGAGTATTTTTAAGGAAAGGAAATAAAGGTTTAGTCATCAGGCTAAAGAGATTTGTTGATTGAAAAACTTACTGTGCATAATATTTTTTCAATGTAACATCTTATTTGTAATATAGCATCTTATTTATAACAATTTAACTATAAGTGCAAAAGATTTAAGTTTCAATGATTTTTTTCATAATGATGGTGGGGGGAGGTCTTGAAAATTTAAAGTGAAATAATTCTAATGTTTGTGAAATGTGAGATTCTGAGTATTTAAACTGAGACAGCGAAAAATTATAATGGCAAACTTTAGTCAAAATTTCTGTACCTGTAATCCAAGGCAAGGGATCCCTTTGATCCCTTGCCTTGCCCGGCTGTGAGTTTTTATCCCGGATAAAAACTCACAGCCGGGATCAGCTGCTCCCATGTTTTTTTTATAGAGGTATGTTCCTCTATTTTTGGATTTACATAAATAAAATTTTATACATTTATCTGCATTTTTAGTATTGCATCGCAGATGACATTAAAAGATTCTTGTGACTGATGATGTTGAATGTGAATTTAATATTTAATAAATTGTGGTTTTTTAATGAATTTTGGAACTTTGTCAGCAACCTCAGACTGGTTACATTTTTTTCTTTTGTGTGATATTTGCAAAATAATATTTAGCACAGCATGTTTTTGTTTCAATCTGTATTGGAAGGGTTTCCTAACTTGAAAATTTTTAAGTTTTATACATTTCATGAGGGAAGTTGGTTGAAGACGTGGTCTAAAATTATTCTCTTGTTTATGACTTGTGAGTTTCTGAGGAGGAAAAATGAAGAATTGCTAAAATTATTAGTTTATATCTAAGAACATAGACTAAAAGCAAAGTGGGCCAAGTAAAAAGACTATTTTGAAATAATTTGCTGTGAGCTGAGAGTTAAGAAGGGAAGACTGAGATTTACTAAGATACATTTCATAATACATTTAAAACATTGTGACTGTTTCAACAAAGTTATTAAAAATTTTTTTTTGTTTGTGATATGTGAGTTTCTGAGGAGGAAGAATGTAAGATTTATAAAAACTATCATTTTTATTTAAGAACATGAAATAAAATAATAGTGGGCCAGGTAAAAGGATTATTTTCCAATAATTTGCTGTGACGAATTTCTGAAGAGGAAACATTTGAATTTACGAAAACTATTAGTTAGCATTGTTTGAGAAATTTGGAGTATTTTTAAGGAAAGGAAATAAAGGTTTAGTCATCAGGCTAAAGAGATTTGTTGATTGAATAGCTTACTGTGCATAATATTTTTTCAATGTAACATCTTATTTGTAATATAGCATCTTATTTGTAACAATTTAACTATAAGTGTAAAATATTTAAGTTTCAATGATTTTTTTCATAATGATGGTGGGGGGAGGTCTTGAAAATTTAAAGTGAAATAATTCTAATGTTTGTGAAATGTGAGATTCTGGATATTTAAACTGAGACAACGAAAAATTATAATGGCAAACTTTAGTCAAAATTTCTGTACCTGTAATCCAAGGCAAGGGATCCCTTTGATCCCTTGCCTTGCCCGGCTGTGAGTTTTTATCCCGGATAAAAACTCACAGCCGGGATCAGCTGCTCCCATGTTTTTTTTATAGAGGTATGTTCCTCTATTTTTGGATTTACATAAATAAAATTTTATACATTTATCTGCATTTTTAGTATTGCATCGCAGATGACATTAAAAGATTCTTGTGACTGATGATGTTGAATGTGAATTTAATATTTAATAAATTGTGGTTTTTTAATGAATTTTGGAACTTTGTCAGCAACCTCAGGCTGGTTACATTTTTTTTCTTTTGTGTGATATTTGCAAAATAATATTTAGCAGAGCATGTTTTTGTTTCAATCTGTATTGGAAGGGTTTCCTAACTTGAAAATTTTTAAGTTTTATACATTTCATGAGGGAAGTTGGTTGAAGACGTGGTCTAAAATTATTCTCTTGTTTATGACTTGTGAGTTTCTGAGGAGGAAAAATAAAGAATTGCTAAAATTATTAGTTTATATCTAAGAACATAGACTAAAAGCAAAGTGGGCCAAATAAAAAGACTATTTTGAAATAATTTGCTGTGAGCTGAGAGTTAAGAAGGGAAGACTGAGATTTACTAAGATACATTTCATAATACATTTAAAACATTGTGACTGTTTCAACAAAGTTATTAACATTTTTTTTTTGTTTGTGATATGTGAGTTTCTGAGGAGGAAGAATGTAAGATTTATAAAAACTATCATTTTTATTTAAGAACATGAAATAAAATAATAGTGGGCCAGGTAAAAGGATTATTTTCCAATAATTTGCTGTGACGAATTTCTGAAGAGGAAACATTTGAATTTACGAAAACTATTAGTTAGCATTGTTTGAGAAATTTGGAGTATTTTTAAGGAAAGGAAATAAAGGTTTAGTCATCAGGCTAAAGAGATTTGTTGATTGAATAGCTTACTGTGCATAATATTTTTTCAATGTAACATCTTATTTGTAATATAGCATCTTATTTGTAACAATTTAACTATAAGTGTAAAAGATTTAAGTTTCAATGATTTTTTTCATAATGATGGTGGGGGGAGGTCTTGAAAATTTAAAGTGAAATAATTCTAATGTTTGTGAAATGTGAGATTCTGGATATTTAAACTGAGACAGCGAAAAATTATAATGGCAAACTTTAGTCAAAATTTCTGTACCTGTAATCCAAGGCAAGGGATCCCTTTGATCCCTTGCCTTGCCCGGCTGTGAGTTTTTATCCCGGATAAAAACTCACAGCCGGGATCAGCTGCTCCCATGTTTTTTTTATAGAGGTATGTTCCTCTATTTTTGGATTTACATAAATAAAATTTTATACATTTATCTGCATTTTTAGTATTGCATCGCAGATGACATTAAAAGATTCTTGTGACTGATGATGTTGAATGTGAATTTAATATTTAATAAATTGTGGTTTTTTAATGAATTTTGGAACTTTGTCAGCAACCTCAGGCTGGTTACATTTTTTTTCTTTTGTGTGATATTTGCAAAATAATATTTAGCAGAGCATGTTTTTGTTTCAATCTGTATTGGAAGGGTTTCCTAACTTGAAAATTTTTAAGTTTTATACATTTCATGAGGGAAGTTGGTTGAAGACGTGGTCTAAAATTATTCTCTTGTTTATGACTTGTGAGTTTCTGAGGAGGAAAAATAAAGAATTGCTAAAATTATTAGTTTATATCTAAGAACATAGACTAAAAGCAAAGTGGGCCAAATAAAAAGACTATTTTGAAATAATTTGCTGTGAGCTGAGAGTTAAGAAGGGAAGACTGAGATTTACTAAGATACATTTCATAATACATTTAAAACATTGTGACTGTTTCAACAAAGTTATTAACATTTTTTTTTTGTTTGTGATATGTGAGTTTCTGAGGAGGAAGAATGTAAGATTTATAAAAACTATCATTTTTATTTAAGAACATGAAATAAAATAATAGTGGGCCAGGTAAAAGGATTATTTTCCAATAATTTGCTGTGACGAATTTCTGAAGAGGAAACATTTGAATTTACGAAAACTATTAGTTAGCATTGTTTGAGAAATTTGGAGTATTTTTAAGGAAAGGAAATAAAGGTTTAGTCATCAGGCTAAAGAGATTTGTTGATTGAATAGCTTACTGTGCATAATATTTTTTCAATGTAACATCTTATTTGTAATATAGCATCTTATTTGTAACAATTTAACTATAAGTGTAAAAGATTTAAGTTTCAATGATTTTTTTCATAATGATGGTGGGGGGAGGTCTTGAAAATTTAAAGTGAAATAATTCTAATGTTTGTGAAATGTGAGATTCTGGATATTTAAACTGAGACAGCGAAAAATTATAATGGCAAACTTTAGTCAAAATTTCTGTACCTGTAATCCAAGGCAAGGGATCCCTTTGATCCCTTGCCTTGCCCGGCTGTGAGTTTTTATCCCGGATAAAAACTCACAGCCGGGATCAGCTGCTCCCATGTTTTTTTTATAGAGGTATGTTCCTCTATTTTTGGATTTACATAAATAAAATTTTATACATTTATCTGCATTTTTAGTATTGCATCGCAGATGACATTAAAAGATTCTTGTGACTGATGATGTTGAATGTGAATTTAATATTTAATAAATTGTGGTTTTTTAATGAATTTTGGAACTTTGTCAGCAACCTCAGGCTGGTTACATTTTTTTTCTTTTGTGTGATATTTGCAAAATAATATTTAGCAGAGCATGTTTTTGTTTCAATCTGTATTGGAAGGGTTTCCTAACTTGAAAATTTTTAAGTTTTATACATTTCATGAGGGAAGTTGGTTGAAGACGTGGTCTAAAATTATTCTCTTGTTTATGACTTGTAAGTTTCTGAGGAGGAAAAATGTAGAACTGCTAAAATTATTAGTTTATATCTAAGAACATAGACTAAAAGCAAAGTGGGCCAAGTAAAAAGACTATTTTGAAATAATTTGCTGTGAGCTGAGAGTTAAGAAGGGAAGACTGAGATTTACTAAGATACATTTCATAATACATTTAAAACATTGTGACTGTTTCAATAAAGTTATTAAAATTTTTTTTTTGTTTATGATATGTGAGTTTCTGAGGAGGAAGAATGTAAGATTTATAAAAACTATCATTTTTATTTAAGAACATGAAATAAAATAATAGTGGGCCAGGTAAAAGGATTATTTTCAAATAATTTGCTGTGGGAAGTTTCTGAAGAGAAAAAATTGGTTTAGTTGTCAGGCTTAAGAGATTTGTTGATTGAATAGCTTACTGCGCACTATACTATTTCAATATAACATCACATTTGTATCTTATCGAATCTTACCTATGGATAAAAGTTTCAATACAATTACTCGTCAGAAAAAATTTTTTTAGTTCTTACACAGTAGAAATGATCTCACTAATGATGAATAGATATTTGAATATATCAAGCTTTGCAATACCATACTTTTGTGCACATTTTCTTTATGTCCAAGAGAGTCTCTTAAGATCTTATTTAGGTGCTAATCAATATAAAATATCTTCACCTGTAGCCCTAGGCAAGGGATCCCTTTAATGGGTACTCACAGCCGGGATCAACTGCTCCCATGTTTTTTATAGAGGTATGCTCCTCTA
Organism: Amaurobius ferox; assembly: GCA_951213105.1. Taxonomy (NCBI): domain Eukaryota; kingdom Metazoa; phylum Arthropoda; class Arachnida; order Araneae; family Amaurobiidae; genus Amaurobius; species Amaurobius ferox. Next base: position 86,873,672 of record OX578136.1, read on the forward strand.
TTTTACACATGTTTTACATGTTTCATCTGCCTGCTAGTATCAGATGTTAAATAATTAGAATTCAGACTTTGAACTTTATGCTTAATCATCATTGTTGTATAAGAATGAATTATAACTGTCTTTGCTTTTTCTTCATGTGAATGACCATTGAAAAAATCCAATTTAACACTATTAAGAAGAATACACATATTCCTTCTCACATTTGACTTGTAAAAATGCATGTCAATGTGCTTGAAAAATTTGTCACTAATGCATTTCATAAAATTATAGAAGTTATCTGTGGGCCATTTTAAGCCATTTGTACACTCTTTGTACTCCTTGAAATACAAAAGTATGGTATGAGTATCTAATGTTTTTGGACCTACCAATAAAGATTGAAAGTCTTCGCAAGAAACCTTTTTAAGATAGGATCTTGATAAGAATCCAGAAATATAAGCTATAACATTGTCCTCGAAATGATCTGTTGTGAGCACTTCTTGATTGTCAACATCATCAGTCATAGATACTTCATCGATGATCAGAATATGCTCCTCCTCATCTTGATAGAAAGCAGATACAGATTTTAAACTCATCTGACTGAGTTCAATCAGATTTAAGTCATCATCATCTTCACAATTTGATGTAGAACTTTTTTTGATAAAATTGTGGACGATGGCAGAACGAATAGCAGTACGAAACTGTGAGCAGTCAGGATTATCTCTAAAACCACCACGTCTTCTTACAGAGGAAAATGTATTTTCAAGGCAATCTTGATTCAATCTATTTGTCAATAAATAAGAATTATTTTGACGTATTGTTCCCAAATTCCCAATGTAGCATTCAAAGTAATAATGAAACACTTTTGGCAAGCAGGTTTGATAACTTTACCAGATGAAGTGATAAATTTCCAGCTAGGAATCCAAGCAGCCATTTCTTTCCACAAACCCACATGTTCAGATTGATCAGTAACAGCAGAAGCTAGTGAAACTTTAGATTTTAGCATCTTTGAATTCAAACTATCAAACAAATTATTCATTCTTCCAACAAATTCGGAAGTGTTCAGAGCTGTAGGACTTATTTCATTTCCATAAACACAAAGACCCGCAGCAACAGAATGGCTAAGTACTTGAACAGCTAGCTTGACTTTCATACTTGCTAATCCTTTAACATAAATATGTTTCTCTGTAAGTCTGGGGGCAATTCTATATTTCTTTGAAATATCTTTTTTATAAAATGTTTCTATATCCTTCCAAGATGCTTCAAGTGTCCTCCTGTTTTCATTGCCCTCTTTCAATTCCAAAAACTTCAAAGTATAGTTCTTTAAATTATTCCTGACAGATTTCATCAGATGAGGTACATCATACACAGCAAATATTTTAGACCCATTTCTGATGAAGAATGGTTTTTCAATTGTAATACCCAGATCTCTGTACAGGGCCTGGTTTGTAGGAGCTATAAAATAAAATGTAATCATAATTAGACATTATGATAAAATACATTACATTTATATAATACAAAAACACTGAGATATAATAAACTAGCATGAATATTCAGTATTGCCTAGGATTCAATTTTCTGCTGCATAAGGCACAGAAGTATAAACATCTTTTATCATGCAAAATACAATGTGAAATTTCAGATAGATACTAATAGTCCATATGAAAACAGATGTTTTAAGCCAATGTTTTTATATTAGCATTGGCTGGCGGGCTGTTAAACATAAGTTGTATTTGGGGTGTGTTGGGTTAGTATTTATTTTTCTGTAATCCTTCTCATATTGTTTTCATATATATCTTATAATATGAAATGAAGATCATTTGTCTTTAAATTTAGCAGCAATAACTAAAGCAATAAACTTGGTAATTAGTGACAATGCAAACTAACTAAAAATTATAAAAGAAACATATATAGTTTTTTTTTTAAGCCAACAATTTATGGTCAACTTCTACGTAATTTTCAAATACTTATTTCATACATAAAAATATATTAATATACAAAATATAACATTCCATATCTTCAAGTTATTTCAAAGAAGTACTATCAGTAAGTTATCAGCTACTTTTCATGTCATTGTTGATTATTAATCTTTTGATGATTCATCAATTTTCAATTTAAATTTTAAATGCTTCTTTTTTCATGCCATAAAAGAATAAAACATCCATTGCACTTTTAAATTACAAAAATTGTTTGTAACAAATACATTACCTTGATCACAAACAGTAGCTATCACTTTAAGTCCGCAAGAATCCAACCGATCAAGAATATCAAATAGTGTTTCTCTTAACCAGTTCTGAGGGGAAGTATTTGCCCTGAAGTAGTATGCAATAACCTAAAAATATATATTTATATGTAAACAAAGTGAAAAACAAAAAATTTAAATGGAAAATGATTGAACTTTTCCTGACAAAAATCCAGGAGAATTGCAATAACAACTTTGATTTAAATTCCAAACTGTTATTTTTACTAGCTGGAACAACTCTACTCAGTGCTTTGAAATTTTTAAACATACATTGTTACTCAAGTATTCCAAATAACTTAGAATTCAAGTATTCTAAATCAATTTATGGAATTTTCTAGCCAGTGGAAATCCAGAATTTTAATTTAAGCTATACACAAATATATTATTTAATTATAATACACATAGTTTAAAATTATACACAAACATAGTTTTTACTTACGCAGTTCAATTTTAAAATAGGAAATTTCCATAACAAGCAAGTGAAACTTTGAAGATGATGAACATTTTTAAGACTATTAAATAAGCATAAATAAAAATAAAATATAATTTAGCCAATACCTGTTTCCAATTCTGAATAACTCCTCTAATCATGAAAACCAATGCTTGTGATGCAAGCTGAGGACTCCCTTCTCTTTCACAGGATTCAAATCCATCAAAAAAAAAAAAAATGCCATAATAAATATTTGTATAGAGTTTCTATAGAACTATAAATTAAATAGAACATATATTTGTGGATACATTATATTCTATTGCGATATTTAAGACAAAACATGTGGAAATGCAATGTAATATAATTTACACTCCCAATTTCATGTAGTGCTTGAGAACAAATAAAAGTTTGTTAAGGGGTCTCAGGACTCTTAAATCTTTAAAATTTTTATACTCATTTGTAATATGTTACACTATAAATAATTCTGACCATTTTGGTAAAATTTGCAAAGAAAACCAGCTTTATTATGACCGGAATGTTTTAACCTCCCCCCCCCCCCCCCAGTACTACATTTTCAGAATGATTACAGTTGTGCTTTAATCACATAAAAACCCATTACAGGAAGACTAATAACTAACAAAATTATTAACATTCTAATCATACCTGCCTACTTTGCACTTTGGTTTGAATACATTTATTATTTTATTCTATTTTTTTTACCTAATTAAAGAATAGTTATTATTATACATTTCAATCCATATAAATTATTAACAAATAATTAATTGCATATTTATGTTTGTGCGCTAAGAGTTGATTAGAAAAATCTATATAGCTACTATACATCATTATTAATATATAATAACTACAACTGATTTTAATAGAAATCTAATAACAAAGCTGATAATGATTCGAAGAAAATTTGTGAAAGTAAATACAAGTTAACACTTAATTACTTATCGGTCGATTTTGACTATCATGTATAATCTGAGATGTATAACAGTGAATGCTGCAAAAATACAAAAGTATCTTAAAGACTATTATCTTAATGTATAATAGCCAGTGTCGCACACATAAAATCTTCCTGGATGGGGTTAATTTTTGAAAAGTTGAATTGCATGAAAGAAAATTTACTTTAAAATTTCAAATTGAACTTAAATGTTAAAATATTTAGAAATTTCTAAGATAAAAATTTACAATTTATAAGGTTTAAGTTTTTATTTCTCACAGTTAATGGGCACTCCCAAAAATTCTGTTTGGCATATGATAAAAGCACTTTTGTATAAAGTTTGTAACCCTTTCTAAATTAAAAGAAAATAATGTAATATACTCTGGGAAAGTGTCCAGGTATGATGAAATAATACTACTACTTAGTTTTAATACAGTAGATATTTAACTGTTATTATAAAACATTAAAATGAGACTGAGCATTACAGAGATACAGGTGCAGCCGGAACTTTAAGAAATTATTTTGTTCTTTAAGTCAGAATCTTGAAAACTAGAAATTTAACACTGTGATTACTCAATAACTATAACTCAATATTAATTAAAAAACACAATTTCTAAATGACAGAAAGCCAAGTTTAATTTTTGATAATTTAAAAAAAGTTAAGTAATACTGTGTAACTACAAATAAATAAAATTAACTAAATACCTATATATAATTTTAAATTTTAACATTGTGCACTTAAATGCATTTGCTTATCTGTCTGACTATTTTATTACTTTTTAATTCCTAAACTTCCCGGCTTTATTCATAATTATACCACACTTCCATCAAAACATATAAAAATTGTCTACATTTTTATCTATTAGGTTCAGAGATATACAGTCCAAAGTATTTACATCAATGTTTATATATCATCACAGATACTCCAACATAGATGTTATTCGCATCAAGAATTTTTAAACTCTAAGCTGCAATTTCTATTCCTGTTTTACATCATTTATAAATATATGCCTATTACTTTAAACAGTAAATTTTATATTTATAAATATAAGTAAAATAACTATATAGTATCCCAGTGAAAAGTTCTACGCCACAGAATATTATCAAGAATGATATATTCTATATATGGATAAAAATAAGCCAATATTTTATGAAAATTGAGAGAATAAATGATGTAAGTAACATTTTAAAAAAATGCCGAACCCTCTGAGCAGATATTACAGAAATTAAAGTTTTATTTATAAATATTTCTAAGCATGCATGCCATTTCACATTATAATGAACACTTATCTAATTGGGAAGGGAGGAGGGAAATATTTTTTATGGATTATTGAATCAAAATTAACTGTTAATATTAATACTAATCTATTAATTTTATTTTAATATACATTATTAAAAAATTACAGATTTTCATACTTTGAATCATTTAAAAAGTAACAGATTTAAATGTTAAAAGTAAAACACTTTTTAAGAATCACAAAAAATATTTTAATGTAAATAACTTTAATAAATGAAAACTTACCGATCAGAATCCTCAGGTAGGTGAAATAAAGTTAAAAATTCTGGATTCCCACAAATTAAGCATGTGCGTTTGTTGAGTACAAGTTCAGTCGGTTTTGTCTTGGGCATTTTCAATGTTCTAATCTACAATAATGAAAATATATTAGAGAATGACAATATGCAAGAATTCTGAGTAAGAGTAGCTGCGTAAGAACACAACAAAAGCAAGTAAATTCGTGTGTAGAACAAGTTCTAGAACAAAAGTTCATTAGCATCTCAATCCTGCGGTCATTCCCAATGGGAAACAAAATCCGGTGCAATACGCATGCTCACGGACTCGTCCTCTCCAGTGCTTCAATATTTCGTCAAGGGGTGATATAAATAGTGTGCAGAAGCTGAAGATAACAATTTTACGATCGAAATCGCAGCTGACAGTCTGACATGCTTCCCAATTACAGTTTTACGATTAAAATCGTAAAAACGCAATTCAAAATGTACAACATTGCATCCCAATGAGAATATTTACGAATATGTACAGTGTTGCCTTGGATTTTAATGTTCGTTCTCAGATTTTACGATTTTTAGGCATTGTCAATTTATAATGTAATGGTTGAATGGTAAACAGAACGAAGAACTGCCCTCTATTTTTTAAATTCTAATCCGATTTTAAATGTATGGTAAAGGAAAGTTTTATTTTAAATAATATAATATTTTATGATTTCGTAAATTACATTCGTAATTTTACACAGAAGCGGAAAAAAGTTTTTCGATTCTTAGAATTATGAAAGAAAAATAAATATGTATTAAAATTAGAAAGATATTTTAAAGTAGTTTGGATTTTCATATCAGAAACTAGTCTGTTTTTGGAAGAATGCTCTAATATTATTTAGAACATTATATATTAATATAATGTTCTAAATAATATTTTCTAAATGCATTAATCAAACTAAATAATCCCTGAAATCTGTTTCATATTTTCTATTATTTATGTCTGTTCGCTTGCTTTATTTCTTTACTTTCAGCATGCGTTAAAATTTGACTTTGTTCTAGAAATAATCAAAGTTTAGTGATCATATAAAATCAAAAATATTGTAATTGCGTTTGCACAGAATTTAGATAGAGAGATAATATTCAAAAATGGAGAGAGAAAAAATAGGCAAAATGTTTATGTAATTACTACAAGATTCTTTTTGTTCTGAATTGAAGGGGCATTTTGAGTTACAATTGTAGAATAATTTATCTGTCTACTAAAAGAATTATTCAAACTAGAAGAGCTTCAACAAGGTATCTGGTAATTAATTTCGATTTATACGGTACGCCGAAAACAAAAGGTGGAAAATATTTAGGAACACCATTTCTTTCAAAATGACAAGTTACAAGTAGGCATTGACAGGGTGTTATGAACTAATAAAGCCATGTTATTAAGAAGTTGCAAGTTAATGTCTTACAAGCAGCATTTTGATTTATTATAATAACACTGTGTCCAAATATCTTTAAAAACATTTTTTTTTTTGTGTCTGTGTGTGTGTGTGTGTGGGGGGGGGGGGGGGGGCAGAATTTAAAGTAGCTGTTGCATAATTTGGGAACAATATTCAAGATTTTGAATAGTTATATAGAATTGTATATTGCTCAGCTATATTTCTAAATTTGAAAATTGGCATTGAGGCAATTTTGCACTTCGTTTATACAAAAACTAAAAAAAAAAAGTACTTCAGTAAACATGTACTATTTTGTTAAAAGTACATGTTTACTGAAGTGAAAGAATAATTTTAGTGGCACTTTTATAATACTAAATGGTATGGTAGCTCTGTAAATGTATAATTTTAAAATCTCAAAGTTTATACAGGTTTTTTATTCATTATTAAAATGTTGATGCATTAATATTAAACATCAACAACCTTAAATAATATAATTAATGTTTTTTTCGAAATTAAGGACAATTTCACTGATGCTTTTATTAATTGAATTGAAAACAAGTAAAAACAAACAAAAAAACGTATTTTCTTTTCAAATACACCCTTTTATTAGTTGTATGTAACTTCAATATATGAAGGACAACACCATACAAAATGTTTGCTCCGGTTCCCGAGTTTTTCCTTAGAATAACATTAAATTATTCTTTAGTGCATTACTCTTAACAGTTCCTGTACGGGCTCGGATGGTAAGGTTCAAAATCCAATGAATTAAAATATACCATGAAAGATAATCATGCCAAATAGGATATGATCTTTCTAGATACACCGGATCTCGAGTTATTCCCGCATAATGAGTATATATCTATGGCAGGCCCAGGGTGGGCTAGCCCGATAAGGCTCAAAATACCAGAAATCAATATATACCGTAAAAGACAACGAAATACTAAATTTGGACCTTCTAACTAGAAAATTAAAATATATCACAAAAGACAACGACATGCCAAATTTCATGTTAGTGTGATTAATGGAACTTGATTAGTTAGGACCTAAACAATAGGTATTTTGAAATACATCAGACGTATTCAGCACTGTTTTACTCCAGTACAAAAAATTATTTTATAGCGCCAATCGCGGCAATAAGTTGCCAAGTCTGCGCGTCTTCAACCCTAAGTCACGTGATACATGCAGTGGTGACTTTTTCAATCTCTTCTGAATAGCAATGCGCAGTCTACCTATATCTCTGGTCGAAGCCAAAAACAGAAGTTGAGACCAATTTTTTTTCTTTTCCAAATTTAGATTGAGATAACTTCTGTACCAAATTTCTGACCGTTTCAAAGTATTGATTTATTCATATGGATTGACAGACAGGCAAATTATCTCTTATGCACATAAGTAGAATTTGTGAAATCTTGCAAAACCTCAAAATATTGCTTTGTACAATAAAATTCCAAAGAATTTGTTCAATCATGCAAAACCTCAAAATATTGCTTTGTACAATAAAATTCCATTCTTTGTACATTTGTACAATAAAATTCCATATGAAATAGATTTCCCTTGTAGAGGACCTTATATTTAAATTATAAACACAAAATGTACTGAAATAAATAGGCAACAGAAAGTTTTTTTCGCCAAAAAAAACACTATAGACAGCAAAACTTAGTGCTCATTTAGCCTTTCTATGACATTAAGCAAAATATAATACTCTTTTAAAAAATATATGTTAAATGAAAATGCGAACAAAAATGTGAAGCATTGATCACAAGAATAAAGGAAACAAATCCTGAAATTCTAGTTAGAACAAACAGTGTGATATGCATTATTAGCTTATACAAAACCAATAATATGAATAACATTGTAAAAAATTCAGCCTAAAACAATTTTTAAATGTTTTTAGATAAATACTTTAAGTAAAAATTTAGTTTTATTACATAATTAGAAGATAAAACTTACTTCCAATCACTAAGGTATTTAATCCGAAAATTCCAACGCAGCAGTCAATGGGTCAACAAACTGTTGGCAAATATAACCTGCAAACTTCAGTCTTCGTATGTTGAGGCAGAATCTAAAATAGTGTTAGAAATCTTGCTGAACTTTAAATTAGCTGCAGAGCGGACTAGCACTAGTTTGGATGCATGATGTCCTCATGAGATGGCAGGAAAGTGAAAAATTGCAGACACTTCTGGGCCAAAATAAATAAATTTTCCTCTTGCTGGTAATCTAGATGGGAAAAAACACATTTAGCAGTAACAGTGAAGAGAGGAATCCATAGAGTAATGCAAATTCAATGAATTCATGTATTAACTATGATGCATATAATGTATTAACATAATTCTCTAACTGAAATTCATGAAATCTTTAAAACCACTACAATAAGGAAAAAAAGAAAACTTCAGCCGACAGAATAGAAAAATTTAAATTACTTCCTCGAAAAGCTCGAATAGACTGAACTTTACCTGTATAAAACTAATTAAGCTAAGATACAAACTGTCTTAAGTTAAAATAATTTATTTATAGAATTGCAACATAGAAGTAATGTTATTAACTTTACGTAAATAAAAATAAATAAGTTGAGATACAAGCTTTCTTAAGTTAAAATAATTTATTTATAGAAATAAATGAAACATATAAGTAATGTTTATTTGAAATAGAAGATTAAGACAGAGAGTTTTATGCATGTTTACAATTTACTAATAAACAACCATTTTAACAACATGTTCATGAGATAAATGTGAAAAATATTGTGTACAGGAACGAAAATATAAATTAAGCAAATTTCATTACATAACTTAAACGTTTAGTTATCAAACATGTGCAAGATACTTTGCTATATAAAACGATAGTAAACTAAATATAAATTAAACTGAGGAGACCTATTCATACGCTTTTACTAACTTGTAATTTTTCAATGCCATTTAATCACTGACATTATTGCTGAGAGATTTAAAATGCATATAAATATACTCACTTGCGGCCACGATGCGATATCATCACTCCATTGAGATGAAGGAATAATATAAGGATCAGGGAATGAATAATGTAAAGAAGAAAGGCCATTTAACTTACATAAATAGCATAATTTAGATTGAAGGCCTAATTTTGCAGCATAATCAGATAATTCTTCAGACATCGTAGAAAATTTGCATAGAACTCAATGGGAAAAAAAGTGCCCTTACAATCCTGCGCATTCTACTATGCAGGCTGTTTACTTACATTCGTGCCCATGCTCTATTGCTGTAAAAACTGATTGCTATATTAATGACCGATAACTTCTAGCACCATAGCTCATTGTTACTGAACTTACCTAAACAACCCAGATGTATTGAACATATTTACAAAAAATTTGAACAGCTTCTGAGTTTAATTTTCTTTAAATCAGAAATCACAAGGTTGCTACAAAACAAATTAGTTTTGTGATAATAATTCAGAGTCATATTGATTTATCTCCAAATATTGTTATATGCAAGCAGTTTATACTTAAAATGTGTGTTTACTTGCGGGCAGCCACCACCACTACTACTACTCTTAGAATGGTTTAAAGAATCAAATTTGAAAACAGTTTACTTTTCATTACATTTAAGTTTTAATTTATTCTTTAAAATATTTATTTTTTTATTCCAATTTTGTAATTATTAAGAGTGCATTGTGACAGCATTAGCAGTCTTTTTGTAACCAAGCTAATAAAATAATACTTTCGCTACAATAAAGTTGCAAAATTTAAAACTCCTGGAACAGCATGACCAGCAGTTCCGCACAGCTGAAAGCTGTCACATGTTTCTGTTTTCATTACATATACAAATGCAAATTACTTTTAATTTACTTGTGATACAGAACTGATATGTATTGTACACAGTATGTTAAGTATACATATTACCATGTACTTGTAATCCTATCTAATTCACTTTAAAGAAGATCCCACACAGTTTTGTAATCAAGTGCAATTTTAAAAGTCTTCAGAGTCATGCACTGTGCCTATTCAGCACTACGTCTTCCACTATTGAGCCATGATTTTACATATGAAAATGGTTTTAAACTTAAGTAAATGTGGACCCACACGCTTTATGAATAGCAACATTTATGAATGACAATAATTGATGTGTATGGACGTGTGTCATGCTAAAAGGGTTATTTTTGTTTTTCTTTAGTAGTTTTTAGAAATGGAGGGATGGATTTCAGTGGTCTTAGAACTGGGATGCATGGGTGCTTTCTTGATAAGTGGGGTGACACATCTACCCATACTTTTAGCACTGACTATATTTACTATGGAGTACAATTGAGAAACATTGTTTTCCAAATTCAGATGTATTTTCTTTCAAAAATTAATCCATTGCATGTCTTTCATTCCAGTTTAACAAATTTCTATTTTGTTGAAATACAATAACACAAATTAGATCTCAATAAAATATGCTTATTGCTTTAACAATTAAAATATGCATAAAAAGTTTGTTATTTCGCATATCATGCTTCTGGTGTAAAGGTAAAACATCTAATATCTAGCGAGCAGCTCATAAGTACTAAACATTAATAGTGTCTATTAATTATTGGCTAAAGGTATTTAAAGTAATTTGTCATATGATAATAGTGAAAATATTTAATGTTTCAGGATCTTCTCAATTTTGGATCAATAGCGGGAAATATCTCATGAATGGCATACTGTGGTGTCATCTACTTTTAAATACAATTCTACGTATTAATTGGCAATTTTTGCAGGAAATTTAAAAAATATAATTATGTTCTATTATTTTTTCAATTTTCAAGGTTTTTTTTTTTAATTTGAAAAGTTGAAGATGCTCCTGTTTGAGAACACTGAAAACTTTATAACATCTATTGATTTGAAAAACAATACCAAATTTTGATTGAATACTTCATTTTGTACACACTAAATAGCTATTCCGAGAGGTTGGTGGTAGGGGAAGGAGGGTACGGTCCCTGTGGATGCCTTCCCCACTGGGTTCCGGTCTAAATTGGGAGGCACTTCCCGGCCGTCCATACAGTTACCTTACACCTTTCTGGTAGGTCGGACGGTCTGGGTCTCAACAACAACACTAAATAGCTGCTCTTAGTCCTCTGGACGAGTCGGACGGTCTGGGTCTTCAACACTATATAGTGTCTCCGGCCACACATTAAGCTACCATAAGCCTTAGTGTTGGTCGTGTGGACTGGGTCTTCAACACTATATAGTGTCCGGCCACTCATACTCTAGGGTGAGTCGAGTGGTCTGGGTCTTCCACACAATATAGCACTCCATGTGGGGAAAATATATAGCAAAAATCTAAGCTCAAAATCTAAGTTCCTGATAATTATTAAAGAATGATGTCCATCTATTTTCGCTGAAAAATGACAGACCCCACCACAATTACATTTCCAATACATCACATGTGTAGGGATCATAATCTTCCAGTTATGGATAAATATATATATATATATAACATTAGTCCTCAAGGATTGAATTACAGCACTGTTAACTTCCCACATTTGGTTATTATCATAGGCCTTATATACCTGTATGATCTAGTGTTTTTATCTCCTTTTCCTTTCAATTCCAGCTATGTTTTTCTACTATAGCAATATATGTAAAGACAGTAAAAACAAGGTTTTCGTTTTTCACACCAATCTTTTTCAAACTCTTATGAAGATCATTTTCACCGTATACATATGTAGTAAACATGAATAATTTTTATATTTATTCTTAATGTTTCCTCCTTATTTGAGGATACTTTTAGTTTATTTTGTATGTAATGAATTCATATATTTTCCTACTTCAGTAACTATCGAATATTTGACAATTCATAGTCACTTGAGTTATCAGGTTCAACGATTTAAATTTTTTATAATTTCTATATACATTTTTCATAAAATGAAAACAACGAGAATACAGTAAATGCGTCATGAATATCATTTTAATTGTTTCTTGACTTCCTTCGAAAGCTTTGCAGCACATAATATTTTTATTATTTAATTTCCTTGTTTTCTCTCTAAGTGGGGGAGATTACACAGAAATATTCCTTATAATCAATAAATACAAAAAGTACCAAATACTTTTTATATTTTTATTTGCTATATTAAATAAATAAAGCACACAAATTTGTGCACAATCAGTTATGAACTGGTTTACAAAGTAAAAATTTTGTCAGTTTGGCAAGTATAGCTTTGCATTTATTTGGTCCATCAAGTACAGACTTTTTACACTGAAGAAGGAAATGCAGTTGGTTTCCAAAAAGTTGTGTATGCTTATTTATCATGATTTCCACTGCGTTTTACATTGTAAACCAGTTCATTATAATATGATGTGTTCCTTATCTTGTGCAGTATCCACTACACGAATATGTACGTGATATACACCATGAATACCCATTATTATAAAAAGAAATTTTATGTTAATACTTGTGTCATTTTAGCTTGACAGAAAATATGTACCAAAAGTTGAAATATCATACGAACAATATCCACAAAATGCTTCTTTTATTATAAAGAGAATGTAATTTCAACGTGATATAAAAATTTTATAATTAATTTCGTGTACACGTAAACCAAAAAGGCCAGTGTATACATTTTATAGTTTTCAGGAAAAGCAATGGAAACAGGTTTCATTGAAAATGACAAGAATGTCCTTTGATCCCCAAGTTTCCTATGGTAGAAAGGGGTTTACGTGGATTTAATCTTGCTCTTCATTTATGACTCCAGGTGGACATTTTCACACACCATTTTAATAACGAGGGATTTTAATTCAGTTTGCAGATCTACTTTAGAGAACCTTTTATATATGAGGCAGATGTAAAAATGATGAAAGACCTTTTAGTACAGTGTGTAAATGTGGGGGAACTCTGAGTCAATAAATATAGCGTGAAAAAGATTCAGTCTGGGATATTTTCAAAACGCATCAGTGATTGCAAGGAGGGAGAAGATAGGAATGTTGATTGCACTCATTTTTAACAGCAAATGCAATAAGTAAGGAAGAACTACAGATGAGCAATAGCTATTGTCGACAGATTTTTCTCATTCCACAGGAGGGATTGTTCAGGGGAAAGAGTCATTCTAGGTTATCGCAGAGTTTGGCCAGTAGTCAGGATTTCGGTAATCGCAAGTTTTTAAAGTTTCATTGTCATGTGGTGACTGGCATTTTTAAGCTTTAGAAAGGAACGATTTCTGAAAGGAGCAATGCACGTTTGCAAAAAGATTTCTTTTCACTGTCATGATTTTTAAAATTAATTGCAAAATGTGATGTAAAAATTAATTTTTACATCACCATTTGCGATGCGATACCACTTATTTTGCACCTTACTCTAAAGGTTAATGTAATAACTCACTTGCCTTGATGTATAAAAATATACTCAAATCATAAAAGTCATTGCACATTAATATCCTATAATGTAATTAAATATTACTGAGTATGTTAATTATTTTGCATATTTTACAAAATTGTTTTAAATCAACCATTTCCTCGAACATTTAAAAATACAATAACAAATATAATTTACTGAATTTTTGCAGACATTGGGAAATTAAAAATATAAAAAATCTTATTTTGATCAAATAAATCAGAATATTTTCCTTTTGAGAAAATAAAAATCACACTTTTTTATACTTGGTTACCTGTTGTACAGAAATTTACACAAGATAATTTAACACCATTCATTACTACCTCGTTAACTTGCCATTAAAGAATTTCTTGTGAATATACAACCATAGCAAATTGAGAATACACCTGAATTTTCATTAATTAGATGTTTGTTACATGTTTTTTTTCCAAAGAAATTTACTAATGAACAATAGAATTACGCTTATCTCACTATAAATTAGTTCTTCACAGTCCTTTTAACTTAATCACAAAGATTTTTATTTTTCTGGAAATACCTGAATCTTAAAACTAGCCAGATATTTTCTGTATTTTCAAATAAACAGATGATAGTAAGGCATTACAAGCATAATTTATTATTATACATTTTTTGTATAATGACTTTCATGTTAGAATTCTGCTAACAGTTTTCTATAGCAGTAATGTATAGAATCACTTGCAATCTTGGAAACAATCTCAGTAAATCCAGAGTTCCCCACCCATTTCAGTTTTTAAGTGGACCATCGTGCCATGTTGGGGCATTTCCCTATGTTTTGAAAGAGGCTTCCACCCATGTCCTTCCACTCCATTCAATCAGGATATGAAATAAAATTTAAAAGATTATTTAGTTGAAATAGAAAGAAGTGAATTAATGGCAATTTATGTAATTTACCACGTTATGAAATAAAAGTTTCAATATACTAGATTAGCTATGTATATTTTAGAAAAACACTAAAATAAAAAATTAAATACTTCAAGAAATTTTTTGGGCATAAAAACAGCATCAAAAAAACATGTTATTTGTGGGACTTTTAATATTTCACAAATCCAATACTTATAAAAATTTCAAAAGAACAAAACTTGGAAATTTTTGGGGACTTTGCAAAAATTGTATGCATGAGAGCAAATTTCTAAACAAAGGAAAATACAAAAGGAAATTTCAAAACACTGGATAAATGAAACAAAAAAAGATTAACATTCTTGACTCCTTATTTGACTCAGAGTCAAAATAATAATAAAATTTCATGCTCGACTCATTTAAACCAACATTCATTCAACCATGTTTCACAGAACTATACTTACCGTTCATTTGTTTATGCTTACCAGCAGCCATAATCGATGAACATGAATAGAAAGAAGCAAGAAAAAATAATAATAATCATGTTATAAAGTATGTCCAAAACAAATCAAAAAGGTTAATGCCATTAAATGTGGTTGTCATTGAATAAATGGTACAAATTAGATATAAAGAATTTGGTTTTTGACGCTTTTTCGTGAAGCGATAAATCGCCAAGTGTGGCACGAAGTACCTTTTTCTGGCAACCCCTTTTAGCTTTCTGTTATCTTCATCCATTTTATTTTTGTTGTGTTGTTGCTGTATGTGTAAAAATGTATTAAAAACGTGCATTATCATACAAAAATTAAAGAT
The DNA here is from genome assembly GCA_951213105.1 of Amaurobius ferox. Classification (NCBI taxonomy): domain Eukaryota; kingdom Metazoa; phylum Arthropoda; class Arachnida; order Araneae; family Amaurobiidae; genus Amaurobius; species Amaurobius ferox. The sequence goes on from OX578136.1 coordinate 86,889,162, forward strand.
AGCACATGTTAATACATAAAATAATGTAGAAGCAGAAAATTTACATAGAAATAATGATCGCTCTCTGATGACCGCAATGTGGAAACAGTTATTTGTGCAATTTGGATATTTACACGTGTTTTCCTTTGAAAAGTTTTGGATTTCATTAAACCAGGTACTACTGTGTTTTGATTTAAGCATGGCTTCTGCTTTGTTTTAGAGTGTAATTTAAAGTTTAATTTCTTGACTGTATTCAATTTTATGATTTTCATGTTATGTCCACATAGTTGTCGCACAAACAGCTATTGCTATGTAAGACGTTCTTTTAAATTGTAGTATCGAATTATCATTTATTTCAAATTTCTTTAAAGTACAAACCTTTGTTCTAAGTATCGTTTATTAAAATTTTGTTAAAGAGTAATTTTTTTGCTAAGTATCGTTCCTTTGAAATTTCGTTAAAGTACAATCATTTTTCGAAATATCAACTTTTTTTAATACTTATTTATGGCAGCATTTTTATGCGTCTTTAATTATATATGTTATGCGTAATGCCCAAGATGGGGTCCATTAGGACTTTTCAAACAGCGTACATGTTGGCGCCATTCTTGGCGACAAAAAAAAAAAGACGGATTTCACCAAATTCTTTATATCCAATCTGTTCCGAATAAATGCACTATTGCTTCACAAAATTATAGCAACCACAGAACCGTGCAGATGCAATGCATATGCGAGGGTACCAGAGTACAACAAAAAGTTATCGCAATTCGAAGGCTTGGCGGCAACTTGCAAGCTTAGAAGTGTGGAGGATTATTTTCCGGATCAACAGTAATTATAATTAAAAAATGGCATAGAAAGAAAAGCTGATTTCTCACAAATGTATACCACACATATAAATGAAAATGCTGAACAATTAAAATTTCTGTTAAGGATATTGTACTATAATTATTGCACTTTTTAAACATAGGTATAAAATTTTAACCAGACATCAAACACTCCAAAGAAAAAAACACTAATGGTTGAATTTTGCAAGGCATATTTGACTCCCAGTTTTTAAATCAAGTCAATGTAATTTAAAGTGTGTTGATTAATGTGGTAATCGCGAATAAACGCAAGCTCTGAATGTTAATAATCTATTTGTCTTGATTTATAAAAATATAGCCATATCATAAAAATAATTGCATACTATCTTATATTGTAAATAAATATTACTGGGTGTCTTAATTATTTTTCATATATGCAGTGTATATGAAATATAGGTAAATGGGTAGAATACCCCACACCTCATTTTTCTATGTACAAAATTGTGCCAAGTTAGCATGTTTCTCCGTGTTTTGAAATTGACTCCTATCAACTCTGATGTATATTCCTGCGTTTTAAAATAGGCTCCTCCTACTAAAGTGACGTATTCTAGTTTTATGAACTGGAATTTTGAATGTAAATGGTAGTGAAATTCAATTTTATAAATGGGAATAATACTCATAAAAGGCTTACAAAATACACTTTTTGTGCATTATAAAAATATTGCATAATGGCAGAATAAAAAAACTTTTAAAATTTTAAATCAATATCAAAAACTTATAACTCAAAACATTGAAACTTAAAAAAAAAAAAACAATACTTAGAAAAAAAAATATGAAAATTTAAAAAAAAAAATGATTGCACTTTAATGAAATACTAGGAAAAATCGTTACCTAGAAAAAAGATTGTACTGTAACAAAATTAAAAAAAAAACGATACTTACAAAAATGATTCCGCCTTTATCGAAATTTAAGAAAAAACACAATTTTAAAAACACAGGAAAATACAAAAGACAATTTCAAAACACGGGATGAATAAATAAAAAAACTAACCTTGAACGAACGATTATTTATATCAATATTTTCTCGTACATCCATACAAACACATTTTCTTGAACATACATGTACATTCTACACCGGAACACATTTCACAGAATCCAATTAAATCTAAAAAAATATGCACTAAATTTACAAAAACAATTGCTCGAATCCATTTGCCGCTTACCAGATGTCATTTAGAAACTTTATCTGCAATACAAAAATATCTACTGATGGCAATTACGGGAATCTTTATGTACATTAATTACGTGGTACAGATTGGATATAAAGAATTTGGATTTTTCAACTTTTTCCGCGAGCCAATTGTGGCGCTAAATGGCAAAATGTGGGTTAAGATTTTATAAACACCGTACGCGTTGGCGCCAGTCTTGGCGACAAAAAAAAATGGCGGATTTAGCCAAATTCTTTATATCCAATCTGTTCCAATTACGTGAATAGAAACAAACATTTATTTGAAACAATGTTCAGCGAATACTATTCCACATGCTGATTGGATGACCAGAAATTCATGGGTTAGCAGATTGGTGAAGTAAGCAGAATGAAATTGTAACTTGGTGCATCGCACCAACTTGGCACAATTTTGTACTTATGAGGTGTGGGCAATTCTACTGATCACCCGAAATATATTTCACTAAATTGTTTTAAATCCAAACTGTTTCCTCCTAAATATGAACATTTCAAAAACACAACAAATATGATTTGCAGACATTGGGAACTTAAAAAGATTACTTTTATTTACAAAGGAATTATACATGTCTCAGTGTCACTACAAATTAAGCCATTCACAAACCTTTTCACTTAATCACAAAAAGATTTTCTTTTTCGGGAAATAATTGAATCTTTCAAAACAATCCGGATATTTTCAGTATCGTCAACCTTAAATACAGATGATAATAGAGAATCACTAGCATAATTTGTTATTACATAACTTTTATATGTATGATGACCTTCATGCCAGAATTCTTCTAACAGTTTTCTATAGTTATAATCTATAGAACCACTTGCAATTTTGGAAGCGATCTGTTTTAATATTGTATAATACAGTACTTCAGGTCTATCATCAGAAGATGATATCTGAGTGGGGCAGCAAAACATGGACCTTGCTAGTTCCATAAAGAAAGTTTGCCTGGGCCAAATCAAAAAACAGTTTAGCACATAATGTGGATATTGTCTAAATAATTCTTTTTGTTGTTCTTCATTCAAACTAGAAATGAGGAATACTGCAGTATCTGCATAACATTCCGCATTAAACTTGCTCCCTATACGATATATCATAGTTCCTCTATCATTATGGATATCGACTGACTCTTTTGCAAAACGCAATAATAGACGGGTGTTTTCTTGAGGAGTTAACTTTTGAAGGAAATATCTGGTTGCTATTACATTACCACTCACCACTGAACACCGAAACATATACTCATTCAAAGAAAAACAAGGAGAAATTGCAACAGCAGTACAGTAATTACTAACGATTGGATTCAAAAGATCCAATTTCCCTTTTATATAACAGGACCAATATTTGGTTAGATACGACTCACATAAAATGATCATTTCAAGATTTCTAATCCCTTTATACCCTGGCCATCCCTTCAATTGTTTCCATAACGAACAAACATAATCTTCTAGGCATTCCGCACAAGCCACGATATAACGCAAACGAACAGGTATGCTTTTATCATTTAAATATAGTTCTGTCATTTTCTTTCTATCAATTGTCCCTTGTGGTGTCCACTGTAATTTAGCAAAATTCATTTGGTAAGAGTCTTCAAACGGATGACATTCTCGCCATTTTATTAACTGCCAAACTACGGCTTCAACGAAACTTAACAATTTCTTTTTTAACAAATCTGGTAGAGAAAGTCTCAATACATACTTTAATACTTCATTCTCCACCTTTTTCAATTCTTTTTTTACCAATTCAATACATGTCTGTAAATCATCGGTATCAGAGGAGTTTATTTTAGGACATTTTAAAATTAATTTCTGAATGTCATCTTTATTCACCAATGAAATTGCTATTTTGACAAGAGTTCTGTGCTGGAGTGATTGTATGCAAGAAAAATTCATTGTAATGTTAATTATTTAGGAAGCTTTGACTGCATAGGCTATGAATAGAAGAAAAAACTTTTATTCCTTGTGCACTAAAAATTACAGAGTAATATACTTTATGAATTTAATACTCTATGCTGAAAATAATCCACACAATAAGCTTTTAAAAATAAAATATATACTTTTCTTGAGTTGTAACAACCACACTCATCATTGAAGCTGGATAAAAGCTATACTCGTGTTTCCAGTTTGTATAAACAGTTGCAGTTAAGCTGACAGTGAAACGTGATTAGGCAATATCAAACAAATCTAGGGGTATATATATTGAGACACGGTGTCCGCAGTGAACTTAGGCGGGACCGGAGGCGGAGCCAATATGTTGTACCACACTTACGCTTCGAGATACGTCAATCAAGAAGCAGAGATTCACATTAGGTAATTTAGCTGGATATAATTTTTTAAATTATTTGAGGTTATTACATGTATTTCCGAAGGCCGTATCTAAAGCACCGTATTGATAATTAGGTAGATTACGTCACTTCCTGCGCAGAGCTATTGCAACCCATAAATTTGGGTTACTACATACGGTAAGTTAGCATTTGTAGAAACTATTGGCGATTATATAAGAAAACGTTATTTTTCAGACAAGCGGCTAGGGACAGGAAGGCTCCTAATGTTAAAACTTAGAAATTTTTTTGACCAATGAAGATAGGGAATTTTTAAAAATCTGTAGGGGAAATATAGGGAATTTTCTAGACAGAACGGCTTTTCGGCAGTACGATTGGACTTAGCTTTTTTTTCACAATTGAGACAGAACGGCTCCCATATATTCTCAGACATATTCGAAAGATTATTTTTCAGTCTTTCCGATGGGTCAAGATGGAAACTATGAGATAATATTTTCTGTCTCTAATAAACTGATTTGCATGAAAATGCTAAAACATAAAATAACTAACAAACTAATTCAAATTTAAAAAAAAAAAGAATACCAAGGTCCTGAAGTACCTGTGTACCAAATCTTATACCTGTACGTTGATTAGATTTTCCTCTACACACACAGACATTTTTTATTATGTAAGATAAAATGTGAAAAGCAAAAATTAACAAACTTTTTACACCTTTTAAAAATTGTTACAAATACTAATTACAGCTCTTTGTTGTAATGAGGTAATATTTAATATTGTTTTATTGTACCGACATTTGTTTTGCAATCTTGTAAGATAGCTATAGTGTTTTAGCTGTGTATTGTTCCTGTTTGTGCTTATTTGTGATTTTAAGCACTAGTTATTCTTGGACATATTTTTGTATCCTGAGTATACACCCACATTTTGAGAGGATGCGTCATAACAATATTAAACAGTAGTTGAACTTTAGTCCATACTTCTATATAGACCTACGCTCTGATGACCTGATCTGCAGAACATTCTTAATTACCAGTTATTTTCAACCTGGTTTGTGTGTACATGCATATTTCTTATAATGTTAAAATTGTCATTTTTATATATATTTGATATATTAAAAACTTTAATTAGCTACTTACATTTCATTGATGTCATTATAAATTGATTTTCCATTATACAAATTCACTCAAACTCATGTTTAAATAAATCTGTGATGAAAATACTTCATTTATGACAGCACAAAAAGTTTATACAATTTGTTTTGGAGACCAAAAGCGGTTGCCTTCTTCATGATAGAGAGACAGAGCAAATGCACCAGCAAAAGCAAGAATGTGTCTGTCAATTTAAATTGCAATCATTTTTCTTGCCTCTACTGGTGAGTTTGTTCTGTCTCTATTCTAAAGAAAAAGACTGTATTTTGCATCTAAAACCAATTGATGCTTTTAAGCTTTTAAATAAATTTTGTATTGTTATTAAGAAGTACTTTTGTTGCACATTATAAAGGCTTTTCTGCACTTAATATTATAAACATGGGTACTCCTGAGTCCCCCCCCCCACACACACACTCACAAACACACACACAAGTCCTATATTTGTAAATACAGAGTTTACACCAAGATTAAAAAAGAGCAGGGTGCTGTTACCAGAAAAAAGGCACTTTTTAGGAAAAAAGGGCACATATTTTTTATGTTTGAATAACATTTATGCTTGGGATTTTTATGACGAAAATCAGAGCATTGCAAAAAATGTAAACACTTTTGTCACGTATGAAATGAAATGAAATGAAGGTGGGTGGCTCCAGAAGAGCCCAGCACATCGACCAGAGGTCTATTGTACTACCCCAAAAGAGAAAGATCTCTAAGAAAAGAGACCAGTAGCCGATGCAAAAATAAGCAGGCACTTGACAGGAATGTCGTTCAGCTCCCACGGTTCAATCACATGATGACCAATATGTTCGAATCTGTGAGCAGAATAAGCCTCACATTCACAAAGAATGTGAGCAGCAGTTTCTTCGCTGTAATTGCAGCCTCTGCAAAGCGAATCTTTAGTGATACCCATAATGTTAAGTTGTTTCTTGAGGGTGCAGTGCCCAGTAAGGAGCCCAACAGCCCTCCTGATGCCAGTTCTGCTGAGCTTGAAAAGTTCTTTTTGACGTGTACTAGGGCAATTGCAGTTTAGAGTTTTCGCTTGACTTTGTCCCTTAGTATTATGCCAGTTCTTACATTGAAGCTTCCTGAAGATGTCATAGACAGTTCTTCTAACAAGATCATTGCGGATTCCCAAGGCCGGCTCAGGGCCCACAAAAGGGGTACTTGAGCCTTTCCTAGCAAGTTCATCTGCCAACTCATTGCCAGGAATGCCCGAATGACCAGGCACCCAGTAAAGAATGACATTGTTATTGCTAGCAATTTCACAGAGTGCATTATAGCATTCCCAAACAAGGGAAGACATCATAGTGAACTTCCCAAGAGCCATAAGAGCAGCCTGACTGTCAGAACAGATGAAAATCTGACTATTCTTATACTTCCTGTCATAGCAGATTCTACAGCACATAAGGATGCCAAAGACTTCAGCCTGAAAGACAGTAGCAAAATTGCCAAGCGGATAAGACAGCTCAGTACCATCGTCAGGGCAGCAAGCACCAGTACTTGTGCCAATCTTCGAGCCATCCATGTACCATACAAAACAGTTCCGTTTATTGTAGGTGGGAGTCCTCTTCCAGTCGTCCCGCGAGGGGACCAGAATTTCATAAGGCTTATCAAACGTGTATTTGACATGAATGCCATCAGGTGGCATGCAGAAATAAGGATGACTAGCAACATTACTGTTAAGCTCACTCCAAGATAGATACCTTGAGTAATCTTTCCAGTATTTCAGATATTTAAGTCTGTTCATGCAGATAAGTACTTCTGCTTCAATACGCATGTAGAGCGGATGCAAACCGAGTAAAAGTTCAGGAGTTGCAGTAAGAGTAGTTTTCATGCATCCAGAAATTGCAATGCACACCATCCCTTGAAGCTTAACTAGTTCTAGTTTAGCTGTTTCACATCCAATTCTGGACTACCAAACAATGGATCCATAGGAAATGATAGGACAAATTACCATGGAGTAAATCCAATGGATAGCCTTAGGATTTAAGCCCCAGGTTTTCCCAATGGCATTCCTACAAGACCAGAAGATTCTTCTGGCTTTAGTCGTGCAATAATCCAAGTGTCTCTTCCAATTGAGTCCCTTGTCAAAGTAAATTCTCAAGAATTTAACCTCCTTGGAGCAAATAAGCTTCTGCCCAAAGAAGCGAATGTCCCCAAGATTAAGTATGCGTTTCCTAGTAAACGCAACCAAAGCAGTCTTATGCGGATTGACAGTAAGACCTGCATTTTTGCACCATGTCTCAACCCTCCTAAGACAGTAGACATCATGTCGGAGACAGTGTTGCCAAATTTGCCCCTGGCAATGATGACAACATCATCTGCATAACCAACTCAGGAAACGCCAGAAACATTAATACTCTCCAAAAGAGAGTCCACAACTATACACCAAAGAATTGGTGAAAGCACACCTCCTTGTGGGCAGCCCGCAAGTGCATGTACACTCATACTATCACCAAGTAAAGATGCACATGTATACCTATTAGATAACAGGTTCTTGATCCAATAAGAGATCATGATATCAACACCTTTTTTTTGTCAAGAGCATCAAGGATGGTATCGATGGATACCTTATCAAAAGCACCTTCAATGTCGAGAAAGGTGGCAAGAGCAACTTCCCTGGCATTAGTACTTCTTTGATGTAGTACTTCCCTGGCTGATAGTACTTCTTTGAAATAACTTGAAGATATGGAATGTTATATTTTGTATATTAATATATTTTTATGTATGAAATAAGTATTTGAAAATTACGTAGAGGTTGACCATAAATTGTTGGCTTAAAAAAAAAAACTATATATGTTTCTTTTATAATTTTTAGTTAGTTTGCTTTGTCACTAATTACCAAGTTTATTGCTTTAGTTATTGCTGCTAAATTTAAAGACAAATGATCTTCATTTCATATTATAAGATATATATGAAAACAATATGAGAAGGATTACAGAAAAATAAATACTAACCCAACACACCCCAAATACAACTTATGTTTAACAGCCCGCCAGCCAATGCTAATATAAAAACATTGGCTTAAAACATCTGTTTTCATATGGACTATTAGTATCTATCTGAAATTTCACATTGTATTTTGCATGATAAAAGATGTTTATACTTCTGTGCCTTATGCAGCAGAAAATTGAATCCTAGGCAATACTGAATATTCATGCTAGTTTATTATATCTCAGTGTTTTTGTATTATATAAATGTAATGTATTTTATCATAATGTCTAATTATGATTACATTTTATTTTATAGCTCCTACAAACCAGGCCCTGTACAGAGATCTGGGTATTACAATTGAAAAACCATTCTTCATCAGAAATGGGTCTAAAATATTTGCTGTGTATGATGTACCTCATCTGATGAAATCTGTCAGGAATAATTTAAAGAACTATACTTTGAAGTTTTTGGAATTGAAAGAGGGCAATGAAAACAGGAGGACACTTGAAGCATCTTGGAAGGATATAGAAACATTTTATAAAAAAGATATTTCAAAGAAATATACAATTGCCCCCAGACTTACAGAGAAACATATTTATGTTAAAGGATTAGCAAGTATGAAAGTCAAGCTAGCTGTTCAAGTACTTAGCCATTCTGTTGCTGCGGGTCTTTGTGTTTATGGAAATGAAATAAGTCCTACAGCTCTGAACACTTCCGAATTTGTTGGAAGAATGAATAATTTGTTTGATAGTTTGAATTCAAAGATGCTAAAATCTAAAGTTTCACTAGCTTCTGCTGTTACTGATCAATCTGAACATGTGGGTTTGTGGAAAGAAATGGCTGCTTGGATTCCTAGCTGGAAATTTTTCACTTCATCTGGTAAAGTTATCAAACCTGCTTGCCAAAAGTGTTTCATTATTACTTTGAATGCTACATTGGGAATTTGGGAACAATACGTCAAAATAATTCTTATTTATTGACAAATAGATTGAATCAAGATTGCCTTGAAAATACATTTTCCTCTGTAAGAAGACGTGGTGGTTTTAGAGATAATCCTGACTGCTCACAGTTTCGTACTGCTATTCGTTCTGCCATCGTCCACAATTTTATCAAAAAAAGTTCTACATCAAATTGTGAAGATGATGATGACTTAAATCTGATTGAACTCAGTCAGATGAGTTTAAAATCTGTATCTGCTTTCTATCAAGATGAGGAGGAGCATATTCTGATCATCGATGAAGTATCTATGACTGATGATGTTGACAATCAAGAAGTGCTCACAACAGATCATTTCGAGGACAATGTTATAGCTTATATTTCTGGATTCTTATCAAGATCCTATCTTAAAAAGGTTTCTTGCGAAGACTGTCAATCTTTATTGGTAGGTCCAAAAACATTAGATACTCATACCATACTTTTGTATTTCAAGGAGTACAAAGAGTGTACAAATGGCTTAAAATGGCCCACAGATAACTTCTATAATTTTATGAAATGCATTAGTGACAAATTTTTCAAGCACATTGACATGCATTTTTACAAGTCAAATGTGAGAAGGAATATGTGTATTCTTCTTAATAGTGTTAAATTGGATTTTTTCAATGGTCATTCACATGAAGAAAAAGCAAAGACAGTTATAATTCATTCTTATACAACAATGATGATTAAGCATAAAGTTCAAAGTCTGAATACTAATTATTTAACATCTGATACTAGCAGGCAGATGAAACATGTAAAACATGTGTAAAATAGAGGAGCATACCTCTATAAAAAACATGGGAGCAGTTGATCCCGGCTGTGAGTACCCATTAAAGGGATCCCTTGCCTAGGGCTACAGGTGAAGATATTTTATATTGATTAGCACCTAAATAAGATCTTAAGAGACTCTCTTGGACATAAAGAAAATGTGCACAAAAGTATGGTATTGCAAAGCTTGATATATTCAAATATCTATTCATCATTAGTGAGATCATTTCTACTGTGTAAGAACTAAAAAATTTTTTTCTGACGAGTAATTGTATTGAAACTTTTATCCATAGGTAAGATTCGATAAGATACAAATGTGATGTTACATTGAAATAGTATTGTGCGCAGTAAGCTATTCAATCAACAAATCTCTTAAGCCTGACAACTAAACCAATTTTTTCTCTTCAGAAACTTCCCACAGCAAATTATTTGAAAATAATCCTTTTACCTGGCCCACTATTATTTTATTTCATGTTCTTAAATAAAAATGATAGTTTTTATAAATCTTACATTCTTCCTCCTCAGAAACTCACATATCACAAACAAAAAAAAAATTTTAAAAACTTTATTGAAACAGTCACAATGTTTTAAATGTATTATGAAATGTATCTTAGTAAATCTCAGTCTTCCCTTCTTAACTCTCAGCTCACAGCAAATTATTTCAAAATAGTCTTTTTACTTGGCCCACTTTGCTTTTAGTCTATGTTCTTAGATATAAACTAATAATTTTAGCAGTTCTACATTTTTCCTCCTCAGAAAATTACAAGTCATAAACAAGAGAATAATTTTAGACCACGTCTTCAACCAACTTCCCTCATGAAATGTATAAAACTTAAAAATTTTCAAGTTAGGAAACCCTTCCAATACAGATTGAAATAAAAACATGCTCTGCTAAATATTATTTTGCAAATATCACACAAAAGAAAAAAAATGTAACCAGCCTGAGGTTGCTGACAAAGTTCCAAAATTCATTAAAAAACCACAATTTATTAAATATTAAATTCACATTCAACATCATCAGTCACAAGAATCTTTTAATGTCATCTGCGATGCAATACTAAAAATGCAGATAAATGTATACAATTTTATTTATGTAAATCCAAAAATAGAGGAACATACCTCTATAAAAAAACATGGGAGCAGCTGATCCCGGCTGTGAGTTTTTATCCGGGATAAAAACTCACAGCCGGGCAAGGCAAGGGATCAAAGGGATCCCTTGCCTTAGATTACAGGTACAGAAATTTTGACTAAAGTTTGCCATTATAATTTTTCGCTGTCTCAGTTTAAATATCCAGAATCTCACATTTCACAAACATTAGAATTATTTCACTTTAAATTTTCAAGACCTCCCCCCACCATCATTATGAAAAAAATCATTGAAACTTAAATCTTTTACACTTATAGTTAAATTGTTACAAATAAGATGCTATATTACAAATAAGATGTTACATTGAAAAAATATTATGCACAGTAAGCTATTCAATCAACAAATCTCTTTAGCCTGATGACTAAACATTTATTTCCTTTCCTTAAAAATACTCCAAATTTCTCAAACAATGCTAACTAATAGTTTTCGTAAATTCAAATGTTTCCTCTTCAGAAATTCGTCACAGCAAATTATTGGAAAATAATCCTTTTACCTGGCCCACTATTATTTTATTTCATGTTCTTAAATAAAAATGATAGTTTTTATAAATCTTACATTCTACCTCCTCAGAAACTCACATATCACAAACAAAAAAAAAATTTAATAACTTTGTTGAAACAGTCACAATGTTTTAAATGTATTATGAAATGTATGTTAGTAAATCTCAGTCTTCCCTTCTTAACTCTCAGCTCACAGCAAATTATTTCAAAATAGTCTTTTTACTTGGCCCACTTTGCTTTTAGTCTATGTTCTTAGATATAAACTAATAATTTCAGCAATTCTACATTTTTCCTCCTCAGAAACTCACAAGTCATAAACAAGAGAATAATTTTAGACCACGTCTTCAACCAACTTCCCTCATGAAATGTATAAAACTTAAAAATTTTCAAGTTAGGAAACCCTTCCAATACAGATTGAAACAAAAACATGCTGTGCTAAATATTATTTTGCAAATATCACACAAAAGAAAAAAATGTAACCAGTCTGAGGTTGCTGACAAAGTTCCAAAATTCATTAAAAAACCACAATTTATTAAATATTAAATTCACATTCAACATCATCAGTCACAATAATCTTTTAATGTCATCTGCGATGCAATACTAAAAATGCAGATAAATGGATACAATTTTATTTATGTAAATCCAAAAATAGAGGAACATACCTCTATAAAAAAACATGGGAGCAGCTGATCCCATCTGTGAGTACCCATCAAAGGGATCCCTTGCCTTGGATTACAGGTACAGAAATTTTGACTAAAGTTTGCCATTATAATTTTTTCTCTGTCTCAGTTTAAATACTCAGAATCTCACATTTCACAAACATTAGAATTATTTCACTTTAAATTTTCAAGACCTGCCCCCCACCATCATTATGAAAAAAATCATTGAAACTTAAATATTTTACACTTATAGTTAAATTGTTACAAATAAGATGCTATATTACAAATAAGATGTTACATTGAAAAAATATTATGCACAGTAAGCTATTCAATCAACAAATCTCTTTAGCCTGATGACTAAACCTTTATTTCCTTTCCTTAAAAATACTCCAAATTTCTCAAAAAATGCTGACTAATAGTTTTCGTAAATTCAAATGTTTCCTCTTCAGAAATTCGTCACAGCAAATTAATGGAAAATAATCCTTTTATCTGACCCACTGTTCTTTTATTTCATGTTCTTAAATACAAATGATAGTTTTTATAAATCTTACATTCTTCCTCCTCAGAAACTCACATATCACAAACAAAAAAAAAAAATTTTAATAACTTTATTGAAGCAGTCTCAATGTTTTAAATGTATCTTAGTAAATCTCAGTTTTCCCTTCTTAACTCTCAGCTCACAGCAAATTATTTCAAAATAGTCTTTTTACTTGGCCCACATTGCTTTTAGTCCATGTTCTTAGATATAAACTAATAATTTTAACAATTCTACATTTTTCCTCCTCAGAAACTCACAAGTCATAAACAAGAGAATAATTTTAGACCACGTCTTCAACCAACTTCCCTCATGAAATGTATAAAACTTAAAATTTTTCAAATTAGGAAACTCTTCTAATACTGATTGAAACAAAAACATGCTCCGCTAAATATTATTTTGGTTACATTTTTTTTTGCATGGTATTTTCAGTCTGAAATTGCTGACAAAATTCCACAATTTTTTAAAATATTAAATTCACATTCAACATCATCAGTCTCAAGATTTCATGTCATCTGTGATGCAATACTAAAAATTCAGACAAATAGATACAATTTCATTTATGTAAAACATAAAAAATAAAGGAGCATACCTCTATACCGTTATTTCATTTCCTTAAAAATAATCCAAGTCAAGAAAATAATTTTATTACCTATTAAAACAATCACAATTATGTAAATAAAAGAACATCATGAAATGTATCTTAATCTTATCCTTAAATTTTTCACCCTTGTATTTAAATTGCTACAAATAAAATTAAAACATCTATATTTTTATATATATAAACATTTTATTTTTTTAAATTAATTACAAACTATGATATATTAAGTAAAAAAATATGATTATAATAGCATGTTTCTAGCATGAATACCATATTTAATAAGATATATGAAAAAACAAAAAGATTGTGCATGTCTCTGAAATTTAACTGAAAATATAAATATTTTTATCAATAACAGCATAGTGATTAAATGTAGCAAAATACATTTATCTTAATTTTGTAATATAAATTTAATGTATTGCATGCAAAAGCGATGCATTTAATAAATTCTGCTGTTGCTAATAAAATATTTTTATTTTCACTTTCATCTTTAATAATAAAAATAAAATAAATAAAAGGACAGTCCTGCACGTTTTTTCACACACCCGCATTAAAAAAGAAATCGCCAAGCGAACGATAACGCGCCAAATCTGGGACACGTATTTCGTTACATCGTAATTCAGTTGGTCCATCTGACTAGCGCTAGTGTGTCTATGCGACATCCCATGTTAGAAATGTTGCCATAGGATCCTATGGGAGTGAGCCTTCTGAATATAGTATTCTGTGTTCTGTATAAAAAAAAATTATAACACACCAACACTACACAAGCAAAACACAATACTGAATATTTTCCCTCAGGATGTCCCTATTCCTCAAATTCCCTACAGCATCAGCGCCACCTAGTGGTTTCGGAATTTAGCATTACGGAGCCTTCCTGTCCGTAGCTGCTTTTGCCAGGCCAGGCAAGCATGTTCTGAAAACTTACCCGCTATACCCCCTGCTGTGAGGTCGTTTCTTCGCTATTGGCTAAGTTAAATGACGTCATGGGCGGAGCCTAGTTTAGAACACTTTGAAGTTTGACAGTTTCACACAATATCTGTCGTCTTCGAGATTATACATGGAAAAAAATGTTTGTTATTAAATCGGGAAGAAAATTATGATAGAAAGAAGTAGTGCAAAGATATAACGTTGTGGGACAATATTCGGAGATATATACACGTTCGTAAAACAACAAAAATGTCTTAAATTTAGGTAAGTAGTATATGATATATTTATTACAATTTTTGCGAGTAAAATGCTGACACTTGAAACGTTATACCTTATACATCTGTAATAATCCGATTGAATGATTTTCTAACTTATTTTTTATAGTACCTAATTTTAGATAGAAGATCGCCAACCAAATATGAATATATCAAAACTTGTACTGCAATATTTCACCTGGCCTGTTTAAATAACTTAAGTGGTCAGATGTTTTTATTGTTGTATCAGTTAAATTAAAGGAGAAACTTTGATTTATTTCCTTCTAGGCTAATTAAATTTGTGTAGAAGACAGCAATATATTTTTTAATCTGATTCATAGTTACTTTGTTTATCACAGTAGTGTATTATAGTATAAGAGTGTGAAGATGTTATACAAATTAATGAAATTACTAATAAAATTAATATATATGTATATACCAAGTTGTAATTTAAATAGCATATATATGAAGTTTGATTTCAATTGTATGGGTGTTGATTTTAAGATTTTATAGATATTAAGTAACATTCTGAAGAAAGCAAACACTAATAGCCATTATCTAATGTTTAAGATTTTAAGATTTTATAGATATTAAGTTACATTCTGAAGAAAGCAAACACTAATAGCCATTATCTAATGTTTATGAAATACTTTGAAGTTTGATCTGTACCCAGTAGTGAGTTGCCAAATTTTTAACAGCCAGTAAGCTATTATGCAAGATTATAGTTTCAAATGCTATCATTCTTCGCAGTTCACACTAACATAATATACATTTATTGTGCATTTAGAATTCATTTGGTGTTAGAGTTAAAATTATTTATATTTTAACGCTGTTGTTGTTTCTTATGACCTCCTGATTTCGATGGATATTTTAACTCTTAAACATATTTATTTCAAATTATGTTTAAAATAAATAAAATTGGCATCACGTCTGATTTCAACCAGCAGAAACAACAAGCACACAACTATAATAGAAGGTCTTTATTTCACTTCTTTAAGATGTACAAAACTTAAAAAGGCCAGAGCGCTTTCGAGCGTAAATACGCTCGTCATCACTGCTCTGAAATTGGTTTCAGACCTGCTCACTCTAATGTTTCTTCTTTATTTAACTAGATTCTGTCTGATAAGCTGGGTGATAAGGATGACTTTAAAAGCTTTGCTGGGGTATATGTGGTTCCCCTGTTGTCCATCGATGGTAACTTTAAATTTTATATTGGCAGTACAAAATATATTATTGATATCCGTTTGGCAGAACATGCTAGGGATGTCAAAGGTAGTAAACTTTCTACGGCCCTTGCTCATTTTGTTGGTAAAGAAAATTTCCGGCCCCTTTTTTGAAAGAACTTTCCTTCTTATGTGTTGTAATAACCCTCATAATATTCTCCTTTTTAAGTCCCTCTTTATTTATGTTTACCGCGAGTCGATTTGCAATTTTGACCCCGTTCAGATTTTAAATTATGCTTGGCGACTCAGTCTCGACTCCACGCAATTCAAGTCTCTTCATAGTTATCTTTGACGTCATCCTGTCGGGGATTGGGCTTGACTGCCCCCATTTTTAAAAATTTTTTGAATTTGAAAATTCTGTAATAAAATTGTAAATTTTTACTGTTCTTTTCGTGATTTATGCTCGATTTTTTTAATCTGTTCAAAATGTTTTGTATTTTTGGATTCTCCTTAGATAAACGTAAGTTTATTGATAATTGTATTTATGCAAATTTGCCACCTTTTCTGGTCTATATATGAACGATCATTCCTATTTCCATGCAGCCACTGAACGCTCGAAAGCACTCTGGCCTTTTTAAGTTTTGTACGTCTTAAAGAAGTGAAATAAAGACCTTCTATTATAGTTGTGTGCTTGTTGTTTATGTTTAAAATTTAACAACCAATATTTAAACTTTGGAAATGTTTAATAACAATTACATGTGTATTATCCTACACTTTGAATTTTGAATATACAAAATTTTGATATTCACATTTAAAAGGCATGTATTGATACATCATTCAAATTTTTCAGAACATTTTGAATTTAACTCAACGTTAATTCAGTTAAAAACCTCTTTACACTTGCTATTCTGTATAACATATCTAAAATATAAAACCTGAAGTTTTATTTTTCAATCTCTTGAATAATTTCAGTTTGAAACATTTAGTCAAAATACTATTAATTTCTAAACCCAAAATTATTTATTTGAAACAAATATTAATTTCAATATCTTTATTACTTCAACAACTATAATTCGATTTAGATAATATATTACTATCTAATGTTAACGAAATACTTTAGCATCGGTTGGACGCAGTGATAATTAGTCAAACTTTTAACTGGTACATGTATTTTTAGCTTCATTATATCTCATTACATCAGGATAAATCAGATAACATCAGTATTAACTAGGTAAGTCATTTTGCATCTATTCATGCATCCTAAGACATCAAATCCATCTTCATATAAAATTAAATTAGTAACTACTGTCTATTATTTTCAAAAACAGCATTCAGTAAGTTGATTTAAAATATCTGTTGGATAAACTCCTTCTTTTTATAAACATGTTATAAATTGAAATTAGGTAATTTCATGCAACATTTATTATGCAGTTAAAGTTGTTCAAACAGATTGTACTGTTAAATAGAAAATGCATATTTTTAACTATAGTAAAGCACTATCACTACTCTAGGGACCAGTGAAGTAAAGCGTATACCTGTGAAAATATATAACTGAAATTAATGTCAATGGATAGGAATGTTTAGCAAGCTATGTAGAAATGCATGTAAATTATGTATGTACTGTATTTCAAATATTTGAAATTTAATATTCACTGATTAGAATGGGAAATTAGACTATATAAGATTTAACAAAATATTTCAAACATTTTTATGTAAATAAAATTAAAATTTGTTTTGATTTGACAACAAATTATGAATTTTATACAAATATTGAAATTTAATATAACTATCCATATTTCATTACCTAAAGATACATTCAATTGAGTAGTAGAAAATTAGTACTAACTTTTGAATCATTTGTGAGATATCAGTGATTACAAATGTACACATGCTTATCTCAAAAGCATTCAATTCGAAAATAAGAATATTTAAAACAAAAACATGTAAATTCATTGATAGTTCAAATATTTGATCCTATTACAATATTTTCCTTTAACGTTAGTATTATGTGTGTAACAGTAGCGTAGCGTCCCCAGGCAATTCTTTTTTTGAGGAAGGGGAGGGGGGGGGGGTTGAATTGGTAACCAAACAGTTTGCTTCCCATTTCGCTAAATATCATTTCCCTGAAGTTAAATGGGTTTCTAGGGAATATGATTTCCCTACTTGGTAATGCTATTGGTGTTTAGAGACAAAAAATATTTCTTAAATATATTTCTATAATTTTAAAGAATCAAGGGTACTTCCTTATTATAGTGGCCCCCGAGGATGAATCACCAAGCATCCGAGATTTATGGCCAAAGTAGGTTGTAAAATCTCACCAAACATTTGCAGTCCTAAAGAAACAGCACGTGTTTATATTATTGTCATATTGCTTTTTCGTTAACGAAAACCTTGGCTCAATCGGATATGTGGGAGCCACTATAATAAGATAGTACTGAATCAAGCTATATATACAATTTCTTTTTAATAGTACAATGATTCTAGCTAAAATTAAATCTGCTTTTCAATTTCTTCGTCTACAGTTACAATTGCAATATATAGATATTAGTTTATTAAATGGGATATTTTTATTTACTTTTGAAATTTATTTTTACCTTTACTCTAAGGCAGGAATTTTCTTTTATGCATCAAAATTCTATTATTTGTACTACTGATGGGAAAAAATCAGTACAAATAAGATAACCATATGCATTACTTAAAAAACATATTTTAGTTCATCCGGTGAACAATATCTTGAAAAATTATAAATATTTAATCAACTGAACATGATTGACTAGTACCTACTTAATCAAATTTAAAACATAATTTTTATTACATAGTGTTTATGATAGTGTTTATGTTAATCCATGTCTAACCAATTCGGATTTCTTATAGAAAGCTGAAGGTTAATTAGGTCCTTGTAAATTGATAATCATTCAATGAGTCATGAGTACAGTTAACCAAATTTAAAAGGTAGCTGCAAAGTTTACAGTTAGTACATTACAAGGGCAGATTCAGGCAGAAATAAAAAGGGATTTACAGGGATGTATCTAGAGAAATGTGAGTGGTGGTTGATTTTCCAGAACAATTATAATTGAGAATATAAAATTTCGAAACGAGCTTCACGTTAATTCGCACACACAAACAGTATTAGTATAATATACTTATATATTAACGAAAACATTTGATAAAATTGAATATAACTTTTTTTAAATGTAATTATAATATGTATATTTTTTTGGATGAGTGGTGGTCGGCAATTGAGTGGTGGTCGGAAATTCTGAGTGTGTGGTGGAAACCCCGACCACTGTAGATACATCCCTGGATTTACTTCGACATGTTTCTTTTATTGAACATTCGTTTTTATAGTATATCAGTAAATAGTTAAACTGATAAATTTTTTTTTATTAATCATAAAATGAAGCAAACTAGCCAAATAAAATGAATTTTATGTCATTTTGCGATTTATGACATTGCAATAAACTTTTATAAGTGAATCTATAGAATCACAAGAAATGACATATCTGAAAAAAAAAGGGGGGGGGGGGGGAGGGTAATTGCCACAATGACCCATACCTGGATCTACATTAAGTTTCTTGTTACCATTATAGATATCAGATATTCTATATGGACGAATGCATAATAAGCATGAAACCAGTCCAAGAATGCTCATGCTGGTATCTGTAATAGGAATATCACCCATATTTTTTAGAATGCCTCTTATAGATGGGCTTTGTGTTTATAAACTTTGCCTTTGCAACTTCATGTGGCCTGAGCTAAATTGTATATGAATTTGAGCCGGCCACGTGGAAGAACTGAAATTGTTAGTTCCCATAGAAGTTCTAAAAAATTGTGGTGCATGCTAACTTTCATGCTACCACTGCAAATTTTGATTACTTCATGATGACGAGCATATAATAAGTGAGAAACTAGTCCATAGATGCTAGTATCTGCAATAGGAGTGTCTTCTCCATTACATCCTATTCACAAATTGATATATTAGAATGTTGCAAAACTGTAAGAGCAAAACAGTTTTATCAAGCTATTTTCACAAAAAATATTATGACTGGAGAAACAAATATGAGCAAGATAAATAGCAGATATATTTTGAAGTTGAAATTGGGGCTGCAGCTAATATATTTCACATGACGTCTTTGATGAACAAGTATTTTAGCTATATTTCAGGCATTTAACTTGAATGTACTCGGAAAGCTGTATCTGTTTACTCATATTTGTTTCCATTCACCTATTACGTGTACATATATTACGTAGATGGTTATCATAGAGACAAAATATCAATTTAGAATGTTCCGATACTGAAATATGGAATTATATAAGGGTTTTGCTGTTTAAGAAAAGTTGAAACCACTTTATGTGAAATATCAGTTAGAACGAACTGCAGGCTAGGCACTATTAGTGCCTATTATATATTCTATTATACATTTATTTGTTACATATAAAGTAGTTAACATGAAATTTGAATTAATGTAAAAAAAAGCTATTCCTCTGAAAGTCAAATTCTTCAGATAACACACTAAGTTAGAGTGCAAATCTCAACCAACTTGTTTATTTCTGGTGATATCAATTCAAATCCATAGCATCTATTCTATTGGTATATAACTTTTTAATACTTCTGTAAAGAAACCAGGCATAAAAAAATTAGGTGACAAATCAGATTCTTTAAGAAAGTATTACAAATTTATATTCTCAAAAGCAGTAGTTAAATTATTTTGATCTATTGGTATCTTTTATTCGCATAGAAACAAGGAGCAAGCATTAAAGGAGAACTAGAGTCAGTATGTACATACCGATTGTCAAAATTTTCAATGTTCAAGTATCAGTTGTTACATTGAAAATGTTTAAAGTAAATAAAAGTTTAATAAAGAATGCCAAGAAATTAACTTATATATTTAAAAGTATGCACTGGTTGTGACTGATGGACTTACCTGGTTAAAGATACTCCCCCCCCCCCTCCTCCCAACTACAGGAAAATATTTATTCGAATTTTTTTTTAATTACATTAAATCAAGACCCAAATCATATTGTAATTGTTAATGTGTGTAAAAATTTCCTCAAAATCCAGAAGAAGGTGCATTGAAGTACTTTAATTGTAAATCCATTGACGCAGTTCTATAAAAATATAGGTATGCCATTCTTTTGGTTTTGCCACTTTGTTTTCTTTCGGTTAGTGACAGTGGCATAGCATTATTCACACCTATTCAAATGGTAAAGAAACCAATATGCATATCTATTTGTTTAGAATTTAATGGGAGCAGCAAACAACTGATATATATATAATTTTCGAAGCATATCAATTAATAAAAATTTTTAGCATAGAAAATTATTAGCACATCACTGGGTATATAGAGTGGGATGGATTACCCACCCTCTATACTAAATATTTTACCCAGGATTACATTGTAAGCCTGCATTTTTATTAATTTTAGATTAATTTAAAAAAAAAAATTCCACATTTTTTGTCCAAAATATTCCATTGTATGGCTTTTTCTTTTAAATCAAACACATAGTTTTGTTTACAAACTTGCATAAATATTTGAAACCGACTTCAAAAAAGGTTACGGTAACCCACATTTAAACGGTTATATATCTTGTTTTGGATAGCTAACTTGTTTTTTTTTGTAGTTAAAACATTAATAAAATAAAACAAATTGCCTCAAGTGCTATAAGTCATCAATGAAAATAGGATTAAAAAAGTTGCGATACACGTACGGAATACAACATAAAATGGGATATAACATATGGGATATAAAAACATAGCATAGTCATTACACAGTATAAATAATCTAATAGTATTTTATTTCTAATGCTATCTGCTTCAACACATCCAGCAAATCAACCTGAACAGACAGAAAATTAAAAATAATTCTATCTCAAACAAGCTAATCAACTGGCTTATGTCAAGCTATTCTAATCAACTGGCAGTAGATTAGTAGAATCAAAATTCTAAGTATACAATGAATAAATATAATCATGATAAGAATCCTAAACGACAAGATCCCTTATTTCTAAAGGTGTTTATTGCGACTACATATGCATACTAAATAAAACAATAGATTAAATACTTTTAGGATAGAAATAATTCACGTACCTTTTGTGTTTGCAAGAAACTCAGCAAATTGGTCATTTTAAAACAATTACAATCGGAAAATCAAATGTACACAGCCCAGAATTGTAATACACGATTAAATACATGTCAACCATGTAAAATAAGTGATAAAAATATTAAATTAACAGCTTAAAATTGTAATAAATTTGGACCACGTGGAAATATACCACACACACATTGACTTGCGATGAAGAAGAGAAATAACCCATTTCCCCCCTGCTCGGTACACAACTATTTCCCCCGAGCTAATGCGCATGCGTCACGGGAGTTGGAGTGAGATTGTGCGGGAGCAAATTCGCCTGTAAGTTTGCTTCACCTTTACACACCAAACATTGAATGTTTGAGGTCGCTCTTGACGTCTTTCGTAGCCTTCCCCCGTTTAAAAACGCTGTTATGCCAAGAATCAATAAAAGGATCACTTCTCCCAAGCAGCAACCACAAACCCACGCGGTGACGCATGGTCACCGGATGTCGTGAGGCAACCCTACTTGCAGGTGTCCAACTGATAAGCGGGCGAAAGTCAAATTTGGCTTAAAAAGTGCCTTTTTTATGCAGACTCGTAAATGAACTGAAATGAAGTTAACAGCTAAAAACGAAGATTATGAGAATTAACAAAAGATTATTTAACGTTTAAAGGCACATTGCGCACAATTTTGAATAATAAAAACATTAAAAGGATAACAAATTACGTTAAAGGGGAAATAAATCGCCGAAATATTAAAAAACAACAAATAAATTTTGAAGGGAAAGGGGAAAATAATGAATTTTAAGCAATTACAAATTTAGAGCTGTCAGATCTCGGCATAACACTATACTTCAAAAATCAAGAAAGTAACCCAAAATCCAATTATATACACTTGTAGGATTTTTTAAAAGAACAATAAATTCTTGCTTATCTTTTATAGCTATCACTTTTAGCTTTTACCATATAAGCATTGCAAGCTTGAAAAACTTCTTCCACTTGACAAGACGATTACTTAAAAACTATAAGAAATTTTTAACTAAATTTTCTCATACATATTTCTGTTGCTTACTAATGACATCTATCTTTTATACTTCCTAGAATATTTCGAGTGAAAGTATGAAACATGGGAAAAAGAACTTTTTTTTAATAGGGTTCTATCCAAAATCTAATTACATACACTTGTAGGGCTTTCAAAGAGCTACAAATTCATGCTTATTGTTCAAAGCTAGGTTTTTGAGATAAAATCATCACAAACTTGAAAAATGGAAAATTTTCAATCTTCTTCAATTTGGCAAGACGATTACTCGAGAACCATAAAAACTTTTTTTAATAATAAATATTGATTTTGATATCAAATTTCCTAGTACATATTTTTGTCGTTTACTATTTATATCTATATTTTATAGTTTAAAATGAAAATAAGAATAAAAACACTCGCTCGAACAAATACTTTTTATGTTTTCTAGAAAAAAGTTATAAATATTGAAATTATTTTAAGCGCCGAAAGGGTTTACATTTTTCGTAACGCTCCGTTTTCTCTCCACAGAAACCCCAAACATAGATGCTATTCACGTAAAATAAAAACCTTGTATCCACGTTCTAGAATTTATTTCACAATAATATCAGCAGTGTATTAACTAACGTAAACAGAAATTTATAGCATTATTGAACGAAACAAAATTCACATGTCTTTTCGCGTGAATAGAACACGCTATATATACGATATTGTTGTTTATAAATTTATCATATAAATGCTCTTTTATTAACTTTATGCATAGGTTTTGATCCATTTATTCGATAAAACTGCAATAGCACGAGAACGGTTCATGCTATTGTTCTAAGTAAGTTCCATTCCATTTCCAATGAAAACATGTTTGTTTATTTAACATTTTTGGATGGCTTTTTTTATATATATATAATTTAAAAGAAGTTTGAAAATTTGTGACCTTCCAAATGTTCATTTTCATTTCAAATTATAAATTTCATTCGTTTCACTCCGTTCTAGAAATGTCTCTGGACTCCTATACACACCCATACATACATTACAGTCACATACGTACAGACATTCCTTTAAACGTAATCGATTCAGGTTAAAGGATATCCAAAACGTATATCATAATATTTTCCCTATACCTTATTTGTATGCAGCGAAATTACAAATAAAGTTCGATATAATTCAGTTACATATTATGAATTAATGCTGCATTATGTATGTATGTAGAAAAAAATGTGAAGCATTACATTTTCTAAACCGCTAATTAGAGCTCTAAATTTAGATGAGAATAACATTTGATAGGTCATTAAAATAAAATAATTTTCATAAGGTGATGGTCATCCTGTTTTAAGGGGATTAGTCCCCTCCTGCTCTTGCCTATCTAAGATGCTTTGCTCTCAGTATCTTTCTCGTGTGTAATCATGAAAAAAAAGTCCAGTCCTTTTCCACACGCCTATGTGGCATTCATCAGCCATGAAAGAGAAACGGTATTCGTCGCTAAAGACAACATGCCTGCACTCGGACACTGTCCATGTTGACCGAGCTCAACACCAATCCAGACGGCTCTGTCTATGTTGATGGGTCAGTGGTAGGCGCAGTAATGGACGTCGACAACTAATCCCACCTTCTGCCAGTCGTCCTCCAAATAATATACATTGTCATTCGGAGCTCAGACTCCGAGCTACGAGGTTGTGATTTTGTGAAGCTGCTGATTTTTGATTGTGGTGACTTTCTTTGCTTAAGTTTGGCGTGTTATATCTAGTTACGATAGAACACGTCGGGCTAAGCAATTACAGCTTTGTTGTGTACGGATTTCTCGCCATTTTGGATTCGTGCTTTTTCAACTTTGGAGTGCCACGTGTGTTTTTCCCACGTGGTAGTGCTATTGCTTTGATCGTTTCTACGCTGACGACATGGATTTGGATGCATTCGATACGGAAGCTACTCGCGGACTTGCTGGTGAGCTAGACGAAGATGGACTGCGGCCTCTCAGGGATGCCATGATTGAATATTGTGATACTCTGCCCAAGGATGGATTGATGCCCGCTTGGAAGGAAGAAGTGAAAAACGCTGTGAACTTTTGTGCACTGGCTATCTACACTCTGACGCTACACATCAGGGAGCTACTGACGAATGGACTACTCGGACGGGACGAGGACCAAGTCTCCAAGATTCTGGGTTCGTTTCTTTGTGTAAATTCTTTTTTGTTGGTCCAGAATTTGGATAGGTTTTATGCTAGTAATTTAAATGAGATTTATAACTGTGAAGGAAGTAATTCTAGTGATGTAATTAAATGTAAAATGATAGAACTAGGCTTAATTAAAGAAATTAAAGATGAAGATAAACTTAAACCTGTTGAAAATCCAAATAAAAAGAGGAGGATAGAGGGGCAATCTACTATGGATGCTCCTACTAAAAACCAGAATGGAGAATTAAACTTAAAATCTAATGACAAGGATAACATGGATTGTAGTGAAAAAATTGATAAAGATGTAAATGATAATGTTAAAACTAAGAGTTATGCTGAAATTGTCGCGCAACCTATAGTGTTCAAAAGTGCACCAAAACCAAAAACGGTTCAAAATAGTGACAGGCAAAATAGTGTAGTGGTTGAGAAAAAAGACCCAAAAGCGGAATGTTTTTTCATCAAGTTTAATGACAATTACCAGGCTCTCCTTAAAAAATTAAATGAAATCAGGTAATAAAGTATCTGGCAAGCTCACAGGAGACATGCTAAAATTGATTCCAAATGACGCTGACGCCTATAGGGTTGTACAACGCCATTTATCTAGTGAGAAAATCCCCTTCCACAGTTTAAACTTAAAGACGGAAAGGCCCAAAAAGGTAGTTTTGAAGGGGCTACCAACAAACTATAACATTGAGGAAATAAAAATCACTCTAACATCCGAAGGATTAGATGTAGTCCGGGTTTCTCAACTGAGAAACACAAAAACGAGATTGCCCCTGCCGATCTTCTTAGTCAGCATTAGGCCTACGGAAGACTGGCAGAGGGTATACCGACTGACAAGATTAGGATACTTGGCTGTGAAGGTAGAGGCCTTCAGAGCACGGGGCTTCAAAATCTGCTACCGGTGCCAGCAATTCAATCATTCCTCTGAGAATTGCAGCATGCCACCAAAGTGCCTTAAGTGTGCTGAAGAACACTTCACACGTGACTGCCAAAGACCAAGGACAGAGAAGGCAACGTGTGCTAACTGCAATGGAGATCACCCGGCGAACTTCAGGCAATGCCCGAAGAACCCCTGGAACAGAGGAAAGGCACCGGGGTATGCCCCCCCTCCCCCCAAAAATCAGATACCCCCTTGGAGGCAAAAGGCCCTCGGTCTAAACCCTCAGACACCCCATCAGGACTCCTCGCACTCTGTGCCACAGGTTAAAAGAACTCAAACTTCAGCACCTACCAGATCGGTGCAAGAGCAGGCCCCTAAACCGTCGACCTCCAGAGAAATGACTGTGGAGGAAGTGAGAATAGCTCATGAAGACATAAATCAGAGGATAGCAATTGATAAAGCCGCCAAAGAGGCAAAAGAAGCAAAACAAAGATTAGAAAAAAAGGTTCAGGAATGGCAGAAAACTAAACGCGCCCGAGAAGAGCTCGCGCAAACACAGCAGTTAGACAAATCGGCTGAAAAAAAACAAAAGACTACCGAGGTCCAAAAGGATACTCACAAAACAGATCAAACCGCGGTTGAGGCTGAGGAAATTGTAGCTGAGACTGAGGAAATGGAAGCTGAGACTGAACTTGCTGATAAATCCAATGATGAAAAGATGGATGAAATCCTCAACCTCGTCAGAGGATTTATCAGTATGTTCAACCTAGACGATATAAAACATCTGTTGATGCAGCTCGCTGAGTTAATTAAAAAAAAGAGCGATCCAATCCAAATGGTCTTTGAGGCTTTTAAATTAATCGCGGAATTTAATAAAAACAGTGAGAAACAAACCCGCCATGAATAGGTCCCAAAAAGAAAGTTTTAAAATAATATTTTGGAATGCGAACGGCATATCTCCAAGAATAAATGAATTTAGGAGCTACGTAAATGAAAATGATGTAGATGCCCTGCTAATCCAGGAAACTAAAGTTAGAGAAAACAAAAAACTAAATATAGCAAACTATAATAGCTATCATACCCTTAGCTCAAATATAACTGCTAGAAATCCCCATGGAGGAACAGCAATATATATTAAAAGTAATATTCCCCACGAGGAAATAAACAACATAAATCTTCAAGGTATAGAAAATACTAGTATAAAAATTAAAATAAATAATGTAAACCCATTTATCCTAACTTCAATATATGTCAAAAACATGAGTGGTATAAATGTAGCTGCGCAGCTGGAACTGCTTTTCTCGCGATATCCAAACACAATACTCGCGGGCGACTTCAATGCACACCACCGAGCGTGGGGCAGCAGGAGAGCCAACACACGCGGTACACAGATACATAGATTGCTAAACACAACAAACACTGACATCATTGCACCGTCGAGACCAACCTGCTTCTCAGGTGCCAATGGCTCATTCATAGACTTTGTCCTAACGAGAAACATAGAATACGCTCACACAATTGATACCCTGGATGAATTCGACTCGGATCATCTACCGGTACTGGTGACATTCGATTTGAACACTCCCCTTCCAGCCTCTCTGGGACAAGAGAGGGTGAACTGGAACGTATTCAAAAGAGCACTTTTCGAGCCGCATTTAGCAGTACCCAACATTATGAGCACGGCGGATATTGACTCTGCCACGCACACACTCACAACAGAAATCAGGAGAGCTATTGCATCTGCCATAGGCGCCGAGTTTTCAAAATCTCAGGGGGGGCACAATCCGATAAAGTTATATGCAAGATTCACAAAGTCGATAAATACATAACAACTTGCAAGGCCGCCTTGAAGAAAGTGAGCATATGCCAGTTAGGTGCCTACAATTGATTCGAGGTCATTTTAAGCCCCTACTTTAGGCCAAAAGAACAGTATACGCCCTTAACAATCGCCAAGAACGAACGGCAGTAGTGGTTGTTAAGAGTGCATACTGTTATTTTGGCCTGAAAAAGGGGGATTATAATGCCATCAAAGCAACTGTAGTCACCTAACTGACATACATATGCTTTCCTCAAGGAAATTTTGTATGTTATTGTCTTACAAGCAGCAGTTTAGGAGTTAGATAACCGAGAGGCTAAGTCACGGGGATTGTACTCGGAGAACCCAAGTTCGATTTCCGGCTTTGCCTAAACTGTCCCCGTGTACGAGCACGTTAAATTTGTGGGTTTGAAAGTCCTTCCGAGCTATTGGTAACAAAGTAAGGGGGTCGGTCCCTGTGGATGTCGCCCCCACTGGTTTCCAATCTAAATTAGATGGCATTGTCTCGGCGGTCTAAACAGACATCTTACACTTTCGGGTAGGTCGACGGGCTGTGTCGAAAGAAAGATATCAGCAGTTTTATTTATTGAACGATAAATATTTTTAATCTTTTTAGGCCTATTTATATTTGTAAGCAGTTGATTAGGAAAATCCATATAGTTACTATGCATCAATATCATAATATATAATAATTACAATGGATTTTAATATAAGAATTAAGTAGTAGCAAAGCTGTTAATTAATTAAAAAAAAACCTGAAAGTTAATATAAGTTAACGCTTAATATCAACTCTTAACTACCTATCAGTTGATTTTGACACAATAAATTAAAACAATGAATCCAGCAATAATACAAAAGTATCCAAACACTACTGTCTATATATAAATATTTTTAAATTAAATATGTATATAAAGTGATCATCACTATAACCACACATTCAGCTAAATTAAAAATTTTTTAAAATAAATCAATTTATAAAAAAAAAATCTCATAAATAATATTTTTATGCAAAATTTGGATGACATGTTAGTTGACAGTTCTTATCACAACTAAAACTTTAATATTTTTATCATAGGGGTGGGCTGAGTATACCTAGTGGGTGGGGGGAGGGTGTAGCACCCTCTGGCCCTTGCCTGACTACGGTGCTGTGCCAAACGTCCCGTGCTCAGCAGGAACAAAACTACCCGCGAGGTTTGCAACTTCAAACGAAATGGATACCACCCACGGGGTTTGCAGATTCAAACGGAATGGGTGCCATCTGTAAAGGCAGCACTGGTATATAGGATCCAGGAGTAATTACAGATAAGATCTCTTTAGGTAGACAAAATAAGTCATCTCTATTTCGTGGTAATCATTTATAGTTATTACTGGAGGAAAACAGCTATTTTTTGGAAATGCCAATAACATGGCTGTAAATATTCCATTTCTCTTTCAATTAGGCGGTCAGTCGAAAAAGTTCTGGTAACCAGGTGTTTTTGTCATTAGCGTAAACATGTTTCCTGGGAGTAAAGATGATCTTGGTTTGTGTGCGAGATAGTTTAGGGAGCTATGGTAAGGAAGATGTGAGCAAGACTGAACGGAAATGTGACATTTACGTTGATAGGATTTTCTTTTCAATTATTTTTATGTTTAAAAAAATTTCATTGTTTTGGTATTTAGTAAAATATGAAGTTAGAAAAAAATATTGAAATTTCCCAGAGGGGGCTTTGCCCCCTCTGGAAAAGTTCAGCGGGGGCTCGTGCCCCTCTGCCCCCCCGTAGTCGGCGCCTATGGCATCTGCCACAACACATCGTGAGTCACCAAAAATGCCTACACTTTCCCACCATGTCAAACAATTAGTTAGGCAAAGGAACAGAATGCGTAAGACATGGCAGGCTAATAGAGACCCTACCCTCAAAAGGGAGCTTAACAGACTCACGTGGAAAGTCAGGGATAAAATTGTCGCAGAAAAGCAGCAACAGTATAAAGAGTTAATTGAATCCCTTAGCTCGGAAGACGTATCGCTCTGGCAATTCGCTAAAAGACTCAGAAAACCTCAAATTAAACTCCCGCCACTAATAGATGGCGCTAATATTGCGTACTCAGACGAAGAAAAGGCAGAGGCGCTTGCTAGGCATTACGAAAAGCAATTTGAACCAAACCACGATCTAATGTGTCAGGACACCCTAAGAATGGTTAGGCAAACTCTAAACAATTTCAGGAACTCCCCGGTCACGGCTGAGATTAACCCAGCCACCCCGCAAGAAATAGTAGAGATTATCAAAAACCTTAAAAACCGTAAAAGCCCAGGGCACGACAAAATCAGGAATATCGCGGTAAAAAACCTACCCTTAAATATAATATTTTACTTGACCATCTTAATAAATAAAATACTAGAACTAAATTATTTCCCCAAAGAATGGAAGGAAGCGATAATTATAGCGATCCATAAACCTGGTGAGGATGCCTCAATTCCAGCCAACTACAGACCAATCAGTTTGTTGCCGACACTTAGTAAAATTACTGAGAAAATAATTCTTAAGAGACTGAACACGCACCTTAGTGAGAATGACATTATCATTCCGGAGCAGTTTGGATTTCGGCCAAAACACTCCACCACTCATCAATTGCTGAGAGTGGTAGAGTACATTTCTTCTGGTTTTAATAATAAGACACCCACAGCCGCGATTTTTCTTGACATCCAAAAAGCCTTTGATAAAGTGTGGCACTGTAGATTAGCTTACAAATTGATCACTCTAAAAGTCCCTGACGCACTTGTCAAACTTTTAATTTCATACCTAAATAACAGACACTTTCAAGTCAGAGTAAAAAATAACTTATCTACACCCAAGCTCATTAAAAGTAGTGTACCGCAAGGATCCATCCTGGGCCCGACACTCTTTAACATATATCTAAATGACATTCCCAGGACCCCAGACACGGAGCTGGCACTCTATGCAGACGACAGCGCGATACTTGCAAAACATCCTTACGTCTCAGTAATGCACAGACAGCTACAACAACACTTAGACATACTCCAAACATGGCTGGAAAAATGGCGAATAAAATTAAATCCCAATAAATGTCATTGGATTTATTTCTCAAGAAAACGTAAACCTCCGCCTCCTCTGTACATAAACAACCATGCCCTAAAAGCGAAAAAATCTACTAAATACCTAGGTGTAACGAAAGACTCCCACCTAACTTGGAAACTGCACGTAACGAACATAATCAAAAAAGCGTATATAACCATAGGAGCCTTATACCCAATGATAGGAAATGGAAATCTAAGTTATCAAAATAAACTCCTAATTTATAAATCGGTCATCCGCCCGGGAATGCTGTATGCAGCACCCGTATGGGGATATGCCTGTAAAACTACCATAGACTTATTAGAGACAAGACAAAACAAAACCCTAAGGATTATAAGGAAAGCCCCTAGATACTTAAGAAACTCGGTAATTAGGAAAGACTTCAAAATAAAAACTGTTAGAGCCCAAATAAAAAAGCTAGCGCTTAAATTCTACAAAAATCTGCCATCTGTCCCAAATGAACTATTATTTAATCTGCATGACTATGATCATCGCAAGGCTAAATCTCGTAAGAGACCTCGCTCGGTACTTAACTTTGATATTCGGTACTAGGAACGTCCCACCTTAATCAGTTGATATTAAAGAAAACTCGCGATCTTTGGTTTTCTACAAAATGTTTAAAATCCTAAACTGCTAAAATGCTAGGTTACCCTCAGATCTGCATCAACCCCCCCAAACTGCTTAAACTCTTAATGTGCAACAAACTGCCACACTAGGAGCTAGGACAAATAATAAAAACAGTAAATCAAAAACCTCGAACCTCCAACTATGGACCAATGAAATAATGTCACAGTATGAAGATAAGAACCACACCTAGAGATTGGAGATTAAAGGCGCTTCGCGCCTGGTGCTCTGTTCTGGACGAAACTCTATGAATAATATACATTGATACAGGATGCAGGGAGGTGCTGATAGCGCCACCATTGGTGTAGACGTGGCCTATGATGCGACTTCTCTCTAAATCCGACAATTGTTCGTAGTGTTGTCGAGTACTTCTCACAGGCATCTATGTACATAACTTTCAGTTTTAAAGCAGAAATCCAGTTCTAATTACCCATAAGTGAGAACATCGGCTGTTTTAAATACTGCATGATGCGTCGTTCTCATGCGCGTTGCATGACCCCTATAAAGTCATAGGCGTTGACAGTTTGATTATTTGCATAACTCTTAAAACGAAATTTGCATGCCGAGTTTTGTGAATGTAGCTCAATTTTTTTGTGGGTGCGTATATTTTTTTGCAACAGAGTATATATATATATATATATATATACAGAGAGAGAGAGGGCGGCCCCAAACTGTTTTGCCCACACACGAAAATATCTTTGAGCCGGCCCTGGTTGGTTACCTCAGAGTATGAAGTTAACTGCACCTCTTTATGGATTATTTCAGGTCGGTCGCAAGGACATAAGCAAAGGGAAGCTGATGGTTCTACAGCCCCCTCCAAATTTGTAAAATAAACTGTGGTAAATAAAAACTAACATAAGTTTCAAAATAAAAATTATTATTCCTTTAAAAATTAAAGTGATAAATTCCAATAGATTTTTTTAGATGTAATGTCTATAAAGTGTTTCATCAACATTAGAATTTGTAATAAAATGATGGATAGCGTACTAGCGTACATAGAATTGAAGAGATGATCTTCTCCTCATGTTCATTAAACATAGTAATTCATGCCCCGCTGTGTTAACTGCCGTCAAAAATGACGCGCGTGTGCATTTTTTACCAATTCTGATAAGTCGACTTGTTTAACAACATACTCTTCATGATGCTTGTTTTTTCACCACTTCTGGTAAATTGGCAACCCTTCGAAAGGAACAAGGCGATTTCTTTTCCTTTTTTCTGAAAAATGTTCTGTTTTTGAAGACATCGAGTACTTTAATGTGGCATTAAATACATTTGTTTCATATTATTGGCAGATATTACAGAAAAAAAAATTGTGGTTTAGATAAATTTCCTGAAATTAAGTGATGTTTTTTTGCGAATTTCACTTTCAAATAGTGAGAAAATGGATAATTTTATAAAACGTTTTAGTAGTATTTCAAAAATAGAAAAATGTATCGAAATGAATTCTAAATAAATTTTATACATTTTTTACTCCATTGTACATTTTTACATATAGATTATTTAAATTATCTTAATAAACGTGTACTTATGTTTTTCTCAACAAAATTAAAGAATAAGTATATTATTACATTTCTTTTGGAATGCATTATGCCACTCTCCAACAAGTCACGTGATATGCGGAAGCATAAAACGGGAATTTGCTCCCCCCACACTTTACTCCTCATTACGTGGTACATTGGCGTAGTATGCTTTAAAATCAGCCAAAAGAACAGGAGGGTACAGGTTGCCGAGGTACGCATTTCGAGTTTTAGCATGAGAAGGATCAATTTTACGACCCACTAGTGATCCATATAGTTTATTAGGCAGTTGCGCGTTTTGCCACTACTTGTGAGAGTTAACCTTTTTTTTTATTCTAATTTTTGAAATGAAGAGAATTATTGTTTCTTATTTTACAACTGATAAAAACAGAAAGCGCCTGATGAGGCTGTTACTTCCTCCTTAACTAGTGTTAAAACTAGTTAAGGAGGAAGTAACAGAATTGGAGAATTGACAAACTGCAAAGAGACTTGTACAGGCGGAAGCGCTGAATGACCAAGAAACAGTGAAATATTTAAGAATAAGTCTATCGAAGAACGATTATCAACAAATGCGAATTTTGTAAATGACATTCCGCTACTTGTTGGAGCTGAACTTACGAACTCTCAAAAAGTTGTAGCATTTAAACGATTGTGGAACCCCCCGCCAAATTACCACTTTCTTTTCGAAATTGGAAAAGACTTCAACATCATTTCCAGTGTAAATGGATTGAAGATTATAACTGGCTAGCCTTTTCTAAAATTCAAAATGGTCTTTATTGCTCTTCCTGTGTATTTTTTTTAGATATAAAAGAGGTCGGTATGTGCTTTCACCAAAGAGCCATGAGTTTTGTATCGAAATCTTTCTACAACTTGAAGAAAGCAATCGAATGCTTCAAAAAACACGAATCAACAATATATCATAAACATACAGTTTTAGCTCAATCCGACATTCTGACTATTGCTTGAAAAGAAAGGGGTGCATCCTTATTATAGCGGCCCCGCAATTACGATTACGCCAAAGTCCATATCGCGAACGTGTAATAGAGAAATAAAATACTCGTTTATCAGGTAAAAGACGTCGTTCCTGAAATAATGATATGGCAATGTTAAGATGGGGCTTCATCAATGAGAGGTCAATTTCGAGGTGTTCAAGCCCTTTTAAGAAAGAAGTACTCCAAAGCTATCTACACTCATTGCATTTCTCATTGTTTAAATTTATGCCTCATAGATTCCTTTAAAGTTCAAAGTGCCAAGAACGCGATGGGCGTAATATCAGAAACTTGCACCTTTTTTAGAACTAGTGCAAAACATACGAAAGTCTTGGAAGATAAAATCAAAGATCTTGAACCAAATTGTAATAGTAGCAGAATTAAGACCCTTTGTGAAACTAGGTAGTATGATCGTTTCGAAGTTGTAGTGCTTTTTAAGAATATGCTTTGCCAATCGTTTCAGTGCTGCTGGAGCATCTTAGTGGCAATCATTCTAAAAAAAGTCTAACTTATTTTGAACAATATATGCACCTCATCATTCCTCTCATCTTTAGTTGTAACATCAAAATTGTTGGGATTGACCTATAACCTCTCAAAATATCTTCAAAAGGACGCAATTACGATTACGCCGAGGTCGCAATTACGATTTCGCCAAAGTCCATATCGCGAACGTGTAATAGAGAAATAAAATACTCGTTTATCAGGTAAAAGACGTCGTTCTTGAAATAATGATATGGCAATGTTGAGATGGGGCTTCATCAATGAGAGGTCAATTTCGAGGAAAGAAGTACCCCAAAGCTATCTACACTCATTGCATTTCTCATTGTTTAAATTTATGCCTCATAGATACCTTTAAAGTTCAAAGTGCCAAGAACGCGATGGGCGTAATATCAGAAACGTGCACCTTTTTTAGAACTAGTGCAAAACATACGAAAGTCTTGGAAGATAAAATCAAAGATCTTGAACCAAATTGTAATAGTAGCAGAATTAAGACCCTTTGTGAAACTAGGTGGTATGATCGTTACGAAGTTGTAGTGCTTTTTAAGAATATGCTTTGCCAATCGTTTCAGTGCTGCTGGAGCATCTCAGTGAACTACCAGGCGATCATTCTAAAAAAGTCTAACTTATTTTGAACAATATATGCACCACATCATTCCTCTCATCTTTAGTTATAACATTAAAATGGTTGGGATTGACCTATAACCTCTCAAAATATCTTCAAAAGGAGGAACTGGATCTTTTCAGTGCTGTCAACCAAGTTGATAGGATGAAGACAGTCATCGAAGATCTTCGAAACAATGCCGATGTCGAATTCCATCGATTGATCGTAAACGTACCGAACATGGCCTCTAATTTCAACGTTGACATTAATTCACCAAGAATTGCTGGATTACAAAGACACCGCCCAAATCCACAATCAACTGATCCAGAGACATGATTTCCATGACATGATTTCCATGACATGATAGAGAAGTACGAAGAAGATGCTCTTGCAGGGGAATTATGGAAGCAAAAGTGGAAGGGAATCAAAGAAAAACCTACTTGTGCAATAGACAGTTTAGCTCAATGTGACAAGCATCTCTTCCCAAACGTACATATCCTGTTGAGAACGTTGGCTGTGCTTCCGGTTTCTACGGCTTCTGTGGAAAGAAACTTTTCAAAACTGAAGTTTATAAAATCATATGTGAGGAACACGATCAGCGACCTCGCTTTGCAAATAACTAATGGTGAAGTAATTGACCACTTTTCTGGATCTGGTAGCGCGAGGCGCCATCAGCTTATTTTATAGAAACCATACACACAAAAAGCAGTGTTTTTTATACTTGTATGTATCTACTAATACATATTTAAAGTAAGTGTGAAAATGATTATATAACTTTTTACCGAATGCACTTAAAGCAGCAATATTTTTATTTCCATTCATTTATGATAATAAATAATTCTATCAATACAAAGTTTTTAGTCATGTCTCTAATTCGGTGGTATTCAAAACATTTTAATATCAAATATAGTGATATTGGATTTATAGAAGTCAATACATTTTAATATCAATTATTCTAGTTTATGTATTTTGTTACATACTTTGTCTTACGATTTCAGTTAAATATCCCACTGAACTACCATTGCAGATAATATTTTCAGATCTCATTATTTTCCTCAGCTTAAAATGTTTTTATGTACTCAAATGATTATAAATGATATCATTCCCGATTGATTTTTTTCATCATTACCAATATTTTTCCCTTAATTAATTATCATTTTACGATTTGCTCAAACCATTGAAAGCGAGAAAATATTCCATTTTCTATATGTTTATACTAAATTCCATTTTCTATATGTTTATACTAAATTCCATTTTCTATATGTTCATACTAATTTCCATTTTCTGTATGTTTATACTAAATTCCATTTATAGCCACATACAAAATGGAACACCAGGTTTGAAATGGGTAATCACAAGTTTTAGCACCCCCCCCAGCCCAAATCAAAATCCTGCGTACGCCACTGGTTATGTTTACAATTCGGACAGGTACGCTATGTTTGCAAATCGGACAGGTAAGCTTTGTTTACAATCCGGACAAGTACGAAGTCTCTTGAAACATTCTCGACAGCCGCAGTTACAAGAACTCCTTTTCCTTTATACTCCGGAGATGGGAAATATGTTATTGCCATTCCATATGATCTTGGGCCTTCCCGGATTCCTTTCGCCAAACACTCGCTACGTACAGGTAATAAAACATCTTCTGCAGTAAATATGTTACACTCTAGGATATCTCTCGATTTTGTTTCAAACAAAAGAATCTCTTCGGTGGCTGTCCGTAATTCGTTGTTTTCCAAGTTCAGGTCAAATCTGCATATTCCTAAAAAACCTAGTCCGAGAAAACATGGGTCATAAATGTTCTCTACACAAGCAACATGATGATAAAGGCTCGTCCCGACAGAAATAGTAATTTTAATTTTTTCAAGTACATTCGCGGTTTCTCCAGTAACTGTGATCAGAGATAGGGAGGGTGCCATACAAATAAGTTGACCATTAATTCGACGAGATACGTCACTTTCAATGGTGATGACATTCACACCCGTGTCTAGAATCATTTTGCATCCGATGTTGTTCATAGGATTTTTATCTTTTCTTTCGTCGGTTTTGTCCGCATTTAATTTCTTCTTTCATCGCTTCTTGTTTAGTTTTTATTTCTTCTTGTCCAGTTTTCATTTCTTTCATCTTTTATTTCGTCTTATATTTCATTGCTTCTTTTCCGGCTTTCATCCATCATCTGTTCCTCCGTTGTTGGGGGGCGGGGGAGGGGGCATAACTGCCGGTCAAATTTCCAGAAATCCTACTTCTGGCGGGAATGTGTTACGACGTATCCTCTCAGATCTTGGATGTCCTCAAGGGTAAAAGAATGAGTCCAAATTTCTGAATAACTGACGCTTTTGTTTAAAAGCACCAATAAGCGCAAACAGGAACAATGTACAGTTAATAACACTATAACTACCTTACAAGACCACAAAACAACTGTCAAGTACAGTAAATCATTAATTAAATGCTTAACTAACTCACAAAACAGCATAATTTATCCCCAATACAAGGACGTATCTCACAATTCAATTTAACTCGCATTAAGCCAATTCTGCTCAAATGAAAGACGACTCCCTTATATAATTTCCCATAGAAATTTACAGAAAGTGGGCGCGAAATGGAAAGTTCTGAAGATGAGAAAATTCGAGTACTTCTCCAAACTCCCAAGTTGAAGATATTTTGCCAAATTTAGCGGGAAATTCACGAAAAATGTCGCAAAGGTTAAGCAACCCGTACCTTCACGTAATAGCAATAGTTGCCTGTAAAGGTGCCTTTTCCTCGGGGGAAAAGCAGTCTCATGAAGTATTTTACGCATTCGTAACAATATTATATAAAAACTCCTTTTTCCCGTCTGCTTGTCTATATGTAACGTTTGGCGGCAATTAGGCGACCTTAGGGACGATCTTGGCGCTTTTTGAAAATGTTGTCGCATTAAAGAACGCGAATTGAACGAAAGTGACGTTTCTTCTTCTTTCGGGGTTCACCCTGTGAAACTTATTTTTATTTCCACGTGACTTAAAATTGACGTGAGGTATGTTTAAAAATCGAAAATAACATCAAATTGGGGGAATTAATATTTTTGATGTAGGTAAAATCATATGTTTTTTTTTATTTTTATGAATAAAAGCTCACTCAAAATCGAAGTAGTAATCAGATTGAAATTGAGCGATCGCCAGTTCGCCTCTTCTTTTCTTTTGACCCGGACCTTTCGACATATCGGAAGTTGTAAGGCATATATATGTTTAGACTTTGAGGGTAGTACGACCCAATTTAGACCGGAACCCAGTGTGTGTGTGTGTGTGTGTGGGGGGGGGGGGGTGACATCCACGGAGCCCGTAACTTCCTTTCCTGCCACAAACCTTTCGGAAGGATTTTCAGATTCACAGATTTAACGTGCCCGTATTCCACGTAGACACGGGGACAGTTTGGGTGGAGCTGGGAATTGAACTCGTGTCCTCCTAGTGCAATCATCGTACTTTAATTATCGTTTAACCACTGAGCTATCCCACCCCGTTCGCCTCTTTCTGAAAACAAAATCTCGATTCTATTGTAACGATTAGGAGGGACACATCCCATGAATAAACTGCTTTTTTTAAAGTACTTATAAGTAGAGTCGTAGCTAGAAATGCTGGCGCTTGGGGCAGCCAGTTAGTGGCGGAGCTTGATTTGGTTACGTCCTTCCGCAGCTTAAAACATTGCACCCCTTTCACCCAACCTTTTCACTTAGCCCTTATGTTATCATGCATTAACTTTGCGCCCTCAAATCTCTCCAAACCTTTTGCGCCCATACAGTCGCGGGGTTTGTTGTTCCGTCACTGAAGACAGTAAAATTTTCGCCTCTACCATAAGTGCAGGTGTCAAATTTTATACCTATTGCTTATATACCTTTTGATGATGCCCCCCCCCCCCTCTCGCTACGGTTCTGCTTATAACGCTAGCAGAATGCCAGCTGGTTTTATAATTTATTTAACAATGTTGAAGATCTTGATTTTTTAATGATTTTTTTCAAAAAATTCATTTGAATGTATAAGATGTCAAGAACCGTTCGCTAGCATTCTAAAACTGGTGTCTTTCGTTGTCTAATGAAAAATTACGTTTGAAATGATTATTTATCATTATTGACGGTCTTGATTTTTTAATGATATTTTCAAAAATTTATTCGAAAATTGTGGGGTCTTCCGAATATTCGATCGCGTTTGAAATCAATAGGGTTCAAGAAATCATTGATTATAATAAGCGTACCAAATTACGTTTCTTCTTCGACCCAGGCCGTCCGACCTACCAGAAGGTGTAAGGTAACTGTTTGGACGACCGGGAAGTGCCACCCAATTTAGATTGGAACCCAGTGTGTGGGGAGGGGGCATCTACAGGCACTGTACCCTCCTTCTCCTACCACCAACCTCTCGAAAGGACTTACGAACCCACATATTAAATGTGCCCGTATTCCGCGTGAACAGGGAGACAGTTTGGGCAGGCCGGGAATCGAACTCGGATCGTCTGAGTTCAATCCCACTGAAATGGCGGTCTCACCCCCCAAATTACGTTTGAAACTCCATTCGTTCGTGAGATATCGTATACATAACCGCACATCCACTAACATATCATCCATTTACACACACACTAACAAACGCTCTACACACACTTCCACACACAAATATAACCCCAGAAACGTTCGATTCGAGTTCAGGGATGCTTAAAACGGGCTTTTCCTTAGAAAATTGGAATTCAAATTTTCGATCCCACCACAGCACTATACATTATACTATGTATGTAGGTTAAGTAAATAAAAAAAAAAAATCGAAATTAATTAAAGAAATTGTATGTTAGACACTGAAAGAGAAAATAATATAATAAAATAAATAGTACAAGATGCTTTCGGATCACCGGGCTCTGTCCCTCACGCGATCTTGAACAAGTCGCAATTAGCTGGAAACTATTTCGAAGTCGAAAGTTTTCGATGAAATGTGCCCCTCCCCCCTCCCGACATGACGCAATTCCCTGCTGGCCGGACCTAGTCAGTCCGGTTCCTTCAGACAGAAGGAAGTCTGGATCCGAACTTTTCAGTGCCTCTCAATCGGCGGGGCATGCGGCCATCCAGCCGAAGTGATAACGAGGTGAGATCTCTTGGTTACAAGCATTACCTTCAACGCAGTGGAGATGGAAATGTTACAGGTGAGTGAATAAGAAATCAATGTCAGTATAGTTGGTTAATTAGATTTCAATAGCGGTTGGGAACTGTGGCGGAACTTTAAATCTTCCGAGAGATATTGACATGGGATCCCCCTTTCACTACGATATTTATATGACCCCCTTACATTTTTTAAATCGCCCATCCACAATATTTATACTTTCATTTACAGCATTATTCTAAATTGGGAATGCCAAAATTTGCATAACATAAAATAAAACTAAGAAAGATATGTATACTGGGCTTTATGTCAATTCTTCTCTTAAGGGGACGCTTCAGTTAAAAAAAATCACCGTTCCCTTGAAAATTGCACCCGGTGGCTCAAGAGATGGGCAGTTCCTTTTTTCAAATGATTGGCATCTGATGGGCCAATGAGAGTAAGTAAAGGTGACGAAAGGCCCTTGGACCTCTATAGTTTATGACTTGCTCGCCTGTCCAAGAGGATAAATGGGGGAATCTTAGAAGGGTGTGTGGTTTGGGGGACAAAGTAAATGAATGAAAGAATGAAAAAAACGTAACTGGAGGCTTTTCCCACTTTCTGAAAGGAAAGTTTCCTATCCATTCTATTTCTTGTCAAGGAATAACCAAAGAATTCTCCTAACCGAATATTATATAATTATAATATAAATATATATATATGTGTGTGTGTGTGTAACTTCAATGTGGATTTTGGAGACTAATCTAGGTACAACACTAAAATGTGTGTATTAAAAAACTGGAATTAAAAATAAAATTAATGATATTTCTATGCCTATGAGTCCTGAGCGATGGTATAACACTAATATTTATTTAGTCATTTTGAATATATCATTATTTCCTTTTTAAATAGTATACATTAGAGTGCATTGTATGAAATTTGAAGTTTGAAATGGACGATACAGCACTAAAAATATGTGATATTCTACATACCGCATTTTTTAGCCTTGCAGAATATATTTGGAAATTATAGTATTTAGCATGAGAATTCCATGTGTTGAAAACGATTTGTTTTAACCGGGGTTACTCGGAAATCTCGGGTTCTGCATAGTAATGAATAGAAATGGCGGTTGCCACTACACGGGCACTGCGGAACTGCAATTCTATTCAAATAGCTAGTCTCTAGTAGCGGTACTGCACTTTCATGGCGTTTTTACAGAAAAATGATTTCATTTGTTGACATAGTAACTCAATAGAGACCTATATAATAATTGTCCTGCATGTGTTTTGTTTTTATAAACCCTTCAAAAGCCCCGGTGGCCTAGAAGACTAAATCTTTGTATACTCAAAAATTCAACTTCGGTACAGAACTTAACACAGTCGGAATTTTGAGGGAGAAAAACTACTGGTTCACCGAATATTTATACAAACAATAAAAATTATTTACAAACAAGAAAGGAAAAATGATTTCATTTATACAGATACTGTAATTCAATAAATACCTGTATAATTATTATTCTGCGCGTATTTGTCGTTCCAAACCCTTCAGAAGCTTCCTGTGACCTAGAAGACTAAATCTTTGTACACTCATAAATTCAAATGCGGGACAGAACCTAACGCAGCAGGAATTTTAATGGGAAAATCTAATTGGTTTACCAAATAGTTAAACACTAGCTGAATATTCATTGAAATTCAACGGCCTCCTAATGAGCAAACCTACAAAACACGATTTTTAAAATAATTCAATTTTTTCAGTTGTCTTTTTCAGACTGTTCACTCATGCACCAAATTTCAAATATATGTCTCATTTTAGACTGGGCATTTCTCAGTTATTCAGCCAATTAAACATTTAACACACATGTTAAGCACATGCGCAAAGGCGTATTTAACCCCCCTTCGAAATTAAAGTTTCAAAACGTTTCCTAAACACATATGTGATAAAAGATATTTACTCAATCATTCAGTTTGTTATTCTGGAGTCCTTGAACTAGAAAAGCAACCGGTTTTTATCTTCAATAAATAAATAAATAATGGGAATAAGTAAGGAGTTTTTAGAATTTAAGAATTAAAAAAAAAATGTGTTCCGGCTACTGCAATAATGGGGGGAATTATCTAAATTTGGAAAAATCCCAGTTCTTGGAGCCGGCAGAAGAAAAGGAAAAGTCGAAGATCAAAAGTCAGTTATTTAGAGACTAGAGGTCTGCACAGGTCTAATTTAAAAAAATTTCCCGGTTCAAAAATGTCAAGATTTGACTCGTCCAAAGCCCGAAATTTTTTCTATAGAATTCACCTGAGCTGTACCGTAAACACTCAAAACCAACTCCGACCGGCCTGAATATTTTCAATACATTGAAACCTGTTGGCTTGTATGCGAATTAAAATTTGCCATTTAAGGAATTAAACACAAGCTCATCACATATAGTATTAAATGTAAAGGAACCCAAATTTTAAAATTAATTTCAAATTAAAAATAATTAAAGTCAAGAATGAGCATTAATATAAAATGAATTTTTATTTATCATTTTGGTTGAAGATGAGAAGGGATAAAAAAGACTGGGATTATGTTTTTAAAAATGCTTTCCTCATTTATCAGTGAACAGTGCAATGACCATTTAGTTAGAACTACTCATCAGCATCAAAGATTCGTTGCAGCGGTAGCAAAACAAACATGTCATATGCCACAATTGTTAGTGTTGTTAAAAACTTTTCAATGCGATTAAACTTTCTATGTAAATATAGATAGATAATATTTTCTTTAATTATGACATAATTATGAATATTTTTAAAATTTAATAATTTTAGTAAAAGTGTAAGATGTTTGGAATAAATACATTCAAGGACAATAATTCGCATTATCTATATGTTGATTTCAAATTATGACAGTTTGCTCAGATAAATTTTTATTCAACATTTGCTACAGGAAAGAAATCGTCGGAACTGTGTTTAAGAATAAAATTTATTTAATTTTGATAATTTAGAAACATTCGAAATCTAA
Organism: Amaurobius ferox; assembly: GCA_951213105.1. NCBI lineage: Eukaryota > Metazoa > Arthropoda > Arachnida > Araneae > Amaurobiidae > Amaurobius > Amaurobius ferox. The sequence goes on from OX578136.1 coordinate 86,932,391, forward strand.
GAACTGAAATTAAAATCATAGAAGAAATTGCATAAAATATCAGTGATAAATTTTAAAGTAAACAGTATCTTGGATTTCTTATTTTCATTTATTCATTGGATTCCATATTTCCACCACCAGACAAACAATCACAGTACAAAAGAGATTAAACTTTTTTGCGACAAATTTAAAAATAAAACAAATTGAAACTGGCACTTGACCAATGATAATAATCTAATGATCATTTCCTCAAAAATTAAATTTGGAATGTATTTCTTTCCTATTCAATTTATAAATCACATGATGTTATGAAACATGACAATTGGTGCATCGGTGTATATTTATACTGTTGTATCCAGGCCAGAGCATAATTTTTGTTCTCTTACTATAGCTTTACAAATTTGAATGTTGTGAAGAGCAATGTTTAATTTCGACTTCGGAATGTAGTAGAATAAAGAAGTCTTCAATTTCTTATCCAAAATTATAATTTTTCTGTATCGGGTTCTAATTGACCCATCTGCGTTCACCGTGAAAGTAAAATTTTATTGCCTAACTAGCAGCATGCCTGTTCTCGGAGTATCTCTACGGAGTATCTCTAAAATGCGATACATTCAACGGTAATATACTGTAATAATTAATTATATTTGAAAACTTAAAAACTTCATCGAAAAAAACGAACTTGATTCAAATGACGTCATCGAAATATAAATCGCCTGGCTCTCTATGGCTTTTTACGGCAGTTATCGTGCTAACGGACAAACAGACAGAATGAACAAAGTCATAACCACTTTCCAACTATGTAGTAAAGTGTTAAAAATGGTTATTTAATTATCAGCATTTTATGAGGAAGATTCTTTCTTATGCTGCTATGACTTATATAATGCAATGATTTTTTTACTTTCCTTATATACATAATGTATAAGGAAAGTATTGTGACGGGGTCGAAAATTCGAATTCGAGTTTTCGACGGGAGAGCACGTTTCAAGTATCCCTGATCACGAATCAAACATTTTTGAAGTGATGTCTGTGTGTGTGTGTGAAAGTATGTGCGTGTGTGTGTGTGTGTCAGTGAGTCTGTGGAGACGATAACTGACGAACAAATGGACCGATTTGAACGAAATTTGGTACAAAAATCACAATCTGTAAACACTGGAAGCCTATTGTTTTTATACGCAATCGAATGCTCAGAACCCCCCTAAATTTTCGAGTAAAAATTTGAAAAAATCGTCAAAAAATCAAAACCACTAATAAAGTTACGCAAATAGACATTTCTTATGTAATTTTTCATTAGAAAACGATTGACATAAATTTTAGAACGCTGACTGAACCGTTCTTGAGATATTGCACATTTAAAAAAAAAATATCAAAAAGTCATATAAAATAAAAAAAAATATTTCCTATTAAGAAAAAAGTTCACTTTTCATATGTAATACCATGCGATAAATTGGGTGACATCATTCTCGTGGATCTAGCTCGTTCCATTCAAGAAAAAAGATACTTTGAGTATTACTTTTATATTTGAACGCCAATAGTCATTTATCTGCTGTAAAAATAACTTATTTCTTAGTGCATAACGCTTGGCGATATTTCGGCGACGAATTTGGCGGAATGTCGCCAACTTGGCGACTTTTTGAAATGTTGCCAAATTAACGAAAATCTCGCCAAATGGATAAAAATGACGCTAAATCAATGAAAATGACGACCAATTGTCGAAAATTTAATATCTTGGAAAGAATATTAGTATCTACTATATGAAAAACCTTTTTTTTTTTACTGTAAAAGTATTAAATTCATTACATTATATAAGGAAAGTCATGTGTTGCCCACATCAGATTTTTTTCTTACATAATGCAATGAATTTACATCTTTCACAGTGACAAAACAATGTATAAGATTCACGGCCCTATATGTTTAGGTGTAATTTTTTTCACAGTTTTGCATGGTAAATCCCGAGCAACAGCGGGTATTCGCTGCTAGTATAATATAAAGAAACTAAAAATTTGCAATCATGCGCAAATTACTGTAGTATACTAAATGACATTGTTAATCAAAATATTCTGTTAAAATATTTAATTTAGTGCCCCTAAAAAGAAGTTAGAGAATTTCTGTTCTCGCTATACAAAATTATCTTCAGAGGCCCCCCCCCCCGGTGACCTAAAAGACTACAATTAATATAATATTTACATTAAATAAGTATGGAACAAATATATGCAAGAAGAAAAACAGTAAACCAGCGCGAGCCGAATTATCTGTACTGATACAACAAATTGTAACGCAAAGGACTTTTCTTTCTTTACTGGACCAAAGTCAAAAGACACCTGCTAAACACCAACAAATGTACCCCTTCGTTCATTTCGCCAATACCAGTCAATCATTCACCCACCCCTCAAATCTCCACACCAAGAATTTTCACCCCCATTTTTCCCCTGGGAGGATAGGAGGTGTGGCTAACGTTGAAAATTGGAAGTTTCAGCAGTTGAAACACGATTTACTATTCCAATATATTAATCCCAAATTAATTCAAAAATCTAAAAAAAATCTTAAAAAGAAGCCAGAAGTATAATCTATTGAACGCTCTTTTTCAAAATGTGAAACGTTTGATAGTTAATTTTTTATAGTGCAATTAAGAAGGTGATGTTTTATCTAAGAAATTTTGACAAATTAACTCCATTTCAAGATATATTTAAAATAAAATTTAAAAAATTGATAAGGGAGTTCAATGCATTAAACTGTTTACAATCATATGCAAAAAACAGAATTTTAAATTATTCATTTGCTAATGTGTAATTAGCGAAGAACTTCCCCCATAGGTTAACATGGGCATGAAAACTAACTGAAGCGTCGCCTTAAAGAGAAATCGTTTGGGTTGTCTCTTTAAATACAGTAGTATAGCGCGGGGGGGGGGGGTCATTCGGAGGGTGATATACCTCCCCCAATTGGTGGGGACATTATTCTCCATAGGATCCATACTGGAAAAGGAGATTCAGCACTGTATTCCCTCCAGTACTGCCAGCCGGGCATCTATGCAGCCAATGCGCAGGGTCCCAACTACTATCCTATTTTACAAGTTATTAACCTTTTTTAATAAACTGTTTATATGGTCCGGCCTCCCAAGTCTCCCGAAAACTTATGCTTTCGGGTAAGTCGGATGGTCTGGGTCGAAAGAAAGGGAACAAAATGTAAGGACCGACAGGATATCCTTTCGTTCATTCTGTCAGCGCCCCTCCCCCTCCTCTCATATCCTGAATATATCTTTGGGCACTGAATGTTTGGATTAAAATGTTGTAAAGTACTTACGTCTCAGCGGAAAACTGAGACACCGATCTCCGACTGGTCAAATGACGTCTAATCCATTGAGCTACTGAACCGATTATCTATTTTCTGCATTTGATGTGCATCCTACGTTCTCCAAATTCATATTTCAGAACAAAATTTAACTTCGGATCCGTACGATTTCCTTTTCCCCCTTCAGTTTTATTGCGGATAGCATCCTGAGTATTGTGTCCTGATATTGAGTTCATATGTAAACATAATTATTGAAATGTGTTAAAAAAATTCCGTGGCATAGAAAGATAACACTATCAAATCCCCTAACATGCTGTTTTATTTCGATGTGAATAACAACTGCGCTTGGTGTTTCTGAGGTGGAAAAGCAGCGTCACGAAAAATGCAAACACTTTGGACCTCCTAATTTAATAGATACAAATGTAAATAATTTCTTTTTTTTTTTTTTTGTCGGAAATAGGGTCAAAATTATGAATATATAAAAATAATTTCAATATTTTAATATTTTGAATTTTTTTTTCCTTTTTTTTTTTTTTTTATTATTTTTTTTTTTTCTTACTTTCACTCGAAATATTTTCGAACTTATAAAAAATCGATATAAATTTACAGCGACAAAAATATGCATTAGGATATTTAGTTTCTAAATCTATATTTTTTGTTTAAAAAAAAAAACTCGTATGGTTTTCGAGTAATCGTTTTGTCAAGTTGAAGAAGACTGAAAATTTTTCATTTTTTTAATTTGTAATGTGTGTATCTCAAAATCTAAAAGTGTTAGTTATGAACAAAAAGCAAGCTCATTGAAAACCCTACACGAGTATATAATTAGATGTTGGATCGGTTGTTTTTTGTTTTGAAAAACTAGAAAGGGGAGGGGGGGGGGCTCGTCTATATATTTATGTATTAGTATATATACATATATATACGTATACGTGTGTATATGCACACACACACACATATGTATATATATATTAAAATTTCTTATAGTTTTCGAGTAATCGTCTTGTCAAGTTGAAGAAGTTTGAAAATCTTCCGTTTTTTAAAATTGTAATCCTTATATCTCAAAAACTTTTTTTTTTTTTAATCAAATGGTCAGGTACTTTGACCTTCGTCATTCGCCTTTATACAGCGGCCAGAGTGTGAACCATTTAGCCGTCCATTGACGTTGTCCCAGGCGCACCAGAGGGGGGCGGTTATATCTCAAAAACTAAAAGTGTTAGATATGAACAATAAGCAAAAATTTGCATATCTTTGACAGCCCTATAAGTGTATTGTTTCGAAACTATAAAATGACCTCACTGGAGTCTCTTTTAAAAACCAGACGGAGATTACACCCGAACAGGCAACCTTTTCCATGACGTAAATCCAGAGTTTCAGACCTGTCGGTTCAGGTTTGCCAGATTTGACAATTTATCGCTAATTTGACAACATTTCGAATATTCGAAAGCTCTCTCATTATAGCGAATATCCTACGAGATACGAGCCCTTCTAGAAGTTTCTACAGAGAGTATATAAAAGGAGTCATCACTCAGTTGGAAAGCGGTTAACGTGATACGAGCTACATTGAATGGTGCCATACGTCAATGTTTTGAGAATAGTAGATGCTGTTTTGTGAAATGAGGTACGTCAATGTTATGAGTATATTATCGACTGTCCTGCGAAATTAGCTGAGTGTTTAATTGCTTTTTTACTCTACCTGACAGCTGTTCAGGGATCTTGTGGGATAGTTACATTAACTATTTGCTGTATAATGTTCCTGTTTACTCCGTGTTTGAAAATAAACGTGCTAGTTGTCCAGAAATTTGGACTCATTCTTGTATCTTGAAAAAGTACACCCCACGGTTGCAAAGGATATCTTGTAACAGTATATAATTGGATTTTGGATCGAGCTCTTAAGGTTCCGAAGTATAGTGGTTATAATTTTGATATTTTGGTATTTTAAATTGGGTTTTACAATGGATGGGAAAGCTGAAATATTTAAAATGCCGGTGGCAGCTCAATGCATGAGTGCAGCTCAATGCATGAGTGCAGCTCAATGCAATGCAGCTCAATGCATGAGTGCAGCTCAATGCAATGCAGCTCAATGCATGAGTGCAGCTCAATGCATGAGTGCAGCTCAATGCAATGCAGCTCAATGCATGAGTGCAGCTCAATGCATGAGTGCAGCTCAATGCAATGCAGCTCAATGCATGAGTGCAGCTCAATGTAATGCAGCTCAATGCATGAGTGCAGCTCAATGCATGAGTGTAGCTCAATGCAATACAGCTCAATGCATGAGTGTGGCAGCTCAATGTGTTTATTCATTCCTTAGTGAAATATTGGTCCACAAGCACGATATATTTTGTTTTGTTTAAAAAAAAAATCTGATGTGGGCAGCACATGACTTTCCTTATATAATGCAATGAATTTACTGCTTTGACAGTAAAAAAAAAATAGATTATTTTTATAGTAGATATTTATATTCTTTCCAAGATATTGAATTTTCGCCAATAAGTCGTCATTTTCATTGATTTAGCGTCATTTTTATCCATTTGGCGAGTTTTCCCTTAATTTAGCAACATTTATAAAAGTCTCCAAGTTGGCGACATTCCACCAAATTCGTCGCCAAAATCTCGCCAAGCGTTATGGACGAAGAAATAAGTTATTCTTACAGCAGATAAATGACTATTGGTATTCAAATACAAAAGTATTACTCAAAGAATCTTTTTTCATGAATGGAACGATCTAGATCCACGAGAATCATGTCACCCAATTTATCGTATGGTATTACATATGAAAAGTGAACATGTTTCTCAATAGGAAATTTTTTTTTTTCATTTTATGTGACTTTTTAATAATTTTTTTGAAAAATGTGCAATACCTCGAGAACAGTTCATGTTAGCGTTCTAAAATGTATGTCAATCGTTTTTTAAGGAAAAATTACATAAGAAATGTCTATTTGTATAACTTTATTAGAGGTTTTGATTTTTTGACGATTTTTTCAAAATTTTACTCGAAAATTTAGGGGGGATTCTGAACATTCGATTGCATATAAAAACAATAGGCTTCCAGTGTTTACGGATTGTAATTTTTGTACCAAATTTCGTTCGAATCTGTCCATTCGTTCGTCAGTTATCGTCTCCACGGATTCACTGACACACACACACACACACACAGACATCACTTCAAAAATGTTCGATTCCTGATCAGGGATGCTTGAAACGTGCTCTCCCGTCGAAAACTCGAATTTGAATTTTCGACCCCGTCACAATACTTTCCTTATACATTATTGTATATAAGGAAAGTAAGAATAGGAAGTTAAATGAGCTTGGAGATGCTAAAGATTTTTAATGCGAACAGAGTAAGTAGATGGAAACATGTATTCAAGCACGTATTTATATGCCGCCAGGCAAGGATATAGATTAACTTGAATCTAAAATTTGGTCGCAGATATATTTCATAAATGTAATTTGTAAACCGCCAAGCAAGTTAGTAAAATAATTTGATATTTTGAAATTAAGGTCGGAGTATTCACATGAAATCGGGGCAAAACTGGCTAGATATTTAAACAGTTAGTAAGTAACTTGTAGTTCTTCGAAAGCCTGTAAACGAAACAAATGTGTCTGAAACAATCGAATAAACTTATTGAACTTTACTGGAATTTTATTAACACTTTACAACAAAGTTGAAAAGTGTTTATGACTTTGTTCATTCTGTCTGTCTGTCTGTCTGTCTGTCCGTTAGCACGATAACTGCCGTAAAAATGGCTTAATCAATATGAAATTTTAGTATGTTGTTCAGACGGTCTATAGGACCTATGGGAATATAAATGAATAATATCACCCAATTAGTTTTGGATTGAACCCGGGTTGAAAAAATGGAATACATTGAACCCTATGGGACCTAATTTTTCAAACATTTTTTAAGCGGATTTAAAATTCACAAATTGCTTTGAAAATTTTAGGCAGTATTCAAATTGTTCCATAAAATATATAAAAAAAAATTCAGCGAAATATATTCAGTAATTTTTTAAATAAAAATTAAAATAATAATAACACCTTTTATATGAAGCGATCACGTGCCCATGATATGAAACGATCACATGACCCACTTCAAAATGATATATGGCATCCATCTTGTGTCAAAATCGTGATTTTTAAAGTTCTTTTTAATTCATATTGAGTGTTGTATCCATCCTAAAACTACTTTATTTCTGCCTAAATTCTGTGCATCTACATACTGAAACAACGCAATGACAATATATTTCAGTTTAAATGCTCATCCAAATATGATTATTTCTACTATTAAGCCTATTTTTCACCTATGTAAAATGTAAACAGCAAAATATGTAGAATGAGTTGTATTAGAATCGCTGTAATTCTTTAACACAAAATCATTTAGTCCATGGAGTCTGCTTAGCTGATATGAATGAAGTATTCATTGATTGTAGAAAGAGAAGGACGATATTTTTCGATGAAGTTTTAAGCATAGAGTTAACTTATTTGTAGCTCCATGGTCTTAATTTTTAAATAAAATAAATTATTATAGTATTCTGATGAATGACATGAATGGGGGAATTATTTATGAATGAAATATTGCTTTTATAGAGAGAGCCAGGCGTGTTATTTTTTTATGACGTCATTTGAATCAATTTCAGTTGTTTTCGATGAAGTTTTCAAATATAATAAATTATCGTAGTATTATGATAATTCTAAAATTATTACCGAGGAATGTATCAAATTTTAGAGATGTTTAAACCAGGCAATTTATACTTTAATGCCGTCATTTGAATGAAGTTAATTTTTTTCGATGAGGGTTTAAGGTTTCAAATATAATAAATTAATGTAGTATTGTGATAAGTTTTAAAATATTACCGAGGAATGTATTGCATTTTAGACATGTTTAAATAAAATTGCTTTGAAGTTGGAAAGTGTTTCATAATCAATGCTTTAAGCATGATTGATCTTTCTTGTTTTACAAAATGTTATTCACGCAAAACCATTTAGGCTCCATTTGACTGGGTCCACTGCCGATTTTTAACACTTTACAACAAAGTTGAAAAGTGTTTATGACTTTGTTCATTCTGTCTGTCTGTCTGTCTGTCTGTCTGTCCGTTAGCACGATAACTGCCGTAAAAATGACTTTATCAAAATGAAATTTTAGTATGTTGTTCAGACGGTCTGTAGGACCTCTGGGAATATAAATAAATAACATCACCCAATTAGTTTTTTATTTTTTAAGTAAATTTAAAATTCACGAATTGCTTCGAAATTTTTAGGAAATATTCACATTATCCCATAGAATATATAAAAAAAAATTCAGTAAAATATGTTAAGTAGTTTTTAATTAAAAATTATTTAATATAGGGAAAAAAACAAATTCAATTAAATTCTGACTTTGGGATATCTTCCAGAAAGAAAAGAGAGATATATTGTATAACAAATATCTTTCCATTTGTTTAAACGTTTTGCATATGGGAGAAGCTTCACATTTTAAAATAAATTTGGTAGATAACAATTTTTCATTTTTTTAAAATTTTATATAAACTCTTCATGATATACTTATTTGATGGCATTTTTAATGCACTTTCCTACGTCCTAGAGAGTTAAAATTTGGTACACAGCTTAAATTTGTTGAACATTTTATTCTACAAAAATTTGATGGCTCTTTAAATATAGATCATACATTTTTTTCGAAATGGCCTGAAAATAATCCCCGTTCACTTCTATAAATCATTGTTGTAATATTGTTAAAAATTCTGATGTGAACAGCACATGTCTTTACCTGCAGACTCATATTCGTTCTCTTTATTTATTCAATAATAATTTGAGCATATCTGCACAAAATAACAACCATAAGTATTTTAAATGACATTGAATTTACACGCTAAACTTAAATTTGGTTCTCATTTGATAGCTGGATTTATTGTCAAAGGTGGCGTAGCGAAAACGCGAAAAAACTAGAATATCTCAAGAACGGCTAGTCCTAGAGTAATGGGGTTAGTCTTATTCTTTTTGTTGTCAAAAATCACGTATAAAATAAGAATTTAATTGATATAATTGAGCACACGTAGTCTTTTATTTTTATATATAACGATTTTTGCGGGCCATTTCGCAAAAATAGCCCGTTCCTTTTTCCCGAATCGTACTAGAATAACCTACAAATGATTTATATACAAAATGTTGTTAAATTTGGTATATAAATCACTTGTAGGTTATTGAAATATTATACACCAAATTTTGTTAAATTTTTTCCATTAGTTTTTAGCTAGAGTGGATAAAGGCAATTTCTGCGGCCATTTCGCAAAGAAGGCAGATTCTTTTATTACGAATCGTACTATAATCTAATGAACATCAGGATTTCCCACAAAAAACATACCTTCCAAATTGTATGAAATTCGGTCCATTAGTTTTTCAATTAGAGTGGATGTAATATCCACACAGACACACAGAAACATACACAGATACACTCTTACACACACAGACGTCTCCCACTGAATGCTATAAACCCAAGCTGGTTAGCAGGGCTCGCAGGTATGTACTCTGTACACACAGACGTCTTCCTAAAAATAGTTTTTTCGTGTTCTAGAAGTCCCAAAACGTGTAGATCCTTTGAAAATTCGAGTTCCGATCTTCGGCACGATTCCAATACTTTGAGTACATACACATACACACATATATTATCTGTGTATCTAAATTCCGTGCCTATGCAATTACAATAGTTGTGATTTTAAATGATCCCTAAACTTTTATTATTTCTTCAACGAAGCCTAATTTTAACATATGCAGAATGCAAATATCTCAAGCGATTATAAGATGAATTACATAAGAAATGCTGAATTTTTTTCACACAAAATTATTTAGCTCTGGAGGCTGGAATACAAGTTATATGAATGAAATATTCATTGATTTTGCATAAAGAATCAGATGATTTATATTTCGATACAGTTTTAAATATTTAAGTATAATAAATTACTGTAGTACTGTGATAATGTAAAAGATATCACCACTGAATGTATCACATTTTAGAAATTTTTAAATGAAATTACACTTCAGTTGGAAAGTGTTTCATAATCAATGCTTATGCATGATTGATCTTTCTTGTTTTAGTTTATTTAGATAGAAGTTTGAACGAAATATTTTATATTCTATCTCTTCAGTTTCATCCTCTCTCGTTCTAATTTTCAAATGGCTGAATTAAAATAATTATGTTTTCATTTTACTGATCCCAGAGATATTACAAGTTTGTTGTAAACAACTGCAAATGTAATGACCAATAAAATATTCACAAACAGAACTGCCTGCGCAGATAAAATACATTTAGTACTGTTATTTTAATTATATATTTACATGACAGAATCATTTATACAAGTATGTAATTATTAATAAATGTATATAAGTAATAATTAACAGAGAATAGTCTGTGCGTGATGGTCTGTAAAGTATTGAAAATGCTTTAAATAAAAGAAATACACGACCAAACGGTATTTTGCAGTGTAGTGTAAAATATTGTCTAACCTGGCTTAGATAGTGTAGAGTCAACATTTACCTACACTGTGAATCAAGAAACTCAGTATAGTGTAAAGGCCACTATATCCTTACACTATGAATCAATGAATCAGAAGACCCAGTAAAGTATAAAGGCCAGTATATCCTTACACTATGAATCAGAAGACCCAATATAGTGCAAAGGCCAGTATATCATTGCACTATGAATCAGGAGACCCAATATAGTGCAAAGGCCAGTATATCCTTACACTATGAATCAGGAGACCCAATATAGTGCAAAGGCCAGTATATCCTTACACTATGAATCAGGAGACCCAATATAGTGCAAAGGTCAGTATATCCTTACACTATAAATCAGGAGACCCGGCTCAGTATAATGCAGAGGATCAGCCAGGATCTTTATAAGACCTTCGTTGGGCCAAGGCACTTCTGCTGTATGCTCTCCAGGTGGGTACCAAATGAAAAGGCACTTTGCTCATGCGGTAGTAGTAATAATGAAGGCAGATGATCTCATAAAGTTGTGATCGTAATAGGAAGGACGAAAAACTTATCTCATGAGGCGGGAACTGCTGAAGATCGAGAATCGAAAAGCATGAAGCGCAAGCGATGCAGGCGCGCCGCTAGCACAAGACGCATCTCTTGGGCTTCATGCTTTTAGCCGATAGTGAAGCCGATAGTGAAGAGCCTTTTAGCCTTTTAGCCGATAGTGAAGAGCCTTTTAGCCTTTTAGCCGATAGTGAAGAGATACGTTACGTGATGAAGGCCACTAGATCCAGATTGAAGCTTGGGAACAAATTATGACGAAATAGTAAGAGTTGATAGACTAGGACTTCGAGGTGAAAAGAAGATCCATTCCAAGGTCCATACTATATTTCTCATTTGAGTAACAGTATTTGATTCAGACGGCATTAAGGGTGTTAATATGAAGAACATGTTGAATTGATATAGGCATTTCCATTAAACGCTGCCTTCAAACACTACAAACAACATTTTGGTGGTCGGAGATGCTCCGATGATATGTCGGGCGAAAGTTGCTCATTTAAATATTAATTAGAATATTTACAACATTGATTTAGAGTATATAGTTAAGGTAAAGTTTGTGCCGAGGGACACATGCGTCTTTTCGCCAAGTGACGCTACTAATCTTTTTACTGCGATTTACAGAATATTCCAAATGCGTTCAAGCGACCCGTAAAAGAGAAATATGTTCCGTTCATTTCAATATCAAACGCTCACGGGAAACATTCCGGAAAGTGGAAACACAATTTGGAGGGTTATCAATTTGGAATTAGAATTTAACATTAGAATCTTGATACGGAATAGAAATTTATTATTTATGCCGAATGAAAGAATCAATTGGGACTTTAGCGTTGGTTTTTTTAAATTAGAATTTGCAATAATACTAAATATAAAGAACGGGGGGGGGGGGGGGGGATATAACATTTCTACACTATAAATACAAGTATCTGCAAGATATACTATAAGCATTTCCTTATTTTTTTTTGCGATATACGATAAGATGAATTGCGTATATATATTATCCAGATATCAGCATCCTTGGACCAGTTTCGCCCTTTTTAGCGCTCTTCTGCAGTACTATTAGGTAATTTTAATGGCAGGAAAAAATTTGTTTATATGATAGTCTGTTAGCATATTTTCAAATAACGCTAAATAAATTGGATGTGTTTGAGATCATGGCAAGAAAACTTGTATCATCCGACTGCAAAGAACACAAACAAAGAAATCGCTTTACAGATGCAGTTTTGGATAACGCAGATCCAAGTTTAAGTTTAAGCGCCAATGATAAATTCCACACGTACAATTGTTTTATCCTATAATCTACAGACTTATGACTAATATGACATAAAGGCGCGAAGCTTATAAAATTGTATGAGAAAAGTTTAATTTTTGCGAAAAGTTCAATATTTACTAAATAAAACCATAACCATGACTACCGATGAAGTTTTTCATACAAAGCAAAAGAACAAGTGAATGAATACCTATCCGTTCTTCACATATCTTGAAGTTGAATTTGCTGAAGAATTTTCAAAATTTTCGATAATTTATGAGGATTAAAAACTGTAGTCTTCCTGCATAAATTGATGCTAGGTTTGTAAAAAAATTCCCTAATGTAAACATAGCATTTAGAACCCACCTCTCCATTTTCAGAACGAGTGCAGAAGGAGAAAGAGATGAAATTGATAAAAATTATCTTCAATCAACAATGTGGCAGCAGCGAATGTGGCCATTTTCACTACTTTCCATCAAAAATGATGTTGTGCGACAAATCATTTTCGATGACACAATTTCTGAATTTTTACATTGTTGCAAAGTGACCATTTAAACATAAAATTGAAATTACCTACAAAACTACTGTATCTGTGATGGTATCAGTAAGGTAATTAAACAAGAAAGATCAATCATGCATAAAGCACTGATTATGAAACACTTTCCAACTGCAATGCAATTTTATTTAAACATTTCTAAAATACGATACATTCCTCGGTAATATTTTTAAAATTATCACAATACTACATTAATTTATTATATTAGAAAACTTAAAATTTCAGCGAAAAAAATGAACTTTATTCAAATGACGTCATTGATATATAAATTGCCTAGTTTAAACGTCTCTGAAATGCGATACATTCAGCGGTAATATTTTAAAATTATGACACTACTACAATAATTTATTACATTTGAAAGCTTCATCGAAAACTAATGTGACTTTATTCAAATGAAGTCATCGAAATATAAATCGCATGGCTCTCTCTATAAAAGCAGCATTACATTCATAAAATTTTTTCCATTCATTTCATTCATCACAATACTATATATAATAATTTATTTTATTTAAAAAGTTAAGACCATGGGGGTACAAGTAATTAAACTCTATGCTTAAAACTTCATCGAAAAACTCGTCTGCTTCTCTCAAGGTCCGTAGAATATCAGCCTTGTGCTTCTCTATGTGAAATCAATTAAATGTTTCATTCATATCAGCTATATTTCAGACTCTAGAGGTAAATAATTTTGCGTTAAAGAAATGCAGCAATTCTTATACAACTCATCCTACACCGTTTGCTGTTTACATTCTCCATAAGTGAAAATTAGGCTTCGTTGTAGAAATAATCAAAGTTTGATAATCAATTAAACTCGATTATATTATAATTGCGTCGTTTTAGAATGTAGATGCACAGAATTTAGGCAAAAATAAAGCGATTTTGGGACTGATACAACACTAAAAATAAATAAGAAAGATCAATCATGTATAAAGCATTGATTATGAAACGCTTTCCAACTTCAATGCAATTTTATTTAAACATCTCTAAAATGCGAAACATTCCTCGGTAATATTTTTAAAATTATCACAATACTACATTAATTTATTATATTTGAAAACTTAAAACTTCATCGAAAAAAATGAACTTCATTAAATGACGGCATTGAAATATAAATTGCCTGATTTAAGAATCTCTAAAATGCGATACATTCCTCGGTAATATTTTAGAAATTATCATAATACTACAATAATTTATTATATTTGAAAACTTCATCGAAAACAAATGAAATGTATTTAAATGACGTAATCGAAATATAACACGCCTGGCTCTCTCTATAAAAGCAGCATTTCATTCATAAACTTTTTTCCATTCATTTCATTCATCACAATACTGTAATAATTTATTTTATTTAAAAACTTAAGACCATGGAGGTACAAGTAATTAAACTCTATGCTTAAAACTTTATCGAAAAAATCGTCCTTCTCTGTGTAAAATCAATGAATATTTCATTCATATCAGCTATATTGCAGACTCCATAAGCTAAATAATTTTGCGTTAAAGAAATGCAGCAATTCTTATACAATTCATTCTACATCTTTTGGTATTTACATTCTCTATAAGTGAAAATTAGACTACGTTGTAGAAATAATCAAAGTTGAATGAGCATTTAAACTCAAATATATTGTAATTGCGTTGTTTCAGAATATGGATGCACAGAATTTAAGCAAAAATAAAGCGGTTTTAGGACGTATACAACACTAAATATGAATTAAAAAGAACTTTAAAAGTCACGATTTTGACACAAGATGGATGCCATATTTTATTTTGAAGTGGGTCACGTGATCTCTTCATATAATGGTCACGTGAACGCTTCATATAAAAGGTGTAATTACTATTTTAATTTTTATTTAAAAAACTACTGAATATATTGTGCTGAAATTTTTTTTATGTATTATATGGGATAATTTGAATATTTCCTAAAACTTTCGAAGCAATTTGTGAATTTTAAATACGCTTAAAAAATGTTTGAAAAATTAGGTCTCGTAGGGTTCAATGCATTTTATTTTTTCAATCCGGGTTCAATCCAAAACTAATTGGGTGATATTATGCATTTATATTCCCATGGGTCCCACAGACCGTCTGAACAACATATTAAAATTTCATTTTGATAAAGTCATTTTTACGGCAGTTATCGTGCTAACGGACAGACAGACAGACAGACAGAATGAACAATGTCATAAACACTTTTCAACTATGTTGTAAAATGTTAAAAACGTGACGACTTAAATAATTTATTATTGTTTTTGTTTTCAAATATCTACATAAATATTTTCTAGCAAAGCCTACAAATTTATTAAACTGTATTTAAAAACACCATCAATGATAATCAATTTATATTCGCGATTTCGGGCTGTATAATAGCTCATGTCTGTCATTTCATTAACAATACCCTTGATGATGGACGTTATGACATCTGAAAGCGCTCTGACCCTCTAACATGTAAATTTTTGTCATCATTGATGGAGATTTTAAATACAGTTTACTAAATTTGTAGTCTGTGCTAGAAAATATTTGTAGATGTGTTTTCCATACTTATATATCTAAAATATTTTAAATTAAAATTTGCAGCTTTTATTTTAGATTTTTCATTTAAAATTTTTTTTTTTTGATTTATTTTTTTGAATTGCAATGCCATAGGTCTAGAAGGTTCGTAGGCCGTAGGAACTGTGCCTACATGCAGTGTTTCTTTCTGGCATACCTCCGGGGGGGGGGGGTCTTCGCCCCCTGGAGACATTTTACGTTAACCTCGCTTCTATTTATATGATAGCAATTAGATATATTTATATATGGCAAATATAAATTCCTCCCCCCCTGAAGTGTCACCCCCCCCGGTCAAAAAGTCCTGAAATAAACACTGCCTTCATGAACTAATAGAAAATCGGCTTTGGGGTCAGCATAGCCCTACACTGTAAGGAGGCACGACTTTAGTTCCGAAAGTTTATGAATTATGAGTGAAATGAAATGAAGACTAATGGTGTTAAGTATCGTCTAATGATAAAGTATAGAATGAAATGATTAATTAGAAACAACATACTTTCTTTTAAAATTTTGAAATTGAATATTGTTGAAAATGAGCATTTTAGTACTCCCCCATCCAAGAAATAAAAACCATCCAAGAAATAAAACTGAAAATTCCGTCTTATTTCTTATATGACCCAGATATCAAATTGCACGAATCTGATTCAGAACAAAATAACATACTTTTTTTAGAATAAAATAGCTATTTCTCAACAATATAAAACACAAAATGAAAGCTCGTACCAGTTTTCATTTCCACATTAATTGCAGGTCGATTGCAAGACGCAATAATTTGACCTCACAGTTTCGTTTCGTTCATGAATGAAAAATTTTAAGTAAGAAATAAAAAATAAAATCTAAACATCTCTTGAAAATTGCTTTTCACTGTAGAAATGTAGATAGCCGTAAGGCGTGGCTATCTTAGCTTGCTTTATGTGGTGATCGTAGCAATTCGAAATATAGCGAAATAACATAAGTAAATTGCAAAAGCTATCACTTGATTGATGTTGCAACATTCTTTTTGAATCAAGTACTTTTTAACACTTTACAACAAAGTTGAAAATTGTTTATGACTTTGTTCATTCTGTCTGTCTGTCTGTCTGTCTGTCTGTTAGCACGATAACTGCCGTAAAATGACTTAATCAAAATGAAATTTTAGTATGTTGTTCAGACGGTCTGTAGGATCTATGGGAATATAAATGAATAATATCACCCACCCAATTAGTTTTGGATTGAACCCGGGTTGAAAAAATGAAATACATTGAGTCCTATGGGACGTAATTTTTCAAACATTTTTAAGCGGATTTAAAATTCATAAATTGCTTCGAAAATTTTAGGTAATATTCAAATTGTTCCATAAAATATATAAAAAAAAATTTAGTGAAATATATTCAGTAGTTTTTTAAATAAAAATTAAAATAATAATTACACCTCTTATATGAAGCGATCACGTGACCATGATATGAAAAGATCACATGACCCACTTCAAAATAATATATGACATCCATCTTGTCTCAAAATCGTGATTTTGAGACAAGTTCTTTTTAATTCATATTGAGTGTTGTATCCGTCCTAAAACCACTTTATTTTTGCTTAAATTCTGTGCATCTACATACTGAAACAACGCAATTACAATATATTTGAGTTTAAATGATCATCCAAATTTGATTATTTCTACAACGAAGCCTATTTTTCACCTATGTAAAATGTAAACAGCAAAATATATAGAATGAGTTGTATTAGAATTGCTGTATTTCTTTAACACAAAATTATTTAGCCCATGGAGTCTGCATAGCTGATATGAATGAAATATTCATTGATTTTACAAAGAGAAGGACGATTTTTTTCAATGAAGTTTTAAGCATAGAGTTTAATTACTTGTAGCTCCATGGTCTTAATTTTTAAATAAAATAAATTATTATAGTATTGTGATGAATGAAATGCTGTTTTTATAGAGATCCAGGCGTGTTATTTTTTCTATGACGTCATTTGAATGAATTTCAGTTGTTTTCGATGAAGTTTTCAAATATAATAAATTATCGTAGTATTATGATAGTTTTAAAAATATTACCGAGGAATGTATCACATTTTAGAGATGTTTAAACCAGGCAATTTATATTTTAATGCTGTCATTTGAATAAAGTTCATTTTTTTCGATGAAGGTTTAAGTTTTCAAATATAACAAATTAATGTAATATTGTGATAAGTTTTAAAATATTACCGAGGAATGCATTGCATTTTAGACTTGTTTAAATAAAATTGCATTGAAGTTGGAAAGTGTTTCATAATCAATGCTTTAAGCATGATTGATCTTTCTTGTTTTATTTTTAACGCTTTCCAACATAGTTGAAAAGTGTTTATGACTTTGTTCATTCTGTGTGTCCTTTCGCACGATAACTGCTGTAAAAATGATTTTATCAAAATAAAATTTTAATATGCTGTTGAGAGCGATCTGTGGGACATATGGGAATGAAAATGAATAATACCACCCAATTAGTTTCGGATGTAACCCGGTTTTGCATAAATAAAAGTGTTTATTTATGCAAACTTGTCTGCTGATGTGGTCTACATATAAGCATTCCGCGTTTACTGTTTCGTATGGCCACTGATGAAGGGTATAGTAATGCCCGAAAGCGCTCTGGATTTTTAAAGCTATGTACGTCTTGTAGGATGATTTTACTAAATGACCTTTTATCTATGATGTTGTGTCGTTGATTTTATTGAGCTCAGCTAGCTAATTCACAAATATAGCAAGTACGGTTCTTAAAACACTGCCGTATCTCGCAATTCAATATAGCTCGTATCACATCAAATACTCTGCAGCTGAGCAATGACTCCTTATATATACTTTTCGTAGGAATTTTGCAGAAAGGACTCTATCTCTCAGAATATTAGTTGTTTTAAGAAAGTTCTAGTATATTCAAAAAGTCGGTAAGTTGACAATAAATAGCAGAATCTGGCAACCGCTCTCTGAAATTCGGAAATCGCTACGTGACAGTGAAATTGAGAAACCAAGAAGCAGTGGTCAGAAAAATATGCAAATTGCAGGGTAGACGCAGTACCGAGTTATGTAAATGATGCGAAATGCGCAGCTGTCCGGCGCACGTTGACTGAAATATAAGGGAAGGAACCTGCAGAATCGGCAATAGTCGCGCAGCTCTGTCTGCCAGGGAAATCATTTTGCAATTTTTTTTTGTCTCAGCAGAAACGTGTAGTATCAGAGAATGCCAGATCGCCTCCAACCGAGGCAGTTCCAGCAGACAGACGATTTTACGAGGGGTATGGTGATTAGACTCAGAAGGGTAGGTTGGTCCATACGTCAAATCTTAGCGGACAGCCACCTACACGCGTCCACGGTGCACTGGATGTGGTGAAGATAGTTGGAACAAGGGAATGTGGCACGTTTGAGGGGTGCCGGTACAGACAGAGCGACGTCAGCACGCTTGGACCGATTCGTCCGCCGGCAAGCGTTGGCTGCTCCGTAGACCACTTCCGTCGCCCTTTTGCAGCATGTGCAGACACCCTTGTTGCTCCCATATCGAGTAGGATAATTACCCGGCGATTGGTCGCCGGTGACCTGCACTCATGGCGCCCGTTAAGAAGATTGCCATTGACCCAACAGTACAGACACCTCCGTTTGCAATGGTGTCGGGTCACGTGTGATTTACATTAACATATATTTTGAGATTGCAAACATTTTATGACACTTATAGCCTCCTTGAGAGACAAGTATTTTTAGCGCGAAGACACTACATACACGTCTACAAATAAGATGTATCAGAAAAATTGTATATCTCATAAATGTGTATTGCTGGATATTCCATAAACCCCTCCTCATCTAAAATGTAGTACAGAAACTGTATACTTCATAAATGTGCCACTGGACATTCCATAAATACGTCTACAATCAAATCCAGAAAAAAAAGTTAGTTCTCAAAGAAATTGCTTTGCGAATTACACTGTAGATTACTTTAAAGTAAAAGAAGGAAATGCCCTCAAATTTTTCAGAATAAAATTACATTATCTTTATGGTTCTATTATCTGCACTTAATTGGACATATTCGAACTTGCTTCGGAATAAAATCTGCTCATAATTAAATGTTTAAATTAAAATCGGTGTTTTCTCTCACCTGGAGCAAAATGAGCCAAATTGACACTGGCACAATGTTCATCAACACAAGACTACTGAGTAAAATTTTACAAGCCATCGTAATTCATCCCTAGATCTAGCCTTTCTTATCTCTTACATCTACCCCTTTTCTTCTTTAATAACGTTCGTTAAGAGCTGGTGAATGGGCAGAAAAATAAAAAGAAAAGACTTCTCGGAACTTCACTTTCCGCCAGTCTTTCGAACCTCAATAGTTCACGCGACGACAGGATTCAATGAGTGTGTTTTTTCTGTTCCAGGTTCCTGTATGGATCAGTGGCACGTGGAAGATGAGGACCAACTTTCTCACAAAATAAGGACCATCCAATGTAAGTGAATTTTTTTTATATCAAATACGCATATGTTGTAAGGCTGGATTAAGATAGTATGATTCAGCAGTAGTGAGAAGGGGCGTACAACCAGTGGTATTTTTCAAAGCGTATAGTCACTGGTGTTGATGGGGGAGTATTGGCGTATATCGTAAGGTTATGTATAGTTACAATATATCGATACATGACCTTAAGGTGCGGGTGAAAATATTGAATTGCGAGTGAATATTACGTATCGATTCACTTAAATTTGATATTGACAATACTATCGATGACACAGTTTTAGATACGTATCATATTACCAGTTTTACTTAGTCTTACGTATATTAATAGTGTCTAATCACTAGAACCGGATTAGATACTGTATTTATACTCGTGAAAGGCGGTGCTATGTCGTGGGCTAATTTATATTTTGCTATACTGTAAACAGGGCCTGTTCAATGATATTTCCCCCACCCCCTAGAGCCAAGCACGATTTTTGTGCCCCCCCCCCTACAAAGAGAAAGTTAGTGAACATGTTAACTTAAAGTGAATAAATGTGTTAACAAGGGGTGGTGGGTCAGTATCCTCCAGGGCCCACTCAAATATGCATTAAATTTTATTAGGAGGAGCAATCCCCCCCCCCCTACTTTAAATGATAGTAAATTTGTTTTTACTATATTTCCCTAATTCGACAAAAGAGGGAAAAAAATGTTTGTGTGTATGTGTGTGGGGGGGGGGGGGGAGGCTTATGGTTTGGAGGCCAATGTTATGGGAAATATTCTAATTCTAGAGAGGAAATATTCGAGGCTAGGAAAAAGATTCTAGGCAGTTTTTAACATATTTTATTATTTCCTTTATTCCAAGAAATACTATCCGGTCTTCAAGAAGTCCCTGTGTCTAAGACCCCCAGGCATTCCATCTTCAAAAGTCCACAAAATGTCACAATCAAAATTCTTAATACTTTTACCAAAAAAAAAAAAAGAAGTAAGCTGATTCGGGCATGAGCCGGGCCTGCTGTAAAGCAGTGGTTCTTAAGCTTTTGGAGCTCGTGGCGCCCTGGTTTGTGCTAATTTTAATATTTTATATTTCAGAGTACACAATTTTTAAATTTCTATAGTACATGTTGGATGTTGTCCGTTAGTTCTTCAGCATTTTGCAAAAAAAAAAAAAAAAAAAAAAAAATCTGCATATTTACAAATCAATGTGCACTAATACAATCCCCCGGTATTTTGTTCTTACTGTTGACAGCATATTCGCTACCCTTAAAAATTCTGACCGTGGCAAACTCGCTGGCGCGACCTACCAGAAAGGTGTAAGGTAACTATTTGGACAGCCAGGAAGTGCCACCCAATTTAGACCGGAACCCAGTGGGGAAGGCATCCACAGGGACCGTACCCTCCTTCCCCTACCACCAACCTCTCGGAAGGACTTACCCACATGTTTAACGTGATTATACTCCGCGTGAACACGGCGGCAGTTTTGGCAGTGGCTGGAATTGAACCCGGGCCTACCGAGTGCAATTCCCGCTCGCTAACCACTGGGCTACCGCGCCCTCCGCGACAATCTTCATAACTTTCTTTTTATTCACCCAATTTAGACCGGAACCCAGTGGGGGAGGCATCCACAGGTACCGTACCCTCCTTCCCCTACCACCAACCTCTCGGAAGGACTTACGGACTCGCATGTTTAACGTGATCGTACTCCGCGTGAACACGGCGGCAGTTTTGGCAGTGACGAGAATCAAACCCGGGCTTACCGAGTGCAATTCCTTCGCGCTAACAACTGGGCTACCGCGCCCTCCGCGACAATCTCCATAACTTTCTTTTTATTCACCCAATTTAGACCGGAACCCTGTGGGGGAGGCATCCACAGGTACCGTACCCTCCTTCTCCTACCACCAACCTCTTGGAAGGACTTACGTACCCACATGTTTAACGTGATCGTACTCCGCGTGAACACGGCGACAGTTTTGGCAGTGGCGGGAATCGAACACGGGCCTACCGGGTGCAATTCCCGGGTTCTAACCACTGGGCTACCGCGACAATCTCCATAACTTTCTTTTTATTCACACAATTTAGACCGGAACCCAGTGGGAGAGGCATCCACAGCATTTAAAATATCCATTTAAAAAATCCATATCGTTCCATCACCCGATGTATACAATACATCACCACAATTCAATCCACCATAATTTAATCATTTAAATTTTACAATGACCATATGCTAAGCTCTTAATTCCATCATTTAAAATAACCCGATCCGATTCAGAATCTCCATGGAAACGGTGTGACGTTCCCGGTTGCGCGCGCAGGGTAAGTGGGAAGTCGGTCGGAACTGCCCGAGAAATTGCCGAGAAATTTAAAATCATTACTTCTTTAAAATCAGGATCGGGGTGCTATCTATAATTATTTCTTGCCCAGATTGGGCTTGTAAGAAATCCAGATCTTTGAGCTTTCTAAAAAGGTAAATTATTAGTCGAAAATCTCGGAACTATATCCGATGCGAGGATTTAAAAGCGAAAGTTCGTTTTTTTTAACCGAAAGTTACTTTTGTTTTAAAATCTTTAAAAAATATTAGAAATTGAAATTGAGATTTGAAATTGATATATTTTTACTCGCAGTTGTCTGTTCTTTCCGGTGGTGTGATTTGTTTTTTTCTACGACGTCTGGATGGTGGCGAAAAAAGGGCGAAAAGGGGGAAAAAAACGGTCGAAATCGCATAAAACATTAAATAACAAACAAACAAACAAAATAATTCAAATTTAAAAAATCGGTTTTTACGTGTCGCCTCCCCCCCCCCCCCCCCCCCGGGTCTCCGATTGCCAAACTTCGTAGCTCTCCGACGCGCGGTCGCTGAACCTATAGTGTATAAGACAAGACACACATACAGACACACAGAAATTGCCCTTTATTATTTAAGATAAGATAAAGTGTTGGAGAAATCCATAAAATCTTCGTGTTACGGAATTGCAAGTAAATTGCTGCCTTCTAAATGAATTGCTTTCAAAAGTAGGCCTGAAATTGCATAAAAGAAGAATTGGGGAACCAACATAGCCATCATTATCAAAAGTTTCATATAGAGCCGCGACTGAGGGCCTCTGGATTTTAATTTTAGAAGACCTTACATTTTCCATTATCAACATATTAATAATCTAAGAGTATTACAATGGTGTCGACATTGAGGAAGACTTCCATAACATTCTGCCCCCTTCCCCCCACACAGAAAACCTCCGCGTAACTACATCTCCGGGGCTACACATGGCAGTCTTATCTAGTAGAATTTCCCCTTATCTAGTAGAATTTCCCCTCAATCTAGGGCGCATCTACATTGCGGGGCTATGGGCCCTAGTACATGTAGTCTCGCAGAGTACTTTGAAGAAACTAGTATATGCTCCCCCCCCCCCCCCCCTTGATTTTAGTGCAAAATGCATTTAAAATTATTATCTAAACGTAAAAATATTTGCAAATGAATGTAATACAAGCTAGTGTGTTGGATTTATATCAGCTACGTAATGTTATAATGTTCACAGTTCAGAAAAATTTAATATTGACTTCGATAAGAATTGAACCAGTATCTATTGATCTGAAGAACGAGCCTTTCTTCAATTAAACTGCACACGCGCATGCCTCTTTCAAAACTTTTCATTAATTCATTCATGATATTTACAGATGTCAGTTGGTGTCTAAGACAGATATAGTTTTAAAATTGGTTACAACTTTCCAACTAAATTTTTAACACTTTACAACAAAGTTGAAAAGTGTTTATGACTTTGTTCATTCTGTCTGTCTGTCTGTCTGTCTGTCTGTCTGTCTGTCTGTCCGTTAGCACGATAACTGCCGTAAAAATGACTTAATCAAAATGAAATTTTAGTATGTTGTTCAGACGGTCTATAGGACCTATGGGAATATAAATGAATAATATCACCCAATTAGTTTTGGATTGAACCCGGGTTGAAAAAATGGAATACATTGAGCCCTATGGGACCTAATTTTTCAAGCATTTTTTAAGCGGATTTAAAATTCACAAATTGCTTCGAAAATTTTAGGCAATATTCAAATTGTTCCATAAAATATATAAAAAAAAATTCAGCGAAATATATTCAGTAGTTTTTTAAATAAAAATTAAAATAATAATAACACCTCTTATATGAAGCGATCACGTGTCCATGATATGAAACGATCACATGACCCACTTCAAAATGATATATGGCATCCATCTTGTCTCAAAATCGTGATTTTTAAAGTTCTTTCTAATTCATATTGAGTGTTGTATCCATCCTAAAACTACTTTATTTTGCCCTAAATTCTGTGCATCTACATACTTTAACAACGCAATGACAATATATTTCAGTTTAAATGCTCATACAAATTTGATTATTTCTACTATTAAGCCTATTTTTCACCTATGTAAAATGTAAACAGCAAAATATGTAGAATGAGTTGTATTAGAATCGCTGTAATTCTTTAACACAAAATCATTTAGTCCATGGAGTCTGCATGGCTGATATGAATGAAATATTCATTGATTTAAAAAGAGAAGGACGATAATTTTCGATGAAGTTTTACGCATAGAGTTTTACTTACTTGTAGCTCCATGGTCTTTATTTTTAAATAATATAAATTATTATAGTATTGTGATGAATGACATGAATGGGGGAATTATTTATGAATGAAATGTTGCTTTTATAGAGAGAGCCAGGCGTGTTATTTTTTCTATGACGTCATTTGAATGGATTTCAGTTGTTTTCGATGAAGTTTTCAAATATAATAAATTATCGTAGTATTATGATAATTCTAAAATTATTACCGAGGAATGTGTCACATTTTAGAGATGTTTAAACCAGGCAATTTATATTTTAATGCCGTCATTTGAATGAAGTTAATTTTTTTCGATGAAGGTTTAAGGTTTCAAATATAATAAATTAATGTAGTATTGTGATAAGTTTTAAAATATTACCGAGGAATGTATTGCATTTTAGACATGTTTAAATAAAATTGCATTGAAGTTGGAAAGTGTTTCATAATCAATGCTTTAAGCATGATTGATCTTTCTTGTTTAATTTGCATTTGATTTGAGCTATAATGAAAATTATATTATATTCAATGCATGTCAAATATATATATATATATATATATATATATATATATATATATATATATATATATATATATATATATATATATATATATATATATATATATATATATATATATATATTGATTGAATGTGAAAATGATTCCTAAACTTCTACTTTAACACACATGCTGTATTGAAATGTAAAAGTTAAAACCTTTAAATATATTATTCCAGTTTTTAATAAATTATTTTTATCATTATTACTTCAAAATTTTACTATTTAAAAATAATTAAAAATTATATTTTTACTTTCCAATACTATTGTATAGAGTACTGTTTACCCGAGAGAGAGAGAGAAAACTTTCTGAGAAGATGTCCTTTTATGTATGCATATGTGTGTAGAAGACCCAGACCGTCCGACTCATCCAAAGGACACGAGCAACCATTTGGACGGCCGGGAGAGTGTGTGTGTGAGAAGTGATTCCGATGACTCAAAAATAAATTTTTAATACCGCTATAAAATTTTATGTGTACGAGTATATTTATTACGCAAAGTCAACTGAACTAGAAAGAATTTGTGGTCATTCTCATGATTAGAACTCGAATTTTTTGGAATTTCAAGATTTTCCTTACATTAGTTCCTATGGGAAAGCAACGATAATACCCAGAGAAATGTAATATGGCGGAATTGATAATTTGAATTACGCCATGGATATGTGGAATATTCTTTTTGGAAAGAGGCTATGGATAATGATATCAAAACACTATGCAGGGTGTCCCAAAAATATTGAAATGCGCTTTAATTATTTACCTGTTGGAGATGAGTGGGCAATGTAAATTGCAAAAATGTTGAAAGTAAGGTAGGGAATAAGACTATGTTAATGAAATAGTCTTCTCGTTAATTTTAAAAAAGTTACACTTTTTAAATTTTTATACGACCCTCTTAGACAAATTCGGTCAATCAGAAAATTTTTATTTTTAATGCAACAAAATCATTAAAAGAATCGCATATCTGCATCTTTAAAATTGAGCGAGTTATATTTAATTGAACATTGTGAATGGGGACTATATATCAAATTAGAAATGTAAATTTGTGACATATCACAAAAAAGATAAACCGGCCGTCAAACTGTTACCTTACACCTTTCTGGTAGGTCGGACGGTTTGGGTCTCAACAAAAAAGATAAAATTGGATGATAATACATAGGATATCCAACCGCGTAGTGAGTACCACTGCTTTATATGATAACTGTCTGTGTAATGCTTTATTTAGATGCATTTGTGAAAAACATTTTTGACGCATATTAACATATTTTTAATCTAAACAATTTCCATCGTCAATTTGTTTATGATCCCTATTTTCACCGATGAAACAGACTTTTACATGGTACGGAAAAGTGGCATAAGTCAGATTATTTCTTTTATCATAATTCAGTTGATTTTAAAGATACAGATATGCGTTTTTTTATGATCTTGTTGCATTAAAAATAAAAATTTTCTGATTAACCAAATTTGTCTAAGAGGGTCGTATAAAAATTTAAAAAGTATAACTTTTTGAAAATTAATGGGAGGAATTTCATTAACGTAGTCTTATTTCCTACCTTACTTTCAATATTTTTGCAATTTACTTTGCACACTTACTATTTCCAACAGGTAAAGAATTAAAGCGCGTTTCAATATTTTTGGGACACCCTGTATACAAAAAGTCCTTTAGTCTGTCTGTATATTCCCCTTGTTGTCTGTCTGTCTGTCTGTTGACATATTTGGCAACATATAGCCGAATTCACGAAAATTAAATATATCGGAAAATTATTTCTATCGCTATGGGGTAATTATTAATTCAATACCTACTGATATAATAAATTTCACTAAACTCGTAAATTAATTGCGTTTGTTTGGGGTGGTATAGTATTTATGCTTAATTAGGAGGTGGTATAATAAATAATATTGATTCAGAGAGGTGCGGCACGCCGCGCTTAGATTCGTGAACGTTATAGGAGAGCAAATGGTAGCGACTCAGGGGATCTTTCTCGAAATTTTATGCAATATTTTTTTTAATTCTGATAATGATTGTGAGATAAGTAGAATTAAACACTATATGAAATGTAAATCGTGAATGCACCAGAAAGTCGAGTGGAAACTCACACTTCAGACTAACTTTCTTACTGACTTTACTTAAATTAAAATAAACAAGAAAGATCAATCATGCTTAAAGCATTGATTATGAAACACTTTCCAACTTCAATGTAATTTTATTTAAACATGTCTAAAATGCAATACATTCCTCGGTAATATTTTAAAACTTATCACAATACTACATTAATTTATTATATTTGAAAACTTAAACCTTCATCGAAAAAAATGAACTTCATTCAAATGACGGTATTGAAATATAAATTGCCTGGTTTAAACATCTCTAAAATGTGATACATTCCTCGGTAATAATTTTAGAATTATCATAATACTATGATAATTTATTATATTTGAAAACTTTATCGAAAATAACTGAAATTCATTCAAATGACGTCATAGAAAAAATAGCACGCCTGGCTCTCTCTATAAAACAGAATTTCATTCATAAATAACTTCCCATTCATGTTATTCATCACAATACTATAATAACTTATTTTATTTAAAAATTAAGACCATGGAGCTACAAGTAATTAAACTCTATGCGTAAAACTTCATCGAAAAAATCGTCATTCTCTTTGTAAAATCAATGAATATTTCATTCATATCAGCTATGCAGACTCCATGAACTAAATGATTTTGTGTTATAGAAATACAGCAATTCTAATACAACTCATTCTACACATTTTGCTGTTTACATTTTACATAGGTGAAAAATAGGCTTCGTTGTAGAAATAATTAAATTTGGATGAGCATTTAAACTCAAATATATTGTAATTGCGTTATTTCAGTATGTAAATGCACAGAATTTAAGCAAAAATAAAGTGGTTTTAGGACGGATACAACACTCAATATGAATTTAAAAGAACTTTAAAAATCACGATTTTGAGACAAGATGGATGTCATATGTCATTTTGAAGTGGGTCACGTGATATTTTCATATTATGGTCACGTGATCGCTTCATATAAGAGGCGATTATTATTTTAATTTTTATTTAAAAAACTACTGAATATATTTTGTTGAATTTTTTTTATATATTTTATGGAACAATTTGAATATTACTTAAAATTTTCGAAGCAATTTGTGAATTTTAAATCCGCTTAAAAAATGTTTGAAAAATTAGGTCCCATAGGGTTCAATGTATTTCATTTTTTCAACCCGGGTTCAATCCAAAACTAATTGGGTGATATTATTCATTTATATTCCCATAGGTCCTATAGACCGTCTGAACAACATACTAAAATTTCATTTTGATTAAGTCATTTTTACGGCAGTGATCGTGCTAACGGACAGACAGACAGACAGACAGAATGAACAAAGTCATAAAAACTTTTCAACTTTGTTGTAAAGTGTTAATTAAAACAGTAATATAATTAAAACTTTGTGCGATGGGCATTGATTTAACATTAAATAAAAGATACCCTTTCTGACGCAAAATATGATTATCATTATGTCATAGAGCAGGGGATTGGCTATATTTTTGTATTTGAGAGTCGCATTTGGCGACTAACAAAGAATGGGCCGTACATTCAAAATTGTTCGGAGGGAGGGGAAATAACAATATGAAGGTGATTTTAACTCTCGGTTCGAATATTTATTTTCTTCTTGTGAATAATGGACAATCGTTTTTTAGTAATTTGCCACTTGCAATTTTTACATAGAAATAACTGAATACTGTTTGGATATTCTGATGGTAAATGTATTCCGAATTCAAGTAAAATAGATAACTTTCCAATCTGGCTATTATTTGTTTTCAAATTTAGTTTTTTAGTGATTTTTTGAAACAATTTTTATTTAAAATTAAAACAATTTCGTTAAAA
The DNA here is from genome assembly GCA_951213105.1 of Amaurobius ferox. Lineage (NCBI taxonomy): Eukaryota > Metazoa > Arthropoda > Arachnida > Araneae > Amaurobiidae > Amaurobius > Amaurobius ferox. The sequence continues at coordinate 86,961,483 of OX578136.1, forward strand.
GCAGCATAAAATGCAAAATTAATAGTTTCGACCCGTTTTTATGGCAGAAACAGCCTTCTTCGTCAGGGCACACAGGAAGCGAAACATACACTTGTCAGAGAAAGATCGACGACTGATACAAGAACAGAAAACGTGGCAGAAGCAGGGAAATGGTGTTGTCAACGGCGAGAAGTGAAAAAGGGGCTAAAAAGCCCAGGAGGCAGGAACAAGAGGTGGCACATAAGGAATGGACGGTAAAATACTAAAGAGGAAAGTGAACATTCAACAAATGACTCAAATCACTTGTGCAGTTTGTAAAATTCTTTAGCTCAGGTGTTTCTATTAAGTTACTATCCTGATCGGGACCCAACTCAAATTTTATCGTGAGAAACTTCAAAGCCATAGTCGCCAACAAGGGGAACACACGTAGACCAAGATTTCAGCTTTAAAGTGTTTATTGAATGCGTAAACATATACAGCTACTGGCTGTTAAAGAAATATGTCTGTATAATTAATAGAAAGGGTGTTGTTGCATCCGCCCGTTTAAGCTGATCAAACTCAAATAATCATACTGGGTTTGGTAATACATGCAAAACTCATGCTCTCTCGTACTTACTTCAAATGTTTCAGACTGTTTTACCAACTTTCAAATAATGCCAGCTTTCGGTTGGAAGGAAGGTTCCCTAACAGCATTTTTTTTTCACAGTGATGGAAGATTTGCGCCACACTGTGACTTTGGGATGTCACAGGACGTCGCAGTACGTCTCGGCAATGTCATATTGAGGTCACAGCGAAGTCATTTTGGTCATTTTCATGGTCGTTTGTGACATCGTATATTAACTTCTTTGTACTGTAATTGCCATTGTAATGTCGTCACATTGTTACGTGTTAATTAAATTTTGGAAACGTCACAGAATATAGTCACAATGAAGTTACAAAGTTACTAACACGTAACGTCGCATAGAAGTCACAAATATGATGTCACATTGTGACCCAGGTGTCACGTGACTACAATGTCACTGTCACACATGTGACGATCTTTGCTGTGAGGGTTGGAGCACCACTTCCCGTCGTCAACCGTGTGCTTTCCTCGGGAGGATTTGTAGACGCACCTTTCTATCTCATCTCGCTTTGCACACTTTATCCCAGCACTTCCCATCTTTCTCAAACTTTGCCTGGTCGCAATCCGAGTGATTGATTTATTGATTCTCCTTTCTAAACCCGATTCGAAAGCTTTTATCCTGCCTTACCAACAGGATCGCAGAAACTGGGTTGGCCGGCTCTTGATTGGTCTACTTAACCGAAACTAATAATAAAAGTTTGTTAGTGCAAAACAACTTATAATTCAAAACATAAAATGAGGGAAATTACAACTAAATATTATAGAAATCTCACAAGTTGTTCATAAAGGCCCAATTAAATTTAAAAAAAAAAATAAAAAATGGATAAAAATTGCCGAAATAAGAAGGTAGCAAATGAAATTGAAAAATTAAACCAGGTATTTACAAGCAGAAGAGACGACTAGGGTAATTATCATTATTAAATGATTTTGATTGAGACTTAAAAACATGATTAGAGTCCCAAGAATAATCAGCAATTGCAGATTTCGAAACCCCTTGTTTAGAAATATGGCTTATGTGTTCCTTAATACGAAATTCAACAGGTCTTTTTGTCTGATCAACATAACTAAGACCCTATTCGTAAGGAATGTGATAAAGTCCCTCAATGATTCAAAACAAGGAAGGGAAATGAATTTTGTTAAGGGATTTAAAGACACACTGAAAATTGAAACGGGAAAGAATATTGGCGGTCTTATAGCTAACAGATGAATAAAAAGATAAAACGATAAAATCATGTGGGCTTGACACACTCTTAACGTTGAAGGTTAGAAACCAAATTGACCGGCTTGTTGAATGTGTGCAATGCTATGTCAATAATAGTGGGATTATAGCCTCTAGAAACGGCCAAAGATTTCAGATAGCCAATCTCACAATTAAGTGTCTGTAAGTCAGAACATACATTCAAAGCACGGTAAACATATGTAAGTGTAAAAAACAGAATATTTTTGCTGAACAGGATGATTAGAACGAGCATGAGGAGGCGTGGAAACAGTGAAAAGGTTTGCGGGAAACAGAAGTTGAGAAATTGGAATTATTTCTTGTAACAAGAACATCATAATAAAATAATTTCACTTTCTCAACTTGTGTTCTTTTGAAGCCGGTCGATATTATTAATTTCGTATTTTATGCTGCTTTTAATGAAGTTATTTTAATTTTAATCTTTAGTTGCAGTTTGAGCTGTACGTATAATTTCCATTTACATCCGTTGACATTTCAGTAATCATTTCCTTACAGTTGCGATTTTGTAGAACCATCACTTAGTTTATTTCGTCTTTTTGGTTTTGGGCACGTTGGTCTTTCCTGCACTAATGAAGAGGATCCAATGTATCCCCAAAACAGAAGATATATAGTTGTTTACTAAGTTAATTTTAATTTGGGCTCAATGACGAAGGCATATTTTCTTTACGCGCTGTAGAATGTGTTTTTACTATATTTTTCTTAATAAAATAGTCATTGAAGAGTTTTGCTATTTTAGTAATTTTTCCTTTAACCTTTCCACCTGAGATGTTCCTGCATATAGTGAAATATTATGTAGCTGAGATTTTTGTTTATCCTTATTATGCATATTATACGTATATATATATAAAAAAATAAGTAACACGCAGTCCTCGGGTCATATAAAATTTTTGTGTTTAAACAAGTATACCAGCTTTATGCAGGTGTAAAATATATTGTTGTTGTTGTTCGCGTGTCCATGGATAAGCAATATTGTAGTGGAGTAGAGGTCTAGATTCCCTCAAAACCATTAATCACAGTCTCTGCCAATGTTGGTGCATCCCAGCTGTAGAGGATCTCCCAGTTGTAGAGGATAGTGCAATATTATGTAAAATATATTGAAAGGGACATCACATATTAGTCACAAAGACCACAATTCTTTCAATATAGTATTTAAAGAGTACAATGTGGAAATAAAATAGATAATTTTAATATGACATCTATCGACCGAGATAGAAATTTTTTTTACAGACAATAGCAATTTTGCACATGTTCCGAAAAGGAAAAGTCTTTATAAACTTTTTAATTTCATACATAGACATCTTTTAACATCTAAATTATCAGAATATTTAGACATCTAAATTATCAGAAATAATTCACAAAAGAGTATGATTAAATAAAACAATATTTGAAACATTTTATTTTCATTTTTAAAGTAGAAAAGTATTTAAGTGAAAGCACGCACAACTATATACTGCGATTAAAAAAATGTCAAATTGAAATTTTAATTTCATGTCTCTTGTGTCTTATGCAATGTAAACTTGAGAAATTAGTCGCGGGTTGCATAAAACTTTGCAGAAAACTTTGTCAGGGGCCGTCGGTTTCAGACCCCTGTATTGGAGTTTTCTTAGACATATATAGTACGTCTTTGGGAATACATAGACGTATATAGTACGTCTTTGGGACTTTTGTCCGACTATATACGTCTTTGGATCTTTTGTCCGACTATATACGTCTATGTATTCCCATAGATGTATATAGTACGTCTTTGGGAATACATAGACGTATATAGTACGTCTTTGGGAATACATAGACGTATATAGTACGTCTTTGGGAATACATAGACGTATATAGTACGTCTTTGGGAATACATAGACGTATATAGTACGTCTTTGGGAATACATAGACGTATATAGTACGTCTTTTACGCCTATGAAAATTCCTGAAGAAGTGTTTTGATTTAAGGCTCCGAACATAAAAATTTGTTTCTGATCAACATTGATCTTCAATCTCTTATGCTTTCTCTTCAGCAATATAGTTGTAGATTGTTTTTTTAGCTCTTATTTGCATATAGCATATGACGGTTGTTTGCTTTCAAAAAATTGTTAAAATTTCAGAGAAATTCCGGTTTTTTTTTTTCACTAATGCAAGTAGATTGTTTCCATTTAAAAGATAAACGAACATTTGGAAGGAATTTTGGAGTTAGAACTCTCTTTCGTAGAACCCGAATTAGAGAAAGAATGCCGACCGAATGTTGAGAGATAAGCTATCAAGGAATGTGCAATAACTTTTCATTGTTAGTATCCCCCCTTAGATAAAAATTCTTTCGTTATACTGAAGGTCAAGATATGTATTCCACCACATTACGGTAGTGGTGTCAGAATGTTCATAGTATTGAAGACCCAGATCGTCCGACTCATCCGAGGACAAAGAGCAACTATTTGGACTGCCGGAGAATGTTCATAGTGTTGCACAATGTAGTGTAATGTGTAGTGTAATTTTGAAATTGAAGTTCTATTAAACCCAATTTCTTGAAATTTAGCATTTAATCCGCTAATTTATCTGAGTGCTGATTCGATTTTTGAGTATATTTGGGAGTCAAAAAATAAACTGATTTCCAGTACCTTATTAAAAAATCTGATGTGGGCAGCACATGACTTTCTTTATATAATGCAATGAATTTACTACTTTTACAGTAAAAAAAATGATTATTTTTATAGTAGTTATTTATATTCTTTCCAAGATATTGCATTTTCGTCAATGAGTCGTCATTTTCCATATCGTCATTATCAGTGAGTCGTCATTGATTTAGCGTCATTTTTATCCATTTGGGGAGCTTTTCGTTAATTTAGAAACATTTAAAAAACTCGCCAAGTTGGTGATATTCCACCAAATTCGTCGCCAAAATCTCGCCAAGCGTTTTGGACGAAGAAATAAGTTATTCTTACAGCAGATAAATGACTAATGGCGTTCAAATACAAAAGTATTACTCAAAGTATCTTTTTTCATGAATGGAACGAGCTAGATCCACAAGAATGATATCACCAAATTTATCGCATGGTATTACATATGAAAAGTGAACATGTTTCTCAATAGGAAATATTTCTTTTTTATTTTATATAACTTTTTTATAATTTTTTTAAAAAAATGTGCAATATCTCGAGAATGGTTCATGTTAGCGTTCTAAAATTTATGTCAATCGTTTCCTAATAAAAAATTACATAAGAAATGTCTAGTTGCGTAACTTTATTAGCGGTTTTGATTTTTTAACGATTTTTTCAAAATTTCACTCGAAAATTTAGGGGGTTCTGAACACTCGATTGCGTATAAAAACAATAGGCTTCCAGTGTTTACGGATTGTGATTTTTGTACCAAATTTCGTTCAAATCGGTCCATTCGTTCGTCAGTTATCGTCTCCACAGACTCACTGACACACACACACACACAGACATCACTTCAAAAATGTTTGATTCGTGATCAGGGATGCTTGAAACGTGCTCTCCCGTCGAAAACTCGAATTCGAATTTTCGACCCCGTCACAATACTTTAATTATGCATTATGTATATAAGGAAAGTAAAAAATCGGCAGTAACAGTCCGATGGAGCCGAAATGGTTTTGCGTTGAACAATATTTTTGGCTGTGGGTGGTTTGTTTTCTTTAGATACTTTCAGATAGTCATTTTTTAAGCTGTATTATAAAACAATTCTGGTAGAAAAGGTACCTTGCACCATCGTTACTCACAACACACACCTTTTCCCATTCGAAATATGCGAAAAGTGTGATGTTTCACATCAATCTATAACGGGCGCGGTAGCCCATTGGTTAGCGCGCTGGAGTTGCACTCGGTAGGCCCGGGTTCGATTCCAGCCACTGCCAAAACTGCCGCCGTGTTCATGCGGAGTACGATCACGTTAAACATGTGGGTCCGAAAGTCCTTCCGAGAGGTTGGTGGTAGGGGAAGGAGGGTACGGTCCCTGTGGATGCCTCCCCCACTGGGTTCCGGTCTAAATTGGGTGGCACTTCCCGACCGTCCAAACAGTTACCTTACACCTTCCTGGTAGGTCGGACGGTCTGGGTTTCAACAACAACAACATCAATCTATAACGAGTAACAGAGTTACTCACCATTTCTTAGACATGATATTTCCGCGAGGAAATGAAAGGACGGCCCCGGGAGAAATTTACTTCTGATTTCCTGCTGCTTTCATTGGAGAAAAAGCTATTTACACGCAAGTAGAAATTCTGCCGGCAATTATTATTATTCTTTGACGTGTATTCTTGCGCGCGTATCCAATGACTATAATCACTCTCGTTTTGAGTGATCATGGTCGGGGTAAAGTATTTTCTCTTTGTTTATGTGCGCTAACATTAGATCACTAGATTTTTCTTTGCAAAGAGTGTAAACATATAGTAACGACATGGGAATCACTGTCAGTTTGTTCGACCGATCCTTTATTCTGTCAAGTTATGTGAACCGTTACAACTAATGATGTAACAAAACTATCCATTTCCACCTACGCTATGCGCAGACGAAATGGCTAGTGGTAACAATGGGCCACATGCACAGTGGCGTACCGTCATGGAACGGGGCGGTATAGTCGCTCCAAGGCGCCGAACGAGAAGAGGGCACCTCTTGCGCTAAACTTAATTTTTTAAGTAAGAACCAAAGATTGCATTGTGGGAAAGAGCGTCCTAAAATTCTTTGTTCCGTGGCACCACAAGTTTAATCACGCCACCAGGACCACCCATAAAAATTGTGGGCTCCCTACAAATAGTTATCATAACCCCCCCCCCCCCACTTTTATATTTTATTTTCCTCGTTTTGTCAATTTTTCATGCCTTCTCCCTAAAAAAATGTTGATCCCCCTCCCCCCACATGAGTGTTGTGAGTCTTCCCTATGGGCGACCCTGACGCCACTGACTACATATTTCATAGAAGTTTTGAATATCAAAAACCGTTTCAAATGTAAGCATAAAAATGGTGCATATTTTTACTTTCCCTGCAATACATGGTAATGTATAGGGAAAGTATTGGAATCATGCCGAAAATCGCAACTCGAGTTTTTTATGGATCTATACGTTTCGAGACCTGTAGAACACGAAAAAACTATTTTTAGCCTGACGTCTGTGTGTGTCTGTGTGTCTGTCTGTGAAATGTATGTATTCACTCTAACTCAAAAACTAATGGACCGAAGTTCATAAAATTTGTTGGGGAAGTCACTTGGGTGTGACCCTGGTACTGATTAGTTTTTAGTATGATTCGAGGTAAAAGAATCCACCTTTTTCTTGCGAAATGGCCAGCAAACATTGCCTGTATCCACTCTAGCTGAAAAACTAATGGACCGAATTGCACAAAATTCGGTAGATAAGTCGCTTGTGGGATACCCTCGTGCTGATTAGATTTTGGTGCGATTCGGAAAAAAGTACCCTGTCTTTTTTTTTTTTGCCCTCAAAATAGCCCTCAAAAATCGTCAAAATCTAAAATAAAAAACTACGTATGCTCAAATATTTCCATCAAATGCTTGTTTTATACGTAATTTTTAACGAAGAAAAGAATAAGACCAACTCCATTACACTAGGACTAGCCGTTCTCGAGATACTTTAGTTTTTTCGTATTTTCTCTACGCCATCTTTGAAAATAAGTCCAGTTACCAAATGAGAACGAAAATTGAATTAAAAGTGAATTAAATTTAATTAAAATAAAGAGCATGTGGATATAAGTTTGCAGGGAAAGTCATGTGCTGCCCACATCAGATTTTTTTTTTTCTGTTAACATGAAAATTTCGGCATGTAAAACAGCATTTCATCTCCGATCACTGCATCTTGCCTAAGCCATGAAATTCGGTACAGAGGTAACTGAACTTCCGGGTCCATACGCCTCTCCCCCCCCCCCCCCCCCCCATCTCTCGTCGATAATGTATTTTTAAATTCGAATTATGATTTTAGTTATTTTATGTTGAAGCGTAATTTTGTTCTATTTTCACACAAATCGATTCCTTAGCGATCGAAAATATTATCACAGCGTTTCCGCTTCAACACTGTTGGAAAGCTCGAGAAACATTCTTTGCAATGATCTTTGAACTGAATTCATAAGATACTTCTTTCATATTTATTTATTCATTTTTAAATACACCGAAATATGCGTATTTTAAGCTATTTCATTTTTATTCCGTCGCATCCAAGAATGGAAGGTTCGCATGATTCTATAACTTTGGGCATGAATACGGATTGATATCTTTGCATTCTAATAAAAAATAACTTAATTACACTGTTCCACAATTTTTCAGTTTTTGTTTTTTTATCAAAATGAAAGTAGCCAACTTTTATAAATTTTGGGTCGTTGAACACAAAAATAACCTTTAAAATTCTCTCCTGGCTTAGAGTTTTGAGTAATTGCACTGTTTACATTTTATATATAACGGTATGGGACGTTATAATTACGGTACATGAAATAAATAAATAAAAAATAATAAGGGAAAATAAATAAAATAGGCACTGTCGTTCCCCACAAGCGACAGGCAAAAAGACGGGGTGTATAAAAAGGAAAGTTTGTTAACTGTTATTCATACTATTGTATTCCCATAGCCTTATATGTAAAATGTAAACAGTGAAATTACTCAGAAATCTGAGCCAGGAGGCAATTTTAAGCGTAATTTTCGTGTTCAGCGATCCGAAATCTATAGAGGACGGATATTTTCACTTCTGTAAAATTTTCACTGTTGAAAATTTTCCCTGTTGAACAGTGTTATTCTATGTTTGATTTCTTTTATGAATTTTTAATTGGGTCTAAGTAACTTGACGTTCCCAATTTCGCGAACTTCATTCTCCACAAGACAGCGTATGAGTGAGTTAGTTCCCAGAAGTTAGTGTAAGTGTCTATGGGGAACACTTACGTTTTTACAGAGTCGTTGTTAACTCATATTGTGTAACTTGCAAGGTTGTGCATGAAAGTCGCCTGTCTTGCCTTGCTAGTGTAATTGTTCTGCCTTTTTATCTTAAAAAAAGGCGATATTTGTTTTCCTTTTAAAATGCCGGCCTAAACAGTTCTCGAGATATGACGCATTTTTCAAATGAATGTATCAATAAAGTCATACAAAATTTTAAATACGTTAAATAATGTTAAATGATTAAACGCTGCATATGAAACATCATGCGAACATTCCATTTAAATCGTTTTCATGCATCTATCTATGCATGTTCCTTTCGCGAGAAAAAAATATCTGATGTGAGCAGCCCATGACTTTCCTTACAGACTTAAATTCATTTTCTCTTTATTCCTTTAATAATTCATTACATTGAGTTTAATTGTACTAAATAACATGTATTATTATTTGCAATTACGCTGAATTGACACTTTTAATTCAGTTTTCGTTTTCATTTGGAAACTAGATGCATTTGAGAAACCGGCGTAGCAAAAATGCAAAACTTAAATATCTCGAGTTTTAGAATAATAGAGTTGGTCTTATTCTTTTTATAGTCAATGTTTACGTATAAAACAAGTATTTAATGGATACAAATAGTCATTTATTTTAGTTTTTGACGATTTTTCCGGGCTATTTCGTAAAAAAAAAGGCAGGTTCTTTTTTCCCGAATCTAACCAAAATCTTATCAGCGCACCAGTGTAACCCACAAGTGACTTATCTACCAAATTTTGTTGTTGTTGAGACCCAGACCGTCCGACCTACCAGAAAGGTGTAAGGTCACTGTTTGGACGGCCGGGAAGTGCCACCCAATTTAGACCGGAACCCAGTGGGGGAGGCATCCACAGGGACCGTACCCTCCTTCCCCTACCACCAACCTCTCGGAAGGACTTACGGATCCACATGTTTAACGTGATGGTACTCCGCGTGAACACGGCGGCAGTTTTGGCAGTGGCCGGAATCGAACCTAGGCCTATCGAGTGCAATTCCCGCGCGCTAACCACTGGGCTACCTCGCCCGTACCAAATTCTGTGAAATTTGGTCAATTAGTTTTTTTAGCTAGAGTGGATATGTGCGATTTTTGCTGGCCATTTTGCAAAAGAAAAAAAAAAGAGTGTTTTTTTTTATCTCGAATAGCACCAAAATCTAATCAGCATCAGGGTCATCTACAAGGGACCTACCTATAAAATTTTATGAAATTTGGTCCATTAGTTCTTGAGTTAGATTGGATACATACATCGTGTACAGACACACATCACACACACACACACAGAGACGTCACGCCAAAAATTGTTTATTTTGTGTTCTAGAGGTCCCAAAACTTGTAGATCCGTCGAAAACTCGGGTTACGATTTTCGGCTTGATTCCAATACTTTCCCTATACATTATCATGCATTGCATGGATAGTAATATGCGGTGTAATAATATTGTACGTCGATGCCAGGAAGTTCACTAAATATGACTTATTTTATGCAATAGAATAAATATTAATGACATATTGATGTGGACTTTGTATATGAGCGTAAATAAATATATTGTTGATCAATAAAGTCGCAAAAAAATATACCCCACATAATTTCAATCTATGTGACGTAATTGTAATATCCATAAAATTGTGGGTGCAGTTTGTTCGTGGATATAATTAAATAGAAATAAATGTTTTTTCCTAAATTTATCAGGAGAAATTTGTCACAGTATAAGGAAAATGTTTCCCGCATTAGATTTTAATTGTTTCTTACACTTCTTTCATTAATTAATGTGAAAAGAAAAACTGTGTTCACGTACTTGAAAACATTCGCTTCGTTGGAAAGTCACCAAATGTAATCTTCGACATCTAAGACGACAGATGATTAAACATTTTAAACTTTATCTCTTTATACTGTTATCTTTTTATCTTTTTATACTTACCAGGGATCACAATTTATATAGCAAAATCTTATTTTTTAATTTACTGATTGTCAGGGCCGAATTATCCATTTGGACAAAATAGACGCCAGGAATTTCTGGAGAGATTCCAAAATGCCTGATGCCCCGCGACAAATTTGAATAAATGGAAAATTATACAAAATATGTTGCAGATTTAAATTCATTTCTCATTATACATATACAGAGTGCCCCCAAAACATTGACCTCGGCTTTTATTCCTTAAATATTGATCTTAGACATATATAATAAATTACAAAGTTGCGTAAAAAAAGGTATAGAATTTTATGAAATCGATAAAAACTTTCAGGGGATTAAATTTGAAAAAATACAAAATTTATACGGCCCTCGTGCCAACGGCCGTACCGTGCTGAAAACACCGGTTCTCGTTAGATCACCGAAGTCAGGCAGCATCGGGCGCGGTTAGTACTTGGGTGGGTGACGACCGGGGAACACCGCGTGCTGTTGCCACTTTTCGGGCGCGGTAGCCCGGTGGTTTGCTCGCTGGATTTGCACGCTGCCACAACTGCCGCCGTGTTCATGCGGAGTACGATCACGTTAAACATGTGGGTTCGTAAGTTCTTCCGAGAGGTTGGTGGTAGGGGAAGGAGGGTACGGTTCCTGTGGATGCCTTCCCCACTGTGTTCCGGTCTAAATTGGGTGGCACTTCCCGGCTGTCCAAACAGTTACCTTACACCTATCTGGTAGGTCGGACGGTCTGGGTCTCAACAACAACAACAACGGCCCCCGTACAAAAGCATTTCCAATGAGTAAAATGTGCTCCATACACTAATAAGGTGATGTACAAAATTTCAGCATTTTATCATAAAGAGTCCCAGAGATATGTTTAAACAAAGTTGGTAAGGGATTAATCACAAATTAAAATGTAAATGTTTACAGCAAGAGTGCAAATGACACAACGCAGAAATGCATCATAGGCAAATAATATCTGCCTCTTATCTTTAATGGATATTTGGCATGGATGGAAAACGTTTTGAACAAGCTTTGTAATCTTTGTGTAAAGTTATTATTTCTACACAGTGTAGATACTTTTGTACCAACAAATAGCAAAATTATTATTTGCAATCATTGTTTTCTTTCGTAATTTGTGTATGACCCCTGAAACGCGATCTGCCGACATGATTTTTCCCCTCTGAGAACCCATGTCGATGCATCGAAAAGAGGTTTAAGTCAGCATTTTTGTCTTTTCATATCTTTGGGACTTTTTATGATAAAATGCTGAAATTTTGTAGATCACCTTATTAGTGTATAGGGCACATTTTACTCATTGGAAATGTTTTTGTACGGAGGCCGTATAAAACTTTAAATTTTGTATTTCTTAAAATTTAATTCCCTTGAAAATTTTAATCGATTTCATAAGATTCTGTCCCTTTTTTTACGCAATTTTATAATTTATTATATATGTCTGAGATCAATATTTAAGGAATAAAAGCCGAGGTCAATGTTTTTGGGACACCCTGTATAGTCATTTCTACCTCAAAATGTACTGAGTACATGAAGTATCAAGTGAACTTAAGGAATTTGGCTCCCGGCCCTCTTTGCTTAATTAAATTTTAGTATGTGTAAAATGTATGGATATAGGACTTTTTACAACTATCTTAAATTCGTAAACATTACTGATCACTCATTTACCGCTATAAAGGGTATAAATGGTTGGGGGGGGGGGGGGGTAAATGACTTTTCCCAAAGGGGAAACTTAGCTTTCTCGCACCCGATAATGGTAGATTCACTTTCATCAATATACTTAGACAGATCCTTTTTCAAGATACACTATACAGATATACAAATCACCTCTCTAAAAGTGCAACTTTGATTATTTCTACAATGAAAGCTTAATTTTAACGCATGCAGAATGTAAACAAATCAAGCGCTTGTAATGTGAGTTGTATAAGAATTGCTGAATTTTTTTCACGTAAAATTATATAGCTCTGGAGTCGGGAATATAAGTGATATGAACGAATTATTCATTGATTTTACATAGAGAGGCAGACGATGTATATTTCGATGACGTCATTTGATAAAAGTTCATTTTTTGTAACTAGCATTGTCTTTTTCTATGAAGTTTTAAGTTTTCAAATATAATAAATTATAGTAGTACTGTGATAATTAAAAAAATATTAGTGCTGAATGTATCAAATTTTAGAGGTGTTTAAATAAAATTGCATTTCAGTTGGAAAGTATTTCATAATTAATGCTTTATGCATGATTGATCTTTCTTGTTAAAAGGTTGAGGCAGAAAATTGTTAGATCTAGTAGCTAAAAAGAATAAATTTTTCTAGAATTGGCATGAGGAAGGCTAATAAATTTTATTTTCATGTATCATTTATTATTACATTCGCCTATACAAATTATGGGCCCCTTTAGAAACATTTATCACGCTCCCCACCCCCCGCCTCCATATTTAATTTCCCCGACTTTGAATTTTTCATGTCTTCCATCCTTAAAAATATATTGGGGGGTCGGGCCCTCTCTGGTCCCGTCCCCTGTATGGGTGGGTTTGTCACATTGATGTATTAACCATAGACTAAGATAATGATGAAGAAAAATAAGTGAAGTTTTTGTAATATGTTGATGCACATGAATGTGATTCAAAAAAGAAGCGACGATTGACGAGAGTTGTGGAGTTATGGGACAGAGCGAACCCAAGTGCGGCCTGACCATTTTTTTCCGACCCAGATCCCGGTATCTGTTTGGACGACCGGGACAGTGCCACTCAATTTAGACCGGAACCCAGTGAGGGCGACATACACAGAGACCGTACTTTCTTTTTCTTACCACCAATCTCTCGGAAAGACATTTAGATCCACAAATTTAACGTGCCCATTCTTCGCGTAAACACCGGTATAGTTTGGGCAGAGTCAGGAATCAAATTCCGGTTTTTTTCCAGAGGTTGGAAAACTCAATGATAAAACGTATAATATCGATTAGCTTGATGACCGCCTTTGTGACATTGAAAGTTTAATAGAGGTCAAGTGCCCCCTTTGCCCTCCCCAAGGGCGGCCATGCCAATTGCCATATAAAAGAGTTCAGTATAATGTAATTATCAGGCCAGGTCAGGTTGTTAAATAATGTACAGACTAAGCGTTGATAAATGACCTTTAATTTCTGTCTTATTATTTTGAGAATAGATATATAAAGATCGTGATTGATATTGTCGCTCTCAAGAATGGTAGGGGTTGGGAAGGGGGTGCACACCAGGCAGAAATGCCCCATTGAGATTTTGTTAATCTGAAAAGTAATAACAGGTTCAGGGATGTATTTACTTCCCGAATTCCCTAAGCGCTGTTGTCTTGTGCTTCACCCCCCCCCCTTATTAGGCGTTTCAATATATTAATGCATTCAAGACCCCCCCCCCCCCACACACACACACACTTTAGATGGTGAGACTCTTCCTCGGTATCCTTTCCCATTGAAGAAGGACACTGTTCGTACTATTTATAAGTAGTGGACGTTTATTTAGGACTCGGGCAACGCTGGGTAATTCGTTCTGTCCGTAATAAATACCGCTTTTAAGGTAAATGTCAAAGAATTGTGTTTGTTTTAGAATGGTAACCATAACTTCGATGGTAACCGTGTGCCTATTATGTATACTATACCTATACAGTAATGAGAAACCTAGTTTCTATTTATACAGTGCTGCCATCTATTAGTAGAGAGTACCATTTTTCCCAGAATTCCCAAATTCACCTCATTTCAATGTTTACGGAACCTACACCTGCGTTTTTCGACTTTTAGCACGAGGTTAGTCCAGGAAAAGTAACAGTGTCGGTGCGGTCCTCCCGACGTGTTATATGGATATGCAACAGTGTAGTGGTTCACCCCTTTTACAGGATACTCCGTTATGAATACGAAACTCGACACCGGATATTTGTGAGCAAAAATGGATGAGGATAACTGTAAGTTAATATTGATTTTCTTTTTAGTTTTTTCTCCGCTGATTCATATGTAGAAGTAATCTATATCGGCAGTGGTATACAGGTTTACAGTTATCGGAGAAATAGCATAGTTAGTTTAAAATAGTAATACTTTTGCAAATTTATTTAACTAGCAAATATTCTCGTCGTTGCTCGTGATTATATTTCAGTAGTATTCTAAATGATATTGTTCTTCAAAAAATTCTGTTAACATATTTTATTTAATTCCCTTAAAAAGAGATATAAGAATTCCTGTTTTCGCTTTACAAAATTATCTGTACAGGCAGATTAAAGAATACAATTGCCAGGTTCCGCTTGTAAATCAATTTACAAAGGGAAGAAAACGGAATATTGGTCAACATACACCAAAATTATGGCGATATTGTGGTAGAAGATATATCCATATTCTTCCTGCTTCAGCAATCGGTAAACACAGTAGAAAATATTTGAGTTTGAAAATATGTGTCAAATTAAAGAAAGATGATTTCAAATTGAAAATATCAACAATTCCGTTTAATCTTATATTTCTAGGCCGTAAATTCAAAAATATAATACCGATCATTTATAATTTTTTTTATATTAGTTTATTTATTATATAAATTGTATAAATAAAATGAAAAAAGTCTGCCGAATAAGTACTTGTAATTTAATTCCCGTGTTAAGCAACTTGTTATTATCTTTAAATAAAGTTTCGGAAAATAATCGTCTGCATAATGCTATTTCTATGGAAGGTTTAGTGTTGTGATTTTAACTCTGATATCTCGACAACCCCTGGTTCCGGAAACTCGAAACATAGATGGGGTTACCGTGGTGAAGTTGAGAATAATTATAACAAATGTGAAAGAAAAATTAGTCAAAAACTGTGGATTTCTATACGAAACAGACAAACAAATAAACAAGCAGACTTTCCAGAAAATAAAATGCATATTTCAAATCATCAAGCTAAAGATTATCAACATATATATATATAATACATATATATATATATACAACATATAAATATATATATATATATATATATATTACTTGGCTTTGTAAGATTCCCTACTAAATATTTTGAAGTCTCTCTATATTGTCAACAAAAATATATATATTTAAGAGAATTAGTACAATAGAAATGAAAGTTGGGTTAAAATCAGTTTATTAATTTTCATAAAAATTCATCTGCTTACTTTACTGCACATATATAAGTATATATTTCTAGTGCTACGCTGCAGTTAAAAATACAACTACAGTCAAACTTCTATTTTTTAAGCCCTGTCTTCAACTTAAATTTACCATTTTTATGTATACCTTTTTCTCGGAAACTATTAAAGGTAGGAGTCGAAAATTTTTATGGGTTCTAGATTTAAAGGGCGATGGCGGCTTGTCTGTCATTCATGCAATTTATGTAAAAAATGTAAAACAAGCACAGTAAATAATCTCCAATATGGCATTAAAATATTCGGAATAATTTTCGAAATTTCTTTTATCATATTACATAATAAAAGATGTTTGTCTTTCTGTCTGTGTGTATGTCATCTGCTGCGGAAGCTCTAAGCTTGGGACAACTGCCAAATTCCGTGCTGAGTTAGCTGAACTCCCGGTACGAGATACCTCATCGAGTTTTTTTCTTTTTTTTTTTTTAAATTCGAATTAGTTTTTTAGTTTTATAAATTGAAATCCGATTTTGAGCGATTTTCACACAAATCGGTTCCTTAGCGATCGAAAATATTATCACAGAGTTTCCATCTTGAGATCATTGGAAATATCGAAGAACATTCTTTCCTAACGATCTTCGAACCGAATCCATAGGATTATTCCTTCATATTTATTTATTTTTAAATAAATAAATATGAATGCAGGTTTATACAGGTTCTATGGGGGAGCAGTTATGTATTTATGGACTCGGTGCTATAAGTTCCGTTGTAATTTTAATCAATAACTTGTATCTTGAATTCTGAGAAACGCCGGGTACATTTTATGACAAGTCCTCAATCGTCGAAACAGCTGTTTCATTCAGCCTGCTATTATCAATTGTTCTTGAGTTAAAATATTCCACTCAAAAATTTTTGCTGAAGTTGTTCATTTTGAGCATCCCTAAATACGATTCAACCATTTTGTTAATGTTATCGGCGACTCTGTTAACGGCTACACAACTGTCTTTTCCACTCTCCAGATATTGTTATCAAAAAGATATATAAGGTAGGATCAAAAAGTTCGGAGACTGTGCTGATATCTCCCACGCTGATTGGAGGAGAGGGGAACTATTTTACCGTGGCGCAGAGGCCCGACGCGAGATGTGAAAAGGAAGAAGTAGGTGTTTTTCCAGACAATGCGTGTCAGTGAACTGTAATCGTTCGCGTTCGTCGAAAATGGAAACGGTGTTTGAAGAACAACGTGCGAATATCAAATTCTGCCAACGTTTGGGGAAATCGCCGACAGAAACACTGCACCTGCTGCTTCGACGAACGCGAACGACTACAGTTCACTGACACGCATTGTCTGGAAAAACCCTGCAATACGAATCTACTTCTTCCTTTTCACATCTCGCGTCACATGTGCCTCTACGCCACGGTAAAATAGTTCCCCTCTCCTCCAGTCAGGGTTGGAGATATCAGCACAGTCTCCGAACTTTTTGATCCTACCTTGTATAGCAGGATTTGGTTAATTTGATCTTGAGGAGTAGGGCCGGTTTAATGGTATTTATCTCCGTGTCAAAATATGAAAAGCACCTTCTCCAATATTTTCTAACTCTGTGCAACATTATATATCGATGTATAAACTTATTTATTACCTTGAGAAGTATTTTAATAAACAGTGCAGCTGTGCACGGCATTGTTTATTAATTTGTGCTTTATTGCGCTGTTTTAAGCTTTTCCTTATCTTTTGCATAAAGTGTTTTTACTTATTGATCAGTTAATGCTTCGTTAGATTATTATGCGTAGTTATATGTGACTAGAAAATTACTCTGCATTGTCCAGTATTTAAAGTAGGGAATAATTGCATTTATTCATTGAATTTTTCAAAAGGCGTAGTCGCCCGCTACGTGGACGCACGTGCAGCTGCGTACCCTCCCTTTCTCCACGCTCTAAATATTAAATAAGCTCCTAAATAGGCCTTCACCTGAAAATATAACTTACGATTGTATATCAATTTTATACAGTAATCAGACAAATTAAAAACTATTTTGCAATTTTGAATCTGATAATATTACGTTGCTTTCGGAATGCCTCACATCGAGAAAACAAAATAAAAAATCTGATGTGGGCAGCACATGACTTTCCCTGCAGACTTATATTAACGTTCTCTTTATTTTAATTAAATGTATTTCACTTTTAATTCAATTTTCGTTCTCATTCGGTAGCCGGACTTATTTTCAAAGGTGGCGTAGAGAAAATACGGAAAACTAAAATATCTCGAAAACGGCTAGTGCTAGTGTAATGGGGTTGGTCTTATTATTTTCGTCGTTAAAAATTACGTTTTAAACGAGCATTTAATGGATATATTTGAGTATACCTAGTTCTTTAGTTTAGATTTTGACGATTTTTGCGGGCCATTTTGCAAAAAAAGGCAGGTTATTTTTTTCCGAATCGTACCAAAATCTAATCATCACCAGGGTAACCCACAAGTGACTTATCTACCGGATTTTGTGAAATTCGGTCCAGTAGTTTTTCAGTTAGAGTGGATACAAGCTTTTGCGGGCCATTTCGCAAAAAAAAAAAAAGGCGGGTTCTTTTATTCCCAATCGTACCCAAAACTAATCAGCACCAGACTCGCTCACAGGTGACTTACCAATCAAATTTTGTGAAATTCGGACCATTAGTTTTTTAATTAGAGTGGATACAAAATCTGCACAGACAGACACACAGACAGACAGACACACACACAGACGTCACGCTAAAATGGTTTTTTCGTATTCTAGAGGTCTCGAAACGTGTAGATCCGTCGAAAACTCGAGTTGGGATTTTCGGCATGATTCCAGTACTTTCCCTATACATTACCATGTATTGCAGGGAAAGTAAAAATCTGATGTGGGCAGCACATGACTTTCCCTGCAGACTTATATTAACGTTCTCTTTATTTTAACTAAATTTATTTAATTTTTAATTCAATTTTCGTTCTCATTCGGTAACCGGGCTTATTTTCAAAGGTGGCGTAGGGAAAGTACGAAAAACTAAAATATCTCGAGAACGGCTAGTCCTAGTGTAATGGGGTTGGTCTTATTCTTTTCGTCGTTAACAATTACGTATTAAATCAGCATTTAATGGATATATTTGAGTATACCCAGTTCTTTAGTTTAGATTTGGACGATTTTTGCGGGCCATTTTGTAAAAAAAGGCAGGTCATTTTTTTCCGAATCGTACCAAAATCTAATCAGCACCAAGGTAACCCACAAGTGACTCATTTACCGAATTTTGTGAAATTCGGACTATCAGTTTTTCAGTTAGAGTGGTTACAAGCTTTTGCGGGCCATTTCGCAAAAAAAAGGCGGGTTCTTTTATTCCGAATCGTACCCAAAACTAATCAGCACCAGACTCGCTCACAAGTAACTTACCTACAAAATTTTGTGAAATTCGGTCCATTAGTTTTTTAGTTACAGTGGATACAAAATCTGCACAGACACACACACAGACGTCACGCTAAAAATAGTTTTTTCGTATTCTAGAGGTCTCGAACCGTGTAGATCCGTCGAAAACTCGAGTTGTGATTTTCGGCATGATTCCAATACTTTCCCTATACATTACCATGTATTGCAGGGAAAGTAAAAATAGAACAAAGTAGTTTTCATTTCAAATACAAATAAATAAACAATTATTAAGTACTGCATTACAAACGTATTTGTTTTCTACAACTCGTTCTCTACAAGATCTAAACTTTCGGAACTCGCAGAGGATTCTCGAAAAAGCAAACGCTTTTTACGCCCTTTGAATATAATTTTGTGTTTGAATTAATGAGATTTTACTGCATTAAAATTGGATCACGTCATTTACTGTTTGACAGTCAGTAGAATGAAAGTATTTATTCAACGTCAAATTCTTCTACAGGAAAAAAAAATTCTTGGAAAAACTGGATTTCTTGGGAATCCAGTTTTTCCAAGAACATGAATATAAAGAATAAAGTTAAGGCATAAGTAAAACTTGAGCGACGTATTTAAGTACAAATAAAATAATAATGCATTGCTAATAATGCAATGAGTGCTGCATTATTATTTTATTTGTGCTTAGATGCGTTGCTCAAGTTTTCCTTATCCTTTGTACAAAGTGTTTTTTACTTATTGAAGAGACTTCGCAGAGAAAGCCACTTGTTGGTCACCGATTCTTATTTTAAGGCTTTTGTGTGAAATACTTCTTGTGTAACACAGCAAAATTTATTTATCTCGACCTTGTCTTTGACCATCTTTATGAGAAATTTCGAAACTTTAAACAACCTAAAGAACAAATGGGGGGGGGGGGGGGGAGGAGAAACTGATGTAGGCAGCACGATACTTTTTCCTACTTAATGAAATGACTGTAGACAAAACTAGTGTATAGAGTATCTTCTTTCATGAATGCAACGAAAGATCTCCGAGAATGATGTCCACAGACTTGTTGCAATATTGCCTGTGAAAAGTGAACATACTGGATGATACTCACTACTTTTTTTTAATTTTGAGTGATTTTTCTCTTATATAAATGTATTTGAAAACGTGCAATATTTCGTGCACCAATTTTAGAACTATAGTCCATGCTATAGTTCTAAAATTGGTGTCATTCGTATTGCAATGAAAAATTACGTCGGAAATGATTATTTAATTATCATTATTGAAGGTTCTGATTTAGTCATGATTTTTTTCAAAAAAATCATTTGAAAATTGGGGGAGGTGGGCTTGAATATTCGATTGCGTTTAAAATCGATAAAGTTCCAGTATTCCACTGATTCTAATAATCGCATTTTGTTATTTTAAAAACGCTTCATTCGTTCGTGAGATATCGCGTCTATAGATTCGCAGACACACACGCTAACATGCATACATACACACACACACACACTTATAGACATCACCTCAGAAATGGTTGATTCGAGTTCAGGAATGTTTAAAACGTGTTCTTCTGTCGAAAACTCGAATTCGAATTTTCAGCCTCGTCGCTTATACTATGTATGTAGGGAAAGCAAAATGGGTAACATAATTTAACTGTTTTATTTAGACATCAGAAGAAACCGCAGGAAAAAAAGAACAATTAAATTCTTGTCTGTTGACACAGTGATCGCTTTAGAACAATGCGGATGAATGGTGTTAGAGCTCTTGAGATTGTTCAGCTGTATTCGGTACAGATTAAAAACATGAACTGGTAGGAAACCAGTGTCGTATATAAGGGTAACCTCTTTCGAATTACAAATTTAATTTAAGTTAATTTTAAGTTGATATTTTCCCTAAGATGACTATGAAAAATTAAGAAAACCCGCATACTTCCTATAACTTTTAAACCACATGTATCACCACGGAAGTAAGTGCATCTATAGAAAAGTGACTATGCGCAGTCGAATGAACGTACTTGTAGCGCCCCCTAATGGCGAAATGAGAAATTCAGAAACCAGCAGAGATAGGCAAAAGAAAAAAAAATATCAATTACAAACTAAAACAGCGCTGTTTAATTAGTGCAAAACGATACTCGGTTTAAGCACGCTTCGTAAAGCAATGCATAGTCATGGCCGAAAATTGGTAATCTCTGCAATGTTTCATGCTGTTCGGGATGTGGTTCTGTCCTAAATTCAAATCCGCATCGCCGCCGATGGTACACATTTTAAGCACTGTATGTCGAGTACTCGGCAGGTTAGTTGCACCTTGCACGAACTTTGCGGTACTACTTTCACATGTCTGGTCTTTTCTGTAAGTGTTTTGAATCAAGTATCGTTCTGTACTAATTAAAACGCCGCTCTTTCATTTTGTATTCGGTCTTTTTGCCCATCTCTTTTTATTTCTGGGTTAGTTTTTTAAAAATCCGTATTTCGACACTAGTGACGCTATAAGCACGTTCAGTATAGACTACTCCTAGTCTGTTTCCTGAGTGTACACATTAGTACCATGGCGTTACGATACGCGGTTTAAAAGTTATAGAGGGTTATGCGATTTTCCTAAAATCCCTATATGATATCAAATATCTCTTTATAATATCAAATGTTTCTTTACTACACTTCAGTAATAGTAAGGCAGTATTAAATTATCTTGATACGGCTTGCCATTATGATATAGCGATCTTGATCAGTGATTAAGCATAATAAAATAATTTAAGGAGACATAAAACCAGGAACTAAATTAGGAAGTTCACGCTAGTTAAGTTCCATGCAGTATATTTTAACAAGGTTACGGATAAAATAATATATAATAACTGAATTTAAATGAAAATAATTGAATGACATTTCGCAATTTTGTTTTTAAAGAGAAATTTCGGTTTTGCGTTTCTCTGTGGAACTGATTTAAACACGTTATATGCGGAGAAACATAATACATTCGAAACTAGTATATATGAAAAACAAGTAACAAAATTAATTAATATATCACTAACTAAGCGATACTTTATCTCTTGTTAAAAGTTTAATTTTAATTTATGAGTTACATAGAAAAATTCTAAACGTATCAATAATGTGAAAACTCCTATAATTTACCGATTCTCCAAGTTAAAATTTGCTTTTGACTTTGAAAATGACTCTCCATAGTCCTCAGATAGACACTATATATTTGAGGAAACGAAACGATTTAAGAAAACAAAAAAATTTTGTTGCTTAAACACATCTGCTCGGGCTACGGCAGGTAACTGATAAAAGGTGTGCGCGCATTCTCTTTTGTTTCCATTTCCAATGCAAAATTTCTTGACTGGTATAAATATTTCAAGATGTGTCTCTCCCAAATAATACGTCAGCATTTAAAGGACAGGAGACAAGAAAAATCTGACTTCATCTCTCTTTATTTATTTATCCAAAATACTTTATACATTTATTTCGAATAATGTGTTATTAAAATAAGTTATTTAACCGTAAATTATTTGGGTAGACATTGTCGGTCTCGTCTCCCCTGAAGCTTTATCACTGATCTTGATACGGTTCATTTTAAGATCACCGGATCGATTAAGAATAGAGTCAATAAGCAGAGAAAATTGTATCACAATTGTATCATTGTAAACGTATTATAGAAATATATAGTACGAATTTTAGTATGTTAGTGCGATTTAAAATTTTGATTTCTTAACTGGCAACTATTCATTTGCCCGATGAAATTATTTTTATTTAATGAATATATATATGAATAAATGAAAAATTAATTACCGAATCTGTAGAAGAAAGCAGCCTACATCATATTTTGATGGATGGGTTTGCATGAAAGTGAAATAATTATTTTTAATAATTTTAATTTTAAACAGAGTTCAAAAGGAACCACGTTAGATACATTAAAAGTTTATGTTCTAGAACAAGGTTTTAAGTTTTTAACTTTCTCATACTAATATAGAGAAAGTACAAGACAATTTTCAAATTCGAGATTTTGATGCCAGTATATGTTTTAAGACCCCTGGGCATGTGCCGACTATTTTTGGAGTAATTTCCGTCTGTTTGTGGTCAATTTCTTGTGTACAGGATAGAGGCCACAAATATTAATGGATTTTTACGCAACTTTATATCCGGCTTTATTATAAAACAATCTAGAACTAGACAGAATATTTTTAAATTCGAGCGAAAACTTCGAAATTTATTCGAAATTATATATTTTTTTAACATGGCAGCATAGGACAAAATTTGACATGATCATGCATAAAAGGGTTTATTTATGGCTCAGTGGTCACGGAACTTAATAGTTTCAATCATTGTTGTGAAAAATAGCCGCGATATAACTTTTTTTTGTGACGTCATTAGCCCTCTCGGGGGGGGGGGGAGGGTAAGTCACCCCCGGAGGTAACTTGCCTCCCCCCCCAAGGTGGCCTAATATTGAAGGCTAATATTGTAAGGGGGCTTATATTGTAATATTGTCAATTATAGTATTAATCGAAGGATTTTTTTCAAGCCCTAACACGATAAAATTGTAATCATTTGGACCCATGATACTGATTTTTCAAAATTTTTCTTATAAAAGTTGAAAAAAAAAGGCTACTAAAATGGATTCTGGTATGAGAAAATTGACTTGAGCCACACTTCAGTTCATTTTTGTTGTTGTTAGAGGTTTGCAGTTGCGAATCCAGAATTTGGCTTGGGAGGGAGAGGGGGGGGGGGGCTGACCTTCTTTTTCTATCTCGCACTCTTTTGCTCTTCAATGGCTTAGTTCTAGCTGGAATTAATAAAAATGGAACAATCTTATACTATTAAACACCCTAGCATCTTGAGAAAGAAAACATTGCATAAATTAGTACACTCTTTTGCAAAAAAAAAATAATAATAAATAAATAATAAATAATAAAATAAAAAAAAAAAAGAAAAAAAAAAAAAAGAAGTACCCTTAAAAAATAATTCGATCATCTCGAAATTTCGCATTGCAAGGCCAATGAGTGTTAACTTCGGTCATAGCGCGCGTTTCTACTGCGTAACTAGTATCCTATAAAACAGGTTAAAAATGTGGACGGTTTATCTTTGCTCGGTATCGGCGTTGCAGTTCCGTGGCGACACAACCAATAATGCCGTTACAATGCTGCCGAAGACCTTATAAGCAATTAGATGAGTTCGAACGTGGTTGTATAGTCGGGATGCGTGAAGCTGGCTGGTCATACCGAACAAGAGGCCGCCACCTGCACCGAACGGAGCTGTGCAAAGGTGCAGGCAGCAATGGTTGCTGCAAGGAACTCATCGGTGGAATAAAGACTCTGGAAGGCCAAGGTGCACGAATGCGAGGCAAGATCTGATGAATGTGCGACAGGCCTGAACTGGCCCAACGGCGTCATTGTCCGCCATCTAACGTACTACAGCTTCTTCCATACCACCCGTGGTACCTTCCACCATCTCACGGCGCTTGGCTGAGGTGGGGTTACGCTCACGTCGGCCTTTAAGACGTCTGCCTATAACCCCATAACATCGACAGAGTCGTCTGGAGTGGCGTCGTAGCCGAGCATCATGGCTGCCAGCAGACTGGCATCGCATAGTGTTCAGCGATGAATCACGCTTCAGTCTTTCAGCAGATGACTATCGGGTACGTGTGTGGAGGCGCCAGGGTCAGCGGTCGCAATCAGCCTTTGTTTTACACAGGCACACAGCCATTACCCCTGGTGTGGGGTGCTATCTCTTACGACGGCAGATCGCCTCTAGTCATCCTGCGTGCAATTTTAACAGCCCAACGACATGTTGATGAAATCCTGCGGCCGTTTGCGTCATCCTTTATGGCACCTCATTCTGGGGCAATTTTTCAATAAGATATTGCCACGCCACATACGGCTCACATATCTGTGGACTGTCACCGTGCTGTTGATACAGTTCCTTGGCCAGCAAGGTCACCAGACCTTTCGCCAATCGAGCATGTATGGGACATGCTAGGCTGCCAGATTCGGGCACCCCGAAATGTAGCAGATCTGGAGCAACATTTGAGGAATGCCTGGCAGAATGTATCGCAGGATGACATTAGGAAACTTTATCACTCCTTACCTAGATGTATGCAAGCATGCATTGCCACCAAGGGGGGTTTCACCTATTACTGATTTGAAAATTCAACGTGCACTTGCTAACCATTGATGAGTCAGTCCTGCGGCCTTGATTTTGTAATTATTTCATTACCTGTGTATGAGCTGTACGCATATTTAATTTCAATAAAAACAGTTACTTTTTTCATGATGCTTCGTTTTTTTTTTGCCAAAGAGTGTATTATTATTTTTCATACAGAAACTCCATTCGCTCTGTGGGTACTTACTGTTACTTCCTTGCACATTTATCTGCAGCATCTTCTGCAATGATTAAGACTGATCTATATGGATGTACAAAATTACAACTAAATCATACATACAAAATTAAAATCAATGCGTGTATTACAGTTGAACAAAAAACCTGTAACATGTCAAAACGTCATTTTATCTAGTGCAAGAGGATTTCATTTGGGGGAGGGGAATAAAGCCCTTATCTCCCCCTCCCCCCTGTATCCGCTAGTGAAAGTTCCCGAGTCCCACATAACACTTTTTATTCACATCTTTCACTTCTTAAAAACGTTTTTCGACCCCTATGGTTTTTCCCCCTCTGGTCTATGCGTTGGTGATGGAACCGAAACGGGTTTTATATCACCTTTTATCACAACGTATTGATTTTTTCTTGTCACTTTAAATTTTTTTTGTGGCATCGTATTGTATTTCAAGCGCAGGGGAAAGAGTTCATACCCCCTAGTAGTTAACAGATTTTATGTACGGAACTTCAACACATCGTTTATTTTTACTGCGAGGTTGTGCGGTAATAATGATGGCCCAGTTACGAGAGTATGCGACTCAATTTCTTTTTTTCAAAGAATGTATGAACTTTTGAAACTTTACTGCGATAATGTTACTTTATTTCATGAGTTGGAAGTTTAAGAACGTGCGGCCTTGTCAAAATTGTGCGCCAGGACATGTAGTATTCGCCGTAATTAGGGATTCAATTAAAATAATGAAAAAAATCCTATATCGTGCAGAAATTATATTTTTGTACTATTTCATGAAAAAATAGTTGAAAATTAATCAACTTAATTTTAAACATGATGTATTTGCAAAAAGCGAATTTTTTTTTAAAGCCAGGTATTTGATTGTGCAATCATTTGCCTATTTATCGACCAGAGTAAACCATTTTGTCGTGAGAACACGTAGCCTCGGGGTACCACAGGAGGCGGTTCATATTACACCCATAAATCACATCCATATATATATGGATGTGATTTATGGGTGTAATCATTTGTCAAAATTTATTAATCTAAATATTACATCCATAAATTTTGGCATATGATGATAGCAACCACAGGGACCACACTAACCTTTTCCTTATCCATCACCTTTCAAATAAACTTTAGGATCTACAGATTTATAGTGCCCGTACGCCACGTAAACACGAGGATACTTTTGGGCAGTATCGAGGGTCGAGCACGGGACTTCTGTGTGCGATCCTCCTGCCATAACCACTGGGCTATCCCGGACCACAAAAACGAATGTAGGTAATACATAATTTTACATGCTACAAAAATATGTTGTGGGACAACAAACGACTTTCACCTCCCCCCCTGAAGTGCACATTGGGGGTTGAAGACCCAGATTGTCCGACTCATCCTAGGACGTGAGCAACCATTTGGACGGCCGGTGCACAGTGGGGGTTGTTGTTGAAACCCAGACCGTCCGACCTACCAGAAAGGTGTAAGGTAACTGTTTGGACGGCCGGGAAGTGCCACCCAATTTAGACCGAACCCAGTGGGGGAGGCATCCACAGGGACCGTACCCTCCTTCCCCTACCACCAACCTCTCGGAAGGACTTTCGGACCCACATGTTTAACGTGATCGTACTCCGCATGAACACGGCGGCAGTTTTGGCAGTGGCTGGAATACATGGAAATTCATCCGCCTAATTTTATTAAACTATTTGAAATTACTCCCATTGTAATGGACGAAAAATTTAAATTAATAACCAACTCGATAAACATAGGTTTGATTGGCATATGTGCCATGTATTCGGAATACTACGGAATTCTCATCAGAACATCTAGATTATTTTGAAATAAAAGTAAATATATTTATAAAAATTAACTGGTATTTAACATCGCCTTTTTAAATCATTGCTATGATTGATACCATTATTTAATCTTTAATTAATAAATAATGTCAAAAGTATAAAATTTGTTATTTACAATTCATTTTTAATCAACCTGACTGATAACGATATCTAGAAAAATATTTTGCAACGCCTCGAAAATTTTCTAGGTACAGCACTGTTCTCTATATTCAATCGATCGCGAAATACCGACTTTTAAGCCATACGACCTAAATGCCAGCTGATCAAATGCTAGCCGAGCGAGCTATAATAAATAAGCGCGTTCGTAAAACATGGCGTACTTTTTGAACCGAGCTTCACACAAATATGAGACAAAACTATTTTGATAGAACTCTGTGAGATTTAAGATGAGACTTAAAAGAACTTAATAAGTTAAAAATCAACAATGATATAACGTTATAAGTTTTCCGAAAAGTTACTGATTCTGACTAAAATATTCTTCTTCAGACAAAAATTTTAGACTAAGCTGCAGAGATGTGTAATTGACGGATTTGTTTAAGATAAGATTTGATTTAGCTGACAGAGATAATTCGTTAACTCAGAACTAATTCGTTAACTCATAAAAAAGCACTGATATCCCCTAAAAAAAGTTTAAAAAGTAAAAGAACAAAAAAAAAAAAAAAAAAAAAAAACAAGAAAGATCAATCAAGCTTAAAGCATTGATTATGAGATTATGAAACACTTTCCAACTTCAATACAATTTTATTAAAACAAGTCTAAAATGCAATACATTCCTTGGTAATATTTTAAAACTTATCACAATACTACATTAATTTATTATATTTGAAAACTTAAACCTTCATCGAAAAAATGAACTTCATTCAAATGACGGCATTGAAATATACATTGCTTGGTTTAAACATCTCTAAAATGCGATACATTCCTCGGTAATATTTTTAAAACTATCATAATACAACGATAATTTATTATATTTGAAAACTTCATCGAAAACAACTGAAAATCATTCAAATGACGTCATAGAAAAATAACACGCCTGGATCTCTCTATAAAAACAGCATTTTATTCATAACATTTTCCGATTCATTTCATTTATCACAATACTAAAATAATTTATTTTATTTAAAAACTTAAGACCATGCAGCTACAACTAATTAAATTCTATGCTTAAAACTTCATCGAAAAAAATCGCCCTTCTCTTTGTAACATCAATGAATATTTCATTCTATGCAGACTCCATAGCCTAATTAACTTTGTGTTAAAAAAATACAGCAATTCTAATACAACTCATTCTACATATTTTGCTGTTTACATTTTACATAAGTGGCTTCGTTGTAGAAATAATCAAATTTGGATGATCATTTATACTCAAATATATTGTAATTGCGTTGTTTCAGTATGTAGATACACAGAATTTAAGCAAAAATAAAGTGGTTTTAAGAAGGATACAACGCTTAATATGAATTAAAAGAACTTCACGATTTTGAGACACGATTTTGAGACAAGATGGATGCCATATATCATTTTGAAGTGGGTCAGATGATCTTTTCATTTCATGGTCATGTGATCTTTTCATATCATGGTCACGTGATCTTTTCATATCATGGTCACGTGATCGCTTCTATAAGAGATGTAATTATTATATTAATTTTTATTTAAATAGCTACTGAATATATTTCGCCGAATTTTTTTTTTATATATTTTATGGAACAATTTGAATATTACCTAACATTTTCGAAGCAATTTGTGAATTTTAAATCCGCTTAAAAAATGTTTGAAAAATTAGGTCCCATAGGGCTCAATGTATTTCATTTTTTTCAACCCGGGTTCAATCCAAAACTAATTGGGAGATATTATTCATTTATATTCCCATAGGTCCTACAGACCGTCTAACAACATACTAAAATTTCATTTTGATGTCATTTTTACGGCAGTTATCGTGCTAACGGACAGACAGACAGCTAGACAGACAGAATGAACAAAGTCATAAACACTTTTCAACTTTGTTGTAAAGTGTTAAAAAAAGAAACCGCCAAGCTTGACTAAAACACAGAGAAAACAAACATCGCCATTAATAAATAGAAAGTTGTGCTTAAAAAATGTGATTTCAAATTGCCAAACTTATACATTTTTATAATTCCGAAACTTAATTAAATTTCGCAATAATTAATTTTTCATACACGAGTAGGTAAGTAGATTGTATAACATGCTAATTATAATCCTTATGCTTATGAATAAATTATTACGTTTTCCTGAAAATAAAAATTATTACATTTTACACATTTGGCGCTTAGCGGCCGCCTTTAAAAAATATATAATTCTCCTTCATAACCATCTTAAATTGTCAATTTTTTCAATTAAAAATAAACTACATTAGTAAGACATATTTTGCAGAAATATCAGAAATTTTTTTTGACATAATTAAATTGCATACAGTGTTTTATAGTATAGACCTAATAAATGTTTTTAACACTTTACAACAAAGTTGAAAAGTGTTTATGACTTTGTTCATTCTGTCTGTGATCTGTCTGTTTGTCTGTCTGTCCGTTAGCATGATAACTGCCGTAAAAATGACTTAATCAAAATGAAATTTTAGTAGTAGTTGTGGAAAGGGTGTTCAAGGGCCGCAGGAGCAAGAGAGCATTAATGACGTCACGGAGGATGACGTCACGTTATCTTATCTGATCTTATCAGTGACGGCATCGGCTTATCTTATCAGATGACGTCATCGGCTTATCTTATCGGATGACGTCATCAGCTTATCTTATCAGATGACTCATTCGATAAGATTATCGGCTGACGTCATGTACTGATACAGACAGTGAAGAAGACCTTGGCGGCCATCTTGGAAATTTTGGTGGCGCCCTCTATGGACAGGTTGGAGAACTGTGTTGGCTAAAAGGAAATAATTGGTTCTGGACTGAGCTGGATTCGAACTGGGGACCCCTTGCACCGTAGGAGAGTGCTTTAACCAGCATACACTTTGAGACTTGTAGGCAGATGGTGAATGAATGATATCTTTCCTGCGAAAGGAGTTGGGTACTTAGAATATTTTCTGAACTTCTACGATTGGATTTAATGAGCGCGAATGAATTAAGATTTTAATTAATTTTTAATAAATAAATAAAATATATTATGGAAAAAAATGGAATATTGTCATTATTTAATTTTAATAAGGGGATTATTTTTTTAAATGATTGGGTAATTATTGTTTTTATGGAATGTTTAGGAAAGTGCTTGAAGACATTTACGACGGTGATGGCGCCCTCTATTGGCACTTGAATGTAATAATGAATGATGTCTTCCCTGCGAAAGGAGTTGGGGACTTAGAATATTTTCTGAACTTTTACGATTGGATTTAATGAGCGCGAATGAATTAAGATTTTAATTAATTTTTAATAAATAAATAAAATGTATTATAAAAAAAAATGGAATATGCTCATAATTGAATTTTAATAAGGGGATTATTTTTTTAATGATTGGGTAATTATTGTTTTTATGAAATGTTTAGGAAAGTGTTTGAAGACATTTACGACGGTGATGGCGCCCTCTATTGGCACTTGAATGAAATAATGAATGATGTCTTCCCTGCGAAAAGAGTTGGGTACTTAGAATATTTTCTGAACTTCTACGAGGGGAATATAAATGCATAATATCACCCAATTAGTTTTGGATTGAACCCGGGTTGAAAAAATGAAATACATTGGGCCCTATGGGGCCTAATTTTTCAAACATTTTTTAAGCGGATTTAAAATTCACAAATTGCTTCAAAAATTTTAGGTAATATTCAAATTATTCCATAAAATATATAAAAAAAATTTCAGCAAAATATATTCAGTAGTTTTTTAAATAAAAATTAAAATAATAATTACACCTCTTATATGAAACGGTCACATGACCATGATTTGAAAAGATCACGTGACCCACTTCAAAATGAAATATGGCATCCATCTTGTCTCAAAATCGTGATTTTTAAAGTTCTTTTTTATTTATATTGAGTGTTGTATCCGTCCTAAAACCGCTTTATTTTTGCTTAAATTCTGTGCATCTACATACTGAAACAACGCAATTACAATATATTTGAGTTTAAATGATCATCCAAATTTGATTATTTCTACAACCAAGCCTATTTTTCACTTATGTAAAATGTAAACAGAAAAATATGTAGAATGAGTTGCATAAGAATTGCTGTGTTTCTTTAACGCAAAATTATTTAGCTCAATGGAGTCTGCATAGCTGATATGAATGAAATATTCATTGATTTTACAGAAAGAAGGACGATTTTTTTTCGATGAAGTTTTAAGCATAGAGTTTAATTACTTGTAACTCCATTGTGTTCAGTTTTTAAATAAAATAAATTATTTTAGTACTATGATGAATGAAATGAATGGGAAAATGTTTATGAATGAAATACTGCTTTTATAGAGAGAGCCAGGCGTGTTATTTTTTCTATGATGTAATTTGAATGAATTTCAGTGGTTTTCGATGAAGTTTTCAAATATAATAAATTATTGTAGTATTATGATAATTTTAAAAATATTATCGAGGAATGTATCGCATTTTAGAGATGTTTAAACCAGGCAATTTATATTTCAATGCCGTCATTTGAATGAAGTTCATTTTTTTCGATGAAGGTTTAAAATATTACCGAGGAATGTATTGCATTTTAGAGATGTTTAAATAAAATTGCATTGAAGTTGGAAAGTGTTTCATAATCAACGCTTTAAGCATGATTGATCTTTCTTGCTAAAGCATGAAAAGGTGATCACAAAGGTGATCACTGTGCTCAATGTACAAAATGTAATAATTTCTATTTTCAGAAACACGTTATAATGTATTTATAGGGAGAAATGTATATAATTAATATGCTATATAATTTATTTACATATATGAAAAATTAATTATTACGCAACGTTAATTAAGTATTAGAATTAAAAAGTAAAGCATTTGCAATTTGATATCATAGCATTTTTTAGACACACATTTCTATTTTTTTAGTGATGGTGTTTTTTTTCTGTTTTTTTTTAAAGCTTGACTGTTTAATTATTTTATTTATTTAGAATTTTTTTAATGGATTTACTATATATAGTATGTTTTGAAT
Source organism: Amaurobius ferox (assembly GCA_951213105.1). NCBI lineage: Eukaryota > Metazoa > Arthropoda > Arachnida > Araneae > Amaurobiidae > Amaurobius > Amaurobius ferox. Next base: position 86,993,836 of record OX578136.1, read on the forward strand.
AATCTACGCATTTAGGACTCATCAGTGCTGGGTTACCAAATTTGCCGGATTATGGGATGTTAAACTAAAATGTGGTAAAAAAATGAGAAAAATTCATTAAATTCACTAAAATCTTTAAATTTATTAAATTCACCAAATTCATAAAAATAATAAACAATAAATGTGAAATTTATTTTCTTAAAAAGTTGACTGGATTACATTTTATATTGTGTGAAAAACATTTAAATTAATTTTAAAATTAGAAGGTAAACTTCAATAAGTAGAAATCTGCAAATTAAATCCTTTAATACAGTAACTGTACCTTATCAGTACAGACAAACAGACCCGAATGCAGTTCGAGAAGCGTGCCAGATTACCGGGCGTGCCGAACCAGTGGATGCCGGATTAACGGAAGTCTACTGTACTACCATCGTTGCTCCGGGATTGTTTTCTATAGAAACTAATGCTATAAAAATATTGAAATTTCAATAATTAGAGTTCTAATCATGAGAATTACTAACAATTCTATCTTGTTCCATTTTCTCACATGATGTATCTACACTTAAAATTTTATATCGGTAGGTGCATTTATTCATGAATTATCCAGTTCATACTTCTCAGACACACACATGCAGACAGATGGACATATTTTCAAAATTGTTTAAAATGCGTTCAGGAAGCCTTGAATTGTACTTATTCTTCAAAATGTCGTACTCGAAAAATTTCTGGGACACAATGCTTTTTCAGTACATGAACAATAAAGCATAACAAACGAACCTAGGTATAATTAAATTATTTTTGAGCTTGGGGATTTTAAGTCGTAATTTCATTTTTGTATCATTATGAAAGCGGAATTTTATTTTTATATGCGGAAAAATGTGTAATTTTCTCCTGGCATTTTATAGAATCATCCAGTATTCCCATAATAGATGCCAAAACTGGAAAATCGATTTTGGATATGTGCCCGTGGAGAGGTAATCGATTACTGTAAATGACTGAAATATTCGATTGACTTTTGTTTCGTGAAATATTCCAAAAATAATATTCTCGGAAACATTATAGGAAGGGTTAATCTATAATCGATCATGCCAGAGGAAGAAAAAAAAAATTCGCTTTCAGATGCGACAGTATTTGAGGAGTATTTGTGAGCTTCGAAAACTGAGAATTTAAGTAATTGTAAAGGGAATTACCGGAAAAACTGGTGTAGAATATCATTTTCACACGAAAGTTCATGTTATCGGTCATTTCCGGTGCTGGAAAACTCTATCAGTAATATCTTCTTAAAAAAAAAAAAACTATTTTATTGAAATAGATTTATCATTGTTATACAAGCAGCAGATTTTCAGCTATATACTGCAGATTTGTTCAGCAGCAGTTATTTATTATAAATAAATCAATGTATCAGTAAAGTATTGCAAAGTACAAGAAATTTATGAAAGAGCCTTTATAGAGTGGTAATGGTGTGTATATTTTATTGTTGATGGACCTATTAAGCATTTTTAATCTCTTTTACGTACTTATTTCATATAGCCATACAAATTTTCGGAGAACCGGAAATGACATCTCCAGAACCTGAAGTGGAAATTCTAGGTGAACCCCCAACCCCCTTTGGAATGCGATGCAGAATCCATATCAGTCATCATGTAAGCTATAATCAATCTTGGGAAATAGATGTTTCAAGAAATATTTTAAAGAGGAAATCCTTAGTGACCCCTCCCGCCCCCCCTTCCACGCTCCTCTAAAATTTAATGCTAAATCCATATCAGTCATCATCTAAGCCAGAAATTCCCAACCGCTGTGTCGCAGCACCTGCGGATGTCGTGAAGTTCTCTAGAGGTGTCGCGAGATTTAGAGGGAAAAATACTTTTCTAATAGAAATAAATATTTTCAGAAAGAAAATTGATTACATCTCTGACATTCCATCGAAGAAACAGTCACGTGACAAAGTATTACGCAAACATAGACAGTGGTGAAGTGTGATGAAATAACTTGGGCTACGGACCAAAATGTGAAAATAAAAAGTTTCATGCTGAATAAACAAGATTACACATAAAATGAAACATAACAACTGAGTTATAATAAAAATAAATTAAATAACAATTTTTGCAACATTGTTATTACAGTGGAACTCCAGTTTTGCGCTTGTCTAAGAACCTATTCAAAAACGTTGTATGTGAGAAAGTACAAAACACGGGAAACTCGATTTTAATTAGTATATATAAAAATCAATGAAAAATAAAATAAATATACCACTTACCATGCTTTACTTTGATGCTTGTTAAAAGTTTAATTTGAAATTTATATAGGAAATTTCTAAACGAATCAAAAATGTTAAAACTCTTATAATGTAGCGGTTTTCTAAATCAAATTTGCTTTAAAATTATTCTCCACACAAGAAATACTATATGTTCAGGAAAGAAACGATTAAGTAAAATAGCGAAATACCGCAGCTTAGACACGTCTACTCTGGTTAAGGCAGTTTAGTGATAGAAGATGCCCGCGCATTTTTTGTTCCATTTCAAATGCAACATTTTTTGGACAGGCGTGAGCTATGTCTCTCCCGAATAGTACGCCCGACCAGTACGCCAGCTTTTAGAGGATCAGGCGACATTCGGAGGAAACAAATCTGTCTACATCTCCCATTCTTTATTTACACAGAAAACATTTTTTTTATTTATTTTGAATAATATATAATTAAAATAATAAGTTATTTGGTCATAAAATATTTGAGTAGACACTATCTATTTTGTCTCCCTTGACGCCTTGCCACTTAATAGAAATAATTTTTACCCGACCAATCCCTTGCTCTACGTTAAGTACCGACCGTAGAAGTTAATTGAAAAATAAGTCAAACAACCCATGGAAGATCAGAGGGATGCCGGAAATCTGAAAAGCTTGGAAATCACTGATCTAAGCTATATAGCAGATCCCAATAAATATATGTTTTCAGGAAAATGTGAAATTTTGATTAGGAAGTGATATTTCTAGAACCGGAAGTGTAACTTCTTAGTGAGTCCTTTAACTGAACCCCCCCCCCCGCCCTCCGCCTCCCAGCCTTCAGTCCTCAACTGAAATTCGGATGAGGACCACGCGGGAGTTTTCGAGGCGGCCCCCATCCTCCCGAAATTCGACCTGGACTCCTCATCAGGTGGGGGAGTGTGTGGCAGCAGCCGACTCTGTTCCTGCCAAGGATCGGATCAAAGATGTGTACCCGAATTATAAGTTCGGAGTGGAAGCTATCCTTTGCTCTAAACGTATAATGTTAGTCTTGTGAGCACTAGGTCCCGTGTTCGATCCTGGCGACGCACAATCGCCACAAATGTAACGCTAAATGCATATCAGTCATCATTTAAGCTCTATCTATACCTTAAGAAATCTAAGCCTTAAAAAATAGATGTTTCAAGTAAAATGAAAATTTTTAACCAGAAATGAAAAAGAACTGAAAGTGAAATTCCTTAATGAACCACCACATTCTCCTTCAAAATTTAATACTTAATCTAAACCAGTCATCAACTGTAGCAGATCTTATGAAATAAATGTTTCAATGAAAAAATAAAAATTCTCAAAAATAATGTGGCAAAATTTCTGCAAATCATGTATTTAAAACCTTTATAGCTATTTTTAAATTTAGAAAATAACGCATACAATTGAGCATTTATAGATGGAGAAACGCTTGAAACCATTGTACTTGAGGGGGAAAAAAAAAAAGTCAACTTATGTAAAATCCCTCACTGCTTGCAGTTTAATGACTTCAAGCAATCGTTGTAGCAGCATCCAGTAATCACAACCACCCCTGTCTCAAAAGACATTGATGATCACAACTGGGAAGAAAGAGAAACTCGCCTGATGAGGAAGACCACCGCTGATGCCCCCACCAACCGCGTAATCAGCTTGTTAATGAAATTTCATCTTTAGGAGTAGACAATATTTTGATAAGTTTGAGTAAATTTTCGCAGGATTAAAATTTTTTGCGCCAATTTTTAAAGCCAAAATATGAATTTAGTAGCAATTGCAATCAGTAGCGATGCCAGACATTTATATCTATGAGGCTTACCTAGGTGTGTTGTGAATAATATCTCAGGCTGAAGTCAGAGCGTTTCAAAAAATGTAAAAACTTTGGACGCTTCTATCTATGAACCTAATGAATTAAAATGTAAATAATTTCTGCTAAATTTAAATGTAAATAATTTATCGGAAATAGGGTACCATTTATAAAAATAATTTGAATATTTTGAACCATTTTTTGTTTTCGAAAAACTAAAAATTTTAAACCGAGCGAGATTTTTTTGCTTCACTTTGCTTACTTTCACTCGAAATATCTTTTAAACTATAAAAGATAGATATAAACAGTATAAGCTATAAAATTCAGTAAAAAATCTAGTTTCTAGATTAACAATTTGTTTTCACAAAGCTCTTATAGTTTTCGAAATTTATCGTTTTGTCAATTTGAAGAAGATTGAAAATTTTCCGTTTTTAACACTTTACAACAAAGTTGAAAAGTGTTTATGACTTTGTTCATTCTGTCTGTCTGTCTGTCCGTTAGCACGATGACTGCCGTAAAAATGATTTAATCAAAATGAAATTTTAGTATGTTGTTCAGACGGTCTGTAGGACCTATGGGAATATAAAGGAATAATATCACCCAATTAGTTTTGGATTGAACCCGGGTTGAAAAAATGAAATACATTGAGCCCTATGGGACCTAATTTTTCAAACATTTTTTAAGCGGATTTAAAATTCACAAATTGCTTCGAAAATTTTAGGTAATAGTCAAATTGTTCCATAAAATATATAAAAAAAAAATTCAGCGAAATATATTCAGTAGTTTTTTAAATAAAAATTAAAATAATAATTACACCTTTTATATGAAACGATCACGTGACCATAATATGAAACGATCACATGACCCACTTCAAAATGATATATGGCATCCATCTTGTTTCAAAATCGTGATTTTTTAAAGATCTTTTTAATTCATATTGAGTGTTGTATCCGTCCTAAAACTACTTTATTTTTGCTTAAATTCTGTGCATGTACATACTAAAACAACACAATGACAATATATTTGAGTTTAAATTCTCATTCAAATTTGATTATTTCTACAACTAAGCCTATTTTTCACCTATGTAAAATGTAAACAGCAAAATATGTAGAATGAGTTGTATATTAGAATTACTGTATTTCTTTAACACAAAATAATTCAGTTCATGGAGTTTGCATGGCTGATATGAATGAAATATTAATTGATTTTAAAAACAGAAGGACGATTTTTTTCGATGAAGTTTTAAGCATAGAGTTTATGAATTGTAGCTCCATGGTCTTAATTTTTAAATAAAATAAATTATTATAGTATTGTGATGAATGAAATGAATGAAATCCTGCTTTTATAGAGATATCCAGGCGTGTTATTTTTTCTATGACGTCATTTGAATTTATTTCAGTTGTTTTCGATGAAGTTTTCAAATATAATAAATTATCGTAGTATTATAATAGTTTTAAAAATATTGCCGTGGAATGTATTGCATTTTAGAGATATTTAAACCAGGCAATTAATATTTCAATGCCGTCATTTGAATGAAGTTCATTTTTTTCAATGAAGGTTTAAGTTTTCAAATATAATAAATCAATGTAGTATTGTGATAAGTTTTAAAATATTACCGAGGAATGTATTGCATTTTCGACTTTTTAAATAAAATTGCATTGAAGTTGGAAAGTGTTTCATAGTCAATGCTTTAAGCATGATTGATCTTTCTTGTTTAAATATGTAATACTTTATCTAAAACAAGAAAGATCAATCATGCATAAGCATTGATTATGAAACACATTCCAACTGAAATGCAATTTCATTTAAAAATTTCTAAAATGTGATACATTCAGTAGTGATATCTTTTACATTATCACAGTACTACAGTAATTTATTATACTTAAATATTTAAAACTGTATCGAAATACAAATCATCTGATTCTCTATGCAAAATCAATGAATATTTCATATTTATAATTTTTATTCCAGACTTTTGAGCTAAATAATTTTGTGTGAAAAAAATTCAGCAATTCTTATGTAACTCACCTTATAATCGCTTGAGATATTTGCATTCTTCATAAGTTAAAATTAGGCTTCGTTGAAGAAATAATAAAAGTTTAGGGATCATTTAAAATCACAACTATTGTAATTACATAGGCACGGAATTTAGATACACAGATAATACACAGATACACAGATAATATGTGTGTGTGTATGTATTCAAAGTATTGGAATCGTGCCGAAGATCGGAACTCGAATTTTCGAAGGATCTACACGTTTTGGGACTTCTAGAACACGAAAAAACTATTTTTAGGAAGACGTCTGTGTGTGTAAGGGTGTATCTGTGTATGTTTCTGTGTGTCTGTGAGGATATTACATCCACTCTAATTGAAAAACTAATGGACTGAATTTCATAAAATTTGGTAGGTATGTTTTTTGTGGGAAATCCTGATGTTCATTAGATTATAGTACGATTCGTAATAAAAGAATCTGTCTTCTTTGCGAAATGGCCGGCAGAAATTGCCTTTATCCACTCTAGCTAAAAACAAATGGAATAAAATTAACAAAATTTGGTGTATAATATTTCAATAACCTACAAGTGATTTATATACCAAATTTAACAAAATTTGGAATATAAATCATTTGTAGGTTATTCTAGTACGATTCGGGAAAAAGGAACGGGCTATTTTTCGAAATGGCCCGCAAAAATCGTTAAATATAAAAATAAAAGACTACATGTGCTCAATTATATCAATTAAATTCCTATTTTATGCGTGATTTTTGACAACAAAAAGAATAAGACTAACCCCATTACTCTAAGACTAACTGTTCTTGAGATATTCTAGTTTTTTCGCGTTTTCGCTACGCCACCTTTGACAATAAGTCCAGCTATCAAATGAGAACCAAATTTAAGTTTAACGTGCAAATTCAATGTCATTTAAAATACTTATGGCTGTTATTTTGTGCAGATAAACTCAAATTATTATTGAAGAAATAAAGAGAACGTGAATATGAGTCTGCAGGGAAAGACATGTGCTGCCCACATCAGAATTTTTAACAATATTACAACAATGATTTATAGAAGTGAACGGGGATTATTTGCAGGCCATTTCGAAAAAAATGTATGATCTATATTTAAAGATCCACCAAATTTTTGTAGAATAAAATGTTCAACAAATTTAAGCTGTGTACCAAATGTTATCTCTCTAGGACATAGGAAAGTGCATTAAAAATGCCATCAAATAAGTATATCACGAAGAGTTATATAAAATTAAAAATAATTTGAAAAATTGTTATCTACCAAATTTATTTTAAAGTGTGAAGCCTCTCTCATATACAAAATGATTAAACACTTGGAAATATATTTATTATATAATATACCTCTTTTTTCTTTCTGGGGGATATCTCAAAAGTCAGAATTTAATTGAATTTGTTTTTTCCCTATATTAAATAATTTTTAATAATACTTAATATATTTTACTGAAATTCTTTTTATATATTTTATGGGATAATGTGAATATTTCCTAAAAAATTCGGAGCAATTTGTGAATTTTAAATTTTCTTAAAAAATGTTTGAAAAATTAGGTCCCATAGGGTTCAATGTATTTCATTTTTTCAACCCGGGTTCAATAAAAAACTAATTTGGTGATATAATTTATTTATATTCCCATAGGTCCCACAGACCTTCTGAAAAACATACTAAAATTTCATTTTGATAAAGTCATTTTTACGGCAGTTATCGTGCTAACGGACAGACAGACAGACAGAATGAACAAAGTCATAAACACTTTTCAATTATGTTGTAAAGTGTTAAAAACAAAAGTGCCAGAAAAGTGCTGTGAATAGTAAGCAGTAATTTGTAGTCTTTCGAAAGCCCTGCAAAGATATGTGATGGATTTCGGATCAGATTTTTAGTTTTCGAAATGTAGTGGTTACAATTTCTATATTTTAATATTTTGAACTATTTTGAAAAGGTGGTTCTAATTTCGACATTCTAATATTTTGAAATGTCTAAAGAATGCAAATCACCCACAAAGACAGATGCTATTCACGCAAAATTATTTTAGCTATATCGGACTGGTGCCATTGCAAATGATATATATTTTTTTATTTTAGAAATTAAACAGGATTACATTATTCATATTTGAAACAAGAGTTGGGAAGGTGGCTTGATTAGGGATGGCACGTGCCGCTTGTTCTCCTCCCTCCCATCCGTAACTTTGTCTGTGGTCCTAGTGTTTAAAGCATTCCAAATTATGAAATTCGAAGTGTGAAAGAACAAGTTCTTATCTCCTATGTTTCTTTCCCATTCGAAATCCCCCCACCCTGTTATTTGACAAACTAAATATGTTTAAATGGATTGATTAAATACTTGAAATATATAATTCTTTATTGCAAATTAAAAAATCTGATGTGGGCAACACATGACTTTCCTTGTATAATGCAATGAATTTACTACTTTTACAGTAAAAAAAAATAGGTTTTTCTTATAGTAAATACTTATATTCTTTCCAAGTTATTGAATTTTTGACAATGAGTCGTCATTTTCATTGATTTAGCGTCATTTTAATCCATTTGGCGAGATTTTCGTTAATTTGACAACATTTCAAAAAGTCGCCAAGTTGGCGACATTCCGCCAAATTCGCCGCCAAAATCTCGCCGAGTTTTACTGACGGAGAAATAAGTTATTCTTATAACAGATAAATGGCTATTGGCGTTCAAATACAAAAGTATTACTCGAAGTATCTTTTCCCATGAATGGAACGCTCTAGATCCACGAGAATGATGTCACCCAATTTATCGCATGGTATTACATATAAAAAGTGAACATGTTTCTCAATAGGAAATATATATTTTTATTTTATATGACTTTTTGATAATTTTTTTTGAAAAATGTGAAATATCTCTATAACGGTTCATGTTAGCGTTCTAAATTTTATGTCAATCGTTTTCTAATGAAAAATTACGTAAGAAATGTCTACTTACGTAACTTTATTAGCGGTTTTGATTTTTTGACGATTTTTTCAAAATTTCACTCCAAAATTTAGGGGGGTTCTGAACATTCGATTACATTTAAAAACAATAGGCTTCCAGTGTTTACGGATTGTGATTTTTGTACCAAATTTCATTCGAATCGGTCTATTCGTTCGTCAGTTATCCTCTCCACAGACCCACTGACACACACACACACACACACAGGCATCACTTCAAAAATGTTTGATTCGTGATCAGGGATGTTTGAAACGTGCTCTCCCGTCGAAAACTCGAATTCGAATTTTCGACCCCGTCATAATACTTTCCTTATATACATTATGTATATAAGGAAAGTAATACTTTCCTTATATACATTATGTATATAAGGAAAGTAATAAAACCAACCTTATTAATCTAGGCTAAACCACTTTCTAGATATTTCAGTTTTTCGGATCTTTGGCGCTATTTTACAATTCTCTAAGTTGTCAAATCGAGGGGGGGGGGGGTACATTAAAGTTTTTAATGTGGTGTAATTCCAAATAAGTATCCATTTTATTTGCTATTTTGGGTGTTGAAAATCAGATTGATATATTACGGAAGAGAGAAAGATAAAAAATGAATTTTACTGTAGGGGAAATTATATGATACCCATATCATATTACTTTCCTTATGTACATAATGTATAAGGAAAGTATTGTGACGGGGTCGAAAATTCGAATTCGAGTTTTCGACGGGAGAGCACGTTTCAAGCATCCCTGATCACGAATCAAACATTTTTGAAGTGATGTCTGTGTGTGTGTGTGTGTGTGTGTGTGTGTGTGTGTGTGAAAGTATGTATGTGTGTGTGTGTGAAAGCATGTGTGTGTGTGTGTGTGTGTGTCAGTGAGTCTGTGGAGACGATAACTGACGAACGAATGGACCGATTCGAACCAAATTTGGTACAAAAATCACAATCCGTAAACACTGGAAGCTTATTGTTTTTATACGCAATCGAATGTTCAGAACCCCCCCTAAATTTTCGAATAAAATTTTGAAAAAATCGTCAAAAAATCAAAACCACTAATAAAGTTACGCAAATAGACATTTCTTATGTAATTTTTCATTAGAAAACGATTAGCATAAATTTTAGAACTCTAACATAAACCGTTCTCGAGATATTGCACATTTTTCAAAAAAATTATCAAAAAGTCATATAAAATAAAAAAAAGTATTTCTTATTGAGAAACATGTTCACTTTTCATATGTAATATCATACGATAAATTGGGTGACATCATTCTAGTGGATCTAGCTCGTTCCATTCATGGAAAAAGATATTTTGAGTAATACTTTTGTATTTGAACGACAATAGTCATTTGTCTGCTGTAAGAATAACTTATTTCTTCATCCATAACGCTTTTCGAAATTTTGGCGACGAATTTGGCGGAATGTCGCTAACTTGGCTACTTTTTGAAATGTTGCCAAATTAACGAAAATCTCGTCAAATGGATAAAAATGACGCTAAATCGATGAAAATGACGACTAATTGTCGAAAATTCAATATCTTGGAAAGAATATTAGTATCTACTATAAGAAAAACCTATTTTTTTACTGTAAAAGTAGTAAATTCATTACATTATATAAGGAAAGTCATGTGTTGCCCACATCAGATTTTTACTTTCCTTATATACATAATGTATAAGGAAAGTATTGTGACGGGGTCGAAAATTCGAATTCGAGTTTTCGACGGGAAAGCACGTTTCAAGCATCCCTGATCACGAATCAAACATTTTTGAAGTGATGTCTGTGTGTGTGTGTGTGTGTGTGTGTGTGTGTGTGAAAGTATGTGTGTGTGTCAGTGGGTCTGTGGAGACGATAACTGACGAACGAATGGACCGATTCGAACGAAATTTGGTACAAAAATCGCAATCTGTAAACACTGGAAGCCTATTGTTTTTAAACGTAATCGAATGTTCAGAACCCCCCTAAATTTTGGAGTGAAATTTTGAAAAAATCGTCAAAAAATCAAAGCCTTTAATAAAGTTACGCAAATAGGCATTTCTTATGTAATTTTTCATTAGAAAACGATTGACATAAAATTTAGAACGCTAACATGAACCGTTCTCGAGATATTTCACATTTTTCAAAAAAAATTATCGAAAAGTCATATAAAATAAAAATATTTATTTCCTATTGAGAAACATGTTCACTTTTCATATGTAATACCATGCGATAAATTTGGTGACATCATTCTCGTGGATCTAGCTCGTTCCATTCATGGGAAAAGATACTTCGAGTAATACTTTTGTATTTGAACGCCAATAGCCATTTATCTGTTATAAGAATAACTTATTTCTCCGTCAGTAAAGCTTGGCGAGATTTTGGCGACGAATTTGGCGGAATGTCGCCAACTTGGCGACTTTTTGAAATGTTGTCAAATTAGCGAAAATCTCGCCAAATGGATTAAAATGACGCTAAATCAATGAAAATGACGACTAATTATCGAAAATTCAATATCTTGGAAAGAATATAAGTATCTACTATAAGAAAAACCTATTTTTTTTTACTGTAAAAGTAGTAAATTCATTGCATTATATAAGGAAAGTCATGTGTTGCCCACATCAGATTTTTTTTTTACTGTAAAAGTAGTATATTCATTACATTATATAAGGAAAGTCATGTGCTGCCCACATCAGATTTTTTTTTATTCTTCTGATAAAGTGCAAAAGTGTAAATTTTATAATTTATTCAATATAACTAAAAAAAAAATCGTTAATTTCATTCAATTTCTGTTCAATGTAAACTCCAAACAATATTTTTAATTTTTGTCAAAATAATAGGATTTTTTATTCCTGTTCGAATCAAAGAATTCGTCCGTAAATTCGCACTCTTCTTTTCCGTAGGATCCATCCTGCCGAGGATGGCTTGCTGCCCAAGTTCACCACACCTCAAAACAAGCCTGACACACACACAGAGAAAAAAACAAAAAAAAAAACCGTCCTTATCTCAGACAGCGTTTCGGTGAAATCTTCAACGCGTCATTCATAGTTTCGCGCCCCGGCCGTGCATCTGCTGCTCGGATAAAAATATCCTTGTCGGATGGGTGTGCGGGCCCCGGAACATCCAGTCGTGCTGAAAGACTAATACAGCACATTGCGTTCAATTATCTTTTCATTAGTTTCGCTGTTAAAAGATGAGAGAAAGCCATTTTGCGTCTGGGTCAGACACGGGACGTGCTTGATTGAACGTGCAGACTGGATTAAATTGTGCGTGTGAGGCCGCATAGACGTATTCAGAGGCGTAGCCAGAATTTCGTAAAAGGAGGGAGAGGCGAAGATCGAATCCCCTTGTCTATGTTCTCTTTGCAGAACATTCTTTCTTTATTTCTACCCAGACTGTCCGACTTACCCTGAAGTGTAAGGTATTTGTTCGAACTGCCGTAAGAGTGCCACCCTCCGGAACTCAATGGGGGGGGGGGGGGGGGAGTGGCGGGCACCGGACGTTCCCTTCCTTAACCCATCCCTACAGATTTATCGTGCTCATATTTCGCGTAGACACGGGGATAGTTTTAGGTGATGTCGAGAATCGAACACGAGACTACAGCATGCGATCCACTCACCTTAACTACTGAAGTTTGGGTATGATTAGCAAAAATATAAACGGATCAAAAATTCGAAAAAAAAATCTGAATTAAAAAACTAAACATGTTTAAATGCAATAATAATAAAATTTGATGTAGCGAAAAATTACTTTCCCTACAAACTCAAATTCATTTTCTTTCTCTTTTCTTCACAATTCTTTAAATTGAACTTAATTTCGCAAAATCAGATGGGAAATTTGCAGTTTAATTTAAATTTTTCTTTTTCGTTTATCGGCTTCACGTATTTAAAAATAACGGCGGGACAAAAATGATAAAAGAAATCTTCTCGAGAGCGGTTCATCCTAGAGTAATGGGGTTGATTTTACCCTTTTTATCATAAAGATTATGTATAGAACAAGTACATATGTAATCAATATGTTTGAGCATATTTAGCTTTTATTTCAAATTTTGACGATTTTTGCAGGTTATTGCGAAGAAAAAAAATATATATCTATTGTCCTGGTGGCTGGGGAGTGCCAAAACACTGATAGGTGCCCCCCCCCCCCATCCGCGCTGCCTCCTTTGGAAGACCCATATAGGCACCTATGCTCCAAGGTTAATAGAACAGACCTTGCATTCAAAATTGCAGTACCAAAAAGAGTGGGGCACTTTTTATAGATCGACCAGGGTCATGGTATTAAAACCAAGCTGTACGTAATGAATATTTGACTTCTATTTCTTTACTTCACCCGAGGGAGCTCCGATTCTCTCCCTTCTTGCTCTTCTATGCAGGCTTTCTATTTGATTATTTTATCCTTCCGAAGGAATGCAATTTATTCATATTCATACGTTTTAAAGACGCCTTTAAAGATGGTTTTATACTTCAGAGCTTTCTAGCGTGAGTGTATGAGAGGGGGTCAGTTGAGGCGAGGGACAAAGGCCAGGGGGGAGATTTTATCACACAAGCATCATGATGTTCCCATTTTATCTCTTGATGCGAAGAATGAAAATATGTCAAAATAAAGTAAAATTCACGTAAATATAATTTATTTGAAATGTTATAAGTAATTAAGTCGATTATTATTATTAATTATTGCACGATCACATATAGATCCTGTGACAAAACGTATCTATTTCATCAACAGTGAATCTCGGTGTATTTTAATTCGAGAATATTAAATTACTTAATTAAATTACGTAATAATTAAATTACGTAATTTCCACGAAGTGGCAGGGATTACCAAAAATATTTAAACTTACTTTTTTGAGATACTTTTTCCATTTGGACGATATTTCCCCCAAAATCGCCAAGTTCTTGATATTCAACCAAATTGGGTGCCAAATTGGTAGCCAATGTCGCTGAATTTATTTTCCAGTATTTGAATGCGTGGAGGCTAAAAAGATACTCTGTGTCTTTGAAACATCTTTAAAGGTATTTCCGTGGTTCTTTGAAGAATTCTGGTATGTCCGGCTGGCGCCATGAGACAAGGGTTCGATAGGGCCATAATACGATGGAGAATGCTTTTCATGTATATATATATTTTAGAAAAATAGAGTCTTTTTACCGTTGCGTGCTAAAAAATCATTGAAACCCCATAAGCGCTGTGCAGCATGTCATCATTTGAGCGGAGGATCGAACTCACGTCGTAAGGCTTGACTCAAAGTGATTGAGTCAGCACAAAGAGAAATATAAGCAGTTCTGTTCCATGAAGTTAAAGGTAATATGTCTTTTGTAAGATATTTCAATGAAAAGATAAGTATTTACGTCATTTTCTAGCAAAACTAAAGAAATAAAAAAATCTGAGGATTGATCTTTTAATTGGCAATAGAAAATAATTTTAATTATTTTTTTACTCATATATTGTTTCTTTTATAGTGGGAGGAGGGGGGGGGCAGTGAGCAACTTTATTCTTTTGTCATATTAATGCTGATATTAAAGCCTTGTAATAACGTACTTATAGCTAGTCAAGTAGATCCTTTTTAGAAGAGAAGGAAGGCAAGTGATTGATCGGTTAATTAAGATGTAATCGGTATCGACCACTATTGATCGGTTAATTAAGAAGTGAAATATTAAAAGTGGATCTTATACTACTATCACAGCATAATATGTAGCCAATTAAAAATGCTCCAATTGTATCATTCCGACTATTTTTGATGTGAAGGATCATAGGGTAGGTAGAGTAAATTTTGAAGGCAGTGTGACTTAAATGAAACGAAAAGTGGACATATATAACGGAAGTTACATTACATTGTTATGGATATGTAACAGAAAATCATTATTACAATTTGATGGTCTGGGACACTTGACTTCGGTAACCTTGGGGCGATTTGGTGAAATATCGCCAACCTGACTACTTTTGGCGAATTCTGAAAACTTCTCGAATTTTGTTGATTGGTTAATAATCTCACGAGTTGCTATATTTTTTCTATAACTTTCCACAGAGTGCATATAATCTCGTCATCGTTCTGTTGGGTTGCTGACGTGTTATGATTAAAAGTATTTACCGACTTCCCGACCTCAATACAGAACCTAATATGTATTCTATCTTTTGATTTCATATACCCTTTAAGCTGTATTATATAAAAAAAAAAATTCTTTTGGTAGGAAAGTGTAAAATGAAATAAATAAATAAATTTTATATTAAAAATAATGAAACCTTACCCTAGGTCGCTTGTACCATCGTCATACACAACACATAAATATTTTCCTATTCGGGATATGTTGTTGTTGTTGTTGAGACCCAGACCGTCCGATCTACCAGAAAGGTGTTGAAGACCCAGACCGTCCGACTCGTCCAGAGGACTTAGAGTAACCAGTTGGACGGCCGGAAACCAGTTGGACGGCCGGACTACCAGAAAGGTGTGCGGTAACTGTTTGGACGGCCGGGAAGTGCCATCCAATTTAGACCGGAACCCAGTGGGGGAGGTATCCACAGGGACCGTACCCTCCTTTCCCTACCACCAACCTCTCGGAAGGACTTACGGACCCACATGTTTAACGTGATCGTACTTCGCGTAGACACGGCGGCAGTTTTGGCAGTGACTGGAATCGAACCCGGGCCTACCGAGTACAATTCTACCGCGCCCCATTCAGAATATGTGAAAAATGATGTTTTCCCATCAATATATAGCAAGTAACAGTGTTACTCATTAATTTTTTTTAAATACATTACTTAATCCGCGGGACAGATATGGACTGGGACTCGTATATTGAAAACTTCTGCAACACGGGGCCTTAAGACAAATTTACTGCGATATACCGTTGATAAGCACATGCATACTAGATTCACTACATATATATCATTACAAAACCGAACAGATGGAAGCTTTTTATAGGTCGCCCAGCGTCACGGTAATAAAACCACGTATATGTAATAAATGTTTAAGCCTATTTTTTATACGCTACTCAAGGGGTTTGCGATTCTCTCTCTGTTGCGTTCTACTCGCACAGGCTTTCTGTTTGATTATTTTATCTCTCAGTTGGAACATAATTTGTTCATATTCATAGTATTCAAAGACATTTATATCTGACCTTGTGTTACACATATATAGGAAATATTGATTCCAGGTCCATGGGCTTTTTAACAATGAATGTACCATGACCGGTTGTAAACTTTTGATTAGAAAATTCCGCATATAATGTTATCGCTTTTTCTCACCTGACTTCATGACTTTTTCTATTAAATGTATACAATCAATTTTTCAATATTTATTTTTCTTCTGCTTGTGTTTATATGATAAAGATACACGGTTTACCGTTATCTACCATGACCGGCTATTTGACCTGGAGAAAAATTTATTGCCTTATAAGGTTATAGGGTCAGAAAAGTGATATACATGCATATTCCACATATTTTCATCAGTGTCCTGCACATTTCTAGAAGGACTGTTGCGTAGTAAGCTCAATTTAAAATAACTGTGTATTAAAATTTCAATAAAGTGCGTAAAATTTCAAGTTGCAAGAAAAGGTGACAAAAACTAAAAAGTATTACTAGTTAGTTTATATTTTGTTTTTACAGCGTTACTCCTTTCCTAAT
Organism: Amaurobius ferox; assembly: GCA_951213105.1. Taxonomy (NCBI): domain Eukaryota; kingdom Metazoa; phylum Arthropoda; class Arachnida; order Araneae; family Amaurobiidae; genus Amaurobius; species Amaurobius ferox. The sequence goes on from OX578136.1 coordinate 87,010,407, forward strand.
CTTCAGCTTGAAAAAATGTCGAAACATTCAAGACACACCAAGTTCTTAGAAGAAATAAATAACATAGGCGAAGAGTTTTCGGAAATTATGATGAAGGTGAACTTTCTGAAAGTGAAGATATATTATTTGAAAATGATAACGATCTATTAGACATCGAGTGTGAGCCTACAGATACCGACGATGAAGAGGAGAATATTGTGAATATAATAAAGAACGAAAAAGAATGAGATTGCTCTCAAGTTCAGAAGATGAGAATGAAAAAATGAGCCGTATGTTTCAATTGATGGCACTGTTTGGAAAGAAATGCAAATAGTGCTACATCTGGGAGAGCAGCACTTCATAACATTTTCAGGGAAGAATCAGATTCAACGGGATACGCAAAACTTAATATTATAAAGGGTACAGTGAAGACTACATTTTCATTGATAATTGAACACCGTATTATGAAACATATAAGAACATGCACAATAGAAGAAGCAAATCGAGTTTTAGGAACCGAATGGAGCCCATTGTCTTAAAGTTACTTTATTTAACATTTTTTTTTTTATTAAAATAAATATTACCTGCATTCAGTCAGAAAAAATAAAGTTTTTATCTAAAAACCGGTCATTTGACCGGTTACGGTACTAATAAATATATATTTGTTGATACGTTGAGTGTTAATAACTGCAGACTGCGGACCAACAACATTTGCCTATAGTAAAAATCGCCGCGATAGTTGCTTACTTTTTATATTGTAAATTAACTGAAATGTGACTAAACTCGACTTTCTTATACCAGAATTCACTTTTTTCAAATTTTTCAAGAAAGAATTTGAAAAATCAGTATCATGGGTTCAAATGATTACAACTGTAGCGTGTTACCATTCACTTTAAAGGGCTTGGAAAAAACCTTTCGATTGATACTATACTTGACAATCTACCGCCCCCCCCCCCCGCCCGGGGGGTAGTAATTTGCTTCCCAAGGGGGCTGATGACGTCATGAAATTTTTTTTTCTCGCTTCTATTCTTCACAACAATGATTAAAACTATCGTTGAGCCGCAAATAAACCCTTTCATGCATGACTGCGTCAAAATGTGTCTGTCCACTGCTGCGATGTTAAAAAAATTAAAATTTAGAATAAAATTCAAAGTTTTTGCTCGAATTTAAAAAAAAAATTTCTAGCTAGTTCTGAATTTTCTGATAACAAAGCCGGATATAAAGTTTCGTGAAAATATATTAGTATTTGTGGCTGCTATCAGAAATCGACCACAGACATCAGACAGACAGACATCACTCCAAAAATAGTCAAAACGTGTTCAGAAGGTCTTAAAACATATTGGCATCAAAATCTCGAAATCGAAAATTTTCGGGAAAACAATACTTTCTTAATAAAGCAAGTAAAGTAAAGTAAGTAAAGTAAATTCTTTCTCAATAATGTAATAAAAGTCTCAAATATGAGAAAGTAAAAATTGCCGTGCATACAATACTTTCCTTGTGTAGCCAATATAAAAATGGAAAAACGCTCTTCATACTATAATTGTTTTCATTTCGAAATTCTGTCACATCCTTCATAAAACTTTAAATCGACCTGCATACGTAAATGCGAAATAATGCAGTTCTGCTTTTACTGTGTGTCCATTGTGATGTTTCAATCAATAAAATCTCTGATTTCAGTGTCTAGCGTGGAAGCACTTAAAATTCTTTTCATATTCTAAAGGCGAAATGTCATTTGGTAAAGTGAAGGTCATGCCCGTAACGAAAACTAAATGCCACTGATGATGTATTGCAGTTTCTATATCAATAAAGAATTAGCAGAATTCCACAAAATCTACTGCTTCCGAAGTTGTTGTAAAAGTTCGCAATGAAATTCATGGGAAAATGATATATTGTTACCGTGAAATGATTGAAGGCGGGAGAATGAAAGATCATCTATCAAAATTATGCATAAAATGTGATATTTTATAAACCACTTTTATGAAATAGACAATTTTTATTTTCTTATACTATTGTATAGAAAAAGTATTGTTATCTCAAAAATTTTCGAATTTTATATTTTGAACAGACAAATAATTTTTAAGACCTCCTGATAATATTTTGAAGATAAAATTTGAAATTCTCTCCTGAATTCAGATTCACTCTCTCTCTCTCTGTGTGTGTGTTTGTGCCCACGCGCGCGGTCACAAAAACTCGTGCACTAGTGCACTAAAAAATGAATGCACCGCACCGACAGCAATATTTTTCTTTTGTGTAAATACTCTCGCTCTATCTTCCCCCTCTGTGTGCGTTCGCACTAATACTCGTGCACTAAAAAACGAATGCACCGTACCGACAGCAATAATTTTTTGTGTAGATACTCTCTCCCTCCCCCCCCCCTCTTTCTCTCTGTGTGTGTGTGTGTGTGTGTGCGCGCACTAAAACTCGTGCACTAGTGCACTAAAAAACGAATGCACCGCACCGACAGCAATAATTTTTTTGTGTAGATATTCTCGCTCTCTCCCCCCCCCCCCTCTCTCTCTCTGTGTGTGCGTGCGCGCACTAAAACTCGTGCACTAGTGCATTAAAAAACGAATGCACCGCACCGACAGCAATAATTTTGTGTAGATACTCTCTTTCTCTGTGTATGTATGTGTGTGTGTGCGCGCGCGCACTAAAACTTGTGCACTAGTGCACTAAAAAACGAATGCACTTCACCGACAGTAGTATTTTTTTTGTGTAGATACTTTCTCTCTCTCTTTCCCTCCTCTCTGTGTGTGTGTGTGTGTGCTTGTATGCGCGCGCACTAAAACTCGTGCACTAGAAAACGAATGCACCGCACCGACAGCAATATATTTTTTTTGTAGATACTCTCTCCCCCCCCCTCTGTGTGTGTGCGCGTGTGTGTGCGTGCGCAATAAAACTCGTGCACTAAAAAACGAATGCACCTCACAGACAGCAATAATTTTTTTGTGTGTAGATACATTATATGAAAAACTAGAACTAGATAGAAGGATTACTAATTTTCATTAGAACTCGAATGATCCGAAATTTAAAATTCTTTAACGTTATTTCCTATCCAAAACAATGATAATTCCGAAATATAATAATGTTTGTATATTGCAATGGTGCACAACCTTTTGGTCACAAAGATTAAGGGCTCGCCGAATCTTTTATTAATGATGACAGAGAAGATATTCAAGAAATGATGTTTATTTTTGTTTCATTATATAGATTTAAGTCGAAATTTCACATTAGAGCTGTTAAACATTTTGCGTAATCTTTTTTATTAATAGTGTTTTCTTGTTTAAAATATATTCTACATACTATTTATAGCTAGATGTTTAGCTAGAGCTCTAGCTAAATATTTCGACATTTTTAACTGCTAAGTGCAACTAATATTTTTTAATGCAAAATAAATGCCTTTTTAAAAATGTATATTTAATTATGATTTTTAACCCCTTATTACTTTCCTTATATATATAGTATAATAAGGAAAGTATTGTGACGGGGTTGAAAATTCGAATTCGAGTTTTCGACGGGAGAGCACGTTTCAAGTATACCTCAATACGAATCAAACGTTTTTGAGATGATGTGTGTGTGTTTGTGTGTGTGTGTCAGCGGAGACGATGGTGACGATATCTGACGGAGACGATGAACGAATAGAGCGATTCGAACCTAACGAAATTTGGTACACAAATTACAATTCGTGAATACTGGATGCCTATTGTTTTTAAACGCAATTGAATGTTCAGAGTCCCACTAAATATTCTAGTGAAATTTTGAAAAAATCATTAAAAAATCAAAACCTTTAATAAAGTTACTCAAATAGTCATTTCTTATGTAATTTTTCCTTAGAAAATTAATGAAATGACGCCTAATTAAATAAATGAAAATGACGCCTAATTGATGAATTAATTATTAAAACATTTTAATATATGGACTCTATCGCTTATTGAGGATGCTATCAATATTGATAATTGTTATAGTTGTGTGAAACATATGTTAATTGGGTACTTTAATATAGTGTTACATGTTGTCATAAGGAAAATTGACACATGTACAATTCAACGTTAAAAACACAGTATCACGAGAACAACCTCATGTTTTTAATGCAGCTGTATGGGAAACCCCTATGGTGCTGCACGAGAAGGCAATTTTCGGAGGATCAAAATCGTCTGTCGTGAGGGGAACAAACTAGATCTACGCGAAGGATGTTCACAGATTTATTGCATAATATTGCATGTGATACTTATGATACTTTTTTGATTTTATGTAGTTTTTATTGTTAAATTCATTTGACAAATGTGCAATATCTCGAGAACGATCCATACTAGGTTTTTAAAATTTGTGTCATCCGTTATAAAAAAATCCCGTATGAAATGATTATATATGAAGGTCTTGACTTTTTAATGATCTTTTTTTTTTCAAAAATTATACGAAAATTGCGTGGGTATCTTCTGTACATTCGATTGCGCATAATATCAATAGGTTTCCAATGTACATCAATTGTAATAATCGTATTAAATAATTTTCTGAACGCTTTATTCGTTGGTGAGACATCACATCCGAACACACACTTGGAAGAAATCTCCACTATGACGTTAGATTGAGTTTTCAGGCGTGCTTTAAACGTGATCTTCCGTCGAAAATTATTTTTCCTATAAATTATACTATGTATTTAGGGAAAGTAATAAAGAAGTTCATCGTTAGAGTGGATAAGTGCTTTTAAACAGAGAATAATTCAAATTAATTTTAAGACTTATTACTGGGCCGTTACCGGTATATTTAAAAAAAAAAAAAAGAAAAGAAAAATCCCCAAAATCGGCGTGATATCTCTCAAAAGAATAAATCGATTTCACTAACGTTGCACAGGCTATTTACACATGTTTTAATTGACAGCAATATAAGCTAATCGCTTTTTAGCGATATCGAGTCATAAGAAAGTTCCAAATTTAGTTGTCTCCGAATATTTATATTTGTTCATTTTTATAGCGAAAATCTTATCTTTTGGGGTTTCTTTGACATTCCACTTTTAAAAATTGCTGTTTGAGGAAATATTCTGTTTAGAACTTAAGGTGGTCCGGGACTTTTTTGAAAAAACGAATCTTACATCTTGTTTGTAGGCTAGTGCGTCTGTGTCCGTTAGTCTTTTGATGCGATATTTCACGAACGAATAAGACGCTTCGAAATTATAAAAAATCAGAAAATACTGGAACCCTACCGATTCTTAACGCGATCGAATGTTCGCAAGCCCCCTCCCCCCCCTCTCCCCACAATTTTCGATCGAATGAATTTTTGAATATATCATTAAAACATCATGACCTCTAAGAATGATGAATAAATAATCATTTTGTGCGCTCATACATAATTTTTCTTTAGAATATATTCATTAGAAGATGAATGACACAAGCTTTAGAACAAACACCATCAGGGTTCTCGAGATATTGTACGTTTTTATATTAAATTCATTGAAATGCATTAAAAAAAATCTGATGTGGGCAACACATGACTTTCCTTATATAATGCAATGAATTTACTACTTTACAGTTAAAAAAATGTTTTTCTTATAGTAGATACTTATATTCTTTCCAAGATATTGAATTTTCTTCAATTAGTCGTCATTTTCATTGATTTAGCGTCATTTTTATCCATTTGGCGAGATTTTTGCTAATTTGGCAACAATTAAAAATGTCGCCAAGTTGGCAACATTCCGCCAAATTCTTCGCCAAAATCTCGCCAAGCGTTATGGACGGAGAAATAAGTTATTCTTACAGCAGATAAATGACTATTGGCGTTCAAATACAAAAGTATTACTCAAAGAATCTTTTTTCATGAATAGAACGAGCTAAATCAACGAGAATAATATCACCAAATTTATCGCATAATATTACATATGAAAAGTGAACATGTTTCTCAATAGGAAATATATATTTTTTATTTTATATAACTTTTTGATATTTTTTTTTAAAATGTGCAATATCTCGAGAACGGTTCATGTTAGCGTTCTAAAATTTATGTCAATCGTTTTCTAATTAAACATTACATAAGAAATGTCTATTTGAGTAACTTTATTAGCGGTTTTAATTTTTTGACGATTTTTTCAAAATTTCACTCGAGGTTCGAACACTCGAGGTGTTCGAACCGGTTTCGGGGGTTTCTGAGCATTCGATTGCGTATAAAAACAATAGGCTTCCAGTGTTTACGGATTGTGATTTTTGTACCAAATTTCGTTCAAATCGGTCCATTCGTTCGTCAGTTATCGTCTCCACAGACTCACTGACACACACACAGACATCACTTCAAAAATGTTTGATTCGTGATCAGGGGTGCTTGAAATGTGCTCTCCCGTCGAAAACTCGAATTCGAATTTTCGACCCCGTCACAATACTTTCCTTATACATTATGTATATAAGGAAAGTAAAAAATAGCAAGCTTTATCCAATATGTTTACTTTCCATATGCAATATTTGGCAACAAATGTTAACATTATTCTCGTGGATCTAGTTCGTTCCTTCCACGAGATAACATACTTTTTGTAATAATTTTAGATTTTGACACCAAAGAATTTGCCAATAGTCATTTATTTCGCAGGATGAGGATTTTACGCATGAATCTTGTAGATAAAAATTCCTCGTTCTGTTGAAATTTTTCAGTGATCTGTCATCCTTGATTCGATTCCTTTCAATTGAATTCAAAGATATGTAATAAATGGAGAAATACGTAAGAAGCGTTTAGTGTGATAAAAATGAAGCTGAATTTTAGGCTATTGGACCGAAACAAATATGGACTTTGAATGTATGAGAATACATTCAGATATTTTTTAAGGAAGGAAGGAAAAAAAATAGCTGCCTTGACAGGTTGATGATCTCTACTGAAAGTCTGATATCAACTCGCACAAAACCGATATGGCTGGATTCTGAAGAATAAATACATCATCTGCCCTTGAAAGGAGCGGTCAATTACGGAACTGTCGTATCTATTAGGGTCGTATCAGATTGCTCATTTTATCATTCGATCGCAAAACATTATCCATAATTCAAAAAATAAATACATAGAAAGCAAATTTAAAATATCAAATTCACGTATTGCATATTCTTCCCTTCATTGCATAAGCTAAGTGGAAAGTTCTATATTGACGTAAAAAAAATTCAGCATCATGTTCTTGGTGGAAAAGGGTTAGGGTTACCCATACAAATTGTGGGATCCCATAAATATTTTTGTACTAGCCTTTTCCATATTCTTTTGTTCTCGGTTTGTAGATTGTTCCTGTATTTTCCTCAGCTTCTCTCTAAAATAATAATAATAATAATAATAATAATAATAATAGTAATAATAAATAATATCGGGGATCCGGACTCCTCATTCGAGTGGTGCTTGCCCCCTCCCCCCCCCCCACCTCCCCTTATGAGTGCCCATGAGGGACCAGGAAACTCGATACCTTGAGTTCCTCGTTTTTGAATTGTCTGATTTATCATCATTCAACTTGCATTCTCTTTCCATAACACACACACACACACACACACACACACACACACACACACACACACACACACACACACACACACACACACACACATACATATCATACATATATAGAGAGAAACATGTAGGAATTTCACACACACACACACATAGTAATCACACATACACTCACAGTACCGTTGCATAGGGGAGGGTAAGAGCGGGCAACTCTTTCTCCCATATGGGCGCCCGTGACCATAGGCGTAACCAGGATATCAAAAGGTAAGAAGGGTTACGACCGAAAGGGGGTTACAGTGCTGAATTTTGTTTTCCAATATGAACCCTAGGAAAATTAATGTAATTTTTCACCAATGGAGGTCTTATAGCCCCCTTTGATTACGCACTCCCTATAATTTTTTTAAACTATTAGAAATTGTTGTTATTTTATTATAAGAAACTTTTTAAATGAATCTTCACCTACTTTCGGATAATTTATAAATTATTTCAATTTTAAAATTTGATCATTTAGCTAAATACTTAAAAGTAAAAACAAAGGAGTCACTAGGAAAATATATATTTAACTAATTATTCATTATAATCACTTTTTTTTTATAAGACGCAATTTCATTTTTTTTTTATGTTTAAGCAAATTTATAGTGATTTCGATATGCGATGAACTTTTCCTTAGAAGATACAGATATATTTTAGAAATACAAATGGAACTAATCGAGCTTTCTTTTTATTTGTATAAAAATAATTACTATAAATAATTAATTACTATTATTGACAATAAATTTATCAAATAATAATTAATCCCTTAATTAACTATTTCTAAAATTAATCACATTTCAGTGAAATATTTTGCTTCCACTAAGTAAAAATTATGGGTACATTATTGACTAGAAGAATAATTTAAAATATTTGCCTTTTAAAAATTTTCCTTATCCAACAGATGTAACGCATACACGTATATACTGCTGATCATTTTTCTATAAAATGTTTTTTTTTTTTTTTTCAAATTAGAAATGAGAAACATTTATCTCAAATTTTGTTTTGTCTGGGGCTGTTCCCTATCCTTGGATTATCCAAGGTCACCCCCATTCTCATAACTAGCAATTTTTTTCCTGAAATAAAAATCATTAAAATGAAAGCGATAAATTGCCAAATAAGGTACCCGATAGCAAAACATTTCCGAATTGTGTGTAGTGCTGCCCTCTAATGACAAGATTTAAATGCCAGGTAAATCGAAGTTGGGAGAAACGAAGTTGGGCAGCTAGCTGAATGTTGAAAGATAAATTGTATCTTTGTTGAGAAAATCATTAGTGAAAAACTTTTTATCGGTTTCTTTAAAATGTATTTTTGTGCAGTTTTAAAGTTTGAAAATACATAAAAATAAGTAAAATTTTTCCATCCAATACATATTTCATTTATTTTATTCAATTTTATTCAATGTACTTTCTATTTTTTATTACTTTTTATGGGGATAAAGGGTGGGATTATGGGGATGGAGGGGGTAAAGGGTCTAATTTGGGGATTTCAAGTGCAGTATTAGGGTTTTGTTATGTTACATTACAATGCAATATTTTCTTATATTCCTCACCGAAGTGTAACTTAATTATTTCTATATTTTCTTTTTTACTAAACACATTTTTACATTTTGGAATATTTCCAAACTGTACTCTTATTTCTAGTTTCTGCTTTGCTAGCAGTGCTTGTATTATAGAAGATGATGTCCAAATACTAGTTGGGGTTTTTATGTGTGTGTGTGTGGGTGGGGGTGGGGGGACGAGAGCTATGAATTTTATTAAAATTGAAAGATACTCTCAATAGTAACCAAGTATTTAGAGTAAATGTAAAAATGACACAACATTCTAGATGCAAATAATCCCTCAACGATATACATTTAGTCGGTGGACTGTGATATAAATTTCATTTAAAATCACACCCAGACTCTGAATTTTGAAATTAGCGCTCTGCGGATTGAGCTATCTGGTCTTGGGAAGTAACCACACATGAGCGTCTTCTTCTCATGGACGTCTATAGGAGAGGGCCATAGTCCCATAGACCTTGTATACATGTAAGATCATCTACGAGGAGGACAAGAGGGAGCAATCTCCCCCCTAGACATCCAAGGTAACAAAGAAGGACATCAAGCTAAATATGTTCATAATAAAAAAATAATGTATTTTTTATTTTTTGTCGGTATTGTATGTCTTATTCTTGAGTTTACCTCCGTCACTGGAAATAGTTCTACGGACTGCCACTAATTTGAGATTGATACCCATTACTTTCAAAGAATCCACCTTCTCACACATTTGGTTCGTCGTTACTTCTTTTCACCTACATAATATTTATTTCTCACAGGTCATCCGATGTAAACTCATATCTATGGAAGGACACGAACACGAACCACCAGGCTCCGAATCTCAAAATTAGCTGTGGCGGATTTGCTAAGAAGCTGGTGAAGCTTATGTTACAATTTTTTTTTCTTTATGAATTACAAATTTGCGTTCTATTAACTGCCAATTGGCTCACATTTTGTTTGCAGTAAAATCTGGTAAATTCGAAGACTTTAAATTTATTATAACGTCAAAAAGTTGCATCTTATGGGGCCATCAAATAAGGTTTACGTAGGATAATAAAAAGTTTGAAATAAAACAAATAAAAACAAAAAACGTATCTTTTAAAGTAACCCCCCCCCCTCTTTTATTATTTGTAACTTAAATGTATGAAAAATGTATTTATTAAAATGCATGTAGCTTAAGTGTATCAGAGACAACTACATATCAAATTTGGACCTTCTAGCTGCTCCGTATCTCAAGTTATTTCCGAAAATGAGTACATTCATATGCCGAGCCCAAAACAGGATAACCCGATACGGTTCAAAACCCATAAAATGAAAATATACCACAAAAGATAGCGACATACTAAATTTGGACTTTCGTGCTGCTCCGGTTCGTGAGTTATTCCCCAAACCCAAGTACATTCCTATGGTAGGCCCAAAAACAACAAAAAAAAACGAGTACTAGGATGAATACGACCAGCTAATACGATAAGACTCAAAATTTAAATTAAAAAAAAATGTACCCACAAAAAGACAACGACATACAAAATTTCATAAAGTTAAATAAAAGGTTGTTATAAAAAAGGTATAAAATCGACTTTTTAAAAACATGCATTTACTTCACTTTGCCTTTAAAAAAGCTTCACTTACACGGAAAAAAAAATTATCATTATATACGAAAGCAGACTGTAAAATAAGAAGCGAAAATATAACTCAACTTTTTAAACGGGTGTAACTGCATATGATTATTCAATAAACAATGGCATTTCAAAATGGATTTTCAAACTATAAGTATCTTGTGGGGGTCACCGTCACGGAACGCTAGTTTGAAAACAATGCTGCTAACTATGTGTCTGGCCTAGCCTTGCAAGCAATTGTCAGAGGCATATTCTTTTAACATATTTTTAAAAGTATATAAGTTCAATTACAATGCAAAAATTTCCTTTATGGAACCCTCCCCTCAAACTCACATTGTATTTGTAAGTTTCAGCTGCAAAATATTTACCAATAATTTATCTTATTTTAATTTTATTTTCCTTACAATAACAAGGAGCATATGTAAAGGGGAAGTACTGGCCAAAATTTAATTTTTGCAGGTATTATTCACGTAAAACCATTTCGACTCCATTGGACTGGAGCCAATGCCGGTGTTTAACACTTTACAACATACTTGAAAAGTGTTTATGACTTTGTTCATTCATTCTGCCTGTCTGTACGTCCGCACGATAACTACCGTGAAAATGACTTTATCAAAATGAAATTTTAATAGGTTGTTGAGACAGTCTGTGGGACATATGGGAATGAAAATGAATAATATCACCCAATTAATTTCGACTTTAACCCGGACTGAAAAAATTAAATACATTGAACCCTATGGGACCTAATTTTGCAAACATATAATAAGTAGAGTTAAAATTCACAAATTGCTTCGAAAATTTTAAGAAATATTCAAATTATCACGTAAAATGTGTAAAATGAATTTCAGCAAAATATGGTAGGTAGTTTTTTAATTAAAATTTGAAATAATAATTACACCCATTTATATGAAGAGATCACGTGACCCATTTCAAAATAAAATATGGCATCCATTTTTTTCCATGTGTAAAAATCGTGATGTTTGCAGGTATATTTTCTGTTACTTTTGCAGTTATATTACTGTACCTTTACCTTTTGCAGTTATATTTACTGTTACTTACATACGTTCTAAAATCGCTTTAAATTTACATATTATCTGTGTATCTAAATTCTGTGCCAATGCAATTACAATATTTTTGATTTTAAATGATCACTAAACTTTGATTATTCCTTACAACTAAGCCTAATTTCTATAGCATGCAGAATGTAAACAAATCAAGCGATTGTAAGATGAGTTGTATAAGAATTGCTGAATTTTTTTCACGCAAAATTTTTTAGCTCTAGAATCTGGAATATAAGTGATATGAATGAAATATTCATTGATTTTACACAGAGAAACAGACGATTTATAGCCTTATGCTTTTTTGATGAAGTTTTAAGTTTCCAAGTATAATAAATTATTGTAATGCTGTGATAATTTAACAAGAAAGATCAATCATGCTTAAAGCATTGATTATGAACACTTTTCAACTTCAATGCAATTTTATTTAAACAAGTCTAAAATGCAATACATTCCTCGGTAATATTTTGAAACTTATCACAATACTGCATTAATTTATTATATTTGAAAACTTAAACCTTCATCGAAAAAAATGAACTTCATTCAAATGACGGCATTGAAATATAAATTGCCTGGTTTAAACATCTCTAAAATGTTATACATTCCTCCGTAATAGTTTTTGAATTACCATAATACTACGATAATTTATTATATTTGAAAACTTCATCAAAAACAACTGAAATTAATTCAAATGACGTCATAGAAAAAAAAAAACACGCCTGGATCTCTCTATAAAAACAGGATTTCATTCATCACAATACTATAATAATTTATTTTATTTAAACATTTTGTTTAAGACCATGGAGCTACAAAAAATTAAACTCTATGCTTGAAACTTCATCGAAAAAAATCGTCCTTCTCTTTATGAAATCAATTAATATTTCATTCATATCAGCCATGCAGACTCCATGGACTAAATTATTTTGTGTTAAAAAAATACAGGAATTCTAATACAACTCATTCTATATATTTTGCTGTTTACATTTTACATAGGTGAAAAATAGGCTTAGTTGTAGAAATAATCAAATTTAGATGAGCATTTAAACTCAAATATATTGTCATTGCGTTGTTTCAGTATGTAGATGCACAGAATTTAAGCAAAAATAAAGTAGTTTTAGGACGGATACAACACTCAATATGAATTAAAAAGAACTTAAAAAAATCACGAGTTTGAAACAAGATGGATGCCATATATCATTTTGAAGTGGGTCATGTGATCGTTTCATATCATGGTCACGTGATCGTTTCATATAAGAGGTGTAATTATTATTTTAATTTTTATTTAAAAAACTATTGAATATATTTCGCTGAATTTTTTTTTATATATTTTATGGAACAATTTGAATATTACCTAAAATTTTCGAAGCAATTTGTGAATTTTAAATCCGCTTAAAAAATGTTTGAAAAATTAGGTCCCATAGGGGTCAATGTATTTCATTTTTTCGACCCGGGTTCAATCCAAAACTAATTGGGTAATATTATTCATTTATATTCCCATAGGTTCTACAGACCGTCTGAACAACATACTAAAATTTAATTTTGATTAAGTCATTTTTAACGCAGTTATCGTGCTAACGGACAGACAGACAGACAGACAGAATGAACAAAGTCATAAACACTTTTCAACTTTGTTGTAAAGTGTTAAAAAGTATCAGTGCTGAGTGTATCGCATGTTAGAGATGTTTAAATAAAATTACATTTCAGTTTGAAAGTGTTTCATAATCAATGCTTTATGCATGATTGATCTTTCTTATTTAATTTAGTATTATTGTTATTGCAATACTGGCAATAATAATATAATAACTTAATAGATAAATTCAAGCAAAATTTTCCTAAAAGGAAGTTAACATATTAAAGTATTCACAATGCCACTTTTATGTACTTTATTATATAAGTTTCCTGGGAAAGATTTCAAGTACATAAACTTTGTGAAAAAAGTTCCATAAGTGTACATGTTAGGTTTATTACCCGATCGGATAAACGAGATTACAGCTCTCCAAGTGGATAATTTAAAAAGTTAGGATAGCAAACTCGGTAACAAAGCGAGATAGACGAAAAATTTCAATTACAAAATTGTCTAAACTGTTACAAAAGACTTTTATTTAACACAATATGGTTATTGCAGAATGGATATCCTATTCAGAATGTGTGTCTTATTCCCATTGGCTGAACTATTTCATTGCTGTCCTATTCAGGAATGCTATAATAAACAACATTCACACGCACAGAAATTTAATGTACAGCAGTGTTTAATATAACATGCTCTCTGTCAACAACAATGCACATTTAAATTCGAGAAGGAATAGGATCGCGTACTTGGATAAGCATGTCAGATGTCACCTTACGGTCTCTGATGATACGACTGTTTTAAAAGTAGTTATTGCCATCGATTCCCACAAATTAGATAATTTTCTACAACTTTGTAATTGACATTTTTCTTCTATCTTGCTTTGTTGCCGAGTTCGTTAGCTTAACTTTCGAAATTTTCCGCTAGGGACACTGCTATCCCTTTTATTGGATTAGGTCTATCATTTTACTGTAGATAGACCTAGCATGTACATTTTTAGACCTGTCCTTACAAAGTGATTAGGGTGCTTAAGAACTTTCCGGGGAACCCTCTATATGTAAATTGTTTATTAAAAAAGAAAATCAGATGTGGTCAGCACACGGCTATCCCCAGACTTAAATTCATTTTCGCTTTTTTTCGTCCATAATTCATTAAATTGATCTGAATTGCACAAAATAAACCGGGATTACTATTTGAAATGACTGGATTTTCCGTTTTAATTCAGTTTTCGTATTCATTTAGAGATTGGGCGTATTCTTAAAGGCGACGTGGCAGAAATAAAAAAAAACTGCAATATATCGAGAACGGTTAGTTTCAGAGTTATGGGGTTGATGTAATATAAAAAAAAGCATTTAACTTTTTGCTTACGGGTGGGACAGCGTTCATTCCAAGCGAAGAACCTCTCAAAAAGACAGATATTTGACATACCCTATCCTAAACAGTTCGACCCCCCTTTGCAGACATTGGCGTCCGTGGACGCCAACTGTTTGGGATAGAGTATGTCAAATATCTGTCTTTTTGAGAGGTTCTTCGTTTGGGATGGACGCTGTACCACCCGTAAGCAAAAGGTTAAATGATATAATAGAGTATATACATTTATTTTTTATTTTAGATTTTGACTTTTTTTGTGGGCCATTTTGCAAAAATAAAGAAAGAAAGAAAAAACAAAAACAAACAGAGTGTTATTAGCACCAGACAAATCTAATCAGCACCAGGGTAACTCACAAATGACTTATTTACCAAATTTTATCAAATTTGGTCAATTAGTTTCTCAGCTGGAGTGGATGCATATGATTTTTGTAGGCATTTCAAGAAAAAAAAAACCTTTTTCCCTCCGAATTGTAACAAAATCTAATCAGCACCAGGGTAACTCACAGGTAACTTATCTACCAAATTTGTGAAATTTGATCCATTAGTTTTTCATCTAGTGTTGATACATACATTGTACAGACAGACAGACACACACACACACATACTTTACGCTAAAAATAATGTTTTCGGATTCTAGAGTGATCGACATGTGTAGATTCGTCGAAAACCCGAGTTTCTATTTTCTGTATAAGGGAAGTATTAGGATCGTGTATACCCGAGAATCATGAAACCCAAGTTGCGCTTTTCTACACGATTCTACACGATAATACGCTTTTCTACACGATAATACTTCCCTTATACAATATTGTATAAGGGAAATATTAGAATCGTGTATACTCGAGAATCGTGTATACCCTAGAATCGTGAATCCCGAGTTGCGATTTTCTACACGATTCTAATACTTCCCTTATACAGTATTGTATAAGGGAAGGAAGTATTAGAATCGTGAAACCCGAGTTGCGATTTTCTGTATAAGGGAAGTATTAGAATCGTGTATACCCGAGAATCATGAAACCCAAGTTGCGATTTTCTACACGATTCTAATACTTCCCTTATACAGTATTGTATAAGGGAAGTATTAGAATCGTGTATACCTGAGAATCGTGAAACCCGAGTTGCGATTTTCTGTATAAGGGAAGTATTAGAATCGTGTATACCCGAGAATCATGAAACCCAAGTTGCGATTTTCTACACGATTCTAATACTTCCCTTATACAGTATTGTATAAGGGAAGGAAGTATTAGAATCGTGAAACCCGAGTTGCGATTTTCTGTATAAGGGAAGTATTAGAATCGTGTATACCCGAGAATCATGAAACCCAAGTTGCGATTTTCTACACGATTCTAATACTTCCCTTATACAGTATTGTATAAGGGAAGTTTTAGAATCGTGTATACCTGAGAATCGTGAAACCCGAGTTGCGATTTTCTGTATAAGGGAAGTATTAGAATCGTGTATATCCGAGAATCATGAAACCCAAGTTGCGATTTTCTACACGATTCTAATACTTCCCTTATACAGTATTGTATAAGGGAAGGAAGTATTAGAATCGTGAAACCCGAGTTGCGATTTTCTGTATAAGGGAAGTATTAGAATCGTGTATACCCGAGAATCATGAAACCCAAGTTGCGATTTTCTACACGATTCTAATACTTCCCTTATACAGTATTGTATAAGGGAAGGAAGTATTAGAATCGTGAAACCCGAGTTGCGATTTTCTGTATAAGGGAAGTATTAGAATCGTGTATACCCGAGAATCATGAAACCCAAGTTGCGATTTTCTACACGATTCTAATACTTCCCTTATACAGTATTGTATAAGGGAAGGAAGTATTAGAATCGTGAAACCCGAGTTGCGATTTTCTGTATAAGGGAAGTATTAGAATCGTGTATACCCGAGAATCATGAAACCCAAGTTGCGATTTTCTACACGATTCTAATACTTCCCTTATACAGTATTGTATAAGGGAAGGAAGTATTAGAATCGTGAAACCCGAGTTGCGATTTTCTGTATAAGGGAAGTATTAGAATCGTGTATACCCGAGAATCATGAAACCCAAGTTGCGATTTTCTACACGATTCTAATACTTCCCTTATACAGTATTGTATAAGGGAAGGAAGTATTAGAATCGTGAAACCCGAGTTGCGATTTTCTGTATAAGGGAAGTATTAGAATCGTGTATACCCGAGAATCATGAAACCCAAGTTGCGATTTTCTACACGATTCTAATACTTCCCTTATACAGTATTGTATAAGGGAAGGAAGTATTAGAATCGTGAAACCCGAGTTGCGATTTTCTGTATAAGGGAAGTATTAGAATCGTGTATACCCGAGAATCATGAAACCCAAGTTGCGATTTTCTACACGATTCTAATACTTCCCTTATACAGTATTGTATAAGGGAAGGAAGTATTAGAATCGTGAAACCCGAGTTGCGATTTTCTGTATAAGGGAAGTATTAGAATCGTGTATACCCGAGAATCATGAAACCCAAGTTGCGATTTTCTACACGATTCTAATACTTCCCTTATACAGTATTGTATAAGGGAAGTTTTAGAATCGTGTATACCTGAGAATCGTGAAACCCGAGTTGCGATTTTCTGTATAAGGGAAGTATTAGAATCGTGTATATCCGAGAATCATGAAACCCAAGTTGCGATTTTCTACACGATTCTAATACTTCCCTTATACAGTATTGTATAAGGGAAGGAAGTATTAGAATCGTGAAACCCGAGTTGCGATTTTCTGTATAAGGGAAGTATTAGAATCGTGTATACCCGAGAATCATGAAACCCAAGTTGCGATTTTCTACACGATTCTAATACTTCCCTTATACAGTATTGTATAAGGGAAGGAAGTATTAGAATCGTGAAACCCGAGTTGCGATTTTCTGTATAAGGGAAGTATTAGAATCGTGTATACCCGAGAATCATGAAACCCAAGTTGCGATTTTCTACACGATTCTAATACTTCCCTTATACAGTATTGTATAAGGGAAGGAAGTATTAGAATCGTGAAACCCGAGTTGCGATTTTCTGTATAAGGGAAGTATTAGAATCGTGTATACCCGAGAATCATGAAACCCAAGTTGCGATTTTCTACACGATTCTAATACTTCCCTTATACAGTATTGTATAAGGGAAGGAAGTATTAGAATCGTGAAACCCGAGTTGCGATTTTCTGTATAAGGGAAGTATTAGAATCGTGTATACCCGAGAATCATGAAACCCAAGTTGCGATTTTCTACACGATTCTAATACTTCCCTTATACAGTATTGTATAAGGGAAGGAAGTATTAGAATCGTGAAACCCGAGTTGCGATTTTCTGTATAAGGGAAGTATTAGAATCGTGTATACCCGAGAATCATGAAACCCAAGTTGCGATTTTCTACACGATTCTAATACTTCCCTTATACAGTATTGTATAAGGGAAGTTTTAGAATCGTGTATACCTGAGAATCGTGAAACCCGAGTTGCGATTTTCTGTATAAGGGAAGTATTAGAATCGTGTATATCCGAGAATCATGAAACCCAAGTTGCGATTTTCTACACGATTCTAATACTTCCCTTATACAGTATTGTATAAGGGAAGGAAGTATTAGAATCGTGAAACCCGAGTTGCGATTTTCTGTATAAGGGAAGTATTAGAATCGTGTATACCCGAGAATCATGAAACCCAAGTTGCGATTTTCTACACGATTCTAATACTTCCCTTATACAGTATTGTATAAGGGAAGTATTAGAATCGTGTATACCTGAGAATCGTGAAACCCGAGTTGCGATTTTCTGTATAAGGGAAGTATTAGAATCGTGTATACCCGAGAATCGTGAAACCCGAGTTGCGATTTTCTACACGATTCTAATACTTCCCTTATATAGTATTGTATAAGGGAAGTACTAGAAGCATGTATTGTAGGGAAAGTAAAAATATCATTGAATTTTTAAGAAGTGTTTCTCAATCTGAGCAAAGTTCCAAGGAATTTGGAAATTCAGAATAAGTTCATAACCCTTTCACTGTATAGCACCTGTTCAAACAGGTCTGCGTTAACACAGACGGAGAGTAGATGTTGATGTCAGCGATGATAACTTTTCTCTATTTCTTAGTACTGTTCCGTTCTAAGGTGTGTTTATACCTTGTAAAAATATAAGTAATGGGGCATTCTTAGTTTTACATAGTCGACGAGGTTTGAGTTTCAAAGTGAGAAAATATATTCTTAAAAAATATGTGCGTTAAGCGTAAAATATGTTATTACAATTTTAGTTGAATATACTTGTAAATAATTTTGCCTGTACTAGTTTCTAATTATATTTTTTAGATTACTACAGTTTTAAAGAGGGTTTTCTAAACATTCTATCAGAGAGAAAATTCAAACGACTCGTTAATAATAGCATAAGATAAATATTTAAAAGTTTTGAGTGGTTTAGAGGCAAAAAAAAAGCCACCTTCGTCGGGATAAATAAGGCAGAGCAGTCATTCCAGCAAGCGCAGGAAAATGTCTGTCTAGACAGACACATCAGAATGTGTTTTACTTTAGCTGAATTGGATAACTTGGCCTAAGGCATTTCTAGGTCATATTGATTCCTTCCTGCAGAGGTCATATTGATTTCTTCTTGAAAAAATATTATGTTTTAACGAAATGGTAAGGACATACAATAAATTAATTTTCTGTGGATCGTATGAGAATTATGTAAGAAGTGTTGTTACGGGGTCGAAAATTTGAATTCAAGTTTTCGACGGAGGTGCAAATTTCAAGCATCCTGAAACTCGAATTGAACATTTTGTTTTTGAAGTGATGATTGGCGTGTGTGGTGTGTGTGTGCGCGCGTGAGAGAGAGAGAAAGAGAAAGAGATAGGGAGAAAGAAAGAGAGAGAGAGAAAGAGAGAGAGAGAGAGGAAAGAGTTCCGAACGTAATTTGGCCCAATTATTATAATCAGTGAATACTAAAAGCCTATTGATTTTAGACGCAATCGAATGTTCGGACGCCTCCACTCCCCTCTAATTTTCCAATAAATATTTGAAAAATCAATAAGTGACAAGACCTTTAATAATGATAAATAATCATATCATACGTGATGTTTCCTTAGAAAACGAAGGATACAAACTTTTCTGTGTGTGTGTGTGTGTGAGAGAGAGAGAGAGAGAGAGAGAGAGAGAGAGAGAGAGAGTTTAGAACGTAATTTGGCCCAATTATTATAATCAGTGGATACTAAAAGCTTATTGATTTTAGACGCAATCGAATGTTCGGACGCCTCCCCCTCCCTCTAATTTTCCAATAAATATTTGAAAAAATAAATAAAGGTCAAGACCTTTAATAATGATAAATAACCATATCATACGTGATGTTTCATTAGAAAACGAAGGACGCAAACTTTAGAGTGCTAGACTCTCGTGATATTGCACGTTTTTCAAATAAATTAAAAATAAAATACATAAAATTAGAAATGTAGTAAGTTATATTTAATATGTTTACTTTCCAATCATGTGGAGCTAGTTGCCTTAATTGTAAAAGTTTTATATCTTGATGTCAAAGAATTCGTCAATAGCTATTTATTTCGCAGGATATTAATGTAATGTCAATTGCATTTTGATGAAGATTTTGTGCATGAGAACGAATAAGTCATTTCGTTTAGACCAATAAGTTGCCAAAATTTCAATTTACGTGAAATACTAAAATAATTGTGATGTGAATCTTGTATATCATTATTTCAGTGTGAAAGAAGTAGTCATTGAATTATGTAAGAAAAGTCATGTATTGACCCCATCAGATTATTTTATTATTATTATTGTTTTTAACAGCGAAATCTTTTTAATTACTAAGTAACTTTTAAGTAACTACTTGTGGCGCCAGCAAAATTGGTCATACTATATCAAGGTGGTTAACCTATGTCCTGCGAAACATTGACTATAATCAAGATGTTGAAATCAGCGTTTCTTATGAAAAAGTGGCCACTTTATTCGTGTGGTTACTTTACCAAGTTTTACTGTATTAAATTTCTTGCAGATAAAACACGAAATTATGATAATATAGCAGGTTACTATTAATGTCGAAAGTTTTCTAAAATTTTCTTATTACAACGTATTCGTGTTGATAAAGAACTAAAGTAAGTGTTATTAAATAGCATAAAAATCTAGTAACAGAAGAATTCCTGTAAAATTACAAGCACAGATATTCTGTAACATATTTTCTGTAACATATTTTACATAATATTTTTTTATAACATTTTTTCGAGTTTTCTTATTATGCGATCTTGCTAAAAGTCAAAAGACTCTCTCTGTTATCGATTTAAATTGACATATCAAATTTCACGACAATATTTCAAGAGATATTGCGCACCTTGGGGAAAAATAAAATTTCTAATTCTCCAAGATTAGCTCGTGATAACTCCTAACAAGGATGTTTATTTATTTTCCTGTTAAAAGTATCTACTTAACAGTCGTTTATGTAATAATAGTGAAAATTAAAAGAAATATATGATTTTTCCAATTTTAAATTTTTAAAAATGTGCAACATTTCAAGAGCGGCATACACTGACGTTTAAGGACATCGTTTATTTAACAGTGGAAACTATTCACATTTAAATTATTTATTATTTAAATTACTTTTATAATAATTTTTTCGTTTTTCGGTGAAAGTATATTTGAAAAATTGCTTTCCCTGATCTGATCACTTAAAAAATCAATAACTATTAATATTTATAGATTGAAAAAATTGTATTATATTTCATTCGAATCGCTCAATTTTCTGTAGATATACCCCTTCCCCCTCTCCAACACACACAAGCACATCTCAATGAATCAATCATTGATTCTTATTCAGGGATGCTTAAAGCTCAAAGCAGGCATATATATATATATATATATATATATATATATATATAAGAAAAAAAGGTTTGAAGATCCAATGAAAGAAAAGTGAGAAGCTGTAATACGAAAATCCAATATCTAACAGGCTTACGAAATAAAAGTATAAATCAACAAATCCTCAAGCAAATGGAATATATATATATATATATATATATATAATTGGAATTACTAATGAGGCCAATGAATTAAATTTTGATTTCTATCCACCTAATCTACAACTCATAGAAAATGTATATACATCCAACTGGATCAATTTTCTAGACGTTAGTTTAACAATTAAAAATGCAAATACAATACAATTTAAAATCTATGACAAAACAGAAACATATAACTTCAAAGTAAATAAACTTCAACATTTCTCTTCCAATCTTTCCAAATCTGTATATAGAAATATTATTAATAACCAGTTATTAAGAATCAAAATGTTAAGCACACCTTGTTACTACAAAGAACATCTTCATAAATTCATCAACACCGTCATCAAAAATAACTACCCGTCCAATCTTATTTTTTCTTTTATTAAAACACATTTTAAATTTAAATTCAAAAACTTGCAACAATTACAACAACATATTGACAGATCATACTCTAGCATTTCTAAATAATTCATAAACTCCATGTCTTCTTCTAACAGTTAAACTATTCGTATAATTCACTTTAACCTGCTTTGAGAAAACTGCTTAGTCAGTAACAAAAAATTCACTGTAACCTGTTCTGAGATGATTGGTAATACACATGCTTTTCCAGAAGTACCACTGTACTAGGGGTAGATATATTTTCATTATATTCTTTTGATATTACTTTATAATACTTTGCATCCTCAATTCAATAATTAGCCACAAGCTGGTGTAACAGAATATTTTATATTCATGTTTGATTTTTTGTGTTTTTGATCCACTTTGTCTTTTCTTCTACGTCGGGCCATTTACATTATTTCTGTAATACATTTTACAGTTATGTAAACAGAAACGTAGAATCAGCATTAACGAAACATGTATGGCCCTTGATAACGTACATGGTTTCAGAAATGCTTTTCATATACATTTTATTCCTTTTATAATCACTAGTTTCCATTTTTCAATTTCCAAACTTCTTGCATAGCTCATCGAGCTACACTAGGCTTCTGATTTGCAAAAACCTTCAGTTTACAAGCAATTTTCATTGGTATTTCTCGGGTATATATATTACAAGTAATCATAAAAATCTTCAATTATATATATATATATATTTGACAGTCGGATTTTTGTTCACATTACAATAGTATTTTCCTTCTACATGTGTATTATATGGAAGGTCATATTACACAAAATATAATAAAAAATTATAAAATGATTTATAATAGCGCGAACAATGAAAAAAATAATATTAAAAGTTGTTTGGGTTGATAATTATTTGCACTGAAAAGCCCACGAATTTACTATCATAGCATAATTGTTTACAAACTAATAAGATTACTACACGTTCTGTTCTAAAGTCTAGCATCGTTATCTGGTCAGGTTCGATAGATAGTTAACCTGAATATATTTCAAAAGCGTATGTAAACTTGGATTTACCTGTAAGCATCAGAAATGTAATTGTACTCATTCTTTTATTTTTTTTAATAAATAAAAAATGATTGATGATTTTTTTTTATTAAATAAATCTCCTTATAATTTTTCCATTTTTCATCCTTCTTTAGCATTTATTGGATATTTTCACGTCGGAGATAGCATTTTCTTCACAATCATTTTCATAAGAAATATTAAATGATACTTTAATTCATCGTATTGGAATCTTTCTTTTTACGTCATATGATAAATCATATTCATATTTAGTATTAAAATGAATTAATAACCCCTTTCATTGTCACTTTATCTTTCAAAAATAAAAATTCTTCTCGTTATTTCATATTGAAACTTTGTATATCAAGTCAAAACATTCGTAAAATAAAAGAACTATTTTTTTTTTAATTTTCTTCTTGAAAACATATGGATTGCTAAATCAATCACAAACTGAACAAAGTTGCCTTCAAACAATGATGTTGATGTTGTCAATTAGAAATAAATAATACAAAAATCTTTCTTTTTGCGTCATTTGATAAATCATATTCATATTTAGTATCAAATCAATTAATAGCTACTTCCACTGTCGCTTTATCTTTTAAAAATAAAAATTATTTTCGTTTTATTATTATTATTTTCATTAGCATCATACTGAAAATTATATATAACCAGAAAGAAATGAAAAATTGATAACAAATAGAATCTACATACCATTTATTGTCAGAGAAGAATTTTTATTTTTCAATTCGAATCTAAATTATAAAGCATTTAAAAAATTAAGAATCATAATTGCGACAATGATTGTTGCTGTTCCATTGAAATTTTTTCATAGGTTAACATCTATTGCATGTAAATTTAGTTATTTAATATAATACTTTAATGTTATAGAATAACTATTGAATATAATTTAACTGTTTTCTATTTTGTTTTCTAACAGCAACTTAACAAAGTAGGAAAACAGATAATTTACATTCAATAGCTGAAATTGAACTCAATAGGTGTTAAGTGACGAAAAAATATATATATATATATATATATTCGAATTAAATAGCAGCAATTATTGCCGAAAAGATGGCGCTCTGAGCTTAAAACTTTCTTCTTGTAGTTAGTTACAAACTTATAATAAATATGTTGCCAATCAACAAAAACGCTTAAGGGTTAAATACACAATGTACCTAGAAAATCAAAATTTTAATTCAAAAGTAATGATTTTAATTCACACAAATCGTCTGCCCTAAATGAATGAATCCCAGCTGCTGTTTAGATTGTTCTATTTCCATTTCAATTACGTTATGAAGAAATGACAACGTCGCGACCATAGTATATGAATGCGTGACCCATTCATTCATTCATTCATTAATTCAGCGCAGGAAATAGACATCTTTCCGGTGCCTGATTTTGTTCAGAATGATTGAATTTATGTGTCCGCCATAACTGTCCCGCACTGTGCTGCTCTCTTTCATAAGAGTACATCTACACAACTATAATGGTCGAAAACAAAAGGTTGGAGAAGATTATGGGGAACATAAAGTTCTTCGAAATGTAAATAGGAGTATAATTTTTATAACTTACGTAGAAAAAAAAAATATATATATATATTTTTTCAATTAATGAATATGTGTTTGTTTGCGTCGTATGAAGGCCATAGAGCTGATTTCGAGTTTATTTCAAGAGTTTGAGCATGAGAGATTCGAGCAAAAAATAGTAAAGAAAAGAAAATGTATTTTGGGTGGCAAAAATTTTTACCATACTATTATTTTTGAAAAACAATTGGCTTAAAATATATTTCTCATGATCTGCTATAGATGGAACGTAGATGATGGCTGATATGGATTCAGCATCAAATTTCAGAGGGGTTAAATTAGTTTATTAAGGAGTTCCACATCCGGTTCTTATTCCAGTTGAATAGGAATTCATTTTCTTTGACATCTATTTCTCAAGATTGGTTATAGATAAAGCTTGGGTGGTAATTGATATGGATTCATCATAAAATTCGAAGGAGGTAAGGCAGTGCACTGAGAATTTTCACTTCCAGTTTCTTTTCCACTACCGGTTCAAAAAATTCCCTTGAAACATCCATTTTCTAGTACTGCTTGTGGATAGAGCTTTGATAATGACTAATATAGATTCAACATTAATTTTTGGAAGGGGTAAAAGGACTCTAAGGATTTTCACCTCTGGTTGTGGCAATGTTACTTCCGATTCAAAACTTTAACATTTTTCTTGAAACATCTATTTCTCGGAATCTGCTATAGATATAGCTTAGATGATGAGTGATATCGATTCAAAATTAGATTATGAATGGGTAGGGGGATTTACTAAAGATTTCCACTTTCGGCTCTTTTGTCACTTCCGATCTAAAAATTTTTCTTGAAACATCAATTTTTTAAGATTGGTTATAGACAGAGTTTAGATGATGATTGATGACTAATATGAATTCAGCATTAAAATCCGAAGGAGGTTGGGTGTTTACTAAATATTTCCATTTCCGGATTCTTTTTACTTCCGTTTCAAAAAATTTCTTTAAAACAACTATTTCTCAGGATTGGGTATAATAATGTCCATTAAATGGAGGTGTTCGCTATTTAGAAGTGTCCGTTAAGGAGGTTTTACTGACAACTATTTTTAAATAACCACAGCCGATGACCATTAGACCTCGATATGAGATTTGCTAATTACTGGTCATATACGTGGATTTATTGAGACAAGAAATTTTACATTAAGAAATATACAATACAATACATAATAATGAAGAGTTTCAAAATGTACATTATATAGCAAAATTATACAGCAACAATAATATGGGAATAAATAATATATTACAATTTATGGCATAAAAGACCTATATATTTATGACATAAAAGACCTATATTATATTTATGACATAAAAGACCTATATTATATTTATGACATAAAAGACCTATAAGACACTGCACAGTGTTTACTACGTATAATTTTAATACTTTGACATAGGTAGTCTCAGGAGGAGGGTTATGACCACCCAAAACCACACCCTTGGCGACACCACTGTTATCTTAAAATATAGAAATTTATTATATGATAAAATTGCTTGCATTTAATGCTCATGCATAATAAAGAGCGATATGCACTTTTTGCAGTGGCGTCGCCAAAGGAAGGATGTAGGGGGTCATAACCCCACCCAGGAACCTATTTGAATCCATTGACATTTGGAGAAATTGAAAACAAAATATTTTGTTTCAAAAACCCCCATTCAAAATTTTTATCTGACGACGCTACTCAATATTTGTTGATATATTCCCCCCAAAAGTGCGACCTGAATATTGTATTGTTCGTAGCTTTAAAGTTTTAGATAAAAATGTGGATGATATATAAATCACTTAATATTCAATTTTATATTGCAAAAACTTGCAGAGAATTGAAAAGAATACATGTTCTAGACGGTATGTGAACAACGGATCTCTGCCTGTAGTCGATGCTATTCTATTGGAAAGATGGATTTTTCTTCTATTACATGGTTATTAGGGTATTTACACTACAGATTTGTAAACAATGAATTATATACAATATTATACCACTAAATTTGTTTTTTGCAACAAATTTTATGCGCATGTACGACAAGTCTAATACAAATCAGAAATGTTCCATACGGAGTGAACCATATAAAATGGTGTTAGACTTGCATGGTTTTTGCAAGATTAGTTGTGAAAACTTTATGCAATCATGCATTTATCGCTAACTGTGAGGTAAACAATTGGCATAAAACTTTATTCTTTATTTTTAAATACTATTGAATTGGATTAGTTAAGAGTTTTTAAGTCTTAGATATAGGCAATATTTTTGAGTTAGTAAGACAGATACAATTTTTTTAACTTATGGCCAATCTATTATCAATGAAATTTGTTATTCATCTTAAGTTAAAATGAACTATATTTTTTTAATATATATATATATATATATATATATACTCATATATTCATACTGATAGTTGCAAAGATGATACAGAGGATAAATACAAACAAATGCATTTACAAACTTAAAAATTTAAAAATTCCTAATATAAGAATAAAAATATTGTTTTATGATAATGTGAATAAAATAACTTGAAAAAATGAAATATTTTAAATTCTTATTGAAAATTAAACCAATATTTTAATTATTTGAAAATAAAAATTCCAAGTATTTGAACTTTTTATACTAACATAAATGTTTAAAATTCAAATATTTTCTTCAATAACGACATAATAAAAATTAAATATTTTAAATTTGTGTGAATAACTCTTAATGTAAAAAAAAAAACAAAAAACATTTAAGAAACTAAATATTTCAAAATATCCACGTAAACAAGGATATTTTAAATTCAATGTAAACAAGTGAATTTGAAACATTAAATATAAATCATTTTTATATAAGCCGACACATTTAAGAATTTAAATATTTTAACATCTCAACGTAAACAAATAATTATTTTGAATATTTTTAGTGTTGTCGTGTCAAGTGATGATCGCATCCGATTTTTTCCACGAATCGAACAATTAATCGTAATCGAATCGTAAAAATTAATTCCAGACACGTGTATCGAATCCATAATTATACGCTTTGGAAACAATACGTGCGTGGTGGAATACTCAACCAATCATGCGGGACGGAGAGCATTCACCAGCTTAAAGAAAAAAGATAAATTTTTACTGTGACTTTCTGATGCAGATGAATCATAACTTGCAAATAAATTTGAAGTCTTATGAGTAATATATCATTTTATATATTTAAGAAAATTTATAATGCAGATTATAATGATAAGAATATTTTGAGCAGTGTATATAGGCACAAATAAAATAATAATGCAGCATATGCTGTTTTGAAAATGCGCCGGATTCCCCCTTCGTCAGTGCTAAAGAATCAGCAAACCTGAAGTCAAAAAGACGAAATTTCGTCTTTTTGATTATGATCTATGCGGCGACTATAGGGGGTGTTTTCAAAGTTAGAATCACGCTTCATGGCAAATAACAACACCCATGGATCGGTTTCACGTTTATTATGCACACATCAGCTTGGAATAACTGACTTGCAATGAATTTGCATGTGCTGGTTTTTTTTTTTAATTTAAAGCCCTTGGCGATCGGAAAATTCAGACCTACTTTCAAACTTCAGAAAAAAAAAACCCTGTTACATGATGTTTATGGTAAGTGATATTATTGTTGTAATATCCAAATAATGTCTATTAAATGGAGGTGTTCGCTTTTCGGAAGTGTCGGAGGTTTTACTGAAAACTTGTTTTTAAATGAACACCCCAATTCACCAACTCATAACTTCGGTTAACTAAGCGTTTCGGCGGAAAATGGATCTCCAGGACCCCTTGACGAGTGAAAAAGAGAGTTTTACAGTTTGGAGCATTTTATCTTGCCATTGAAGACCCCTGGACGCTATAGGCCTTGGCAGGGAACGGCCGCGTTCCGCATAGGTCTCAAGCCGGTATGGTGTTATCTGCATTGGGAGCGTGATCCAATATATATATATATATATATATATATATATATATATATATTACTCGAGTGACTCAGCTGAGATACTTCAGGTTTAGTTTATAGAACAAAATGCAAAAGGGTCTAATTTTCTGTTGAAATATCGAAATTTCGTGCTAATTTTATAAAATTTCCTAATCTTTAAACACACAGATATAAATGTGGTCGAAAAGGTTTAAAATTTTGATTTTCTGTACTATTCATGGTAGTGTAAAAGGAAAGTATTGTGATGAGGTCAGAAAATCCGACCCTCGAATTTTCATGTATCTACACGCTTTGAGCATCCCTGAGCACGAATGTATCATTTTCTTTATAATGTCTTGTGCGCCTGTCAATGGGCACCCATAAAAAATGAATGTAGAATAAAATGATAAAATAGAATGAAATTCGGCAGTTTATTTCAATCGAATAAAATAAATAATACAAAATTTAAAAATACTATGAAAAATGAAAAAGTAATAATAGTTAGGAGTTTGCAAAAGTGTTGCCACAGGTTACATTTGGCTCGGTATTCCGTGTCACAATATTCAAGAAGACTCATTTATGTTTAACCGGTAATATACTGAAATATTATCCTTTGGCTTACATACACATATTTTTTTCTGAATGTAATTTTCATTATAAGCTATTCTAAAATTAACTCACTAAAAATACCTTTCTCCATCAGATAGTGATACCCCGTTACATCAGCCAGGAATACAATTTAAGACGTCAAAGGTGCCCACGAATAAGGATTAGCGTATGGTCCGAAAAACTGTTAATCTCTCACTCATATAGTGGTGTAATCTGAATTGATATAGTGTAATCTCACTAATATAGTGTAATCTGCAGTTTTGGATTCAAGTTCTAGTAAGGCATCTTACAAAGGGTCATAAAAATATTTGAATGTTTGATCTCTGGTCTGAAGTCTCCTATTTGGCCGGAGTGGTCCGAAAAACTTCGTTAGATCAGGCGCGGATCCAGCATGAATCGTAAAGGGGAGGGTGATGATTTGTAATAACATAGATAAAGAACAATATAGTAACATTATATGGTCATATATATATAAAGGGCTTTTGGCATAATCAGAATAGATAATAACGTATGGTGAGCATTTTAAATTTAATAAACATGTTTTTTATTTATTTACTTTTTATAATTTATTATTAAATATAGTTTCATAATACGCATATCTTTTTAAATTGTTTTAATAATTATATCAAATTTTATCGTATTAAATTATAATTTAATAAATTGATATGATCGAAAATTATTTTCTTTTTTAGTTTTCAGTGCTGTGCAAACTAGAGCACTGCTACAGTAGCGTCGCTAGAAAAAATGGGGGTGGGGTAACCAAATGTCTTGTTTCCCATTTTTCTAAATATCATTTCTACGTACTTCCATGGGTTTTGATGGATCCCTAGGAGGTCTTATGACTCTTCTTGGTGACGCCACTGCACTGCTATATATAATATTAGGCTATAAAGGGATGGGGGGAGTTAAAACGCCCCCTCTAGATCCGCCCTCTTATTAGATTCATAGTAAATCTGCTACTTCATAAACTGGCTTGTTGGTTCTAATCCACTTGTAATTTTAAATAATTAAAAATAGTACAACTCTCTAGAATTACTCTTAAATGAGGAAAGAGTAATTCTGCAGAATCCTTCTATAAAAAATTACTACTCCAAGATATATTTCTTAGTTCTACATGGATATTTGTACGAAATAATTACTTTGTAACTGCGAAAAGGAGAAAAGTCAATATAAACAGACTAAATAAATAAGTAAGCAACCACCCGCAAACGGCTTATACAGAAACAGCACAGGTGATTTCGCACGTGACAGAAGCCAACTCGCTTACAGGAATGGCATTTTGGGAGAAATAACCAGAAACCCAATTCAAATATTTAATGTTGTCACGGCCGCGATGGCACGGATGTATTGAGGGGGTGGGATGCGATAGAGGATCCACAAAATTTTTACACTGATCGCTCTCCGGAGGCGCTGTTGTCATGACAACACACGCACGCCCCCTTCACGCATGACCACCTGTCCTACAAAAGCGAGAGATGAAGAAAAACTATCCGTCGTGTTATTTTCAGTCAGACAAATGTACGCCTACCGTATGCGTACAACCGGCGTGACGCAACTGTGGAGATGGCGCCCCAACGCCACTGGTTTTGAAAGCATGGAAACTTTGTGTTGGTCGGGTTTCAATCACGTGCGGCGGTTATATGAATAATTCCAGGCAGCACCTTTGATGGGTTTGAGAATTAATTTTTAAAATTTTCATTCCGTGAGTGGAGGATGTTTTTTTTATCGTGATTTTGTGAAGAATTTCTGAAGAATTGGACCATATAGGTGGAAGTCTAAGATGATTGTTCTGTGTTTATAGTATAGATGATTTTAAGTGAACACAACTAGAGCGTTCCAAAATGGAATATTCGAATTCTAAAGGGCATTGACCCATAAGTTGATAAAATGGCCATCAAGATGTGTGTCCACTTAATTTATTCAATTTTGAAGGAAATTTTATCTAATGGTTAATAAACTAATTGCCAAATGGTATTATGTTGAAAACTAAAATTTGTAAGTATAATATGGATTTTTCAACTGTGATCAGCAATTAGCAACAGGTTGACAAAGGAACAAATCAACTACTAAGAATGCCTGCAATTCCATCGGCTTTATATTATGCTGAGCTTCAATCAAGATGTTTTATTTGGGGACTCAACTAGATTCCCCCGCTTAACCTGCCAGGAAAAAGTACAAAGGAAACTAAAAATATTTGTGCGTGTTTAGCAAAGCTATCAATTAATAACGCTTCTGTCGTGTGAAATGTGTTTTCGAACGAAATACGTCAAGCTTAAATTTACAATACATTAGTAACGTATATATGCTGCAGTATGCATATTGTATAAAGAATCTGGATACACACGGGGAATGCTAGTATTTCATACTGTTGGTATAAAGTAATATACTATTTACTTATATTCTTCTTGTTTAAGTTTTGAAACAGCATATCATTATGAATGAATTTTTATGCAATATAATAGTTAACCTTATATAATTACGTATATTATACGCATACGTCTATTACGTCATATACTTCTCAGTGAATATCGATAACATTTACGTGTAAGAAAAATGTGGGGATCTCAAAGCAATTACATACCCTGATATTACAGCACAAATTGCAGACTTTGCAACTGTGTGGCAAAAAATTTTGACAACTAACCTGAATAAATATTATTCTTGTGCATCATGTCAGACATAGACAAACGTCGGTTAACTTATACCATGAAAAGCTAAATAACAGTTTCTGTGTGTTTTTAATGCACCTTCTTTAAGGATAAAATTTCTTTACTTGGAATTTCACCAGAAGTGTAGAGAATATCTTTTTCGTACATGTGATTTCAGTTTGAGTTGTTTATTATTCTTTTGTGAAGATGTCGCTTGCTGCTAAACTCAAGTGGAAAAGGAGGAAAGGTGAGTTGTTTTCCGCATATTTTTTCGGAATTGGAACGAAAGAATTCTTGCAACACTTCCTCAGTTTTCATGGTCATGGAATAATTGCATATTAATTCTGCCGTGGATGTTTTAAGTTTAGAATGTAAAAGGTTTGGATTTTAGTAAGACCTCACAAACTATTTAGGTACATTGGAAGATTTAAAAAGCCAATTTTGCTCATCAACTTAATAAGAAAGAAATATAAATATAATACATGCAGAGTCATACTTCTGCATATATAATATCTATATTTTTGTAAGTAAAAGCTTAGAGCAGTATACTTCCTTCTCTTTTCACTTGCGACCCAAAATTCTAAAACACTTTTGCCTGGTGTTTGTATTAGTAAGCAGTGGCGTACGCAAGGGAGGGTCCTCGAGGACTAGTGCACCCCCCCCCCCCCTAGCTTCCCATAAAAGGTCCATTCAAAAATAGTAAATTATATCAGATAAAGTTCAGTTCCTAACAAAGGTTAGTGAGCTGTCTCCATCCAAAATTTTTCTTCCT
Organism: Amaurobius ferox; assembly: GCA_951213105.1. NCBI lineage: Eukaryota > Metazoa > Arthropoda > Arachnida > Araneae > Amaurobiidae > Amaurobius > Amaurobius ferox. The sequence goes on from OX578136.1 coordinate 87,042,925, forward strand.
CAAAATTTCCCTCTGCCTGTCGGAAAATTGGTTTTGGTCATTTTATGTATAACGGATTCCTGATCTTTTTAAAATTTGATATAGCATGTTTATTTGAAATTCATTCAAAAGTTTACCGATATATTGTTGTATAACATATGGAAATAAATAAAATAATTACGATGTAGGATACTTCGTATGAAACAGCGTATAATAAAAGTGGGGGTGAAGACAAAAAGACAGTCACTAAAGCAGGTCCGCATTCTTTGGTCACCAGAAACCATACCATTTAAGTAAAATTGCAATTTTTTCTCTGAAAAAAAAAAAGTGGGACGGGGTCAGGAACCAGTTGAGATTGACTCAAGGAAAAAACAATACAATTTAATCCGCAGTTATTGAACAAAATCCTGTTTCTCATTATTCTCCAAATTGAATGTTCACATGTTGATTGCTGTGATATTCAGACATTCTCTAGATCACTTTATTTTTCTTGCATTTGACCCAAAGTATTTAAACTAGATATTAAAAAGTATTTAAGAAGATAAAATATCTAATTTATTTTAATTCACAATATATTAATTTATGACTTATCTGAATCCAGTAATTTACATGAACTGCAATTACCACTCACCTGCCTTTATTGGACTAGGATTATTAAAATAAACTTAACTCTTTTGTTTTTTGACTTATCTCAGCATGTAAATATTGTAAAAATTTTAATTTTTACTAATTTTAAGTTCGAAACATTCATGATATTATTTCATAAAATTTATTTTAGTTATTAATAAAGTCTGCTATAGAAATAGTTCGTTAATAATATCTTACAAAGCTAATGAACTGGTTTCATAGGCAAAAAGGACCAGTGCAAACAACTGCACTAGCAATCTTTTCTTTTGCTAGTGCGGTTGCCCTATCTCCAATCTGTCGAAGGTTTTTTTTTTGTCTTTGAAACCGGTTATTATTTTTATCAACTTTTTATGATTTTATCAATGAACTATGTTTCTTGCAGATTAATTTTGAATGTTTTTTATTCGAATTTCAGATAATCAATAAAGTTTATCGAGAGTTTAATTTTCTTTCAGTCTGACAATTTATTATTCATATGTAAAGGCGAATTTCCCATGAGCGTTTCTCTCTTTTTTCCTTTCTTTCGACCCAGACCACCCGACCTACCCGAAGGTGTAAGATATCTGTTTGGACGGTCGGGACAGTGCCACCCAATTTAGACCGAAACCCATTGGGGCGGCATCCACAGGGACGATTCCTTTCCTACCCTACCACCAACCTGTTTGAAGGACTTTCAGACACACATATTTAACGTGCCCATATTTTGCACGAACACGGAGACAGTTTGGGCAGAGCCGGGAATGGAACTCGGTTCCTCTGAGTGCAATCTTCGTGGCAATCCACTGGGCTGCCCCGCTCCCAGCGTTTTCTCCCCTTTCTCTTCGTCGATCCAGATCGTCCAACCTACCTGAAGGTGTAAGTTATCTGTTTGAATGGCTGGGAAGTGCCACTCAATTTAGACCGGAACTCAGTGGGGGGCGGCATCCGCAGGACCCGCACCCTCTTTTCCCTACCACCAGCCTCATGAAAGAACTTACGGACCCACATATTTAACGTGTCCGCACTTCGCGAGAACACGGTACCAGTTTGGGCAGAGGCAGGAATCGAGCTCAGGTCGTCCGAGTGCAATCCTAGCACTCTAACGACTGGGCTGCCCCCCCCCCCCCCAGCTTTCGCCCCTTGCAAACAAGGGAGACAAGCTAATTTTTTAACAAATGTTTGTGTTAAATGTTCTTAGTTTTGAAATCTGTAAATATTTCAGCCCACCGCCGAACCCCTGTCTTTATATCCTTTTAATACCAAGGTAATGTCAACTGCATAAATCAGGATTTTGTCTATAAAATTTTCAAAGAGTGAGACATTTTATCTTCTCCAGGGAATGTCCTTAGCTTTGAAATCCTTCAACCCACCGCCGAAGCTCCATTTCCTATACTCTCCTTTTTATACTAGTGTGATTTCAAATGCATAAAGCTGGACTTTGTCGATGAAGTTTCCAAGGAAAGAGACATTTTAGCTTCTCCAAAGAATGTTCTTAGTTTTGAAATCTGTAAATATTCATATTTAATATGATGGTTGAAAACCCAGACCGTCCGACTCACCCGAAGATTTAGAGCAGTTGGATGAGCGGCCGGAGAAGTAATATAATAGTTGTAAAAATTGATTTCATTTAGAAATAAGAAAACTGTTAAAATGCTATATCTTATATGTATTCATCTTAAATAGGTAACATTTTAAAATCTCGTGCATTTCATGCATTTTTATGTTACATTATATTATTTTACTCACTAAAGAAATAATACTTATTGAAAGAGCGAATTCAAATATAAATTTCACGTGTAACAGCAAAACTCTTTACAATTTAAAACGCCAAGCGCTCAGCCTCCACAGTCAAAAATGCTACTGATCCGGATGCAATGCTACTGATCCGGTCAGGGACCCAAAGGACCGGATAAAAAGGAGGCTACTCTGCGCACATTTTATTAATATTACTGTAGCTTTTAGCGATAAGGGTGTGGCCCCATCAAAGGAAGTCACACCCAACTCGGCTGTTTTAGAGCATTCACACATTTCTCCTAGTTATTTAATTCCTTGCACCCCTCCCAAATGTGGACTGGCATTTCTTCGCATCCTACCACCCATTCTTGTACATATCGAAAACGTGGGTTGGTGAGCTTAGCAAACAGGTAGTGGTGGCGGGGCTGGGTAGGGATTACCCGCTTGAGTCCCTAAGCATTATGCATATTTGAAATAAGCATTATGCATATTTGAAATAAGCATTATGCATATTTCTGCCGCCCGCGATTTTTAATCGAGTTGTAAGAAAATTATTGCAAAAAATTTTGTTATTTTAGTGGTAGTTAAAATTTAGGTTTTTCTTAAACGATAAGATATATAAATTAACTAACTATATGCCCTTTCTTCGCACGGAATGCACAAAGAAACTTAATTCACAATTTGTTGTAAACTTTTAATATTTGAAACCTTTCTTTTTTAAATAAAGCATAACTTCGAGTGCTAGTAATTTATTCACGTTATTATCGTTTGCCGAATGGCAACAACCATATGCGCACTCTGCTCTGGACCGTATATAAACATGGGTTTGTTTACGGAATTCGCTTTTAATAAAGTAAGAAATTACATTATTTTAAACTACCTTTTTGTAATAATAGCACTTCATACACAATATTTTTGGGTTATTTTATGACTTTTAGTTGATCAATTAATCCTTATGTTCACCAAAGATTCTTCTTACGTTTACAGTTATGACTGACAATTAGCTCTTCCGCTATTATTGGCTAAGCGTACATCAATATAAATTAATGTACGCCTATCTTCAGGAAGAAAATATCAAAACCGATTTAATGCAATAGAAAACGAATACAAGAAATCAAAAATGATTTCCAGTGGAAGGATTGAAGAATCTTCCCTAGATATCTCTAATATATTGGTGAAACATAAAAATGTATCACTTTTGTTTGAAAACATAGTTCAAGTAGTAGTCATAGTTCGGCCACGCTAACGATTCACGATTTTGAAATCTGTTTACACTCTCGGTATTCATCGAACAATATAATTTTGAGTCGTTTTACTAAGGTAAATAATACTGTCTAAAGTTTATAATGAAAATATATTTTTTAAGATATCTTTGACATAAATAAATAAAAGATATTTTACATTTATTAACTTTCAGTAAAAGCAAATTTTACGGTGATTTTTCACGGTTATTCACTAGCTTTTTAACAATTATCACGAAAATAAAATAAGCGAGTCCTGTCGTGCTGAGATAATAAACAGGCCGACAAAAGCACAACTTAGAATTTTATTTACATAGATAACAATAAATTTACAGTTCAACAATAGCTTCTTTATGAACTGCGTTTCTGGTCTTCTTATTAGTGGCAGAAATAAAAAAAGATCTTTCATTTATGCCTCTTGAGCAGGTAACGTGATATATATATATATATATATACAGGGTATGCCAAAAAGATTATATATATATAATATACTATTACAATAAAGTGAAACAAAAATAGGATATATCCTATAGAAGCCTGAATTTAAAGAACGATTCACTACAAAGGAGGAGGCGCAAATGCTGCTCAAATTCCCTAGTACAATACATGAATGTAAGCAGATAAAGACGGGAGTGACCATATGAATTACATAAAAATGGCAGGGGTGGATTGCGACACCCCTTTCCCGCTTAAAGCAGCTTTTACAACCCGGGTAACGCTCACGGCTCCAACATAATTCCATGGTCAGTCTACCAAATGTGCGAAAACAAAAGCACCAGAACAGACTCAGAACCAAAGAAGAAACGAATTTTGAAAGAGAAACATCCGTCAGTCTAACCCAATGGAACATCTCCTTATAAGAGTAAAGTTGCTCATGCGCATAAGCGGGAAAGGGGTGTCGCAATCCACCCCTGCCAATTTTATGTAATTCATATGGTCACTCCGTCTTTATCTGCTTACATTCATATATATATATATATATATATATATATATATATATATATATATATATATATATATATAAGAAAAAAAGGGTTGAAGATCCAATGAAAAAAAAGTGAGAATCTGTAGCACGAAAATTCAAATATCTAACGGGTTTACGAAATAAAAGTATAAATCAACAAATCCTCAAACAAATGGAAAAAAAAAAAATAAATAAAAAAAATATCGAATCAACAAGTCAATGAAAAGTATCAAAATACAAAGGTATGGAATCGAAAAAAGAATAACAAACGAAATCAAGCACAAACGCTATACACGAGGACAAGGCTCTAAGCCTAAATCATGAATTGTTCACTTCCACAAAAATCGTATTCATGCCCAAGTTTTTTGTAAAAGCAAACACAAAAATCTGATGTGGGCAACACCTGACTTTCCTTATATAATGTAATGAATTTACTACTTTTACAGTAAAAAAAATAGATTTTTCTTATAGTCGATACTTACATTCTTTCCAAGATATTGAATTTTCGACAATTAGTCGTCATTTTCATTGATTTATCGTCATTTTTATCCATTTGACGAGATTTTCGTTAATTTGGCAACATTTCAAAAAGTCGCCAAGTTGGCGACATTCCGCCAAATTCGTCGCCAAAATCTCGCCAAGCGTTATGGATGAAGAAATAAGTTATTCTTACAGCAGATAAATGACTATTGGCGTTCAAATACAAAAGTATTACTTAAAGTATCTTTTTACATGAATGGAACGAGCTAGATCTACGAGAATGATGTCACCCAATCTATCGCATGGTATTACATATGAAAAGTGAACATGTTTCTCAATAGGAAATATTTTTTTTAATTTTATATGACTTTTTGATATTTTTTTTGAAAAATGTACAATATCTCGAGAACGGTTCATGTTAGCGTTCTAAAATTTATGTCAATCGTTTTCTAAAAAAAAAATTTCATAAGAAATGTCTATTTGCGTAACTTTATCAGCGGTTTTGATTTTTTGACGATGTTTTCAAAATTTCATTCGAAAATTTAGGGGGGTTCTGAACATCCGATTGCGTATAAAAACAATAGGCTTCCAGTGTTTATGGATTGTGATTTTTGTACCAAATTTTGTTCGAATCGGTTTATTCGTTCGTCAGTTATCGTCTCCACAGACTCACTGACACACACACACACACACACACACACACACACACATACTTTCACACACACACACACACACACACACAGACATCACTTCAAAAATGTTTGATTCGTGATCAGGGATGCTTGAAACGTGCTCTCCCGTCGAAAACTCGAATTCGAATTTTCGACCCCGTCACAATACTTTCCTTATACATTATGTATATAAGGAAAGTAAAAATGTATGTTTCTGAAGAAATAGACAGATTATGTCTATAAACTATTTCTACTTGGACGACATACATAAAAAATAAAAATAAAAGGAAAAGTGGATAACAAAAAACAGACTGAAAAAACACACTAACCTAGTAAGCATGGGAACACAGAAAGAAGTGACAAGTGTTGCCATTCAAAAGGAATAAGATATATTGTTGTCATTCGTAAGAAATAAATAACAGTAATGCGAAAAGACATGTACAAGAGATAATATACCATAAAGAGGTGCAATAAAAGAAAGGCTAAAGTCAAAGTGGACGTATAAATAAAATATTAAAACAAGAGAAGGGAGAAGTTAGTCTAAAATTTAAAGCAATATTAAATTAATAAAATTCAGGAAAATCCAGCTATTCTAAATTTTTTAACTATACCATTTACAAAATAAGAGGGATATTTATATAAATTGCTGGTAATTTTTAGATTATCAATATGTAAAGCATGGAATTTTTTATCAGATAATCTATATATTCTAAAAATCTGATTAGGAATAATATTTCTAAACAATAGAAACGAGTTGCAGGAATTAAATGGTAAAATTTTATTAATTTTAAAATTGAGTCTTTTTTATCATATAAATTAGTAACAATTCTATTAGAAGGTTCAACAAAAAGATTTAAATCCAAAAAATTAATATTTTTACTAACAGTAGAATTTTAGAATATATAGGTTATCTGATAAAAAATTCCATACTTTACATATTGATAATCTAAAAATTAACAGCAATTTATATAAATATCCCTCTTATTTTGTAAATGGTATAGCTAAAAAATTTAGAATAGCTGGATTTTCTTGAATTTTATTTATTTAATATTGCTTTAAATTTTAGCCTGACTTCTCCCTTCTCTTGTTTTAATATTTTATTTATACGTCCACTTTGACGTTAGCCTTTCTTTTATTGCACCTCTTTATGGTATATTATCTCTTGTTCATGTCTTTTCGCATTACTGTTATTTATTTCTTACGAATGGCAACAATATATCTTATTCCTTTGTGAATGGCAACACTTGTCACTTCTTTCTGTGTTCCCATGCTTACTAGGTTAGTGTGTTTTTTCAGTATGTTTTTTGGTATCCATTTTTCCTTTTATTTTTATTTTTTATGTATGTCGTCCAAGTAGAAATAGTTTATAGATATAATCTGTCTATTTCTTCAGAAACATACATTTTTGTGTTTGCTTCTACAAAAAACTTGGGCATGAATACGATTTTTGTGGAAGTGAACAAACAATTCATGATTTAGGCTTAGAGCCTTGTCCTCGTGTATAGCGTTTGTGCTTGATTTCGTTTGTTATTCTTTTTTCGATTCCATACCTTTGTATTTTGATACTTTTCATTGACTTGTTGATTCGATATTTTTTTTATTTATTTATTTTTTTCCATTTCCTTGAGGATTTGTTGATTTATACTTTTCTTTCTTAAGCCTGTTAGATATTTGAATTTTCGTGTTACAGATTCTCACTTTTCTTTCATTGGATCTTTAACCCTTTTTTTCTTATTGAAATCATTTTATTTATTAGCTGCATTTGCGCAATAAATTAAATGAATTTTGTTTTGTCATTCCTATTTACGCAATTTTTACATTTGCATAATTGCAAAGTTTTCATAATTTTTAAAGTTTGCTACGGTATTTTTTAATATATATATATATAAATAAAAATTGAAAGATTTTAATCGAAAATTATGCATAAACTACTGTGTATATATATATATACGTATATATATATATATAAATATCGTATATATATATATATATATATAAATATATATATATATATACAGGGTATCCCAAAAAGATTGAAACGCGCTTTAATTCTTTACCTGTTGGAGATAAGTGGGCAATGTAAATTGCAAAATTGTTGAAATAAGGTAGGAAATAAGACTATGTTAATGAAATAGTCTTCCCATTAATTTTAACAAGAAAGATCAATCATGCTTAAAGCATTGATTATGAAACACTTTCCAACTTCAATGCAATTTTGTTTAAACATCTCTAAAATGCAATACATTCCTAAGTAATATTTTAAAACTTATCGCAATACTACATTAATTTATTATATTTGAAAACTTAAAACTTCATAAAAAAAAATGAACTTAATTCAAATGCCGGCTTTGAAACATAAATTGCCTGGTTTAAACATCTCTAAAATGCGATACATTCCTCGGTAATATTTTTTAAATCATCATAATACTACAATAATTTATTATATTTGAAAACTTCATCGCAAGCAACTGACATTCATTCAAATGACCTCATAGGAAAAATAACACGCCTGGCTCTCTCTATAAAAGCAGCATATCATTCATAACATTTTCCCAATCATTTATTTCATTCATCACAGTACTAAACTAATTTATTTTATTTAAAAACTTAAGACCATTGAGCTACAAGTAATTAAACTCTATGCTTAAAACTTCATCGAAAAAAATCGTCCTTCTGTGTGTAAAATCAATGAATATCTCATTCATATCAGCTATGCAGACTCCATGAGCTAAATATTTTTGCGTTAAAAAATACAGCAATTCTTATACAACTCATCCTACATATTTTGCTGTTTACATTTTACATAAGTGAAAAATAGGCTTCGTTGTAGAAATAATCAAATTTGGATGATCATTTAAACTCAAATATATTGTCATTGCGTTGTTTCAGTATGTAGATGCACAGAATTTAAGCAAAAATAAAGCAGTTTTAGGACGAATACAACACTCAATATGAATTAAAAAGAATTAAAAATCACGATTTTGAGACAAGATGGATGCCATATTTTATTTTGAAGTGGGTCACATGATCTTTTCATATCTTGATTACGTGATCGCTTCATATAAGAGGTGTTGCTGTTGTTGAGACCCAGACCGTCCGACCTACCAGAAAGTCATATAAGAGGTGTAATTATTATTTTAATTTTTATTTAAAAAACTACCGAATATATTTTGCTCAATTTTTTTTTATATATTTTATGGAATAATTTGAATATTACCTAAAATTTTCGAAGCAATTTGTGAATTTTAAATCCGCTTAAAAAATGTTTGAAGAATTAAGTCCCATAGGGTTCAATGTATTTCATTTCTTCAACCCGGGTTCAATCCAAAACTAATTGGGTGATATTATTCATTTATATTGCCATAGGTCCTACAGACCGTCTGAACAACATACCAAAATTTCATTTTGATTAAATCATTTTTACGGCAGTTATCGTGCTAAAGGACAGACAGAATGAACAAAGTCATAAACACTTTTCAACTTTGTTGTAAAGTGTTAATTAATGTTACACTTTTTAAATTTTTATACGACCCCCTTAGACAAATTTGGCCAATCAGAAAATTTTTATTTTTAGTGCAACAAGATCATTAAAAAAAAACGCATATCTGTATCTTTAAAATCAACCGAATTATAATAAAGGAAAAAATCTGACTTGCCACTTTTCCATACCATGTGAAATCTGTGAATCCCTATTTTCACTAATGAAAGGCTGTTTCATCAGTGAAAATAGGGATCATAAACAAATTGATGATGGAAATTGTTTAGATAAAAAAAAAGTACTTAATTATTGAAAAAGTACTTAATTATTGAAAAGTACTTAAGATTCCGTGATTGCATCGTGAGTCTACTCGGAGTTCGCAAAAGTGTCTCCTATGTATTATCATCCAGTTTTATCTTTTTTGTGATATGTCACAAATTTACATTTCTAATTTGATATAGGATCCCCATTCACAATGTTTAATTTTCAATTAAATATAACTTGCTCAATTTTAAAGATACAGATATGCGTTTTTTTAGTGATCTTGCTGCATTAAAAATAAAAATTTTCTGATTGACCAAATTTGTCTAAGAGGGTCGTATAAAAATTTAAAAAGTGTAACTTTTTGAAAATGAATGGGAGGACTATGTCATTAACGTAGTCTTATTTCCTACCTTACTTTCAACATTTTTGCAATTTACATTGCCTACTTATCTCCAACAGGTAAAGAATTAAAGCGCGTTTCAATCTTTTGGGACACCCTGTATATATACATATATATATATATATATATATATATATATATATATATATATATATATATATATATATATATATATATATATATACATAATATTCTATGACCTTGGCAGTTACTCAGCTCTCTATGTCCACGATGATGAATGTCTGCCTTTCTTTTATAAAGCTTTCATAATTTTAGAAATAAAAGCATAAACAACGATCGGATCACGTTATCGGATTTTGAATTGCATTTATTGTAGAGAGGTAACAAAATAATTAGGTCCGATTAGTTTGGAGATTTAAATAACGATTGGGTCCCGTTTGTTTAGAGGCTTACATAACGATTGGGTCACGCTCAAAGTGCGGACAGTCAGAAGGACATGAAGACAGACAGACAGACGGACGTTCAAATTTTAAGTGGGACTCTACCAATGTTACCCATTAAGTCTCATGAAATTCGGTACAGCCATTCTCCCGTGTTGATGAGACAGACAGACCGGATTTACAACTTATATAAATATGAGCCAACGGCTGTACCGTGCTGAAAACACCGGTTTCCGTTAGATCACTGAAGTTAAGCAGCATCGGGCGCGGTTAGTACTTGGGTGGGTAACCACCTGGAAACACAGCGTACTGTTGGCTCATTTCAGTCGACGTGGTGGCCGAACGGTCAAGGCGAGCGTTTCCAGCAATTGATCTACCGCCACGCGTTGTGGGTTCGAGTCCCACGTAAGACATGGATGTTTGTGTTGTTGGGCGCAATGTGTCCCCACCCCCACTGGTGCGCTGGGGCAACGTCATTTGACGGCTAAGAGGTACACTGTTCTGGCCGATGTATAGGCGAAGATGAAAGAGTCAGTGCCTGGCATTGGAAAAAAAAAACATTTATTCCTAAACACTTTTTTTTCCAGAGAGTGTTAAGTTTTTCTTTTGTCCTTGGCTCTCTCGTGAGTCCTAAATGAAAGTCCATTGCAAGAAACTGAATCAAAGAGGAGTTTGAGCGAAATTCCGAAAGGATATAGATCTTAGCAGGACTGAAAAAGGGGCTTATTGTAAAAAAAAAAAAAATCTTGAAAATGAATCAGAGTATTAGATAAACTATTTCAGTTTAAAAGTTTTAAAATATTTAAATTCAATTACTTTAAACTTGCTTTGAAAAGTCATATAACTTTTGTTATCGTGCCCTTATTTTTAGTTCCCTGCTTTGCTGATGCCAATGCTTATTGTTTGATCTAAGCTTGGATAGCAAAGACTCTAGTATTTTAAAAAGGTTTATTCTTGCTATGTCAGCTTCGCAATGTTCTTCCTTTATTTTTTTTTTATCTTTAATTTTCTTTTTATCTTTCTAAATTTTGAGGATTGCACTTAAAGTATAACCAAATTTGCACTGCTTTTAAACGACAAAGAATGGCTCAAAAATAGTTTTCACGTAGAGAATATGTAATAACAGAATATTAATCTTAGGCCTATGTGCAAAAGAAAAAAAAATCATCACGCCTTTAATTTAACTGTGGCAAACATGTAAAAGCGTCCGCATCAGTTTCTTTCTTTCTGAAATATACAGGACGAAAAGTCAATATTGAAGTTGTTTTGGGAAAGTCGGATGTCAAACTTGAAGGAATGTATTTTCAGACAAACTTCTGGCTCGTTATTTTTGCGTCTTTTCTCATTTTCTGTAGTTTACTTTCTTTTCTATTTAGTTTTACTTTTTAAAATCTCTTGAATACATGTCAAGCACTCTCTAAAAATGTCAGTCTTGTGTGAGTTTGTGTATATATAAATAAATATATATATATACTATACAGGGTGTCCCAAAAATATTGACCTCGTCTTTTATTCCCTAAATATTGTTCCTAGACATATATAATAAATTACAAAGTTGCGTAAAAAAGGGTACAGAATTTTATGAAATCGATTAAAATTTTCAAGGGAATTAAATTTTAAGAAATGCAAAATTTAAATTTTTATACGACACCCGTACAAAAACATTTCCAATGAATAAAATGTGCCCCATACACTAATAAGGTGATCTACAAAATTTCAGCATTTTATCATAAAAAGTCCCAAAGATATGAAAAGACAAAAATGCTGACTTAAACCACTTTTTGATGCATCAACATGGGTTCTCAGAATAGAAAAATCCTGTCGGCAGATCGCGTTTCAGGGGTAATACACAAATTACGAAAGAAAACAATGATTACATAAATAAATAATAATTTTTCTATTTATTGGTATAAAAGTATCTACATTGTTCAGAAATAATAACTTTACAAAGATTACAAAGCTTGTTCAAAATGTTTTCCATCCATGCAAAATATCCATTAAGGATAAGAGGCAGATATTATTTGCCTATGATGCATTTATGCGTTGCGTCATTTGCACTCTTGCTATAAACATTTACATTTTAATTTGTGATTAATCCCTCACCAACTTTATTTAAACATATCTCTGGGACTTTTTATGATAAAATGCTGAAATTTTATACATCACCTTATTAGTGGATGGGGCACATTTTACTCATTGGAAATGTTTTTGTAAAGGGGGCCGTATAAAATTTAAATTTTGTATTTCTTCAAATTTAATCCCCTAAAAATTTTTATTGATTTCGTAAAATTCTGTACCTTTTTCTACGAAACTTTGTAATTTTTTATATATGAATTTTTTATATATGTCTAAGATCAATATTTAAGGAATAAAAGTAGAGGTTAATGTTTTTGGGACACCCTGTGTATATATATATATATTAAAATAACAAATATATATACACACACACATATATATCAGAGGAAATTTCTTGAGAACGAAGAGAGTTATCCTAATTTTTTTAATTTTGCATAGGAAACCCTTATGGTGCTGCACCGCGAGACAATTTTCGGGGGGGCTGATCCCCCTTTTTTTTGGGGAGGGGGTATCTTGTTCCCTTTTAGAGATAGAGGGAGAAAAAGCCAATTACCAAGTTGTAGAGCGTTGTTAGTACAAAAATGTGTTTGTACGACAGAAAAAGGTAAAAATAACTCTAAAAACTAGGAAATGGACTCCAAATCCACCCAAATAAGACAGTATTAACGTACTCAGACGATCGGTATGCCTTGAATTGGGAAACGCTATGCGTATAATCGTTCGGCTGTTCTGGCATTCCGATTGCATTCTCCAAGAATAACTGTTTCGCAAAATTCGTCATTAGTAAACATAGTAGACACGTCTCATAAAATCGAAATAAAAATAGGACGAAGGAACAAACACATAGCATAAGAATACAATACTGAAGATGGAATGTTCTTTTAACCTCAGATTAATGATTTATTTTACTGGCTTCGATTACGATGATGCTTACCGACAAATCGTCTGCCAAATAAAATAACGAGCATTTAAATGAATCGCTCCACAACTTAGTAATTAACTTTTTCTCTTATTTCTAAGAATGTGCGAGATAGTCCCCGCCCTCCATAAAAAAAAGGGGGGGGGGGTTCAACTCCTATCTTGTCGTATAGCTCCGTAGGGGTTTTCTATATAACTGTATTACAAGGATAACTTTCTTCGTTCTCGAGAAATTTCTCCTGATACGGATTTTCCTAGGTACCCGGTATATGTGTATCTGTATGTGTTCATGTGTGCTCGAACATGTAATGCGTATATGCGTGTGTGTGTGAATACGATAACTTGAAGCGAATACGAAACGATGTGAATACTAAAACGGTGAAGATTTTTCAGGGAATGCTTATAATAATGTTATATTCTTATATTTAAAAAGCCAAATCTCTATGTCTTAAATTCGCAAATTTAGATTTTTGTATTTAATTGACACTTATCCAGGCGACAGATGTGTCTACGATTCCAAGCTCTGGAATTCACTCACTTATAACAGAGATGTGGATGGACCTTTGTTCTAAATGCTTTTCAGTAACTTCTTTTGCGATTTTTAAATATATATATATATATATATATATATATATATATATATATATCAATGGTGTCTATAGTTAAATACTATCGCCATTGTCAGAAACTGGCTATTGTATCGGTTTTAATTCGAATTGTATGGCTGTCCTGATGAGAATGCAATTTCGAACTAACCGCCATTTTTTGTGTAGTTTCAATTGATTGTTCTCTATGTCTTAATCTTTTATCTTGAGCTAATTATTATTGCCTTTTCTCATTTTTGCCGTGTTTTCTTTTTTATTTTTATTTATATTTATATACTTTTAATTGTGAATTTTGTATCCTTATATTCTTCTCATCCCCCTTTCCATTGTAGTGATAAGTTACCTTCTATCTTTATCCTTAGTCTTGGTCTATAGTTACTCATTTGTAACAGATATGCTAGAGATGGTTTTTTTTTGTACATACAGTAGTTTATGCATAATTTTCGATTAAAATCTTTCATTATATATATATATATATATATATATATATATATATATAAATATAAAAGATCGACCTTGAAAAAAAAAATCCGGTTTCTTCAGGCTTTTGGAAATTTATGTCTCCCGTTTAAACAAATATCCTAAATTTTAATTTTATTTTTAACCGAAGATATTTTTTGTATGCCCCTTAAAGGGGCATAGAAAGAGATTCTTTTTTTTTTACAAATATTTAAAATTTATGACATTTTTCGAAAGTTTCGAGCTATTCTCCGAATCGATAGCTACATTAAAAAATCTGATGTGGGAAGCATATGACTTTCCCTGCAGACTTATATCCACATTCTCTTTATTTTAATTAAATTTAATTCACTTTTAATTCAATTTTCGTTCTCATTTGGTAACTGGACTTCTTTTCAAAGGTGTCATAGAGAAAATAAGAAAAAACTAAAATATCTCGAGAACGGCTACTCCCAGTGTAATGGGGTTGGTCTTATTCTTTTCTTCGTTAAAAATTACGTATTAAACACGCATTTACTGGATATATTTGAGCATACGTAGATTTTTTATTTTAGATTTAGGTGATTTTTGCGGGCCATTTTGAAAAATAGGCAGGTTATTTTTTTCAGAATCGTACCAAAATCTAATCAGCACCAGGGTGACCCACAAGCGACTTATCTACCGAATTTTGTGAAATTCGGTCCATTAGTTTTTCAGCTAGAGTGGATGAGGGCCATTTCGCAAAAAAAAGGAGAGTTCTTTTATCCCGAATCGTACCCAAAACTAATCAGCACCAGATTCGTCCACAAGGGACTTACCTACCAAATTTTATGAAATTCGGTCCATTAGTTTTTTAGTTAGAGTGGATACAAAATCTGCACAGATAGATACACTGACACACACATAGACTTCACGCTAAAAATAATTTTTTTGTATTCTAGAGGTCTCGAAACGTGTAGGTCCATCGAAAACTCGAGTTGTGATTTTCGGTATGATTCCAACACTTTTCCAATACATTACCATGTATTGCAGGGAAAGTAAAAGCAACAACAATAACAAAGCAGGAGTTTTTGGGCCAAATAAAGGCTTTAGGATAGAGGAGATATACATTTTTATTGTAAAAAAAAAAAGAAGTTTTTTTACAAATAATTAAAAATCTATTATAAAATTTTCGAATTTTCGGGCCACTCTCCGGATCAATAGCTAAATTAAAAAAAAAAGGGGGAAAAAGAAGGGGGGGACCACCAGTGAGAGTTGTAAAGACTCAAGCCGTTCTAAAAGAGAGTTTTCAGCCAGAAATTGAGAATTCAGAGAGAAGATTTAAGCAGTAATGAGTGAAAAATGGAGTCCCGAAGTCTAGATGAGTTCAGAATGAACTCATAATAAATTTGTCTACAACGACCGCGGCCAAAGATGTCCCTTCAAAACGTCGTGTCAAGAGAAGTAAAGGTACCTACCCTCTTATTATCCATGAGAACGTTACATTGCAATTAATAAATTGACTCTAAAGTCAAGTATTAAAACGTTATGTCTGTCATCACAGCCGTCTCCAATTTAAATGGACAATCAATGATGAAGATCTATCAAATGATAATTGTAAATTAAATAAGCATAATTGTAACATGGAAATCTTGATGATAACTTTAATAACTTTAAATAATAATATTAATAAATATTTAGGTTTAACAGAACATAAAGTGTCACCATTTTGTAGTTTTTTGCATTTTAATGTTTTATATTTTAAGAATTAAATATACTCTATAACAAAAAAATCGACGCATCAAGAAGGAGTTGTCCGATTGTAATGAAATTTCGTATGCAAAGACATTTTGAGCGAATATGCAAATGAATAAAATTTGGTGTCCAATGAATAAATAGTGGGAGCTCCAGCGCTTCGGAACTGCGTATTCAGCAGGTGTATATAAAGAGCTATTCTGAATCTGTGGTCAAAATTTCTGTTGCATTTCGACTGCGGATATCTTTCGTCTTTGGTAGTTATTTTTGGCACACTGACAGCACAGAGGTACGTAGACAACATTCTACGACCGGTTGTGTTACCGTTCCTTTTGCGGCACCCCGGACTTACTTTTCAACAAGATAATGCCCGGCCGCTCACGGTACGTGTTGCTATGAATTCTCTTCAAGCTTGCCCAACACTTTCTTGGCCAGCTAGGTCTCCTGATCTCTCTCCCATAGAGCACATTTGGGACGTTATGGGAAGGCGATTGCAACCATTCCGGAATGTTGACGATTTAGCCCGACAGTTGGAGACAATTTGGCAAGACATTCTGCAGGACACCATCCGTGAACTTTATCAGTCTATGCCACGCCGGGTGACATCTTGCATCCAGGCCAGAGGTGGACCAACTCCTTATTGACTTCTTCCCTTTGTATACGGTCAAACTCTAATTCATTAAATTGTTCTGAAATTTTAATCGTTTCTTTTTCTATGTATGTTCTTCACATCCACCAATTTTTATCACAATCGGACAACTCCTTCTTGGTGCGTCGATTTTTTTGTTATAGAGTGTAATTTATTTATAGGTTGATACCCGACTGCAGAATAAGGAGGGTTATATGTCGGACACTCACTATACTGTACACACGATTACGAGGCCAAATTAAGTTAATTTAACAAATAAAATAAATATTAAAATAATAACTTAATATTAATTTTTTTTCACCCCAATACCCTTTTACTCAGATTGGTTCTAAAACTTCTAATGTAAATAATTCCTTTTAAAATGTATGCTTTTTTACTGCTCTAGGAAGTATTATCGAAATGGTTGAGGAAAAGTGTGAGAAAACGTGAAAAATAGAATATCTCAACGCAGCCGGGGGACCGTGACGAACGACGTCGACTGATTCCATTACGGTGACGTCATTTTTTTTTCTCGGTCGCCAAACAAAGCATGACAATGGGCTCGAAGTGTTTGTCAGACCGTAGACCGAGTTTGCAGTTTATACAAGCTCGCTGATACGACACCTTTCACCGCGCTCGACGCTAAATGTTTTATTTCTCATTGAAGAAAAAGGCTTCCGGGAACAATCGAGGTTGATTTCTAAATTGTTTAATTTCACAACATTTCTGTTTCACTTGTTGAAATTATAATTTTTTTGTTTGTATTTGTGTTCCATTAGCTGCTATAGAACTTTTTCCAGAGAGGGGGTGGGAGCAAACTCAAGAATAAGATACACAACATCGGCTAGCTTGATGGCCGCCTTTATGACTTTGAATGTTGGAAGCGGGAGTGGGGGGGGGGGGGGGGGGGGGGGAGTGCCCACCTCCACGTGGTCGTCTATGTTTATGGCGTCCACAACTCTATATTGGCTGCCATAGATATCTTATACAGGAGGTCCCAAAAAGATTGAAACGCGCTTTAATTCTTTACCTGTTGGCAGGGCCCCCACAAAGGGGGGGTCAGTTGGGGTTGTTGTACCGGGGCCCGGCGAACGATAGGGGCCCGTGAAAAAATATTTTTTCAACATTATTTGTGCATATGAATTTGTAATAAAAAATATTTTATGATACAATATCGCATATTTTACGCAAGTTCTTTAAAACAATAAAAAAAAATCCAAAGAATTGTACAAATTAAGCACATGATACGTTAAGCAACATGTGACACGTTTTATTTCTTTGATTCCATGTGTTTCAAAAAAAGGGGAAAAAAGACATCGTCCGTAACGTACAAAGAATACGCTATCCCATCAACAAAGGATCAGCAAATCCGGTAAGAAAATGATAGATAATAGTACTCCACATAAATTGCCCAGCTTTGAAGGGTTGGCTACAAAGCATTTTCCAGGGTAATAAAAGTAACTTTTTTCTATTTAGCTTCGAAAATTTGCAAGCATTGAACTGATAAAATAAATGTCTTTACAACAAGAAAAGAAAAGCCTTCCACATCTCCTTGTGCAGAGGGAGTCTTTTTCACTCCCATACAGATGAGATAAGATCATGTGAATGGCCAGTTGACCTAAAGCAATTAACACATCAGGGGGTCCAGGTCCAGTCTACAGTCTACCGACAATATCCGCGCTCTTTTGTAGCAGAAAATTCTGGGTATTTGGCAATGGATCGGATGACCCTATTTCCAGCTCTCAAGTTCTGTAGTAGATGCCTGAAGGAAGAGTGTTGTATTTCATCCTGGGGAAACCAAGTGGTTAGCATTGAAGACCTTTTGTCTAGCAAAATGTCCCTAAGCAATGTAGCAATGTTCATCTGAGTGGATCCTCTAGAAACGAATAGATACCTCGGCCTAATCCGATGAAACTGTGTTTTCATTTGAAGATTTTGTAACTCGTATAAATTCTTCAATATTTGTAATTAATGGAAAAAAATTTTGCACAGGGGTCTGATATTAAGGTTTGTTTGAATTCTTATATTTTTTTCAATATTAGTTTTAATTGCTTTAAAAATATTGATCTTAGAATTAATGTTATTTATTTTATCAGAATACTATATAGTTTTGTAAAATTAATCTATACATTTAAAATTTGTATAAAACTTTTAGATGAATTTACTCATTGAGAATATCCCTGAAAACGTACAAACCAGTAATTTATTAATATATATGAGTACAACACGGATTGAAATAATGAAACAGAATGTCGTAGGATTATTTCAATCGTGTAAATAATCAGAATCCTATTAATTTTCAGTGAGGTCGGACCGGGAGAAGGCTTTTTCAATTATTTATTCTTAAAATTGAAAAGACATGCAAAATATTCATGTTACCAATATATGTACAGAAAGGGCCGTTTAATATGGAATTTATTTTTATATAAAAATGCAAATGACATCATTTATAGGATGTTCCATCATCCATATATTGCATGTTTTCTTTATCTAAGTTTAAAAAATTATAAAAATGTTAAATATGGTATTTATTACCAATTGGGTGGTTAATTTAAGTACTTTTAACCAGAAATGAATTGAAAATATATTTAGGATTTATCCTAAACCACTTTTGAGGTATTAGAAATATTACTTTTTCTACAACGAGCGTGATATCTCTCAAAATAATTAAATAATTCCCATGCGATTAGGTATACTTATTTTAATCAGTGTCAGCATAAGACCTATTTATTTTCAACGAGTTTGCGTCATAAAGAAGTGCTGTTTTTTTATTGTTTATGGATATCATAATATTTTCATTTGCTGAGAAGTTTTTTGTTAGATACATCAGATGTTTTAGTTACTGGGGCTGTGCATAATTTTTTTGTTCTCTGAGTAGTAAATAATAGAATTAAAATTTACAGAAAATTTGTAGATTCTTTCAAATTATCAAATAACTCAAGAAATTTTTTGCAACTGATGTATTGTTGAACCTATCATACTACTGTAGAGGGCAGGAATAATGAAAATTAATCATACCAGAAGGTCGTAAGATGCAGATAGGTCACTTTTCTTTGCCCATGCACATTTATATAGTACTACAAATAATTACTCAGAGTTGCCCGGGTCCTAGATAAGCTTCCGCTAGTTAAATAATACATGCAGATAAAAACCACTCAATTTGCAAATCGCTTCCTTCTTTTGTTCCGCAACCGTGGAAAGCAGAAAAAATAAATAAATAAAAGAAACAAAATGAAATCATTTCTCTAGGCGAGAAGACTTAAACATCGTGAGTTCCAAGGCTTTGAGGGGCATGCTCACAAATGTCCACCGGGGAGAAAAATAGTATACACATTTCATTAACGATATCTACAATTTTAAATTTTATGCGTTTGTAAAAACTCACAGCAAATAAAATAATGTAGTAATTAAAAATATTTCCGTTAGAATACGAGGATATACACACATATTTAAGTATCAAATATTCTAAAATATACAAATTTCGATGTATTTATAAAAAATCCAATGTGGGCAGCACATGAATTTCCTTATATAATGCAATGAATTTACTACTTTTACAGTAAAAAAAAATAGATTATTATTATAGTAGATATTTATATTCTTTCCAAGATATTGAATTTTCGTCAATGAGTCATCATTTTCATTGATTTAGTGTCATTTTTATCCATTTGGCAAGTTTTTCGTTAATTTAGCAACATTGAAGAAAGTCGCCAAGTTAGCGACATCTCACCAAATTCGTCGCCAAGGTCTTTCCAAGCGTTATGGACAGATAAATAAGTTATTCTTACAACAGATAAATGACGATTGGCGTTCAAATACAAAAGTATTACTCAAAGTATCTTTATTTGTGACATCATCCACGAGAATGATGTCACAAATTTATCGCATGTATTACATATGAAAAGTGAGCATGTTTCTCAATAAGAAATATTTTGTTTTTATTTTATATGATTTTTTGATATTTTTTTTGAAAAATCTGCAATATCTCGAGAACGGTTCATGTTAGCGTTCTAAAATTTATGTCAATCGTTTTCTAATGAAAAATTACATACGAAATGTTTCTTTGCGTAACTCTATTAGAGGATTTGAGTTTTTGACGATTTTTTTAATATTTCACTCGAAAATTTAGGGGGTTATGAATATTCAATTGTGTATAAAAACTTTAGATTTCCAGTGTTTACGGATTGTAATTTTTGTACCAAATTTCATTCCAATTGGTCCATTCGTTCGTCAGTTATCATCTCCACAGACTCACTGACACACACATCACTTCAAAAATGTTCGATTCGTGATAAGGGATGCTTGAAACGTGCTCTTCCGTTGAAAACTCGAATTCGAATTTTCGACCCCGTCACAATACTTTCCTTATATAGTATTGTATATAACGAAAGTAATAAAATAAATTTAAAGGAATTGTCCTACGGATTCGATTCAAACATTGTTAGAAAAAACGTTTTGCGATCTTTCCGATGCTGTCAAAATAGAAACTCTGCAATAACATTTTCGATCGCTAAGGAACTGATTTTTGTGAAAATCGCTCAAAATCGTGATTCAGTATAAAATAACTAAAAACTAATAGAAATTAAAAACAATTCATTGAGTAGAATTCGTCGAAACGTCCTGAAGCGCCTCTGTACCATATTCCGTCGCTGTCCGCAGCTTAGATTTCTCGCTACAGACTACACACATGCTTTCTTATATTAAGTAAACTTAATTTTTTCGTACCCTATGGAGTGCTGATTTGAAGAAAATTAGAGATCAACTGATTTAGAAGATCCAAGCTACTATTACACATTATTAAAAAATCATTTATTGCAACAAGTATATTTGCATATATGAGATTTTGATATGAAAAATCGATTGATACAGAAGATCAAGAGTGTTTTATCTGCATATCCTGCTTTGTTAAGAGTGTGGCAATAGGAATAGAAATCTTAGTACTAACGATTATGGAAGTTATTTTGGATAGATCTTTTTTTACTTTATTGATGAATATATATTTACATTTACACTTCACTACATGATTGTATTTATTACTTTCCTTATATACATATTGTATAAGGAAAGTATTGTGATGAGATCGAAAATTCGAATTCGAGTTTTCGACGGGAGAGTACGTTTCAAGCATCTCTGATCACGAATCGAACATTTTTGAACTGATGTCTGTGTGTGTGTGTGTCAGTGAGTCTGTGGAGACGATAACTGACGAACGAATGGACCAATTCGAGCAAAATTTGGTACAAAATTCACAATCCGTAAACACTGGAAGCCAATTGTTTTTATACGCAATCGAATGTTCAGAACCCCCTAAATTTTCGAATGAAATTTTGAAAAAATCGTCAAAAAATCAAAATCGCTAATAAATTATCAAAAAGTCATATAATAAAAAAAAATACTTCTTATTGAAAAACATGTTCACTTTTCATATGTAATACCATGTGATAAATTGGGTAACATCATTCTCGTGGATCTAGCTCGTTCCATTCATGAAAAAGATACTTTGAGTAATACTTTTGTATTTGAACGCCAATAGTCATTTATCTGCTGTAAGAATAACTTATTTCTTCGTCCATAACGCTTGGCGAGATTTTGGCGACGAATTCGCCGGAATGTCGCCAACTTGGCGACTTTTTAAATGTTGCCAAATTAACAAAAATCTCACCAAATGGATAAAAATGACGCTAAATCAATGAAAATGACGACTAATTGTTGAAAATTCAATATCTTGGAAAGAATATTGGTATCTACTATAAGAAAAACCTATTTTTTTTTACTGTAAAAGTAGTAAATTCATTACATTATATAAGGAAAGTCATGTTTTGCCTACATCAGATTTTTTCTACTGTGTTTTACTATTTTGTAACTAAAGAATTCAACTTTAAATTATTTACAAAGACTGAGCAAAAATTACTTTAAAGTTAACTTTGGCGAAAATATGTTGGATACATGGAAGGGGGGGTGGAATCACTCCCTTCATATACATGGGGCCCGCGTCACTACTTGGTACCCTGTCTCACAATTTGATGTGGGGGGCCTGCCTGTTGGAGATAAGTGGACAATGTAAATTGCAAAAATGTTGAAAGTAAGGTAGGAAATAAGACTACGTTAATGAAATAGTCCTCCCATTCGTTTTCAAAAAGTTACACTTTTTGAATTTTTATATGACCCCCTTAGACAAATTGGGTCAATCAGAAAATTTTTATTTTTAATGCAACACGATCATTAAAAAGAAACCCGCATATCTGTATCTTTAAAATCAACTGAATTATAATAAAGGAAAAAAAAAATCTGACTTATGCCACCTTTCCGTACTATGTGAAATGTTGTTTCATCAGTGAAAATAGGGATCATAAACAAGTTGACGATGGAAATTGTTTAAATCAAAAATACGTTAATATGCTTCAAAAATTTTTAACCACAAATGCAATTAAATAAATCTTTACACAGACAGAGATCATACAAAACAGTGGTACTCACTACGCTGTTGGGTATCCTATGTATTATCATCCAGTTTATCTTTTTTGTGACATGTCACAAATTTCCGTTTCTGATTTGATATATGGTCCCCATTCACAATGTTCAATTTTCAATTAAATATAACTCGCTCAATTTTAAAGATACAGATATGCGGTTTTTAACACTTTACAACAAAGTTGAAAAGTGTTTATGACTTTGTTCATTCTGTCTGTCTGTCTGTCTGTCTGTCTGTCTGTCTGTCCGTTAGCACGATAACTGCCGCAAAAATGACTTAATCAAAATGAAATTTTAGTATGTTGTTCAGACGGTCTGTAGGACCTATGGGAATATAAATGAATAATATCACACAATTAGTTTTGGATTGAACCCGGGTTGAAAAAATGAAATACATTGAGCCCTATGGGACCTAATTTTTCTAACATTTTTTAAGCGGATTTAAAATTCACAAATTGCTTCGAAAATTCTAGGTAATAGTCAAATTGTTCCATAAAATATATAAAAAAAAAATTCAGCTAAATATATTCAGTAGTTTTTTAAATAAAAATTAAAATAATAATTACACATCTTATATGAAACGATCACGTGACCATGATATGAAACGATCACATGACCCACTTCAAAATGAGATATGGCATCCATCTTGTTTCAAATTCGTGATTTTTTAAAGTTCTTTTTAATTCATATTGAGTGTTGTATCCATCCTAAAACTACTTTATTTCTGCTTAAATTCTGTGCATCTACATACTAAAACAACACAATGACAATATATTTGAGTTTAAATTCTCATTCAAATTTGATTATTTCTACAATTAAGCCTATTTTTCACCTATGTAAAATGTAAACAGCAAAATATGTAGAATGAGTTGTATTAGAATTACTGTATTTCTTTAACACAAAATAATTCAGTCCATGGAGTCTGCATGGCTGATATGAATGAAATATTAATTGATTTTATAAACAGAAGGACGATATTTTTCGATGAAGTTTTAAGCATAAAGTTTATGAATTGTAGCTCCATGGTCTTAATTTTTAAATAAAATAAATTATTATAGTATTGTGATGAATGAAATGAGAAAGTTATGAATGAAATCCTGCTTTTATAGAGAGATCCAGGCGTGTTATTTTTTCTATGACGTCATTTGAATTAATTTCAGTTGTTTTCGATGAAGTTTTCAAATATAATAAATTATCGTAGTATTATGATAGATTTAAAAATATTACCGTGGAATGTATTGCATTTTAGAGATATTTAAACCACGCAATTTATATTTCAATGCCGTCTTTTGAATGAAGTTCATTTTTTTCAATGAAGGTCTAAGTTTTCAAATATAATAAATCAATGTAGTATCGTGATAAGTTTTAAAATATTACCGAGGAATGTATTGCATTTTCGACTTTTTTAAATAAAATTGCATTGAAGTTGGAAAGTGTTTCATAATCAATGCTTTAAGCATGATTGATCTTTCTTGTCTTTAATGATCTTGTTGCATTAAAAATAAAAATTTTCTGAACGACCAAATTTGTCTAAGGGGGTCGTATAAAAATTTAAAAAGTGTAACTTTTTGAAAATGAATGGGAGGACTATTTTATTAACGTAGTCTTATTTTCTACTTTACTTTCAACATTTTTGCAATTTACATTTCCCACTTATCGCCAACAGGTAAAGAATTAAAGCGCGTTTCAATCTTTTTGGGACACCCCGTATAATAGATGGATAATAGGGCATTCCTAAACGATCCAAAGATGTTTCTTAGGTGGGTTGGGCATAAACAGTTGGTTTTTTTTTTCACATGACTCCCTACCTCCGCGAAGGAATTAAGAAAGGGTATCGGTACTTAAGAGCTAGCTGCACGGGTGGTTGACATTCAAATCCCATTAGCGTAGAAAAAGAAGACGGGGAAATTAAGCGATTAACAGTTGACGAGCGGATGTCAAGAAAAAGTAGCCAATCAGAGAAGATTTTTGACACATTCTCGTTAAAATCAGGAAATCAAAGTGAGAGTTCAGAGTGAGATGTTACCCCCCCCCCCCCCCCCCCCGGATTTCTTATAATGTGAAAGATAGGAAGACTCTTTAGGGTCCAACTACTATTGGCAGAGGAAGCCGGTTCATACGCCCTCTATTTGCAGAAGATTATGCTACCACAATTTCTTATGTATAATCCGCGGATTATCTACCAAAACCTCCAAATTTTGAAGGTGCGGATTTTAGGCTACTGCGGATTATCCGCGGTAATTTTTACTTTCCTTATATACATAGTATAATGTATAAGGAAGGTATTGTGACGGGGTCGAAAATTCGAATTCGAGTTTTCAACGGGAGAGTACGTTTCAAGCATCTTTGAACACGAATCAAATATTTTTGACGTGATGTGTGTGTCAATGAGTCTGTGGAGACGATATCTGACGAACGAATGGAGCGATACGAATGAAATTTCGTGCAAAAATTACAATTCGTGAATATTGGAAGCCTATTGTTTTTAAACGAAATCGAATGTTCAGATCCCCCACTAAATTTTCGAGTGAAATTTTTAAAAAATCATCAAAAAAATCAATACCTTTAATAAGGTTACGCAAATAGTCATTTCTTATGTAATTTTTCATTAGAAAACGATTGACGTAAACTTTAGAACGCTAGCATGAACTACTCTCGAGATATTGCACATGTTTCAAATAAATGTATCAAAAAATCACATAAAATTAGTAAAAAATATTAAGTAAAGGTATTAAAAAATAATATGTTCACTTTTCAATTGTAATATTATACGATAAATTTGTTAACACCATTCTCGTTCCATTCACGAGAGGAGATACTTTGGGTAATAGTTTTGTATTTGGACGCTATAAGTCATTTATCTACTATAAGAATAGCCTATTTCTCCGTCCATAACGTTGGTGAAATATCGCTAACTTGGCGACTTTTGTAAATGTTGCCAAATTGACGAAAATATCGCCATATTGATAAAAATGTCACCAAATTGATAAAAATGACGCTAAATCAATGAAAATGAAGATTAATTGATGAAAATTCAATACCTTGGAAAGAATATAAGAATCTACTATAAGAGAATGATACTTTGGGTAACAGTTTTGTATTTGGACGCCATTAGTCGTTTATCTACTAAGAATAACCTATTTCTCCGACCATAATACTTGATGAAATTTTGGCGGAATATCGCCAACTTGGCGAATTTTTTAAATGTCGACAAATTGATAAGAAATCGCCAAATTAATCAAACATATCGCCAAATTGATAAGAATGACGCTAAATAAATGAAAATGTCAACTAATTGATGAAAATTCAATATTTTCAAAGAGTATAAGAATAACTAACCTATTTCTCCGTCTGTAACGCTGGGCGGAATTCTAGCGACGAATTTTGGCGGCATATCGTCAACTTGGCGACTTTTTTTAATTGTTGCCATAAATGTTGGCGAAACTGTTGCCAAATTGAAAAAAATGTTATCAAATTGATAAAAATGTCGCCAAATTGATAAAAATGATGCCAAATGGGATGTAATATTTTGCAAATTTTTATTTCCGTCATTTGATGGGCATACATTTCATTATACAAGTAATGCTCGTATAAATATCGTCAACTTGGCGATATTTAGCCTCAGATTGACGAAGATATCGTCAAAATTGCAAAAACGACGCCAAGTTAATGAAAATGACGCCTAATTGATGAATTTATTATTATATGGACTATATTGCTTAGGATGACATCAATAATAATGACATCAATAGGATGACATCAATAATAATATACATCAATAATGAATAATGACATCAATAATATAATGACATCATAGGATGACATCAATAATTGATAATTGTTAATTTAGAGTTGAGTAAAATATAAGTCAATTAGGTACGAAATAGTTTTACTTGTTGTCATCTGGAAAAGCACCAAATGTATAATTTAACGTTAAAAACAGTGTGCCGTGAATATTTTCATCACTTTTTCACCGTTAAAGAAGTAAATTTATTGCATTATATAAGGAAAGTCATGTGCTGCCCACATCAGATTTTTTTAATATTGAGAGATTGGTAGACTTTTACTTTCTCACTTAATTTCTGTTCGAAGCAACGTGTTTAAGTAACCAATACAGGCTTTAATAATTTTAAAAAGCATAGTCAAATTTAGATTTTAAAGCACAACTTTCACAATTATTTGATATTTCTCGAAAGATATCGCGCTCTCTGTGCTGTGGAGAAAAAAAATATCTCGAGAACGACTTGTTAGAGTCTTCTCGATTGCTTTCTTCCATTTCTTTTTCTTCGACAACAGTTATTTATTTACATAGTTTTTCATACTTGGACCATCTTACCTATCCGAAGGTAACTATTTGGACGATAGGGACAGTGACACCCAATTTAGACCGGAACCCAATGGGCAGGGACCGTACCATCCTTTCCCTAACCCATAACCTCGCGGATGGACTTTCGGACCTACAGATTTGACGTGTCCATAATCCGTGTAGACATTTGGATAGTATTGGGCGGAGGGAATCGAATCCAGGTCTACCGCGTGCGATCCCAACGCCTTAATCACTGGGCTATCTCGACCCTGATAGTTGTTATCAAATTTTTATAAACTGGATAAAGCTATTCCCTAAGAATTTCGGCAACCAGATCCGTCTCAGCATCTTTATGGGCTTTAATGCCAATATCATTATATTTTAAAATTAATTGTAACTGTAATTATTAAAATTTCCATTTGAGTCATTGCCTCAACGAGCACTTTGGTGAAAGATGATTTTGAAGATAGCATTCGATTTTTAATCTTTGTAAAATACATGTTCAACTGCTCGAGACATGCAAATACGCAACAAATTGCACCCTATGGTTGTCGTCACTTCCAACCTTTATTTTCACTTAGTCTCATTAATTATTAACTAATTCAGATGCACGAATCCTTTTTCTGCTGGGCGACTTTCCTCAAATATTTATTTTTTTATCTCCTGTTTGGCGACACTCAGTGGGAAATTAATTACTTCCTGTAGTATGCCTAAACAGCGAAATAGAAGCAAATTATTAGCATTGAAGGCGTTTTGCTTGTGATGCGGGCTGTATTTAACGAAAGTGCCCCTGGAACGCGCAGAAATTTTTGATGCCCCAAGATTTACGCCACTCTGAAGGTAAATAGAGAAAAATGGTATCTCTGATAAACTTCCTCAATTAAATACGCGTATATGATGAAATAGACAGCATGTGCTTCGAAGGGCACGAAACGGTTCAAAGGGGTGCGCGGCCGAATTTGATAACTTTAGTTTTTTATCGGAAGAAATAATTATTTAAAATAATATAGAAATTATGTTAAAAAGAGTCAGACATAATTTTCGTTGGTACTTGTAGATAGGATATGATTTACTATTTATTCAAGATAATGTTGTACATTTTTACTTTCTCTGCAATGCTTACCAACTCGTAAGGGTATGTATATGGTGACTGTTGTTGTTGTTGAAACCCAGACCGTCCGACCTACCAGAAAGGTGTATATGGTGACTGTGGAAAAACATTTAATATCAATTTTTTGATGTGATTAAAAGAAATATTTGTAAATTTTCCGAAAATACAATGTTGTAGCATAAAAGTGCACTAAATTAATAATTACTTTATAAGATAGCTTTCATCTCTCAAAAGGATGATATTGCAATGCATATTCTGTCTTTCTCATTAAGAATGTGTTTGTTGTTTCTCTTCATTTACAAAATATTAAAATAACTAATAAGCCCGTAGCTGTCAACTGTTTATCTAGCTCTTCCTTTTCACGCTTGTTACTCGAATCTGGTAGGGAAAAAAGGGTTCATCTATTACGCTTCTTATAGTTTTTTCGCCACGTTCTGAAAACAAAATGATATATCCGTGAATATGTAACAAAAATATAGCAGGCATCGCAAATTTCACTTTACCGCCCAGAACCATTTATTTATGTTTTTCCAATTTTTGAAATTCTAAATCAAATTTATCTGTAGTTTTAAAAGAAAAGTATGTACCTCCCAAATGAGCCACCATTCATTAAAAATGGTTCAGTAGTAAAGGCTGTTGGTCCATCAACACTGAAGAATAAAGTTCCGGAACGTCAATCGTAAAAAGTGCCATTTGAGGCCGAGTGACAAACCCCTGGGAATCTGGGTTTGTTGGGTAAAATATACACTTATCAACAACGGATTTGGACATGTCCGAATTGTTATTTAAAATGTAAAAAAACATGTAGGTAATTTACATGTTAAATAACAATTCAGAGGTCAATTTCCTTTTCAATTATTCAGCGGTCAATTTCCTTTACCTTTCCTTTACATATAGTATACTTTTTTAAAATAACTTTTATTACTTCTTACCGTCACTTTTGGACTTTGCATATTAATAGAAAAGCATAAAGCGATTCAGCAGAAAGTCATATAACGATTCAAAATGAGTTTTTAATATTTTGGGGCCCATACAATCCTATTAGAAATTATACAAATTGAAAATCTTGATGATTATGTTCAATTATAAAAAAATATATTAATTAGAGATATCAATAAGATTTAAGTAAAAAACCAAACCAGCAAGTATAAATAGTTTATTTAGCCACGCCCATTTCTCCCACTTCGAGTTTTCTTTCGGTTTTGAAAGTGTTTATTTTCAATAAATATGGAAGTGGGGAGTGTGAAAGGCCCAGACCACACAGCCAACCCAAGGGTGTATGGCAGTTAAATGTGTGGCCGGGAGAAGGAAGTGGGGAGTGTTGTTGTTGTTGAAACCCAGACCGCCCGACCTACCAGAAAGGTGTAAGGTAACTGTTTGGACGGTCGGGAAGTGCCACCCAATTTAGACCGGAACCCAGTGGGGGAGGCATCCACAGGGACCGTACCCTCCTTCCCCTACCACCAACCTCTCGGAAGGACTTTCGGACCCACATGTTTAACGTGATCGTACTCCGCATGAACACGGCGGCAGTTTTGGCAGTGGCTGGAATCGAACCCGGGCCTACCGAGTGCAACTCCAGCGCGCTAACCAATGGGTTACCGCGGGAGTGTGTAAAATTTCAGATAATTTCATCCCAAATCACTATTTCAACAAGTAAAAGAGTGACTAGGAAAAATTTCGAAAATTGAAATAGCTTTTCGGCGTAGATTTCGTATCGATACTAATTGTCTAAATTTTTATTTTATTTTATTTATGGCCCGAAAGGTCATTAGCCCATTTTCTTAACGTCGGTCATTTGGTCAGTTATTTGTCAAGTTCTAAATAGAGTTCTATATAGAGTTCTAAGACAGAGTTCTAAAATTGTCTAAATAGATTTCTAAAATTGTCAAGTTCCCACAGAGCATGAGATTGATAAAAATATAAAATGAAATATTTATGTGGACCGTTAATATGTTTCGATTATATTTTATTGATATATTTTATTTAAAAAATGTTTCCGTTTAATTAGCGAACTGGGCTCTCTGGTACTCAAGAACGCTGCACTGAATGAAGGGCGTAGCTCTACAAATAATAGTAGAATCTTAAACAACATAATTGAGCACATAAATACACTGGATATGTTGGATCGCGGTTTTTTTTTTTCTTTAGGAGGATTAAATACGCCTTCTGTGATTCAGAAAAGATTGGAAACCACTGGTCTACACCCTCACAGTGGTTTAATTTAATATCGTGTGTGGTTGAAATTTATTTTCTTCTTTTCCACGCGCCACTGTTGTGCAGAGAAAAACATTGAAAATTTTGTTTTTTCTCATAATTTATTTTTAAATTTTTCATAATTCTCACGTAACTATGTAGTATTATACATGGATCAACTCGTTAGAAACAGGAGAACATTTCATCTGAAGAGACACACTGAACCATAATTCGCTAAGAAAATACATACATAGAGTAAAATCATAGTCGTGGCGTACGTAAATGACGTAACGACGTAACGCAATGGCGTGAAAGTTTTATAGATGAAAATAATCCGCGAGATGAAATTGTGTGCCAAGTTTCAGCTCTCTGCTCATGGAGCTCAGAACGACCCCGTAAAAGATGACGCACGTAAATGACGTAACGTATGATGACATGAAAATTTTATGAAGGAAAATGTTCCGCGAAATGAAAGCCGAGTTTTAGCTGTCAGCGTGATTTGGGAGCCGGGAGCCAGAAACGAGTTCTTCAAAGATGATGTAGTAAATGACGTAACAACGTAACGCAATGACGTGAGAATTTGATAGATGAAAATGTTCCGCGAAATGAAATTATGGGCCGACTTTCAACTTTATATGTACTGTGGGAGCCGAGAACGAGTCCTTAAAACTGACGTACGTAAATGATGTAGTGACGTAAAACGCAATGGCGTGAAAATTTATTAGATGAATATATTACGGGAGATGAAACTGTCTGCTGAGTTTCAGCTCTCTGCGTATTCTGGGGGCCCAGAGTGAGCCCGTCAAAAATGTTGAGCAAAAGGACAAAAAGAAAGTAAAAGCTGTAATTTGCCCCAATTTTGCAAGTCTATGATGATTAAGGAAGCCAGCTTTACTACTTAGTAGGTTCCAATTCTAAAGATCATATTCAAATCGAACAGATTCAAGGAGTTTAAACATTTTCTAACGTTACATTTGAGCTTAATTTTTTCTGTATAAGTGTATTATTTTAAAAACACTTATTTTAAATTCTTTTTTCTTTAATAATTTTTCTGGTATTTATATGGTTTAGTTACATCTCAAACAATTGATTCAATAATAATTTCAATTAAATTTGATTTACAATTACTATCAATTTTAATATTGTGAAAAGAAGTTATTGAAATTCTGTAGGTATGCCGTGTGTATTCGTTTTCTAGCTAACAACAGAGTGACAAACTGAGCACAATAAATATATTAATTACTCGTTTCCACCCGTGCATCGCGCGTTTGAAATGGCTAGTGGTCATTAAATGTGACATACTGCCCAGCCCCTTCATAGAGTTTGCCGTTCAGCGGCGCTGCGATCGTGCTTGAATAAAAGGAAAGTTCGTTTAGAATAAAACTGAGGAAGAGTTAGCAACTCTTAATGATGATTACGGACAAATAAGGTACTTTAACTAATAATAAATATTGTTTGAGAGCGCAAATTGCCTAAGAAATACATATGTACTTATATGTGTAAGAGTGTCTGTAAAAAATAAATGTTGTGAACGTTATGGAGTAAAAAAATCTGATGTGGGCAACACATGACTTTCCTTATATAATGCAATGAATTTACTACTTTTACAGTAAAAAAAATAGGTTTTTCTTATAGTAGATACCTATATTCCTTCCAAGATTTTGAATTTTCGACAATTAGTCGTCATTTTCATTGATGTAGCGTCATTTTTATCCATTTGGCGAGATTTTCGTCAATTTGGCAACATTTAAAAAATTCGCCAAGTTGGCGACATTTCGCCTAATTCGTCGCCAAAATCTCACCAAGCTTTACTGACGGAGAAATAAGTTATTCTTATAGCAGATAAATGACTATTGGAGTTCAAATACAAAAGTATTACACGAAATATCTTTTCTCATGAATGGATCGAGCTAGATCCACGAGAATACTGTCACCAACTTTATCGCATGGTATTACACATGAAAAGTGAACATGTTTCTCAATAGGAAATATATTTTTCTTATTTTATATGACTTTTTGATAATTTTTTTGAAAAATGTGCAATATCTCGAGAACGGTTCATGTTAGCGTTCTAAAATTTATGTTAATCGTTTTCTAATGAAAAATTACATAAGAAATGTCTATTTGCGTAACTTTTTTAGCTGTTTTGATTTTTTGACGATTTTTTCAAAATTTCACTCGAAAATTTAGGGGGTTCTGAACATTCGATTATATTTAAAAATAATAAGCTTCCAGTGTTTACGGATTGTGATTTTTGTACCAAATTTCGTTCAAATCGGTCCATTCGTTCGTCAGTTATCGTCTCCACAGACTCACTGACACACACACACATCACTTCAAAAATGTTTGATTCGTGATCAGGGATGCTTGAAACGTGCTCTCCCGTCGAAAACTCGAATTCGAATTTTCGACTCCGTCGCAATACTTTCCTTATACATTATGTATATAAGGAAAGTAATAATTTGAAAACACAAAGCGCACTCGAGCAATCATACACCCTTAATGAAAGTTGTTGATAATTTTTCTGAATATTAAAAACCCTTTAAGATTTAGGCACAAAATTGGCGGACATTTTATACTGTTAAATTGAAAATGGGACATGTTAAATAGGACAAGAAAGATCAATCATGCTTAAAGTATTGATTATGAAACACTTTCCAACTTCAATGCAATTTTATTTAAAAAAGTCGAAAATGCAATACATTCCTCGGTAATATTTTAAAACTTATCACAATACTACATTAATTTATTATAATTGAAAACTTAAACCTTCATTGAAAAAAATGAACTTCATTCAAATGACGGCATTGACATATAAATTGCCTGGTTAAAATATCTCTAAAATGCGATACATTCCACGGTAATATTTTTAAAACTATCATAATACTATGATAATTTATTATATTTGAAAACTTCATCGAAAACAACTGAAATTAATTCAAATGACGTCATAGAAAAAATAACACGCCTGGATCTCTCTATAAAAACAGAATTTCATTCATAACTTTCTCCCATTCATTTCATTTATCACAATACTATAATAATTTATTTTATTTAAAAATTAAGACCATGGAGCCACAAGTAATTAAACTCTATGCTTAAAACTTCATCGAAAAAAAAATCGTCCTTCTCTTAATAAAATCAATTAATATTTCATCCATATCAGCCATGCAGACTCCATGGACTAAATGATTTTGTGTTAAAAAAATACAGCAACTCTAATACAACTCATTCTATATATTTTGCTGTTTACATTTTACATAAGTGAAAAATAGGCTTAGTTGTAGAAATAATCAAATATGGATAATCATTTAAACTGAAATATATTGTATTTGCGTTGTTACTTTCCTTATATACATAATGTATAAGGAAAGTATTGTGACGGGGGTCGAAAATTCGAATTCGAGTTTTCGACGGGAGAGCACGTTTCAAGCATCCCTGATCACGAATCAAACATTTTTGAAGTAATGTCTGTGTGTGTGTATGTGTGTGTGTGTGTGTGTGTGTGTGTGTGTGTGTGTGTGTGTGAAAGTATGTGTGTGTGTGTGTCAGTGGGTCTGTGGAGACGATAACTGACGAACGAATGGACCGATTCGAACCAAATTTGGTACAAAAATCACAATCCGTAAACACTGGAAGCCTATTGTTTTTATACGCAATCGAATGTTCAGAACCCCCCTAAATTTTCAAATGAAATTTTGAAAAAATCGCCAAAAAATCAAAACCAATAATATATTTACGTAAATAGACATTTCTTATGTAATTTTTCATTAGAAAACGATTGACATAAATTTTAGAACGCTAACATGTACCGTTCTCGAGATATTGCACATTTTTCAAAAAAATTATTAAAAAGTTATATAAAATAAAAAAAAAATATTTTATATTGAGAAACATGTTCACTTTCCATATGTAATACCATGCGATAAATTGGGTGACATCATTCTCGTGGATCTAGCTCGTTCCATTCATGAAAAAAGATACTTTGAGTAATACTTTTGTATTTGAACGCCAATAGTCATTTATCTGCTGTAAGAACTTATATCTCCGTCCATAACGCTTGGCGAGATTTTGGCGACGAATTTGGCGGAATGTCGCCAACTTGGCGATATTTTTAATTGTTGCCAAATTAACAAAAATCTCGCCAAATTGATAAAAATGACGACTAATTGAAGAAAATTCAATATTCAATATAAGAATATAAGTATCTACTATAAGAATAACATTTTTTTTAACTGTAAAAGTAGTAAATTCATTGCATTATATAAGGAAAGTTATGTGTTGCCCACATCAGATTTTTTCATTATGCATTACGCTAACATGAACCGTTCTCGAGATATTGCACATTTTTCAAAAAAATTATCAAAAAGTCATATAAAATAGAAAAAAAAAAATTCCTATTGAGAAACATGTTCACTTTTCATATATAATATCATGCGATAAATTGGGTGACATCATTCTCGTGGATCTAGCTCGTTCCATTCATGAAAAAAGATACTTTGAGTAATACTTTTGCATTTGAACGCCAATTTATCTGCTGTAAGAATAACTTATTTCTTCGTCCATAACGCTTGGCGAAATTTTGGCGACGAAATTGGCGGAATGTCGCCAACTTGGCGACTTTTTGAAATGTTGCCAAATTAACGAAAATCTCGCCAAATGGATAAAAATGACGATAAATCAATGAAAATGACGACTAATTGTCGAAAATTCAATATCTTGGAAAGGATATTAGTATCTACTAGAAGAAAAACCTATTTATTTTACTGTAAAAGTAGTAAATTCATTTCATTATATAAGGAAAGTCATGTGTTGCCCACATCAGATTTTTTCGGTATGTAGATGCACAGAATTTAAGCAAAAATAAAGTAGTTTTAGGACGGATACAACACTCAATATGAATTAAAAAGAACTTGTCTCAAAATCACGATTTTGAGACAAGATAGATGTCATATATCATTTTGAAGTGGGTCATGTGATTTTTTTTTCTTATCATGGTCACGTGATCGCTTCATATAAGAGGTGTAATTATTATTTTAATTTTTATTTAAAAAACTACTGAATATATTTCACTAAATTTTTTTTTATATATTTTATGGAACAATTTGAATATTACCTAAAATTTTCGAAGCAATTTATGAATTTTAAATCCGCTTAAAAATGTTTGAAAAATTACGTCCCATAGGACTCAATGTATTTCATTTTTTCAACCCGGGTTCAATCCAAAACTAATTGGGTGGGTGATATTATTCATTTATATTCCCATAGATCCTACAGGCCGTCTGAACAACATACAAAATTTCATTTTGATTAAGTCATTTTTACGGCAGTTATCGTGCTAACGGACAGACAGACAGACAAAATAAACAAAGTCATAAACACTTTTCAACTTTGTTGTAAAGTGTTAAAAATGAAAATATATTGAATCGCGCGCAAGAAATTGATTTAATTGTTACTTTCCTTATATACATAATGTATAAGGAAAGTATTGTGACGGGGTCGAAAATTCGAATTCGAGTTTTCGACGGGAGAGCACGTTTCAAGCATCCCTGATCACGAATCAAACATTTTTGAAGTGATGTCTGTGTGTGTGTGTGTGTGTGTGTGTGTGTGTGAAAGTGGTGTGTGTGTGTGTGTGTGTGTGTGTCAGTGAGTCTGTGGAGACGATAACTGACGAACGAATGTACTAATTCGAACCAAATTTGGTACAAAAAGCACAATCCGTAAACACTG
Source organism: Amaurobius ferox (assembly GCA_951213105.1). Lineage (NCBI taxonomy): Eukaryota > Metazoa > Arthropoda > Arachnida > Araneae > Amaurobiidae > Amaurobius > Amaurobius ferox. The sequence goes on from OX578136.1 coordinate 87,079,359, forward strand.
GAAGCCTATTTTTTTTATGCACAATCGAATGTTCAGAACCTCCCTGAATTTTCGAATGAAATTTTGAAAAAATCGTCAAAAAATCAAAACCACTAATAAAGTTACGCAAATGGACAATTCTTATGTAATTTTTCATTAGAAAACGATTGACATAAATTTTAGAACGCTAACATGAACCATTCTCGAGATATTGTACATTTTTTAAAAAAATTATCAAAAAGTTATATAAAATAAAAAAAAAATATTTCCTATTGAGAAACATGTTCACTTTTCATATGCAATACGATGCGATAAATTGAATGACATCATTCTCGTGGATCTAGCTCGTTCCATTCATGGAAAAAGATACTTTGAGTAATACTTTTGTATTTGAACGCTAATAGTCATTTATCTGCTGTAAGAATAACTTATTTCTTAGTGCATAACGCTTGGCGAGATTTTGGCGACGAATTTGGCGGAATGTCGCCAACTTGGCGACTTTTTGACATGTTGCCAAATTAACGAAAATCTCGTCAAATGGATAAAAATGACGCTAAATCAATGAAAATGACGACTAATTGTCGAAAATTTAATATCATGGAAAGAATATTAGTATCTTCTATAAGAAAAACCTATTTTTTTACTGTAAAAGTAGTAAATTCATTACATTATATAAGGAAAGTCATGTGTTGCCCACATCAGATTTTTTATTTTTTCCGATTGACAGCGAAAGGATCTCAAATTGTATATATTTTAGAGGAGTAAAGTAGTGTTAGTTTTAAAAAAAAAAATCCTTTGTATCGTAATCACTAATTCGAACTTTCAAAATTTTCGATTTTTTTTTCGTTGATCTGGTAGTTGAGATGCATTGAATGAGACCTAAGATTCTTAGTGTGAAAGTACTAAATCATTTTGATATTTTAAAAATATTCCTTCGGATCATCCCCCGCTCCCAATTTGAATTTTTTAAAATATTAGATTTTTCTGTTGATCCAGAAGTTGAGACGGATTGAAGAAAACTAAAACCAAGATTCTAACCAGAGTGGAAGTGCTCGATAATTAAACAAACTTATTGGAGTTTTTTTAATTATTTCTTTGCATTGTCATCTCTACTTTCAATTTTTGAAATATTAGATTTTTTTTCTCTGATCGGGAAGCTGAGACTGATTCGAATGGGGCCAAAACCGAGACTCTGGATCGAGTGCAAGTTCTCGATAATTTTAAAAATAATTTTGTGAGTATTTTGGTTATCTTTTCTCGCCATCATCCATAATTCGAATTTTCGAAATTTTTTAGTTTTCCCTTAGTCTTGAAGCTGAGTTGGATTGAGTGACACTAAAATAAAGATTCTAGCTATAGTGGAAGTACTCTATAATTTTGACATGTCATCCGGTCAGTCAAGTTGGTTCAGTGAATATTAGAAAGAAAAGTTTGGCAATTAGTTTTGAATTCATATATGATCCATAATATTAATTCTACAAAAGCACGTCTGAGTTCATTTTTACAATAAAAGAGAGAGATATGATGTGGGCAGCATATGACTTTTCCTATATATTGCAATTAATTTAGTTCTTTTATAGTTAAAAAAAATCTGATGTGGGCAACACATGACTTTCCTTATATAATGTAATGAATTTGCTACTTTTACAGTAAAAAAATAGGTTTTTCTTATAGTTGATACTAATATTCTTTCCAAGATATTGAATTTTCGACAATTAATCGTCATTTTCATTGATTTAGCGTCATTTTTATCCATTTGGCGAGATTTTCGTTAATTTGGCAACATTTTAAAAAAGTCGCCAAGTTGGCGACATTCCGCCAAATTCGTCGCCAAAATCTCGCCAAGCGTTATGCACTAAGAAATAAGTTATTCTTACAGCAGATAAATGACTATTTGCGTTCAAATACAAAAGTATTACTCAAAGTATCTTTTTTCATGAATGGAACGAGCTAGATCCACGAGAATGATGTCACCCAATTTATCGCATGGTATTACATATGAAAAGTGAACATGTTTATCAATAGAAATTTTTTTTTTATTTTATATGACTTTTTGATATTTTTTTTGAAAAATGTACAATATCTCGAGAACGGTTCATGTTAGCGTTCTAAAATTTATGCCAATCGTTTTCTAATGAAAAATTACATAAGAAATGGAAGCCTACTGGAAGCCTATTGTTTTTAAACGCAATCGAATGTTCAAAACCTCCCTAAATTTTCCAGTGAAATTTTGAAAACATCATAAAAAATCTGATGTGGGCAACACATGACTTTCCTTATATAATGCAATGAATTTACTACTTTTACAGTTAAAAAAAATGTTATTCTTAGAGTAGATACTTATATTCTTTCCAAGATATTGAATTTTCTTCAATTAGTCATCATTTTCATTGATTTAGCGTCATTTTTATCAATTTGGCGAGATTTTTGTTAATTTGGCAACAATTAAAAATGTCGCCAAGTTGGCGACATTCCGCTAAATTCGTCGCCAAAATATCGCCAAGTGGTATGGACGGAGAAATAAGTTATTCTTACAGCAGATAAATGACTATTGGCGTTCAAATACAAAAGTATTACTTAAAGTATCTTTTTTCGTGAATGGAACGAGCTAGATCCACGAGAATGATGTCACCCAATTTATCGCACGATATTACATATGGAAAGTGAATACGTTTCTCAATAGCAAATATATATTTTTTTATTTTACATAACTTTTTGATATTTTTTTGAAAAATGTGCAATATCTCGAGAACGGTTTATGTTAGCGTTCTAAAATTTATGTCAATCGTTTTCTAATGAAAAATTACATAAGAAATGTCTATTTGCGTAACTTTATTAGTGGTCTTGATTTTTTGACGATTTTTTTAAAATTTCATTTGAAAATTTAGGGGGGTTCTGAACATTCGATTGCGTATAAAAACAATAGGCTTCCAGTGTTTATGGATTGTGATTTTTGTACCAAATTTCGTTTGAATCGGTCCATTCGTTCGTCGGTTATCGTCTCCACAGACCCACTGACACACACACACACACACAAACACACACACATCACTTCAAAAGTGTTCGATTCGTGATCAGGGATGCTTGAAACGTGCTCTCCCGTCGAAAACTCGAATTCGAATTTTCGACCCCGTCACAATACTTTCCTTATACATTATGTATATAAGGAAAGTAATATATGTATTTTATCTACGGCACAATGTTTTTAACGTTAAGTTCTACATGACTACATTGGACCCTTTTCCAGATGAAAACATGTAAAACTATTTCGAAGTACCTAACTTATATTTCCTGCAACTCTAAATTGACATTTATCAATATTGATAGCATCATCAATAAGCGACATAATTCATATATTAAAATATAATAATGAATTCATCAATTAGGCGTCATTTTCATTAATTTAGCGTCATTTTTGCAATTTTGACGAAATTTTCGTCAATTTGGGGGCGAAATATGGCAAAGTTGGCGATACTTTGCTGTAGTTATATCTCTTTGTCATTAATTAATTAATTAATTTTGCAATTTTGACTATATATTCGTCAATCTGGGGCGACATGTCTTCAAGTTGGCGATATTTTGCTAAATTAGTAGCCATGTTCGCCAAATTTATTTCTAAACGTTACACACAGATGGAGAGAAGAGATTTTTTTAATCTATAAATAACTATTGGCGAATTGTTGGCCGTAAAAATACAAAACTATTACACAAGTATCTTTTCTTGGAAATGGAACGAACTAGATCCACGAGAATGATGTTAACAAATTTGTCGCACATTATTGCATGAAAAGTAAACATACTTCACGGTAGTTAATACTTTCTTAATTTCATGTAATATTTTTGATAAATTTATCAGAAAAACATCCAGTATCTTGCGAACAGTTCATGCTTGCGTTTTAAAGTGCATGCTATCCATTTTCTAATGAAAAATTATATAAGAGATGATCACTTACGTAACATTATTAAAGGGTCTGGTTTTTTAATGTTCTTTTCAAAATTTCATTCGAAAATTGGGGGGGGGGGGGGGGCAAGCATTCGATTGCATTTAAAATCAATAGGCTTCTACTATTCTAATATTTGTATCAAATTTCGTTTGAAGCGCTACATTTTTTCGTGAGATATCGTTTCCACACAGACATCATCATATAAAAAATCTGATGTGGGCAACACATGACTTTCCTTATATAATGTAATGAATTTACTACTTTTACAGTAAAAAAATAGGTTTTTCTTATAGTAGATACTAATATTCTTTCCAAGATATTGAATTTTCGACAATTAGTCGTCATTTTCATTGATTTAGCATCATTTTTATCCATTTGGCGAGATTTTCATTAATTTGGCAATATTTCAAAAAAGTCGCCAAGTTGGCGACATTCCGCCAAATTCGTCGCCAAAATCTCGCCAAGCGTTATGCACTAAGAAAAAAGTTATTCTTACAGCAGATAAATGACTATTGGCGTTCAAATACAAAAGTATTATTCAAAGTATATTTTTTCATGAATGGAACGAGCTAGATCCACGAGAATGATGTCACTCAATTTATCGCATGGCATTACATATGAAAAGTGAACATGTTCCTCAATAGGAATTTTTTTTTTTTATGTGACTTTTTCATAATTTTTTTGAAAAATGTACAATATCTCGAGAACGGTTCATGTTAGCGTTCTAAAATTTATGACAATCGTTTTCTAATGAAAAATTACATAAGAAATGTCTATTTGCGTAACTTTATTAGCGGTTTTGATTTTTTGACGATTTTTTCAAAATTTCATTCGAAAATTTAGGGGGGTTCTGAACATTCGATTACGTATAAAAACAATAGGCTTCCAGTGTTTACGGATTGTGATTTTTGTACCAAATTTGGTTCGAATCGGTCCATTCGTTCGTCAGTTATCGTCTCCACAGACTCACTGACACACACACACACACACACACACATGCTTTCACACACACACACACACACACACGCACACACACACACACACGCACACACACACACACACACACAGACATCACTTCAAAAATGTTTGATTCGTGATCAGGGATGCTTGAAACGTGCTCTCCCGTCGAAAACTCGAATTCGAATTTTCGACCCCGTCACAATACTTTTCCATATACATTATGTATATAAGGAAAGTAAAAATGTTCGGTTCGAGTTCAGGGATGCTTGAAATGTGTTCTTCCATCGAAAACTCGAATTCGAATTTTCGACCCCGTCACAATACTTTTCCATATACATTATGTATATAAGGAAAGTAAAAATGTTCGGTTCGAGTTCAGGGATGCTTGAAATGTGTTCTTCCATCGAAAACTCGAATTCGAATTTTCGATCCCGTCACAATATTTTCCTTATACATTATACTATGTATATAGGGTAAGTAAAAATCATCTAAGTATAAAGCTATTGTTATGCCTAAATTTAAACCGTTGTTCAAAGAAGTGCAATATATAAAGTTAAAATATGACTTTTCTTAAATTGAAAAATGTGTATTTTATCGCACTCAATTCAAGTAAAAATTCTGGAGTGATTTCGTTTTCCTTTCGTACCTAAACCGCATTTGTAACTTTATCTCAATTTGCGTTATTTTTTAGCACCTTTATTATTTTGCTTTACAATAATTTTAGATTAAGGCACTTACATTGTGAATGAAAAGAAACAAAAGGCTAAAGAGAAAAGAAATAAAGCGAGGAGATTTTTCACAAAGCAAGCGCTGTTTAATTGCTTTTTTCATTTTAGTTTCCGTATTGTTCTTAAAATGAAGTAATTATGGAAATTAATTGTTGCTAAATTGTTACGCATTGTAGCGCACGAAAGGGGAGGGAGAACTGCTTTAACTTTTTGTACCCCTCTTACATGTGTTTTTCTTTTTTCTTTTTCATACTGTAGTGTATAAAAATATTGTCTTCTCTAGAGTGCGGTTTTACGAGGTGGCCCGCATCCAGGCCCCACAACCATCAAGGGCCCTCTAATAGATGTACGTATAATTTCATTAGGAAGTGCACCCTCTCTTAAATTATAATATATTTGTTTTTTAAATATTTTTCTAACTCTCCAAAAGAGCCAAAATTATTGCACTTTCGAAAAAAGTGTAATGTTTTTCAGATGGAGCCCCCTTATGGTTTGGGGGCTAGTTTTATGGGAAACAGATTCTAGGCTGCTTTTAATATGTTTTATTATTTAATACGTTATAATATGCTTTTAATATGTTATACGAAAAGAGAAAACTGTATAATTACTATTCTAATATTTTTTCAAAATCTAGTTTCGGCACCCTTGAAATAAATTTTTGCCTCGAGCCCTGCTTTTGTTAAGACGATCCTGGTCTTCTCCAAAAATTTCTGAACTCTAGATTTCAATGGAAAAAGTACGTTTTTAAGGCCTGAATATTTTTCGAGCGTTTTCGGAAAGATGTAAATTTCTCTCTCTCTCTCTCTCTCTCTCTGTGTGTGTATGTCTGCGCGGGAGTGAAATCTCTAATTTATACATCCTCATATATACGTACATTTTGCAATGGAATCATACCCTGAAGTTAAGGTGTTTACTTTCGAGTTGCATACTTTTTGTGCATGCTGTGCAGTGTCGGCTTGGCCCGTGCAGGTTTTCTCGCCGGGATCTTCATTTATGTATGTTGAAGACTGTTTTTTCGCTCGTCAGGCGCCCATGGGAACATGGCCTAATTAATCCACCATGTTAGAGAAAGTACAACTCCATTTGGGGGCCCCACTTTGATTTCGTCAACATAGACTAAAAACAGTTTTCAGAATCAACTCTCCACACACTTATCAATGCTAGAAAAATCCTATTATCCGAATTGCTCGGGTCAAGCTGTTATTTTTTGGGTGGTTGCTTGTACCAAAATAGCAGCATTCCCTCCCCCCTCCCCCCTAAATTTAATGCCAACCTCTTTATTTACTCACTGGTAGTCAAAGTTCAATTTTGCAAAAAATTCTAACTTAACTATAACCTTTTATGCTATTTTTTTCATATATATATATATATATATATATATATATATATATATATATATATATATATATATATATATTAAAATAACAAAAACTAAAGTGCAAGAGTGTGAATCAGTAACCACAGTATCAAACCGCGAGCAAAATAAAGCGTGTTGTGAAAAGCAAAAAGCAACGAGGAAGGGCCGAAAAAGTAGAGCACGGAGAGGCCAGGACAAGGAAAACATATTAAAGAATAGTATATCTGCCAGAAACGTCTTCAGGGGCACATTCTAGAATATATATATATATATATATATATCTTTTTTACATCTTTTTATGTTAGCATTTTTGAAGTTAAGGTTTTATGAGTTACAATTTTTCTCTATTCTATCATTGGAGTTTCATATTATAATTTTATTAATGTACACATATATAGCCATCTAAAATTTGAGCTCAGACGGCCAAAATATTTCCTTGCTTTCTTGTACAGGCAAGATACTAACTATTTGAAACAGGATTGGCAATTTGATTTGGAGACGCAATTTCGTGCCCCTTTAAATCTTTTGAAAGGAAGCACATGCTTCTAGTGCCTTTTTCGGTAATCAAGTCTTGACTGGGGAACCTATTTCTCGCGAGGGCCCTAAGAAATCCAAGCACTATGAATATCGATACTGACGGCTCTGTACCATACCTCATGTACAACACAATACTGCATGTACGCTTCATCAATTTGTATTTTGTACTTATTTTGTACGCTTCATTAATTTGTATTTTGTACGCTTCATCAATTGTTTCCAAAGGCGTTCACTTCCCAATCACTTTATGTTTGGTTAGTTCTCTTTGTGGTTATATGGATATTAAAGTGTTTATAACTTATATTTTTGTGTTTTTTTTTGTGATTAAAAATAATAAAGTTAATAAAAGCACTATGAATATAAGGCTAAAGTTGTAAGGCTGATACGTACATTAAAATCTCATTGTGTTATTCTTATCGAGTAGCGTAGGCCTCAATTAATGTTAAAGTGTTTATAACTTTTATGTTAGTGTTTCATTACACTATTAAAACACTTCCGACCATATTAGTGCGTTTGTAAATTGTAAGTATGCATATATATTTAATGCGCCCATTCTTGGCGCAGAAAGTAGAGTTTTTAAATGGTGGGAGATAATCTTGACATATACATAAAACATTCGAAAAAGAGTGGTTTTGATTATTAATAAAAAGCAGGAGCATTGTCGTTCAAAAATTTCGATTTCCTGCAACATTTTATGGAAACCGTCTGCTACACATTCCATTCAAAAACCCAGAAATATCTCGCTAATATCGAGGAGCTATTCGGAGGAGCGCTTTGCTCACCAATCGTTCCAGAACACCTGTGCTCGAATTTAAAACTGGACTAAGGAAATATTTTTTCAAGAAATTAAAATCTGTATTCTTGAAATTAAAACTTTGAAAATAAAAACTTGCATATATTTTACTGCAATAACTAATCTATATATATATATATAAAAAAAATCAATATTAAATGATTTTATTATGTGTAAAGTGTTTATGATTTTGTTCATTCTGACTGTCTGTCCGTTCTGCCGTAAAAATGGCTATCGAAATGAAATTTTAGTATGTTGTTAAGAGGAACCGTGAGATATATGGGAATGGAAATGAATATCGCCCAATTAGTTTCGGATTTAACCCGGATCGAAAAAATGAAATACATTGAACCCTATGGAACATAATTTTCCAAACATTTTTAAAGTGAAGTTAAAATTCACAAATCGCATCGAAAATTTTGGGACGTATTCAAATTATCACGTAAAAAGTGTAAAAAAATCTCAGCAAAATATGATAAATAGTTTTTTTAAATAAAAATTGAAATAATAATTACACCCATATTATATGAAGAGATCACGTGACTTATTTCAAATTAAAATATGGCATCCATCTTTTTCCCCAGAGTAAAAATCGTGATTTTTAAAGTTCTTTCAAATTTATATTTTGTGTTGCATCCGTCCTGAAACCGCTTTATTTGTGCGCAATTTTTAGTGCATCTATATTCTGCGTCAACGCAATTACAATATTTTTGAGTTTAAATGATCACTAAACTTTGAATATTCCTATACAACGAAGCTTACTTTCTATAGCATACAGAATGTAAACAAATCAAGCGATTGTAAGAAGAGTTATATAAGAATTGCTGTTTTTTTTTCACGCAAAATTCTTTAACTTTAGAGTCTGAAGTATAAGTGATATGAATGAAATATTTATTGGTTTTACACAGAGAAGCAGACAGGGGCGCGGTAGCCCATTGGTTAGCGCGCTGGAGTTGCACTCGGTAGGCCCGGGTTCGATTCCAGCCACTGCCAAAACTGCCGCCGTGTTCATGCGGAGTACGATCACGTTAAACATGTGGGTCCGAAAGTCCTTCCGAGAGGTTGGTGGTAGGGGAAGGAGGGTACGGTCCCCGTGGATGCCTCCCCCACTGGGTTCCGGTCTAAATTGGGTGGCACTTCCCGACCGTCCAAACAGTTACCTTACACCTTTCTGGTAGGTCGGACGGTCTGGGTTTCAACAACAACAACAGAGAAGCAGACGATTTATAGCATTGCTTTTTTGAGTTTTAAGTTTCCAAGTACAAAACTCTAATGTAAGAAGTACATGACTTTCCTTGCAGACTCATGTTCACGTTCTCTTTATTTCTTCAATAATTCACTAATTGAGTTTAATTGCACAAAATAATAGCCATAATTACTTTAACGTACACTGAATTTGCACTTTTAATTAAATTTTCATTTTCATTTGGTAACTGGATTTATTTTTAAAGATGGCGGAGCGAAACTGCGAGAAAACTAAAATATCTCGAGAACAACTAACTCTTAAGAGTAATGGAGTTGGTCTTATTCTTTCGTCGTTAAAAATTACTTATAAAATAAACATTTAATTAATACATTTGAACATATAGTCTTTTATTTTTAGATTTAACGATTTTTGTGGGCCATTTCGAAAGAAATGCAGGTTCTTTTTTTCCGAATCGTACCAAAATTTAATCAGCACCAGGTTAACCAACAAGCGATTTATCTACCAAAATGTATGAAATTTGGTCTATTAGTTTTTTAGCTAAAGCGAATATAGGTAATTTTTGCGGGCCATTTCGCAAAAAAAGGTGGGTTCTTTTATTCCAATCCATACTAAAATCTAATCAGCTCCAGGGTCACCCACAAGTGGCTTACTACCAAATTTTATGAAATTCAGTCCATCAGTTTTTGAGTTAGAGTCGATACATACATTGGACAGACAGACACACACACAGACGTCACGCTAAAAATGGCTTTTTCGTGTTCTAGAGGTCTCAAAACGTGTAGATCCGTCGAAAACTCGAGTTGCGATTTTCGGCAAGATTCCAATACTTTCCCTATACATAATCATGTATTGCAGGGAAAGTAATAAATTATTGTAGTACTGTTATAATTTTAAAAATATCAATGCTGAATGTATCGCATTTTAGAGATGTTTAAATAAACTTGCATTTCAGTTGGAAAGTGTGTCATAATCAATGCTCTATGCATGATTGATCTTTCTTGTTTTCTTTTGTTTGTTTGTAATATTTTAAATACGGATTTGAATTTCTTGTTTAAGTATAAATACTTAAAATATGGAATAATAAAACGAAAGACAAATATGAAATAATATTAAAATATCAAACGGCAATTTCTTTTGTAAACGTGTAAAACGGGAAATTTAAAAAGTGGAAAAAAAAATTAAATTAAAAATTTCGTTAACGTTGCATATATAGTTAATTATACAAATATATGCTGTACTAACGAAATTTTTTAATTTTAATTATTCAATTCAATAGCTTGAGCGATATTTAAAAAATTTTTTTTGTAAATTAAAAATATTATTGATAAATCAGAGAATGTAGTATATAAAAGGTATCACGGAGGTTTCTGATTTGCGTGTGAAGACTTATTTACTGATTCCATATTATTTTTCTTTTATCGAATTAATAATTCAATCGCCAATGCTATATTTAAAGCATAAGTACATGCGGAAAGCGGTTCTATCTGCACCCACTTCTTCAAGAAAGCTGTTTATTGAGAGGATTATATCATTTAAGCTCTTCGCCAAAAAGATGACATTTTCAATTTTCTGGGCTGCTTCTATAAATAGAAGCAATTGGCGCTTCATAATTACTTGTTAAACAATCACAACAGAAACCATGCAAAGTGTTATAGTCTATTTATAGCAGGAACTTAGAAATGAAGGAAATTGTTTCTTACTTTTGAGGAGGAAAACAAAGCATTTCTGTTGATTCTGTATGGAAATAGAATAATTCTAATAGAATAATTCCATTCTTGCATGAGATGATTGGCGTTTTCAAATCGATGTCAATGATAAAATAAAATTTTGAGAAACTTGTTGCCTCCGCGAGAGGTGGGGTGGGGGGTGGGGGGGGTTAATCTCATAATGTAGGACAGTATAAGACTTCTCTACAGACTTCAAATTTCAATTCCTTAGATTTTGGAGCTTTAGCAAAACGAACCTCAAGAGAAATCGATTACTGAAATCTCATCGAAAAGGCTGCCATTTAGAGATATATGTGTTTAGGTCACTGATTTTGTCTTTTTGAAGATAAATTATTAATTCACATACTCACAAAATGTACTGTACACTTTTCAATAAATAAAAGAACCGGCTTTACAGCAAAGTTTTTCAACCTAAATTCTCCTATTTTATTATAAAAAAAATTCGGCCATAAGAATTAAATAATTTAATTAATATGAAAATATATATGTTAAACCCCCAACAGCAACACTGAAATTTTTACTTTCTCATGCTATGCAACATAGAGGAAGTATTGTTTTCACGAAAATTTTCAAATTCGAGATGTTGATGCCAATATATGTTTTTAAGACCTCTTGAACACGTTTTAATTTTTTTTTTGGAGTGATGTCTGCCCGTCTGTTTGTCTGTTGTCTGTGGTCGGTTTGTGCACACGATAGCAGCCACAAATATTAATCAATTTTTACGAACTTTATATCCGTCTTTGTTATCAAAAACTAGATAGAATGTTTTTTAAATTCGAGCGAAAATTTCGAAATTTATTCGAAATTATATATTTTGTTAACATGACAGTATAGGAGAAAATCTAATATAATCATGCACAAAAGGGTTTAATTTTAGGCTCAATCATTACGAGGCTTAATATACATATTTTGGAATTGTTATCCTTTAGTAGTTAAGGAAGTCATTAGATGCTGAACTTTGATATGAATTGATATAATGAGAATAATACAATATAATGCTTTTATTTTTTCAGGTTTTAATTTAACAGAAATTTGCATATTATCCACTATTTAAAAGTATTCGAAATTTCTTGCAGTTTTCACTATGTGAGTAAACTAGAACTGTTATCCAAGGCAGATAGTGCATTGATGTGGAATATCAGCTAGAGAATAATTGAGCAGGTTATGAAATAGTTCTATTGTACAATTAAGGAGCGCTGCAGAAATAATCACAACACAGTATTATTTTCAAATGCTTAATATAATAGAACTCAAATTTGAGTTATTTATCAAATTTCGGTGCCACAGCCATCGGCAGTTTAAATAATATCAACATTGTAAATAAAGATGGCATTTAAAAAAAATAATTTTTTGGGCGCAAAATCATTATTAGAACATGAATGTCGTACGTCGTTCTGTTCTGTGTACATTTTTTATTTCACTAAATCTGATCCATATAAGTGGTGTGTTATCGTCTAGTATCAGATAGTGGTTTGAAGCAGCCATACGATTTAAGAAAGTGCGTTCAAAATCCATAGGGTTATAATATTTACTGATTGTAATATTTGTAATATATTTCGTTCCAAAATCTTTATTTGTTCGTTAGATATCGTATTCACAGACTTTTACACACAGACATTATCGCCGGCCGACCAAATGGCTACTCATGTCCTTGCTGACGAGTCGGTCGGTCTGGGTCTTCAACACAGACATTATCTCAGAAACATTCGATTCGGGGAATTCGAATTTAGAGATACTTGAAACGTACAAGTAAAAACTGATAAAAGAAAGTTTATATATATATATATAATAGAAATATATATAGATTTGGTTTGCTAATAGAAACCAAACTTTACCTTGCATAGATTTATAGATGGAGATACCTGCCCCGAAGCGACAGTCAATATTGACGCCGGAATTGGGTACGATATTTAAGAAAAACTTTTTCTAAACAAAAAGCATGCAAAGTTTAATAAGTTTAATTTACGTTTCAAATTTCAATAAGTTTTATTTCTCTGAAAGTAGCTAAAAGTAAAACCTTTGTAAAAACCATAGAATGAAACAATAAATGATACTATATTATGTACCCACAGTAATTTATTTTAATGCATATTTTTTAACCAAGATTTTACTTTTTAGCTTCTTTTAAACTTATTTTATTGTTAGTGCCCTAACAGAAATGTTCGAGGCACCTCCTACCACTCTCTATTCTACAACATATTGAACTTTTTCATAAACTGTTTACGCGGCCCTGGCCCTTATACAATGCATCCCCCCACCCCTTTCTTCCCATCCCAGTCGGCGATCCTCGGGGTCACAGACGGAAAAGAGCAATCGTCACATGCTTTTGACTATAAACAGAACACCAAGAGATTTCTCTCATGGAAAGCTTCTAGAAAAAAAAAATAGTATTATATATATATATAAATATATATAATACATACACACACACACACATATATATATATATATATATATATATAATATTAAAACACCGTGAAATACTACATTACAAAATCATCTGAAATCACACTTAAAAGGCGTTATTTTGGTATATTGTTTCCATCCATACCTCTTTTCTTTTTGACAATATATATATATATATATATATATATATATATATAATTAGTAAATCCAATGTTAGAATGTAAGTAGTAACTCATAATACACTATTCCAAAATTTTCTGCAAAATACAAAGAAATTAAAACATAAAGAGGAAATTATAAAGCGTAATGCAGATCATATATATATATATAATACTATTTTTTTTCTAGAAGCGTTCCATGAGAGAAATCTCTTGGTGTTCTGTTTATAGTCAAAAGCATGTGACGATTGCTCTTTTCCGTCTGTGACCCCGAGGATCGCCGACTGGGATGGGAAGAAAGGGGTGGGGGGATGCATTGTATAAGGGCCAGGGCCGCGTAAACAGTTTATGAAAAAGTTCAATATGTTGTAGAATAGAGAGTGGTAGGAGGTGCCTCGAACATTTCTGTTAGGGCACTAACAATAAAATAAGTTTAAAAGAAGCTAAAAAGTAAAATCTTGGTTAAAAAATATGATTAAAATAAATTACTATGGGTACATAACATAGTATCATTTATTGTTTCATTCTATGATTTTTACAAAGGTTTTACTTTTAGCTACTTTCAGAGAAATAAAACTTATTGAAATTTGAAACGTAAATTAAACTTATTAAAATTTGCATGCTTTTTGTTTAGAAAAAGTTTTTCTTCAATATCGTATAAATCCAATTCCGGCGTCAATATTGACTGTCGCCTCGGGGCAGGTATCTCCATCTATAAATCTATGCAAGGTAAAGTTTGGTTTCTATTAGCAAACCAAATCCCAACAGCAATAATAATAATAAAAAAAAAAAACAGCTCTTAACACGAGATTCTATAAAACAAGAAACACAGAATTCATTTTGTGCATTTTTTAAACTCTTCATGGGAATAAGGGGCTCTGATAAAAAGTTTAAAGAGAGAGAGAAAACAAAATGAACTGGGAAAAATTGCGCACATAAACACGACATATAATGTAACATTTTAACAATCAAATTAAAAACAACATTTGTAGATAAATAAATATGACATCCCTGATAAATCAGACATCATTATTTGAGATAAAAAGAAGGGATTCGCGAAATATAAACGTCATTTTCACTTTCTTTTATTAACTTATTTCTACAAATTTACCTATAAATCGAAGGAAATTTATAAATTTCAAGTTTTTTCGTACTCCATTGTGAAAAAAAACATTCTTTTATTGATTTTAAATAATTTTTTAAATAAAATTTTCGAAGAATTTGTATTTTCCTATTGGGTAAAATGCTCTCGAGAAGATCCCATTCTTAAAATGCCATTGGCGTCTTTTCTCCATTTAAAAAAAGCCAACTCTTGTTTAGAGTAGAGCAACCCTAAATACTCCGACAATCGCCTGGACTTACGCATGTCATATTGTGCACATGTTACAATCAACAAATATTTGCTCTAAATGTGGTCTTTGAAACCACGTGTGCAATGGATGTTATATTTATTGGTAAGTCATATTAATGTTTTTACCGTCTTTGTTGCAAATATTTCTCTAAATGTCTCTTTTAATACTCTGAACATCCTGTGTGTTAGTAAGCATCTCTGTAGTCCCACCCTTGTAGCCGGGACATCCTTATCTCTTTATAATGATAACAGATAATATAAGCTAGAAGCTTATTTTCAAGTGTTCCAGAAAGTTACTTGGGTTTTCTTATAATCTTTTAAAGACATGTTTGGTAAAATTAAAAACACTCACTTCCTCTCTTGTGTCGCCGTTTAAACGACCTGTTCTGATTTGTTTACATTCTTGTTGACAATGCTCCGGCCGATCATCGGTGACTCACTCATAACATAAGGGCCTCTTTAGTACCTGTTTCTTATAATCATGTACACTTATTTTTCTTTTCGAACTTGTAGCGTGATTATTTTCTGTAAAATATTTAATATTTATTTTTGATTTTAAAATCATAATATTTTCGTACTGATATAGTACAATTTAAAAAATCCTGCATTGATATCAGGATATAGCGCAGGTTCTAAAATACATAGTAAAACTTTTAAATTCCTGCTTTACATAGGACATACATAGTACAATTTCTAAAACATAAGTTATTTTGTATGCATTGTACAACTTCTAAAATCCTGCATTCTTCAAGGTTTGACCATCCCAGATTCAGATAAAAATTGCAAATGCATGATATATTACTAAAATTTTCCTATTAACTATTACAAATGGTTACCTATTTTCAATAATTATAATCCCATTATATTGTATAATAGGTATATGAGTTATATAGCTATATAAATTTCGTTCAAATTGCAAAAGTAAATACTTTATTTGTAAACAGCATACAAGGTTGATTTAAAGTATTAACCTGTTCATTAACTATTTATTGATAGATGCATTCTTGCCTTTGTTGTTGCTGGTGTGTTTTCTTTTTATTCTAATGAAGGAGGCTGTTCTTTGCCTCCAAAAACTGGTTGATCCTTTTTTTTGAATTTTGTATGCTGTTTACGAACAAAGTATTTATTTTTGCAGATATAGTAGGCATATTTAGAATTATCATATGATACCTTCTCTTTATAGCTGTTTCTTAATATCAGTATAGCAAAAAAATTCATTTGCATTCTAACAAAAATGACTGCTATAAAATTTAGTTACTGATAAATTAATAAATAATATCATTGATAACAGACATTGATAAATAACATATCTTAATATAAACTACATTGTTTTAATTAAAAACAATTGACATCCTTCATCAAAATAAGAGCACTGCTCCAAGTTTATCTGTACAAAAAATATCAATATATACTTTTGATATAAATCACAGACCATTAATTAGTATTAAATGGTAAATAATCAATGCTGTAATGGAAAAATTGTAAATTTTATATGAAATAGCACTTTTATCATATCAATAAGAAATATGTAAATATAATACTTGATCAGAACTCAAACAGAATTTATTTACAAAACAACTTTTATATACTGAATATTAAAGTGATAATGGCATACACAATACTCTTGTACAATGAATCTTAATGGAAAGTGTGGGCTCTAGATTCCATAACAAGAAATGTTGATTCTACACGATAGTTATATATTGAGTACAAATGTTTCTTAATCATAGGCTGAGCATTTATTATTTTATCAAATGCTATCAAATGAATATTGCTGGCTGAGAACTTGTTCAGATTTTTCTGTGACAGGTTGACTTTCAGCATTGCTTTTTTTTTAGCCTTTGGCCACTGGCTCCAGGTAATTTGTACCAGCTTACCTCACTTCTTTATAGTCCTATAAACAACTGTTATAGAAGAGAAGAAATTACTTTCTTTCCAAATAACAAGACTGTAGGAAAATTCTTAGTTTGTCTTTGTGAGATTTTGTTTAAATTTAGGTTTCTTTTGAAGATTAGAAACTTTAAACTTCTTAACATATAAAACAGAAATTATATTTTTTAGGATTATACAGTGGGGTTGAATTTATTATAAAGTTCTAGGAACTTCTTATTTGGCTTCCAGCTAAACAAGAAGTGCTCAGAGATTGATAATGACTTTGTTACTCAATGACTTGACATTTTATACAATATATTTTACATTACATGGAGAAATATGTATTTTCTTTTTCAAATATGTGATCATTTCTTAACTAGATGGCATGGTTATATTTAAATATAATTGAATCTTTTATCGCGAAATTTAAATAATAAAGAAAGGAAATGCATAAAGGACCCACATGTTCAAAATCTATATACATAAAATTTAAAATCTGTCTATATATGCATGTGAATTTGTTTCTTTCATTATCACAGGAGAATGATTGCTCCGAATTTCATGAAATTTTGTGGGCAGTCATGAAATAACCTCAATTAAAATTTAGTCCATGTTTTAAGTTTCTAGGACCAGGGGTTGTCTAGATATTAATAAATAATGCACATTTAAACCTTCCATAGAGATAACATTATAGACATTATTTTTTCCGCCAATTTATTTAAAGAAAATTATATGCCACTTAGCAATGGATTTAAATCCAATGTGTTTATGCAGCAGACTATTTTTATTAAATCTTTTTTGATTCAAATAATAAAGACATGTATATAAATAACTGTTTTCAAAATTGCATTTTGACTGGATTATATCAATTACGGTCTTCAGGTTTGATTATGGAGATTATTGTTATTTTCAATTTATTATGTCATATGTTACTTATGGTCAGGAAGATTATGGAGATTATTGTTATTTTCAATTTATTATGCAGTTTGTTTTATTTAGGCAAAGATTTTTAGAACTCATAGATTGTAGTATGGGTATCTTCTATTAATACACAGTTACTCTAATCTACGAGAATATAAGTAGTATGAGTATATCTTCCCATACAATTTTAGCACTTTCATTTTGGCATATATTGATTCAATTTCATGTTTTGTAAATTTGTTTACAAATGAGACCAGAATGTTTTATTCTTCAGATCTACCTGTGAAGATAATTTTGTATAGCAAGAACAGAGATTCTTTAATTTCTTTTTAGGAGTTTTAATTTAAATATTTTAATAGAATTTTGAATAAGTGTCATTTAATCTATAGGAATTTGCACATGATTGTGAATTTTAAGTTTCTTTATAATGTATATTCCATACGAAAGCCGGGTATACTTCTAGTTATCAATAAAACTTCATTAATGATAAGTTCTTGATGACATCATCAATTAGATGTTAACATTGCACAATTATCTTATAATTTGTAAGGCTAGAAAAACATCGACCTTTCCAAATGTTATTCTCATATATTTAATAATTGGTGTAAGAAAATGAATTTATGTATGGTAATGTTGAATGCTGTATTTAAGTTTGTATTTTGTCTCAAAATCATATGATAATTTTTATTAAAAATTAAATAATGTAATGATATCTTTTCAGATGAGCGTGAGGACGTACAAAAGAAGACTTTTACGAAATGGATCAATTCTCAGTTGGGAAAGGTAAGGAATGTCTTTATTTTTGATGTTTTGCATTTTACCTTTAAAAACATAGACTTAAAGTGAAATTTATAAATTTTATAATCATAGGGAAATCATCCTTTAGTAAAGGACTTGTTTTTTGACTTACGAGATGGAACCAGACTCTTGGGGCTTCTGGAAGTCCTCTGTGGTCGAGAACTGGTTAGTATGAGCATTGATTTTGATTAACAATAAAATCTGCTTATATTAAATTTAATGCTCTGCCTTTAAAGTGTTTGTTATATTTTGTAGATGAGCCTATTTAATAATTTATCATGTGAAATGTTTGTTGTATTCCTTGAATAACCTTTTTCTGAAAGTGTAATTAGTAATTTAAATGAATATGGATTTAAATACACACAAATGAAACATGCTACCAAATGATCTTAAAAGTAATATTTGGTTTAGGTTATAATTTATAATTATTTGACAATATGCTAATTTTGTATTATAAGCATTTTTTTTTTTTTTTTAGATCTTGGAAATGTAATCACATTTCTTTATTGTTTTGAAATATTTAAATGTTTTGAAATTAAATGTGTTTAAAGAGATTAGCATCAATATGTATGCTACAATGACTGGGAATTAAGTATATGGATATATATGCATGTCCTTCACAGACTTTTTATTTTACATTTAAAAACTATTGTGCAGCATTCTTGAACAAAATAGATAATCCATTGATTTTCCATGTAACTTTGAATACAGTAAAGATAATGCCACTATTTTATATGAATGAATTATATATTGTCTTTTGTAAACATTTTATTTACAGCTTTTGACCCTTTGGTATATAAACATTATTATTTCATTTCCATTTCTTATATTTCCCCTGCTTCATATCATTTATTCGCTTTATGAAGTTTTATTTTAAAAGTCAGTTATATCTACAGTTGCATATTGTTAATTATTCATACCATTTCTTTAATTGTCAGTAAAAACTTTTTGGATTATCAGTAAGGCTCCCAATTTAGTTGCACTATAAGTTATTACTGCATTTTATAAAAAAGAAAAATTCATTTATGGTATATTTCTTCTTATACCACTTTTAATCCTGCAATGTGAAATAAATGTAGAGAGAAAAAAATCTAAATATAAACTAAACTAATTTTACATGAGAATAGGTAAATAAAACACTCTTCAAATTGACTTTAAATTAAATATCCCTAATCGAATAACAAAATCTTCTTTACATATAAAAATATAAATCATTTTATAACTCTTTCCCAAAGAGTTAGTTTGATTCATTTTCAAATCAACAAGAATTTTTTGTATTATGCTGTAATTTCTCAAGTTTTAAATTTCATGTCATGAGTGAGGCATTCTATATAATAAGGGCAGAGCATGTAAACTATCCATGTTATTCTTTTTCATTTTGAAGGTCTGTGACCATCCGTGTAGATTATTAAATGATTTATTTTCCCTTTTTGTCCATAACTTTTTCCGATATGGTTGTTTGTTTTGTACCTTGTAAATCTATTTTCATGTAATGCTGATTTCCTAAAAGTTTGCACTTGATAGATTTGACCTTGGTGCATAGACCACCTCATAAGTTCATGACTAATTTGAAAAATTAATTTTTCTACTGGCATTTATTGTTAAAATAAATGAATCCATATTCCTTCTAACTATTTTAATTAAAAATGAAATATAAGTTCATGACTAATTTGAAAAAATAATTTTTCTACTGGCATTTATTGTTAAAATAAATTAATCCATATTCCTTCTTCCTATTTTAATTAAAAATTGTTCAATTTCAGCGCAGAGAAAGAGGGCGATTGAGAGTGCATCATCTAAATAATGTTGGCTGTGCCTTAAGAGTTTTACAAGAAAATAATGTGAGTTTTTTAATGGACTTCTCTAGATGTAAATTTTATAATACACAATCAATTTTTTTCTATTATTAGTATTTTGCATTCAAATAAAAATATGCTTCTTGCTTTGTAGGTTAAATTGGTCAATATCAGTACAAATGATATCGTGGATGGCAGTCCTAAATTAACTCTGGGATTAGTATGGAGTATAATTTTACACTGGCAGGTAATGCACATATTTTAATAGTAATCATATAACATCTTTTAGTATAGTTAATCAGTATTCATATATTGTACAAGTTTAATATTAATTTGAATTTTGTTTATATTAATTGTATTTAAAAAAATGAAGTTTTTAAACATATTTTACATGATAGTTATTTTAGAGCATATTAGTTAAAGTTTCTTAGAATACCTCTTATTTTACATGATTGTTCTTGAATTTTTGAGGTTAGGATAGTGGTGTAAAATAGGTAAACAATACATTGTTTAGGCCATTAAAGCTTAAACAACCCATTTCTCAAATCAGGAAATACATTTTTTTAGGTTCAAGATGAAATATTAGAACTTTATATTCACTATTTTTTGAAATCCAAGAAAATAAATTATGTAAAATATACAACTGTAAAATAAAAATATTTCCAAGAGTTGGCTTAATTTTTAATTGTGTTCAAAAGGGTATATATGTAGTGTTCCTGAAATGTTTTAGTTTAAAATTTGTTTTTATTTTATGCTCAGTTGTTTAGCTAACAGAAATGTTCGATTTTTAGAATTTTTATATTCTGAATGAAAAGCTTTCTGTTTATCTATATTTAATTGAATATTCTTTATTTAACCAGGTACATGGTGTTCTTCGGAATGCTTCTGAGGAACTGCCACAAACAAACTTAGAGAAAACATTATTGGCATGGTGTCGTGATGTCACAAAAGGGTAATGAATGCTTGAAATATATGTGCATGTGTGTTTTAAAGTCAATATTTAAAATTGTATGGATTATTTGTTTTTTTTTGAGATGAGATATTTTTATTCTTCGATTCTAAGATATTCGATTTTTTTGTTTGTACTAAATTTTATGCTATTTTAATCTTATTGTATTTAAACTAATCATGAGATCTGTCAGTAGGACTGCAACTTTTTATTCCCTGAAAAATCAAACTCATAAAATAAAATACCGAACATGATAGAAAACATGCCACATGGTGGCTTGCCTTAAATTAGTTAATATTATTTAACAAGGGAAATTAAGAGACTATTTAGTAAAAGATTTTTTATTTTAAAATTAGTATAAAAATTCCTTTTATTAACAAACGGGACGAAGAAATTAATAAAAATGGCAATATGTATAAAATATGCATTTTTATTTTACTGACAAACTAATTATATTTCTATCAAAATATTTATACTAACAATATAATATTCATTAAATTATTGTTAATTTACATGTATACTTTGTATTTCTATCTGTGTTGCATGTTAGTTTTAAATCCATATGCATTTTGTCTGCTTTTAATTAAATTTGCAAACTTTTAGCATTATTCCATTAAATTTTATCCAGTCATGCAATAGGAGTACTATGTAGTAACCAGTAATGCCCAGGTACAACAAAACTAACAAGATTGGCAGTCAGTAAAAAATATGCAATAACATTTTATTTTCTGTTAAAAATATTTAATCACTAACCAACATATATACCTCAATTTTCTCTATATTTCATGCTAGTCCCATATACATTTGGGTGTGTTTTTAATAAAATCTGAATGTTGAATATTAACTAGTTAAATTTTATCCTGTTGTCATTCTTTTTATCATAACCAGCTGGAATCTCAAAAAGGGGGAGGTCGTAATCGTAAAGAGGGTCAAGTCTAATAGATATGTTAAGACAGTGAGAAGTCCATAGACTCTGAATCCTATTGGCTATAGTACTACATTTAATATCTAGGCATCTATTGCTTATCCAAATTTTTCTCAATAGATAACAGTTCTCGCCATTGCTTACAGGAATTAATTTGGAAATTTATACTTAAGCTATGTATATTGTGAATAAATATCACAAGATGCTTGCTTATTGTAACACAATAATATATCTATTTTTGTAAGCGACACTCATTTATCTTTTCACAAAAATTGTATATGATTGTCACAGATTTGGATCCCAAGCTCTAGATTAGTGATCCATAACTTGTTGCTCACGAGCATCACAGTGCTCCTGTGAGAGTAAAAATGTATATTATTTACTGTACTAATTCCTTTATTTGGATAATTGTGTCATATTCTGATGCTCTCTGATGTTGAAAGGTTGTAGACCACTGCTCTAGATGATTCGAATTTCAAAAATGTTAAAGTATAACAATGACAATATGTGTTATCAACATGTTAATATTATGGTATTTAAATTATAATATCTTTGAAGTGCGAAAAGCACAATGCAACTATGTATGATAGTAAATTGACAGCCTTTTAATAAAAATGTTGATATTTTGGTATTTAAAATTGAAACATGTTTGAAGTGTGAAAAGTCAGTATTGCAATAGCGTCACCATAGTAAATTAATGTTAATAAACATGTCTGTATTTTCTATATTATTGGAATAATAATTTTTAAATTTTTTTCTTTTTTAATTTTATTTAATAATGAACCTTTTTGAAATCTTTCATAGTTATCCCGGGGTTAATGTTCATAATTTCACTACAAGCTGGATCGATGGCTTGGCTTTTAATGCAGTTATTCATAGGTTCAGGTAAGATGTTAGTTTATTATTAGTTTCATTTTCTATAGCACTATAACTGTGTACATTTACATTTTATTTCTTTTTGTTTCAGACCAGAGTTGTTTGACTTTGATGCCTTAAATAGAAAAGACATCAACTCTCGTCTTGAACATGCTTTCCACATAGCGTATAAGTACCTGGGGATCGATAAGTTACTTGATCCGGAAGGTAATTACTTACATTTTTGTTTGAATAGATAAAATATTTTAATAACTGAAACACCTTGGTTCACAGAATTAATTTTAAATGTATTTTATTTTATCAATGAATTAATATTTATTTACTATTTTTTCAATCGAATTATACTATATTTTTAAGCTTAATAATATGGACAAAACAAAAATTTTCAAGGTTTTTGTATTTATTATGGAAATTATTATTACAATGAAAACTTTCATTTTCAATATTTTGTATGAAGCAGTATATCATATTTAAAATATTGAGATCTATGAAAGTTTGGCAGTATTAGTTTTTTTTACTACAGCTTTTTATAAACTATTTAATTTATTACTTTCTTTTTGTATTACCCTACCTATATATAATTTCATATTTATGAAATGCATATATATGCTGTTTTTAAGAAATGACTCATTTCAGGAACAAATTAAGGATTTCATCAAAAATTAAGGAATCTTTTACTATATAATTATACTTTGACATAATGTTATCCAAATCGATCATTGTGTTAGAGTAATCATACACTGGTCTCAAAGTATTACAATTTTGTATTTAATTCAAAGTCATAACATTTTAGCAGTGTTTTCCAAACTTTCAATAAGAGGTAGAGTTTTCTTTTTTAATTTGATCTCATAGGCATATCCCCATTGAATAGTTCGAAAAAAAGTTTTAATAATACAATATTTTATTATCTACAGACTATAGACTAGTACATTGTTTTATTAATATATTATACATTGTTTTGTTAATTTTATATATTTATTTTTGTCAAACTGTGTTTCTATGTGACTATGTGTGTATATTTTAATTATTTCAATGTTAATAATTGGCCTAGAACCCTACAGGTGTTTTTTCAATATAGTTAACAATTCTATAAATTGCATAATACTTTTAAAAATTTGAAAAATTAAATGGATTTTTATTAAATGAATTATTTGCAAAAAATATCTTGCAGAACCTAAAAAATTGACAAAAACTACATATTTCAAAATACTATCTCCTTTTTCAGTTTTAATTCATAATCTTGCTTGTTTGCAGTGAAAGCTGAATGTGTGTAAACTTACAGGTTTCAGTCAGAAATAAAAAAAAATCTAGATTTTTTTATGCAGATTTTAAATGATAGATAGAATGTGGTTACAGATGTAGGTAAAATATGGTTGCTATGTTTGCGGATGCATGATATTTTTTATTTGAGTTGTGTTTAAGTATTATTTATGCAGTAGACATTTATTTAGCAGCTCACATTTTAAAGCCCAGGCAATGCTGGATATTTGTGTTCGTTGGCATATTCATGTAATTAAAAAAAAAAATTAAATTATGTTATTATAAATATTTTTGTTATAATAAATTGAACAATTTGACGTGCCAAATACTCTTTGAATTTTTAAAAATTTACTTCAGTTTGGGAAACACTGCATTAGAGTAATCAAGTACCGTTTTCAAGGTATTGCCATTTGGAATTGGTTCCAAGTTATATTACACAAAAACATTCGCAGTGAACACTTTTCAAGTTTAGAACTTAATATAATATTAAATACGTAATGAATTCCTTATACATTTACACATTTAAGTAAGTAAATAAATATAAATTATAAAATAGAATCTGTTAGAGAATATGGCAAAGCATGTGTTGACCACATCAAATTTTTTAAAACAAATTTGTTATTGTTCATAAATTTTCTAAATAATTTTATTATTTTATTATAACCATATATGTGAATGATTAATATTGCATGCTTTTCGAGAAATTAGCATATGCCTATTGGATTTAGTAGAGAAAATTGAGTATTTCCTCCAATTTTATTTTCTTACTTAGTATTTATATATTTTTTTAGATGTGAATACTAGTCTACCTGATAAAAAGTCTGTGATGATGTACATTATGTGTTTCTTCCAAGCGTTGCACAATCAAAGCGTTCCTCTCCGTCGACTAGAATCTGTAGATTTGTCAGATGTAAGTAATTTGAGTTTAAATAATTACTTATATGGCCAAGAGAAAAACTGATTTTGGTTCAATTACTTGATGGATATTGTTTAAAATGTAATTTTTTTTTGCAAAAATGTTGCTAACTGTAGTGTTACTTCTCTGTTGTGTTTTTGTACAGTAACTAGCCCTCAAAGCTCATATACAGGGTATCAAAGAAAGTCATGGATCAGGCTAATAATTCGAGTAGTATTAGGGTTATTGTATATTTTTTTATGCAGGTGTATAGGAAACCTTAATGGCACAACACGAAGAGATAACTTTAACCCTTTCGCGACGGCGGCATTCCGGAACTGCCACGGCCTAAAGGACGGAGCGCTTCACTTCCGAACTGTTCCCAGAAGATGGCAATTTTTTTACGCTAAGCCTAACTCTTGAAAAAATTCACTAAAAATCACCTATTCAACACAGAAATCTACTTTTATCAGGGATAAAAGAAATATTTATTTTCTATTTGATGTATATTTTTCATACAAATCTGAATGCAAAATACTCGTTAGTTGCTCCCATTCTTATATCCGAAATAAACGAATAATTTCACTGCCTCTAAAACCCAAACAAAAAAAAATACTCTTATATTCCTATGATTCGCCAATGAAATCATAAAGCTGAAATCAAAACAAGACCCGAAACTCAATTATAAAATTGTTGATGCTGCGAGAAGTCCTCTGTTTATATTACAAAACCATGTTTCACCACTCCAAATGGAGAAATAATTCATTGGATCCTCCTTATGCCAAGGTCAATTATCTGCAAAATACATTAAAGTTCTTTCCACAGACATTTAACGCCATCTAGTAGACAAATTAAAACATTCCATATGAAAACACACTCGCTGTTTAGGGTAAAGTTTTCTCCGTCACGAATGATTGCCGTCCGTCATTGAATACAAGTTCGCAGCCGACACGCGGGCGTGCCAACCGTTGCAAAAGGGTTAAGGGTGCTGTTTCCCATTTTAGAAGGGTATGGAAGCTAGGAGGCTATCTCGCTCTCTATTAGAGATATAGGAAGACGTTAATTACAAAGTTGTAGGTTGAGTGTTACAGAATTAGAACAAAGCATTTTTGTCCAAAAAAAAAAAAGTATGGAAAGGAATCCTGAAAACCAGTGTATGCAATCTAGCCCCCTAAAAATCGAACCTCTAGGTAATGCAGCAGAATAATATTGACTTTCTGCAACACTTTATTTTGACTCAAAGACAGGGTTTAGCAAAGTGTCCAGGAGAGGATGAATCCTCCCTTTAAACTTCGAGTGAAAAGGAAAAAGGATAGAGAAAGTGCTTTTCATAATTTGATAGACTTTATTTTGATTTTAGGCACAAAATGCAAAATACTAACTGTCAGCAATGATGCATACTTGCACATGTGTAATGAGATATTTTTACATGTTTTTCAATGTCTTTACATTTACACAGTTACATACAGTAATAAAATTGTCTCTTTTAAAATCATTATTTAGAGTCTATTCCTTCTTTTATGGGGGAGGGGGGCAGAAATGCTCTGTACTAATTTTGTAATGCTCTACAACTTTCTTATTGCCTTTCCCCATATTTGTAATACCCTCATATCCATTAAATAAGGGGATAAGCCCTTTGGAGGTTATCACATCGTGTAGTGCCATAGGAGTTTCCTATACATCTGCATAAAGAAAAAAATGAACAGTAACCCTAATACTTCTCAATGAGTACATGACTGGTACATGACTTTCTGTGACACCCTGCAAACTGTAGAAAATTAGTTATATCCAGTCTTTTGGCTATGCATTAAATTTTAAAGAAAGCACATGTACAATCAGCAATTAAGAAAAATTATAGATGTTACCTTTATTATTGAATGCTATCTAGAAACATCTCACTTGCTACCAGTAGCATAGCTTGAGATTTTTGACTGGGGAGGCTGAAAATTTGGGCAAAAAATTTGATATTACTAGTGAAATTTATATTGGAATTTGTACTTTCATAAGTTTAATTCCAATAAGTTTTATTTATCGGTGAATGAAACAAAATAATTTTACATAAAAATGTAAAGAGTGGATGAAATGCACGAGATTTTAAAATTTTATCTATGTGCGATGAATACAAGATATAACATTTTAAATGTTTTCTTATTTCTAAATTAGATGAATTTTTAGAATCCTTTTATTAAATATGAAGTCATAGTCTCCCATAGGGGGGGTAAAAGGGGGGGGGGGGGGGTCACACTTCCCCTTGGATATTAAGATAACAGGCGAGCATCAAGCCAGTCAATGTTGTACATCTTGTGCTTGAGTTTGCCCCCCCCCCCCCTCCCTCTGGAAAAAGTTGTACAGGTGCCTATGTATGAAGTGGAAATATATTAGAATATTATTAGCAAGTGATAGAAAAAGTATATCAGTTTTGTAAATATAAACAGCTAGAACTAACAAAATAAAGCAATTCAAAGGAGTGCACTGAAAATGGATGAGAACACTGTAGTCAACAATATCCTTAAACAATTTTGTATATTAATTAATATACAAACAAATAACATACTTTGAAAACTTAAAAATGTCCTAGCCACAATATGCTAAAAATCCGCTAGAAAATTATCAATGGCATTTGTTTAACTGAGATTCACTTGTAACGTGATTTTTAAAAGGAAATCAGATTTATTTTTTCTAAAGTTCACAAATAAGCAAACGGATGCTTCGCCATATTGTTGCTGTGACTAAGTCTACTTCATAAACTATTTAAATTTAATGGTAGTCATTATTAGTGTGTTTCTTTGTCTTGATATTGTTTAAATGTAGGTGAAGGTCATATTATTTGTGGAAAATGACTCATATTTTTTAGTAATACATATGACTTTTTTCTGTGAAGATTAATTAATAGAACCATGTTTGACCCAAAATGGTGGATCCATTAGCCTTGCCCAAGAAATTTTCATTCATGAAACATCACATCCCATATCCAATCATTGTCTGTCATTACTCTGTTTATAAAGAGTTGAAAATGGTGGAAGAATTAGCTACACCTTTCTGGAAGCCAGCTTATAGTACTAGTTGATCAGCCAGGGCGGAGTTTAATAGGTGGGTGGTCCTAACTTCATGCTTCTTTCAATACACAATGAAGATTAGATGATTTCAGCTTCTAGTTATGCATGTTATTGGGAAAAATACTTTGAAACGTCTCATTTTGAGTAAGTAAAATTTAACAGTTTTCTAAAAAAAGATGTATTCGCAAAGTTATATCACAAAATATAACAAATAAAAGTGTCTTTAAATTATATTTTAAACAGGGGAGGCTTAGCTTCTGAGCCTCAATGGGCGCTATGTCACTGCTTGCTACACATTTTACTAGAGATATGATAAAAAGTGAGATTCTGGTATGTACATATTTGAGCGGATTGAACATTAAATAAATAAAAGTTAAAAGGAGATGTACTATTGTTTTTTTAGAAAATTCCCAAATTTGCATGGTTTACCTATCTCATCCTAAATTCAAAATATAAATATTCTTATAATTTGAGGGTTTTTCCCATACTTCATTGCACATAGTTAAAAAAAAGTCTGTTAAGCAATGTATTATGTTAGTTCTGATTAAAGCATGTTACAGTAAACTTCTGATAATCCATATGTTTGGGACTTGAGCAGTGCTGGATCACCAAATTTGTATGATTATCAGATGTCAAACGGAAATCAAATAAGAAACGGGAAACTAATTTTAAAAAGATGTAATGTATAATAAATGGGATATTTATTTGCTTAAAGCATTACATAGACTGAATTACACTGTACATTATGTAAAAAAAAATTTTTTTTAAATGAATTTTAAAATGAGGTAAATTTCAATGAATAGAAATTTACATATAAAATCATTTTGTCTATCACTGTAAATGTACCTCAGTCAGTGACAAGGTGAAGAGAATTTGGAGTAACAGTTGCTACTTAAACAGCCTGTTACCAAGCAACTCTCATTTTAATTATACATTAGTGGAAATATATTATGCACTTATTAAGTTTGGTGGACAAATAGAAAAAGAGTAATTTGTTAGCGGGTTGTTTTTGTAGATACTGTTTCCCCAGATTCCATTCATGCTTCGCTACTGACTTCAGTACAGCCAAATGGACCTGAAGGTCTTTGGGAGACATGCTGAACGGTTGCTGGTTTATCAGAAGTTTACGGCATTTGTATTTATCAAATGAGATTCATATTGTTTGAATACTTTTAATTTTCTAAACAGGAAGCTGCAGAAACAAGTCATTTAAACTATACCAGTGATATTGCTTCATATCAAAATTCTCTCGAGGATGTCTTAACATGGCTTCTTGGGGCAGAAGAAAAGTTAATGGAAATGACTGCCCTTGCTGATAATATTGATGGAATTATTGAACAGTTCCATGAAATTGAAGTAAGATTTTAAAGGCAGTTTAAAGTTTATAGCATGTGTCTTTTTTTCTACCTTCAGATGTGTTGAGCCTCACTGATGCCTAATAAATGTTAAAACCAATCTGTTAGAACCATGGGAATCAGTCAGGATGAAGTTGGTTAAAAAATTACTTTAAGAAAAGTGTTAAAATGGAAATTTTTTTTAACAAAATATTAAAAGTATGTAGAATTGCAAGTATCTAAATTTTTAAATAATTTGAAATTACCACATGTCATCAAATATTAGACTAATTGTTTGAAGAGTTAAACTAAATATGAGAAATAAATTCCTAATATTAGTTGCAGTGACTGCATCTTTATAGTTTAATATGTTAATTATGTTTTACAAAATTCAAAACGTGAGAATAATGTCAATGATTTTATATTATCTTAAAATGTAAATAAAGTCTTGAATAGTAAAAAACTAATGAAGTAAATTTTTAAATAAGTTTTGATTTTCGCATTTGTGCAAAAGTGATTATTTGTTTTTTTCATAATGGATAATGGTTTGGAAAAATGAAAACACATTAAATAATTATTATATAGATTTATCTTTTTGTTTTGTTTTTTGAAGATTCTGTTTTTTTTATTATTAATATAAAGAACTGTGGAATGAAAACAAAACCTGTATTTTTTAAACCTTTTTCTTTAATAGCACATTTTTTATATCCCATATGTATCTTTATAGGTAATTTTTTAGCAATTTCTAAGTTATTAAAATCTTAGGTCAGGCAGTAAATGATTTAAATAATGCAAATGGATTTTGTGCTTGATTGTTATTATAATTTTTTTTTATTATTCATGTTAAATTAGTTATATTTTAATTATATTAAATCAGTTATGTGTTATTTCTTAGTCATAAATTCATTTAAATTATGATCACTTAATTGTAGTCCTTCATGCTTGAGCTCACACACCATCAAAAGGGAGTTGACAAAGTTCTGGTGAATGGTAACCAACTATTAAGCAATGGCAAAATTTCCCCGGATGAGCATGAAGAAATAAAAGTTCAGCTTCAGCTACTGAATGGCAGGTGGCAAGAACTTAGGTCAAGAACTGTAGATAGACAAAATGAGTAAGTAGAGTAATTTTTTCTCTCTTTTTTTTATAAGGTTCTTAATTTATGAGACACAAAGTAGTATACAAAATAGAAATGGTTGATTTTCAAACACATGAATATATGATACAGTTGATGTTCAAGTGTATAAAAAGTTGAATTCGATAGGGAAATGAAATAAAAAATGTGTTACTAAAAATTTGAGTTATCAAGAACAAACTTCTTTGATTTTCATTACATCTTTAACTATATTTGTAATGTGTGTTAATTTTGAAATATATTTTTGTGTCCCTTATATGGAACAATAAATGTTGTTTCAGATATGATTATGTGGTGATCATAGCACATTGTTCAGCAATCGATAATGTGTTCAACTTGGGCTTTGTAACACTAACTTTAACAGGATAGTTTTCTATTTGACATGAATAAGTGTACATTGAATGGCAGTTGCATAGGGCATGAAGTGCAAATTTTTACAACTGTCTTGGCTAAGGCGTAGTTCTTACTTGAGGCTCATTAAAAATACAATATTTTGCATTTTCTGCAATACATGTATGTATAGGGATTATAATTATATATCAACATATTTTATCATGATATCTGTGAGTGTTTCTATGCAATGTAAGTATCAAATATGTCTCAAAAAGTCCTCATCAAATTTTTATGCAATTAGGCAATTGAGTGACTCAGTGTTACCTTAATGCTAATTGGATTTATTAAAAGATATAAAATAAAATAAAAATAAATAAAAAATAAAATGGCTAGTAGAACTTGAAAAACAAAAGTGTCAAATGAAAAGCTGAATTAATAAAATAATATAAATTCTATTTAATTTTAAATAAGTATACATTTTATGTATTATTTTGCGTAATAAGACAAATACTTTTTTTAATGGATATAGATAACAGAAAGACATAAAATTTGAGTCTAAGAAACATAATGTGTTTGCCACAACTGATTATTTTCCGTACACAGAGTACTTTAAAATTCAATTGTTTTACATAGATGTTTGCACAGTAGACAAAATAAATAAAGATAAGAAATTACCACCAAAGTTTGAATCCAAAACATGATTACAAAATCCAGACTCAAATCAGTATTGTGCATTTCGATTTGTATCTCTAAATCAGAGATTTGGGTTCCTCTATGGATTTGATAATCTGTTCCCCAATTGTCAATGGTTCTAAGATGCAGATATCTGAATCACATATTCAGTGAGATCCAAATGTACTTAGAATCTAGATTTTTGACATTTATAGTAGAGATAGACTTAATAGGAGGAAGTGTGGAATTAAAACTTAATATATATTTGATGATTGCAAAATTTCTGAACCCCCCCCCCCCCCCCAAAATTCATGAAAATTTGCACCACAAAACAAAACTTATGATTGAAGTTAGGCAATAATAAGGAAAAATCTTAAATTCGCAAATATATTCGATATTGGCAAAAATTCCTAAAATCCGTAGAAAAAATCATGGAAATTCACAACGCAAAATAATTACTGTTCTACATATGACTCATGTGGAACATCTTTGTAAAAATTCAGCAAAGATATTGTTATGAGTTAATAAGTGTTATCCTACCCGTTTTAAACCTTTAGGTTGGTTATTTAAATATCTGATTTTATTTGTCACCCATGAAAAATATCCTATAAAAACTTGGGTGTTTCTAACTTTGGAAGTTGGGAATATATGCTTACAGTCAGTGAGTGTTATTCTACCCCCTTCTCACCTCCTGAGAGGTGGATTATGGATATATTCATTCTTAGTGTTTGTTTATGACTATGACCCACGAGGAACATCTGTGTAAAATTTCAGGTTTCTAGATGAAGGAGTTGGAACGATATGATTATGAGTTATCCCACCTCTTCTAACTCCTTTTGAGTTTTACAGAAATATCTGTTCTTATTGGTCTCCTATGACCCATGATACACATTCCTGTAAATATTCAGGATTCTAGCTCCAGGTTTTGAGATAGTGATGAGTGAGATTGAGACATGATGACGCAATCGGTGAATAAGAAATTTTTCTTTATAGATACTGAAATCATCCTTCCTCACCCTCTTAGAAGTAAATTATCCATTTTTAGTAGTTACATATCAACCATGAGGAACATTCTTATAAAAATTAAGGTTTCTAGTTTGAAGTGTTGAGATAATGATGTGTGGGTAATTTTATTTTTTATAAGAAATGTATTGCATTCATTGCTATTCTTAAGCTTTGTAATTTTATTTTTATTTTATATTCCTCTTTCACTTAAATTTAGAGTGCATGAGAAATTACTGAGGCTGCAGAAAGTTCAATTAGATGATTTGAACACATGGCTCACTGATATAGAAAACAAGTTGAATAATTTGCCACCTTTAGGCCCTAATCTAGACACTCTCAAATCTCAAGTTGATGTGCAAAAGGTTCTTGTTTTTTTACTTATTTATATCAAATATGCTTTTATTTGAAATAATATTTGTGTGTATGTCTGTATAATCATAATATATGTGGTTGTAAACTCTTTAAACTGAATATTTTTTAAATGATAGATAAGAAGAATAAAACATATTTTTTTACAATGAAATTTGTTTATATCAAATATTAACTATAAAACTATACCTAGTAAAAAATATAGTCAGTTAAAATAAATAGTATTACAATGTTGGAATGAATAGAAATATTTCAAGAGTATCGTCAATTTAAATGTACAAGAAAATTGTGTTCAGACATAGGTATATGTATACAACACACACATTAATAAACGTTGCAGCAATACTGCATATTCTGCCACATTTTATTCAAGACTATTTTATGACTATTCTGTAATGTCACTAATTCAGAATTGTGTAATACTACTTTGAAATACTATCTTTTACATTACTTTTGTGACATTATTATACCGTTGCATTCTGATAGATGTTCCACAGTATTGTCACTCTTATGACATTTTTGCAACATAATATTGTTGCATATATATCACTTCATATTGTTACAGTTACATTACACTATCATCACAGTGTTGTTTAAATATTATGGAAATGTCACAGTTTGTGAGGTGCCATGACAGCATGTCATTGGAAAAGTGGACATTTTTCCATCACTGCAACATCAGGATGACATGGCTAACACGTAATGTGACAAAAATAAACATTGCAAGTCACAGTGTGGCTTTCTAGCAATGTTGTTGAAATGCAATAGTGCTGCATGGGTATTTAAGCGATCTGATTAATTGTCATTACATAATCAATCTTCATTTATGTTTTAATCTTTCATTTAATTTATCTTTTTAATTGTTCATGACAAGTATAGATATTTTTTAACATGAAATGCTTAATTGTATAATTTTCTTTTATTTTATTTTATAAAATTTATTACTATGATACATTTTTTTCATTTCTAGAAACTTCAAGATGAAGTCAAAGGGAAACAAGAAGCTGTAAATTGTTTAAAGAAAATGGTTGTTGTCGTTGACGAAAATGGCAGTAAAAATGGTGCGTCTATAAAAACTTTAAACTTTACTTTTAGCTGTTGAAATTCTTTATTCAGTTAAAGTCTTTAGATTAAGTTGAAAGTAAATTTATTATACAAAATATCAGACTAGGTGGGGCTTATGCTTAATTAAGACATGCTAGGTTGTATGGTGTCTGCATTTAGAAAAGTTACCTGTAAGTATTAATACTGAGTGGGAAAAATTTCTAATTTTTGTTCTAGAAAAAGTTTTTTGAAAATAATTTTCTAGAAAAATTTTGCACATTCAAATGGCATATTCTCATAAAATAATATAGGACAAGTATAAAATTATAGTAGTATGGATAAATAAATTTTAATTATTCAATGTTTTGAAAATATTTTTCAGCATATGAAGTTTTGGAGAAACAATTGGCAGTTATTGGTGAAAGGTGGGCATATGTTTGCCATACAGTGGAAGAACGAAGTGTACTATTGCAATCTCTAGTTCCTCAGTGGCAACAGCTTGAAGATGAAGAACTATGCTTCAGTCAATGGCTGCATCGTAAAGAACAGCAACTCTCAACAATCTGTGAAATGCCTGCTACAGATAATCGTGCCTTATTGGAGCAAGTGAAGCTTCTTCAGGTAATTTAGCTTTAATATTTTAGAAAATAAAAACTTTCTAAATAAAAGTATATCTTTGTTTAAGTTAATTAAAATCAAGACTACAATTTGTCTAAAATGCATCAATCAGGGTTTCATTGATTGTTCACTGCAGTGATTATGCTTTGCTCACGCATCTACAATCTGCATCTAATTAAATTTGAAATTTTATTAAACTAAGAAACTAGTGATTACACTATGTAACAAAAAAAAAAAATGTTTTTTCCTGTTCCTGGGTAATAATTGCTATTTCCTAATTTCTTCTGTTCCAAATGTATAGAATATGAATTTTATTCCTCATAAACTTTGTTTTTGTTACCGGTACAATGATATTTTGAGATTTACCCTTTTCTAGTACACATTTTTTCTCATTAGGAATAAATAAGATAAGTAACTTTTCATATTGCGCGCTGTAGCAATATACTGGTCTTCCCTATAACAGAAATAGACAGGTCATGGCATTCCGCCAGCAAAAATAGTGCAAATCCTGTAGCGTGAAGCCCATAATTAGCTTTAGCTGCCTAATTGCAAACACATTTACAATGGCATCAAGAGGTTGCAAGTATATGACAGATTCATTTTGCTATGTCTGTGGCCAGTTTATCAAGAAAAGAGGAAATAAGTATTTTGTGAAAGCATCTGCTAAAATGTGTGAAGCCTACAGAGCATATTTCGTTATGTCTGTTGGGGATCAAGACGTGTGAAGAATTTCCCAAGAAGCTCAGTAAGAATGAAAAAGTGGCTTAAAACAGTTTTGTCTTAGTAGTTAAGGGTTTCTTGGGCAATCATAAGTCTGATGAAAGCTATATGGACACTCTGGTGAAGATCTACGGCAAAATGGGCTGCAGGATGTTCTTGAAAGTTCATGTCCTCGATGCTCAACTAAATAAATTTACAGATGACATGGGAGCGTACTCGGAGGAGCAAGGCAAGCTTTTCCATCAAGATATATTGGACTTCGAATGTTGCTACCAAGGCCAGTATAATAACAACATGAAGGGAGACTTATTTGGGGTCTGATTCGTGATAGTAATTTACAGTATAATCGTTGGGCGCGGTAGCCCATTGGTTAGCGCGCTGGAGTTGCACTCGGTTGGCCCGGGTTCGATTCCAGCCACTGCCAAAACTGCCGCCGTGTTCATGCGGAGTACGATCACGTTAAACATGTGGGTCCGAAAGTCCTTCCGAGAGGTTGGTGGTAGGGGAAGGAGGGTACGGTCCCTGTGGTTGCCTCCCCCACTGGGTTCCGGTCTAAATTGGGTGGCACTTCCCGACCGTCCAAACAGTTACCTTACACCTTTCTGGTAGGTCGGACGGTCTGGGTTTCAACAACAACAGTATAATCGTAAATCTTGGAAATCTACTTATTTTTAAATCTTTTGTAATAATTTTGGTTACATCTGTAGTGTAAATATATGTCATTTTTTTATGTATATGTGTTTGTCTTTTACTTTATGTACACGAATTCGTACATTTTCTCATTCAAAGCAGGTAAAATTCAAAATAACACTGTCCTGGTTACAAAACCAAAGTTTGAGAACAATAGTCATTTTCTATGCTTTCCAGGCATAAGCCATTAGAAAATAACACTTACTACCCAGGAACAAAAATCGTGTTACATGGTGTTATCAGCAAATAGGGAGCTGATTATATAGATAAGTGTTGTGATAAGCATATTTTGGAAATGTGAAATTTTTTTTTGTATTTGTCGTTTTATTGAAATACTATTATTTTTTACTAACAAATAAATAGTTTCTAAGTTACAAGAAACATGTGGTATTCAGGAATGGAGATGAAAATATAAAGAACAGACATAATATTGAAAGTAAAGCTGCTATTTTCAATTACTTGTTTTCTTTTACTTCTAAATTATTTTTATTTATTTCATTTGATTTGATACACATGTGAAAGAAACTACCATGTCTTTCAGCTTAGGAGTCATTTTGTGCTATTAAACAAATCCAAACACTCTTTTTCTAGTATTTGCAAGTTTAATGACATTTTGCATTTTGTTGAGTTTGATAGAAATTAGACCCCACTCCATACTGTGTTCTCCAAACCCTATTTTCAATATGTACATATTGAAATTTCACATGCAATACAGTGGAGCCCACTTATAATGAACTCGGATGTAATGAAGTGTGAATTTTTTTTCTTGGATCTGCAATAATTTTATAATGCTAAATGTATCGCTTATAGCAAACCTGTGATACTTGTGCATTGGTTATTGCAAAGTTTTTTAGTTTGGGAGAAGCAAAGAAAAAAATATTTTCATGGAACTTCTTAGAGTAAAAGCTGAATCCTAGAAGCAATAATTAGACGGGTAACAAAGATTCATCCTCAGATATTTTGAGCCTAAATATTGTCTTAAACACATCCCCAGATACGTTGAGATAGCTTGAACACATATGTGATTGTCTGCAAACTTCACATATGTGTAGATGATGCCTGGCATGATGTTTATCTACAAATAGAGAGAAACTGCTGGAAATCTCACTGAGTTTTAAGAGAAATCGAACGATCCTTCATTTCTGCTCCTGTGTATTAAGATAGTTCAATGTAGAATAGGTTATGAGGAAAGTGTGTTTTGCTAGGAGATTTTACTTTTGGCATTTGTGCTGCAAACAATGATTGTGTTGAAATAGAAGTGTAAGACATATTACCAGCAACTGTAGCAATAATGCCATTATTGCTACAGTTGCTGGTAATACGTCTGATGAATCCAAATCCCTAAGAAATAAATTGATTTAAAAAGAGTGAGGATAACATCAAAAATTGTTGTACGAAGTCTAAAATTTGCGTGACTATTTTGAAGTCCTTAACGTTAACTGCAGTGATAATTTAGATACAGTATTAAAAGTGCTATGCAAAAGTATTGTATGTATATTCAGATGTTTAAAGAAAGTAACAGGTGTTTTTCAACATAAATAAAAGAGCAATATATTTCAATCTTACTCTGATTTTTTGTTTCACACTATGCAGTCAGATAAGTCATTCTTGTTGTTTATCTCATACTTAAACTTTTTATTAGTTACAACAAATATTTTTTCTGTCTCAATGGTGCAGCCAGAATATGCAACTTTGCTATATTCTGGCTGCACCATTTAAAAATACAGTTTTCATTATTGCAAGATTTGTCTAAGCTAGTTTAATCCACTGAACAACTCCATAGTTGTGAATTAAAATGTTTATAACCTCTTAATCAGCTTAATTTTCTAAGTAATATTTATAACTTGTTCTATTCTTATTTGATGTCAGTGATCTACTGTGTTAACAATGTACAATTGATTGTTCATGCAAAATTAGGTTCTTTAAATCACATAAAAGTAAGACATTGCCAGTTTCTCTTGGTTGTTCAACTGCTACTTTGAACCCTTAGAGGATTTGGATGCCTTGGGTAGTGTGTGTATGTATAAAATATCAGCCAATTATTGAATGTAGTTTTATCTGCATAATGTAAATGACAATACAATTTCAAAAATTTATCTTGAACACTAAGACAGTGTTTACTAAACTGAAGTGATGATATATTTTGGTGGGTCTCATGATAAGGTTTTTTAAAAGGTGAAAATTTTGTAATAGTTGAAATTTTGTCATTAAAAGTAAAAATACTAAAAAAAATAATAAATAAAGGAAAAATTAGGTGTACTTATCGGTTATAGGGACCATGGGTTAGCAACTGGTTTTTCAGGTTGTCGCCAACACGAATATTGGCGATATAATCTGATACGAGAAATTCACTACAAACACAATGATTAAAATTTAATATATAATGAGGTTTGATCAACTTTACTTCACAAAAAAAAATATTGTGCTATATTGAAATTTGTGGCAGCCAAAACTCAGCTGTTGCCGATAAAATTTCATTAAATTTATCACTACCGGAACCACTTCACCACATAAATTCTGAGAGATATGTACAATATCTGGTTTCTGCACTTTATTTGAGCTGATTTTTTCGTTAACCCCCAGTTGTTATTAGATACTCTCTTCAATAAACAAAACAAAAAAACGCTTTCAATTTAAAATCCTGCATTATAGCTTTAAACAATCCGTGTTACAGAATTATTTCTGAAAAGAGCCATTTTTTGCCAAAAACGATCTGCTGTAATCAGAGAAGCGAGAGATAAACATCGAACGGAAATGTATGCATATTTTTTGATGACTCAAGACACTGGTAGTCGGGAGGACAGTGATTCATAGGAGAATTTTGAAGTGCGCGATTGTGTAATTACTACCGCATCGCTTTAAGAGGGATTGCCTCGCGGGAAAAAAGAACTTTTAGACTTAAGATTTTTTTTTTTTTTAGACTCAGTGTATAAGTTGACACCCCCCCCCCAACTTTGAGGGTTTTTTTTATCACAAATTTCTCGACTTATACGCGAGTATATATGGTATATCGCCAATGTTCGTGTTGGCGATAACTCTGAAAAGCAGTCGCTAACCCATTGTCCCTATAACCGATAAGTACCAAAATTAGTGTACATAATATATGCAGATTGTGGATTCAAAAAACTTCAGGAAGCACTTATTAAGCAATATGGTTAATCTGTACTATCTTATCATTATTTAAATTGAATTACTTATCTTTGATGTACTTGATAATCTATATTATTGTTTTGATTTTCAATGTTGTACATTTTACAATCTTAACTGTATCTTACTGTATTATTTATTGTTGCAGTCTGTGGAGCAGGATTTGGACATTCATCACCGGTTGTTTAACCAAATTTCCGAAAGAGCTCAAAAAATTAAAGACAATCTTGAGAAAGGTTCACTCGGAGTGATAGAAATAACTGAAAAATTGGAAAAGCTCTCTCA
Source organism: Amaurobius ferox (assembly GCA_951213105.1). NCBI lineage: Eukaryota > Metazoa > Arthropoda > Arachnida > Araneae > Amaurobiidae > Amaurobius > Amaurobius ferox. Next base: position 87,119,206 of record OX578136.1, read on the forward strand.
AAGGTGGGATGCTCTAGTAATGCTGATGGAAAGTGTCAGCAAAAAGGTATATAAATAGTTTTATGCTTTTGAATTGTTGTTTTAGAATAAAAGTTTTGTTCCTGAGTTTTAGAATGTAAATGTACACTGCGAGATCAGAACCCTATTTCCAGTGTACTGTAACAAAACTTTCTGTCCTTGTTAAAGATTTGCATATGTTTAGGATTTTGGTATTGTTCTCTCCCCCTCGAGTAATAATGGAGATGAAAAAAAAACTTAGTACAGAATATAGCAGATTAACTCGGCAGCACACCAGGGGAATTACCTGTATGAAGAATATATATTTTATTGAAATCAGTGAACTTATTTAAATGCAGGACATATATTTAGAATATGCAATTTTGTCTTTACAAAATTGAAAATAAATCTTTGATAAAAAGAAAAAAATGTTCTATAAAGAATTTTTTTTTCTGAGACATACCTCACAGTTTTAAGTGCCATATTGTTGGGATGTACATGCATATTCCATATGCAGGTGCTTTCCAAATTTTAACTAATTTTTACAGATACTTTACAAACAGAATGTAAACTCAGCCCTTTTGTTAGTGCATATGTAATTATAACATACTTATTTTTCCATATTTAATTCTAATGTTCAAATAATTTATTTTAATATTAATAATCATAAACATAGGATTTCTATGTATATTTGTTGAAATGTTTAATGTAACACATGACTGTACTCTGATTTTCTTTGTCTGATTCTAATTAATATTTCTATGGCTTTAATATCATTTATTAATTAAAATTGTATTAAATTCCCATGTTAATCTGTATTTCATGTGCACAGATAATACACTCTTTCTTGAGACTTTCAAGTTTTTGACTCTATAAATAGAAAAATCTTGAAAGTCTGAATAATTCATAAAATTAATTTTTTTAAAACTAAAATTACTTTAATTTATTTCTCATTATGAAAAAAAAATCTGTTTAACCTACAAAATTAAGGCATTTTATTCTGCATTTTCAAAATATATCCATAGTCTCACACTTGATTTGTAAATTTTGTAAAATATGAATTAAACTTATTTTTCTTTCAAAAGCTTGCCAATATAGAGAAAGATAAAAGTACTGTTGTTACTGGAAAGAGCCAAACTGGTTTGAGTTATAAATCTTCATCTGCTAGTTCTCAGGAGGTAAATAATTGGTGTTTTATCAAATATGTCTATTAAGTAATTAATGATCTATTGGTAATTTATTAAGTAAATATGTCTATTAGTAATACGAATTTAAGCATATGTACTTATTAAGTAAAAAGAGTTAAATATTTTGTATTTTGCTTTTCTATGAAGAATAAGTATGTAGTAATAATTATTCTTATAAAGGTGATATATTTTCTTCTAATAGTAAAACTTTTAAAATTTTTTATCACTTTTTTTTTATAATTAAGAATCTGCTTTTGATTTTGTGATTAGTTTTCTTTGACATTACACATTTTCAATTCAGAGTTTTCACATCTTCAGAAAGCCCTTATTCTTTATTTTTTAATTTTAAGTGCCCTTAAATGTCCTCAAAGGTTTTAAAACTTCCTGTATTTTTTCTGACAGATTTAAGTCATAATTCACCAATTATTTCTGTATGCATTAATACTGCATGTTCAAAAATATACTCACATTTAATGGTTAATAAGTTTTTATTAAAAATAAATACTATTTATGTATTAAAGTACTAATCCAGGACTGGATAAATTGCGAGTGGCAAGTTACCATGGCACTCAGAAATTTACATGAAATTAAATATTTTTGACTTAATTAATTTCGACTTAGCTATAATTAATTTCAAAATTGTGGTTCTTTAAAATTTTTACATTTACAGAATCATCAGAGTATGAGTTCTAGTAACTTCAAATTGTCTAGAGGAAATGTAATAGTCACCAGAGACTAGATAAAAAAAAATCATTAGTGTTAGTTACTGAGTTTTATACATTCCTCAGGTATGTTATAGTTCAGTGATGTTATATGTGTTTATTAATTTTTGGTCTAGCACAAAAAAAAATTACCATTAAATGATACTGATGGAGCCCTGCACAATTCTTGATGTCTATTAATATAATTTTATTTTTTGTTATCTAGAAATTTGAGCAAATTATGGATAGGAAAATTGTGTTGCCAAAGTATAATGTAACAGCATATACAGTTAGTGCTTAAATTTTTGGTCTGGCTCTCAGATATAAATATAATTCATCCAGTCCTGTACTTACGTAGTATATTCGATAGAGTAAGTATCCTGCTTTTAACAAGAACTTTATTATTTTGGTTTTAAATGTTCACACACTTAATCGAATCACATTCAATTTGAATCTGAAACCTTTTTTAATCCTCATAATATTCTTAATTCCTGGGTTTTTGGTTTCTGAAAATTTTGCTTTGAGAACCCCCTAACTTTTTTACTTGCAATTTATAATGGAATATTTTTTAAATGCAATTTAAATTTTTGGCTCTCTTAGGAAAGTGAAGTAGGAGGAGCTAAGAAAAGACGTTTGGATAGCTCTAGGGTGAAAGAGTGGCAACAAGACCTTGACGAAGTGAGTGTGTGGCTAGACAGAGCAGAATCAACTATGGGTGTTGCCGCATATGAGAGTTCTGCAAATGATGTGTCCCCTTGGGATACACTCTCATTGGATGACCAACAAATTTTATTGGAGGTATGATTGTTTGAGTATATATTCTTTTTTATTAGTTAATTAGATATTAACCCTTTCGCGACGAACGGCACGCCCAAGTGCCAGATGCGAGCATGCATTCAAGGACGGCACTTACTTGGGCCAGAGGAAATTTTACTGCAAGCGGATAGTGGCACGTATAAGTGCCAGTACGCAGAACGTTTTAATTTGTGAACTAGATGGCGTTACTTGTCCATGGAACTAACTTCAATGCATTTTGCAGAGGCATGACCTTGACAGAAGAGGATCGAATGAATTATTTCTCCATTTGGAGCGGTGAAAATCATTTTGTAACAAACAAACAGAGCAATTCTCGTAGCATCAACAATTTTATAATTGAGTTTTGGTTTTTATTTTTATTTCAGCGTTATGATTTCGTTGGTGAATCATAGGAATGTAAGAGAGTATTTTTTTTGTTTGGGTTTTAGAGGCAGTGAAATTATTCGTTTATTTCGGATAAAAGAATGGGAGCAACTAAGGAGTATTTTGTATTCAGATTTGTATGAAAATTATACATCAAATAGAACATAAATATTTCTTTTATTCCTGTAAAAAGTAGATTTCTGTTTTGAATAGGTGATTTTTAGTGAATTTTTTTCGAGAGTTAGGCTTAGCGCAAAAAATGCTCCGTCCTTTTCGACCAGTTCGGAAGCGAAGCACGTCGTCCTTTGGGCCGCGACAGCTCCGGAATGCCGCCATCCCGAAAGGGTTAAGCATAACATATGATGGTGGGCATGAAGTTAAGTATAGGTTTCTTTTAAGTATGGGATTGCCTCTTTGCATTGTTGTGCACTTAAAATCTTCAGGCATGCATTATTCTTGCACCTCTCTCAATACTATTTAGTATATGGATCATTTTCTCTAAATGGATTTTTTTAATCTTGTTTCAGTATATTTTTTTTCTATTTTTCAACGCAGTTTAAACTGAAAATAAACAATAGCAGCGATCATTTTGGGGGAAATTAAATAGAAAATGCAAATTTTTATTTTCAAGACAAGAAAATGACAGTATGACAGGGGAATGACACTTAATATAGGCAACTGCTTTCTTAGCATGTATATATATCATTAGAAAAATAAAAAATTAGTTTTGCTTTAATCGCAATCTTATATTTGAAGTAACTTCTTATAGCTTCTTAAAAGAAAATCTAGTTTAAATGTAATTCATCTCGTTCTAATGTCATTCCCTTGTCTACCTAGAAAACAGGTAAATGACGACAAGGGAATGACAAATTATGGGATTTTACTTTCGAAGTAGATGAGTTTTATTTGCATTTAAGCCTAACTTGATATCCAGGTTGCTACATTAATTAGGCACACTTATATGTTAAAAAAAAATATTTACTTTTTTATTCTGAGAATGATTAAAGACAGGTGAATGACAAGGCATAAAAATACTTACCCAACATTGTTCAGTTTTATAATATTTCTTTGCACAGAATGATAGCTAGAACATAGTCGAATTCTTGAAAAGGTGAATATGGACTTCAGTAAAAAGTAATAATACTCTAATTATATTGTGTTGTCAACTATGTACAGAATGAGGTGTTAAAATTTAAAGACAGATGAATGACAAAAAGGCTAGGGGACAGTTGTAAAAAATTAATTTAAAATATTGCTCTAATGGATAGTGGATTTTTTATTACTGTTTATATTTTAAATTGTCTAATTTAATATAAAACATCAAATTAAAAGAAAACTAGAAAATAAAGGCTTGCAAATGAGTTGTGATTTCTTTGTTTGGCTGTTGGGACACACAAGGAATGCCATTTAATAAAAATCTAAATTTTTAAATATTAAAACTATAAATTGTTTCTTTAGCTAATGGACGATAAATATTAACTACAATATAGTAAAACTGATCCGTGTCCAAAATCAGTCTCAAGTCATGCAAACTTTTATTAAAACATCTGGGACATGTAAAACTCCCTTTTACAGAAAATGACCAATATGAGTTCCTAACAAAATATAATTACTATTACTATATGATCCCTAACAAAACATACCTATTCTATGAACAGTAAAAATTGCTAAATCAAGAAAAATCAGATGTGGCCAGCACATGACTTTCCCTTCATGATACAATGACTTTATTTCTTTCACTGCAAAATAAGGTACAAGATTCACAGCCCAATGTTTTCAGCATTGACCACATAAAGTGAAATTTGGCACTTTTGGCAACTTATTAGTACAAACAGATTAGTTATTAGTACAAACTTATTCCATATGCAAAGTCCTCACCGACATGCAATTGACCTTTAATTAATATGCAGTGAAATG